>OX155953.1:19305875-19391822 GCA_944548615.1 Micropterix aruncella
ATAATATATATATATATATTATATATATATATATATATATAATATATATATATATATATATATATATATATATATATATATATATATATATATATATATATATATATATATATATATATATATATATATATATATATATATATATATATATATATATTATATATATATATATATATATATATATATATATATATATATATATATATATATAATATATATATATATATATATATATATATATATATATATTATATATATATATATATATATATATATATATATATATATATATATATATATATATATATATATATATATATATATATATATATATATATATATATATATATATATATATATATATATATATATATATATATATATATATATATATATATATATATATATATATATATATATATATATATATATATATATATATATATATATATATATATATATATACATATACATATACATATATATATATATATATATATATATATATATATATATATATATATATATATATATATATATATATATATATATATATATATATATATATATATATATATATATATATATATATATATATATATATATATATATATATATATATATATATATATATATATATATATATATATATATATATATATATATATATATATATATATATATATATATATATATATATTTATATATATATTGATAACCCTATTTTGATAACATTATACAATATTTATTATAAACTCCTCTGCCAGAAATTAAGATTGAAGTTTCTTCTTTCATTTCATTGAGCATATGGAGATTTTTTTATTTTTAATTCGATTTAATGGCTCGTTGATAACAAACTCAGCCAATTGTATCATATTTTAAATGTTGGTAGCATTCGAAATTTGAATTATTTCGTAATGTCACTTTCATTTAGAAAACGGCTTTGCCGAAGTGATCAATAGTTTAATTTTTTATTTTTTCGCTTAATTCGTCTCAATTGAAGGCATTTTGTGTTGCATAAGGATAAGCCCTATTTATGAGATATATGGATGAATAGTGATCGTTAGTCGACTGCAAAAGGACCTTTTTAAACTTACATTGCACCGTCGAAAGTCGTGCACATCCGTAAGTATATCTCATTCAAACATAAGCATTTCTCAATACAAGCTGGGATTTCCTTCTCTACTTTTTAAGTAGCTTTTACTAATTTTATTTTAAATAAAAACATCATCCTATAAACGGATTTCTTTAAAAACCTTGTCAAATATAACAATATTATACTGTTTTCTACAATATTTCTTTACAATTTTTTAATATTATACAATTTTATATAGGTTTACCCTATTTTGATAACATTATACAATCTTTATTATAAACTCCTCTGCCAGAAATTAAGATTGAAGTTTCTTCTTTCGTTTCATTGAGCATATGGAGATTTTTTATTTTTATTTCGATTTAATGGCTCGTTGATAACAAACTCAGCCAATTGTATCATATTTGAAATGTTGGTAGCATTCGAAATTTGAATTATTTCGTAATGTCACTTTCATTTAGAAAACGGCTTTGCCGAAGTGATCAATAGTTAATTTTTTTATTTTTTCGCTTAATTCGTCTCAATTGAAGGCATTTTGTGTTGCATAAGGATAAGCCCTATTTATGAGATATAGGTATGGATGAATAGTGATCGTTGTCGAAAGTCGTGCACATCCGTAAGTATATCTCATTCAAACATAAGCATTTCCCAATACAAGCTGGGATTTCCTTTGTACGTAATCATGCACTGGTACTGAACATGAAACAGGACAGTGGCATTCGCGGTAAGTAGCGGCGTTCTGCGGAATGCGGTAACAATAACGCATGGTTGCAATTTCAAGCAACCCAAGAGCATTCATTCAATGGTGAATAGGAGTGAAAACAGCGGTTATGAACATATGGTTCGCATGCTTAGAGAAGAAAAAGAATACCAGTCGGCAGAGCTAAGGACAACTCAGAATTACTAGAAAAACAAATTTAAGACAGTGGATTGGAAAACCACGAATGACGTATTTATTTATTTATTTATGATTATTAGGTTCAAATTATATTTATTATTAGTTTCAAATTATCTTATATACACTCTTCACTCTAATCATATATCTTATATATACTCGAGATAGCTATAGATGATCTTGAGATAGTCAACCTCAGAAAGGGAGAAGGCGTCAGAAGTAGAAAAGATAATACTTAGGTATACCCATACCACTCAAGGATTAAATATAGTATTTAGCAACTGTAAATATCTCATTGATAGTTATAATATAATATTATATATATAATATTATCATTGATATTTACGACAATCATGGGCCATTACACGTAACTGTAAAATATTTTAAAAAGGATTTCATGAGGTATATCAAACGCTTGCTAATTTTATGCATTTTTGTATATTAGTTGTTAATTGCAATTTATTTTTGCCGAGAGGAAATTTGCGGAACCGCCGTGGAGAGTTCCGCGAAACCCAGTCTAGAACAGCTGATATATTATAATCTTCTATGATACATTATTCCTCAACTGCTATCGTTCCCTAATGGGGGGCGTGGGGGAGGGGGGGGGCTGAGACCACAAATAAAATGTATTAGAAAGCATTATTCTATTTTTTTATATATTTTAGAAGCCCTATATCTTTTTACTACATAGTTAGTAAGGTGCAAAATTGAAGTATTAATAAAAATAAAATATAAATACCTACCAGCAAATCTTTAACAAAATGGATAAACTTTAATAAAGGATCATTTTAGGTTACTTTAATATTTTTTTAATATTTCTAAACAGTTAACCGGATTTTATTTAACAAATGGACAATTAAATTAAGTCCATAATTATATATCTTAATATATATAAATTACGTGTCACGTTGTTTGTCCGCGATGGACTCCTAAACTACTTAACCGATTTGAATCAAATTTGCACACAATGTGCAGTTTGATCCAACTTGAAAGATAGGATAGCTTACGTCTTAATTTATAGTCGCGATATTATTTTATTGCAATGTCTATTATTTGACATTCGCAATTATCTGTTAGTTCCAAACGATTTTAACAGATGGCGTTATCTATTGAGTAATCCATAGATGGCGCTGCTATGTTAAACCTACAAACGTCAAAGTCGGCCAAGCGTTATTCTAAATTCAAAATATTGTGAAGGTAATACAGTGAAATTATTCCTGCTTTTTAATTATTTGTGCTTCATTGTTCAAAACTCTTTAATTAAAATATATACATGTAAGTATTATCACATAGTTATAAAAGTGGAATAACTGCAGTATAGGAACCTCTCTCCAATTTTTTTCATTTTAATGCTAAATCTGGAAGAAAATTGTGTCGGTCCCTATAAATAAGCGAGATATAGGCATTCAAAGTTTAAATTTTAAAAACAGGCCAAAATAATATAATATAAAAATGGATGTTGGTATATCTGTATGCCCGTCTGTCCGAGTTTAATAGACTCCGAAACCGTTTGACCGATCACCATGAAAGTTGGCATATATATGTATTTTTTATGGTTAAGGTTTTTATATATATCCGCTTTGTTGCAACTTTCAACTAGACGGCGCTGCAGCACACCAACTTCTATACTGCTCAACCGATCGCCATGAAAATTGGTATACATTGGTATTTGAGAAAAGATATAACACGGGCAACGCCGGGTAATACCACTCGTTGAATATAATAAATAGTAAAAATATCTTGGCTAGTATAGCCTATTAGCTATAACCAGTGCCGGATTTAGATTTGATAAGGCCCTAAGCTATTTGAGCTATTGCTGCAGTATTTTAAAGTATATATTTATGGTTCTGGTATATATGTATGGCTGGTAGGTATATATGTATATATAAATTGCTCACTCGGACATATTTTTTGGTGTCGGCTCTAAGCTATAGTTTGTGTAACGTATACGTAAATCCTGCACTGGCTATAACCTGTTCTAAGGTGTAAATTTAAATTCTTGTAAACATATGTATGAAACTATATAAGACTAAGTAATGAAAAGAACATAATACAATTTCAAGGATGTCCACAATAATTAATTCTTATAAGCTGGACAATCAAAGTAAAATTGAAGATTATCATAATCATAATAAATAAGAATAATGTACAAATAGATATAAGTAAATAATTATAATTGCATAGATGCTATTTAAATAAACATAGTCATGATTAGAGGTACGGAATTTTCGCATAAACGAAAACAGAAATTTCAGCTTCAAACACAACTTTTTAATAGACCAAAATTTATATTTAATATTAATTAAAAGCTAACATTGTTGTACTTCCAATATTTGACCATATAGAATTGTTCGGCGGCGGCATTACATTTAATAAAGAAGCATTCTGCTGCATTGCTGTTCAACTAACAGTGTAGAAGTAACTAACTCTGTAACGCTGCTTCAGCAAAGGTTGAAAAGCAGCATTTAGTATCACAGAATATGTTTTTAACATTGGCATCTTGATTAGGCGATGAAAATGAGTATTTCAATCAGCTCATTTTGAGAATATTCTATGAAAAAAAGGATTTTTTGAGACGTTTTCGAGTAGGAAATATATTTTGTTTTAAGGTGGGGCAGCCACAGATGATCAAAGTAACTGACCAATATGAAAGCAAGCTTTATTTGTTGTATTTAATCTCATCTGCAGAGAAATGTTAATGAAACTTTTTCCAGATGCGTATTTTCGCATTTTTCCAAATGTCAAGAAATTTCGCATAAATTCGCATGTATTTCGTAAAAACTAAAATTCTGTCCCTTTAATCATGATATATATCAATAAACATAATGATCCAAATGAGTTATGACTAAAGGACTCTATAATATTGAGCTTTTCTAGAATTTTTGAAGGAACTTGTGATCCCCGTAAAAGGACCCGATATTATTTGTATTTAATTTGTCTACAATTCCTCCATCTCTCTCACACCATTACGTGATTTATGTACGCTCCCTAAAATCAAAAGGCGAACTACACCACTCAATACCTTCTACGGTCGATACGGCTTACGTGCAGGGCTACAATAGTAGGTATAAATACGGGTGTAGGTGTAATGATAGTTACAGTGAGTGGGGGAATTGACTGGTGTAAGTCCAATATCTACATTGGACATATAAGTTTTATTGGGCGGCTCGCGTCCACGCAGTCACTTTATTGCAACTCAGCTCACGTTCTAAGTCAGCAGAGGTCCCTTGCGGACCGCCACTGCACGCCGCCCAACAACATGCACACGCCTTCAGCCATAGCCCGCTATTAATACCAAGCCATGCTGTAAGTAGAGCGACAACCTCGTACATCCGATTGAACGGTACCTCCACGGAATGAGGGGTTCCTTGCTAACAAGTTTTTATATATTAAATATCTTGAAATAAAGAAATCTGTGTCGACAATAAAGTTCACTAAATTCTTATTTCTGCTTGAAATTTCTATTTGAAATTTCTTATTTCTACTTGACATCGACATTGAATAAAAATGACATAAGGATTTCAGCTGATTCCAAAGTCTTGAGAATTCCCTGTCTCAAAAAACAGATTGTTTCCAGAAAAAATATATAATTTACTACTCTACAAAAATATGAATAAATATGTAATGAAATATGAATATAGAATAAATGTGTTAAACGTTGTCCTAAATTTTCCTAAATGACCCGTGACCTACCAAAAATATTTAGGTTTTATAAACTATTTATTAACATTGGAAGCCCTCCACTCCGTTTACTACTACTAGTACATTGGAAGATTTTTTATATTAGATGGATTGTCGTATATATAATGTTCAGTGATGGACAGGTTGTCGAAAATGTTGTAAAATACTACCATTAGAAATTAAACATATATGTATTCGAAAGCTTAGAGTATTGGTCACTTAATCGAACAAAACACATCGTAGATTGCTAAAATATTACCAACCTATATAGGTTCGATATATATCGGCGAAATAGAAAAGGTTATACGCGTACCATTCCAATGAGAAGCTTATACTAGCACCATTGATGATGAACGTGTGGCTATATTTTGAGCGAAAGTTTCTTAATCTCAGGCCCTGACAGCCAGGCTACACGATGAGGCGCATGAGTGGATGTCGCTGCAGCGTCCTACATGCAAATATCCATGGTATTGTACACGGTGCGTTCCGGCGCCCCACCACACGCATAGGCGAAAGCTTTGCGGTGCGGCGCCGCATCGTTCCCGAAGTATATCCTATAAACTTTGGCCTAAATCCTCCAACACTATAAAAGAATAGAAATATAAATTATAGACTTTTATAAAAATAGCTCAACATTTAGCGCTGATTTCACTTTCAGTGTCTAATACAGTTCTCGTGGACAGGATCCGGGTGTCACCATCTAGATTTTTCCTTGGACGAGTCGTCAGGCTAGTGCTGCTTTCATCCTTTCAGGCTTTTTGCCATCTTAGTCAGGCTGCCGTTCCTCAAAACGACTGTTAGTATGATATTCACTATAATATATTTCTGTAGAACTAATTAGGAACAAGAACAATTATTAAAAACAACAACAAAAATAACTGACCTTACAAAAAGTGAACTGTTGTATTTAGAATTATTAGTTTTCGAGAAAAAACATCTTACTCCTCTGGCGCTCTAGATTCTGCCATTTAAAAAAATCGTCTGTAATTCTTTTTACGCCTCATGCCCGAAAAGATGTGCATTATGGTCCACGCGCCCGTAAGAACTTTCACGTACTACTCTGGATATACTTTATGGAGCGAGCATTTCAGCTTGGCTAGCAAAAGTTTTCCGAAAATGGCCGAAAATAAACGGACTGCTCATTTAGGCTGTCGGCGTGTGGATATGTTCCACCTTTGAGATGGCTGACATTGACACTGTCAATAGCTGTTTATATATTTTTATTTCTCCCAATAATATATTTTATTTTTTCCAGAAAAGCAAATCAGCTGTTGCAAATTCATTACCCTTCTACCCGATAACTGCTTCAAAACTAATGCGACGCCTAATGTTCTAAAATCAAAACTAACTACTCACATATGAGGTCATTCCCATCATTTAATTAAATACGTTGTGCCTGAAATTCTCCTATCACTGCTATTGATGTTCAATAAATGTAGAACATGGGTATTTATCCCGATAAAATGGTAATAGCGGGAGTTCTACCATCGTCCATTAACTGTGGTTCCTGTTTTTTTTTTTTGAGAAAGTTTGAGAAGCAATATTCACTAGCCTAAGTTCTTAAAAAATAATAAAATAATCCCGCCTCAGCATTCGGGCCTTAAAAAAAACGACAATAATGGTTGTAAGTGAAATATAATCATTCTCACTGGATAAATCCACCCACTCAAATTGGGTGTTTTGTGACCTATCAAAAGCCTTGATTATGTGGATCACAAGCTGCTTCAAAAAAGTTGGATTTCTATGTTAGTCGTGGTCTAACAAACTGACTACTCGAATCATACCTTAAAATAGGAACCAAATTGTAAAAAAAATAAGATAATGTTTTATAAATTTAGGCATCAATCCAAGAGAAGTTCCCCAAGGCTCTGATTTTAGGACCATTATTTTTATAGGTGATATTTGTGTCTGTATACCTACCAGACTCAACAAGCACTATTTTATATACTTATGACACCAGCTTTATATTTGACTATAAAAATATTCATAATTTAGTAAAAGCCTCAACAATCTCATTTAATTAAGCAAAATAATTGGCTTAAACAAAGCAACTGTTGCTAAATTCCTCGACATCCGTCAGCACTAATTTCGGTACAAGAGGAAACTGCAAGCAGTTCAATGTAAAAATTACATCCATGGTCAGCAACTAGCTCCTGTTAAGTAGTAGCCTGGATTAAAGATGGTCATGATGAAATTTGTTGCCCAGACTTGCGGTCTGAGCAACACATTTCATACGAGGGATGACAATTAAATCTGGTACTGCTTCTCGCTGAATGAGGTTTAACTAAGTCCGGGTTTCAAAGATTTCTCTTTGTGACATTAAAATACATTTTGTCAATGCGAGATATACCGACTTTGTAACTAAAAATGTTGTATATGAATAGTAAGTCTCCCAACTGGCGGTAATATAACTATTACAAATTAAAAAGCAGCATCCTTTCCTCATAGCTCATTTTTAAGGCCTCAATGGGATAGCGCCGTTAGCAGAATTTACCTGTAAATGGATCCAATTCTATCGAAATACATTTAAAAATGTGAATTCCTTATCGAGAACCTAAATTAAAGTTGAGAGCACAGTAATTATAAAGCGAGATCGCTTAGGGTATTTTTGAACTTCTTAGTGATCCTCATCCATTTCTAGTGATCATAATGATCATAGATGATTTCATCTCATAATTTTAGTGATCCAGCGGCACCGACAGCTGCGAGGACGACCCCCTCCTCAATCGCCGGGTGCGGAATGAAGAAGAAGAAGAAGTGATCCTTATGATCAACGCTAGCATTTTGTTTGTTTTCTCGCCTACATATTCAATGTATATCTTGAAATTTAGATCTGAATCACACGTTCTTCCTAGACCACGGATGATAGATATATTTTTATCTGTATCTTTCTAGTTTCTGTTTGTTTCTTTTTATCATTTGTGTTTTTATTGTTCTTTTGCTTAGCCAACGTTCTAAATTTGTTATAAACTTAAGCTATAGGTTAGCTGATAGACATTGCTGCAAGGCAATAAGCTCGCCTTTTTATTTAGACTAAAGAACTTTTTATTATTATTATTATTATTATTTTTATTGTTTAGGTTGTGACCATTTATTCTGTAGTCATAATTAACCTATATGGTTGCCTGCTTAAGAGCTGCAACTGCTGGTGGTTTTTAGCCGGAATGTAAACACGCTGGCATTCTGAAACCTGGTTCATCTGCTCTGTCAAATACATTCAGAGAATTTTTCAATATAACACAAATAATGGCTGAGTAATAAAAAAAATGTTAGCTAACGAATAATCTAGTCGTCAAAATCTTTCTTACGGGCATTTTTTCATTTGACTTCGATATTAAGTATATTCTATAACTTCGATGGACTCAAAATGTTTTCCACGAAATTTTAATTTAAAGTTGGGGCGCAAGAAAAAGTCAAACGGGGTTATGGGACTATAAGGGTATAAGAGTCATTCGTTGAATTTTTGGTCGAAAATTCGTGTAGCCATGGGTGTCGATATATCGGATGACGCATTATCTTAGTGGAATATCCAAGAATTGTTGATCCACCAATCCTTTTTTATTTGTTCCTACTCTGTATTGCGAAAAGTAAAATTCAAAGGGACGGGTGTATCATGCCACAACCTCGTACATAATAAAGTGTTTTTATGTGTACGTGTAATATGTGTATAAATATGTGCTATTGCATTCGACAGACATAATTGAAATGCAATTCCGTAAATTTTATCCCAGCGGAAAATGGTAACCCAGCTGGGAATCGAACCCAGAACCTTACAATGTAAGATCGGGCGACCAAACCATTATGCCGCCGGGCCATGTCTGTCCTTTTCAAGCAAATGTTTTCTTGCAGTTGTAACATGAAGTCCAAAAAATATTGTTTGTTGACCCGTGAGGGTTGGTCACACTCACTGGTCAACGCCCATCCGGCGGCCTCCCCGCACGAATTGTGAGCCAGGGTAGGACTCTGGCCTTAGGGTTAGTTTCCCCTAGGAATCAACCTTCTGGCGCTCCTGGACGGTCTGCGCACCGTGCGGCATAAGCCAATCGACTGTGCACTCTGACTAACAGTCGGGGGAGTCTGAAGGCAGTACTGTTTCCTATAGAGCGGGGGTGGTCGCGGATCTTACGGCGACTGCTCTTGAAACGACCATCGGCTACCCGATCCTGGGTGAACAGCCGGGCAAAGGAGGCCGTGGTCCGCGATAGATTCGGTACACACCGTTTCACCGCTTCGTAAGGGAGAGGACCGCGCAAGCGACCTCGAACTCGGAACCAATCGAGAGACTGGAGTAATCTGGTCGCAATTGGAAGTAAGGGCGTGAGTGTAAGCCCGCTGGGTAACTTCCCTCTTACGGGCATATGGCGGAGCTTGACGGTGGGCTGTTTTTGTCCAAGTCTTCTGCGCTCATTTCAGGGAGACAGAACGACTAATCGTTAAAACTTTCTGAGGTGACGGGCTCGCCTGCTGTAGTTGACAACTCTAGTTGTTTGTTAACCGTTTGGCTCTTTCTCTCTCTGCAGCTCAGGAAGAAATTTTGAGTGTACAACACCTAGATAGTCAAAGAAAAGAGTCAATATGACTTTGATTTCGCTATCGAATCGTCATTCGGAGGTTTGTGGCTGGTTTGATATCAAAATCATAAAGCCTCGCCTGTTAACCAGCTATGATACACACCTTATGAAATGTAGGATTCGAATTGCCTCGTTCAATCACTTCTTTAGCAAATTGTTTGTGGGGACCTTTATAATTATTTTTACTACGAGCTACGAAGAGCTCGACTAATATAACCAAACAGCTGTAATATAACTCGATCTGTGCGACAACTAAATACATTTTGACCAACTAAAAGCATATTTACATAGTTTTTGTATTAACAACTCCTGAATATATAATTTTAATTTAAAAAATAAAAAATCAGTATTGTTACATTACAATCTAAAATTTAATACAGTGTTCGTCGGTTAATTATTAGTTATTAAAGTTAACCGGAATGGAAGTGCTGGAAAATATCGAATATTTAGAATAATCCCAATAATCCATTGAGATGGATCCCTCGGAAGCCGGTGTAAAGCTATATAAGCCTCTACCCGCCTTCGGGGGTAAACTTTTAACACCGCTTTGGGGCGCAGTCTTACAATTCCAAACTAGGCGATGGCCACTGAACGCATTTTAGGGTTGGAAGAAGTTTAGAGAAACCGAAGGCCCAGTTGTTTCAGGTTGGTTGGCAGCTCATGGGGTTGATTTTTGAATCGATATTAGGGGGTTAGATTATGAATGGCTTTTTGAATAGAAATCAGGGGGTTAGATTGTAAACGGAGTTAAAGTAATTCCAACCTGTATCACTTTAATCATGTTCGAATCTCAAATGTAAAGCGAAATGATGATATTTTATCTATTGATTTAAAAGTCGACCCCAAGGCGCCGCGCCCGGGGGTTGCGATGCGATTGCGATGCGATTTATAGAATAAATTTCGGGACTTTGTAAGAGCTATCGGAAATTGGTCGATGTTCCAATGAATATCGAGGCATAAAGATTGAAATGTTACGGCTCAGAATGTACTATCTGCTGTTGCTCCTCCAGGGCCAGCGCATTCTCCTGATCCACCATACTACATCCACACTGATTCTGGCTCTATTGGCAGGTGTTCTTCCAGCGAACCTTGAAGTTTTGTAACGAGCTGCGGTCTATTGGGTGTGTGAGTCACATTAGGTCACATGGTGAACTACCACAGCATCCCTAGATGCGGCAACAATTGCCGCATCTAAGGATGCTGAGATTATACTAAGAATATTGCTTTCCCAATGCAAAGGTTATACGAGAATTTACAAATGACAAATTTTTCAATAAAAATTTTTTCAACTACAAATGTAATACGAGATTCGGATTCTGGGATTGCATCGTAAAATACCTACCAAGACGTTTCACGTGAAAAAGATCAAATAATGTTTGGATCAGTCCCTGCCTCCCACAACAATTATACTTACTAACGTGTATCTTTTTTGTTACAGTGAAATGATGCGGCTGTTATTATAAACTGAGCTGAGCTGAGGAAGGGGCCGGATTGAGGCGCGAGCACATCAGCTCGCAGCCATTCGCCTAAAGCGGTCCCCGCTTTTAGTCAGCCGCAGTGCGAGTGACCCAGCGGCCGCCACCATTCATTTACGGGTGTACAAGGACGTGTTCCCCAGCGGACTGACGCCGTTCCTACCAGCAGCGGCCATGGACACCATTGGCGGCGAGCCGCCGCTGTGTCTGCAGGTACGCTGACCACACGTCCCATAGAATTCATAAAGTCGTAGATTTCATAAAGTCCTTTGACAACGTAGATAACTATGCGTTTCTCCTTATTAATTTCCTCCTTAATTTTACTTTCCCGGCCGACCACTTGACGTGAAGGGAAAGTATTTTGAACGCACGTCTGTGTGTCTGTGTGTATGATTTCCTCCACGATAGCGCCTAAACGGTTTATCCTATTGAGTTGAAATTCGGTATGCAGGCATCATTTGGTCATTGCAAGAATTGAAAAGATTGTCGTTGAAGTCGGTCGACCAGGGGCACACTATATCTATATCAATCTCGAAATAATGGACGCAGAGACTTGATCCACAGATGCCTTGTTGGGCCGAAATCTCATTGTGAAATTTTGGTTGAGATACATCATATATAGGTACAAGCTGCGCTAATAATATTTAAATTCCGCCATAGGTATTAATCAAATATTAACGTTGCGCCGCACGAGGCTAGCCGAGAAACGAACCGTGCCGCTTGAGGCGGCTGTAAACCGGAACCCAAACGGATTTAATCCCCCAGCCGAGAAAGGACGCTCTTCGATTTCATTTATGAAATTATTATTCAAATGAAATCAGACCTTGGCTACTTGCCGGGAAAGTCTCGGTGTGACAACTGATTTTTTGTATGCAGGACCTGGTGTCGGCGCCGGGGGACGCGCACGGCGGCGGCGGGCAGCACGCGTCGTTGCACGACTCGGTCGCCGCCGCCGCCGTCTCCGGGCTGATGCACCACGCGAGCGAGCACCACCACGCGGCCAACGCGCACCACCACCTCGCGCCGGCGTCGCACCACGCGCCGCCGCACCACGCGCACCACGCGCCGCTGCACCACGAACCGCTCGAGAAGCTGAAACGTAAGTCCCCTTGAATTTTACCTTTCTACATACTGTAAGGTCGCTGCCATATATGAAGGGGGGGGGGGGGGGGGGGGCTTTTGCTCGCTATGAAGGATATACAGTACACTGGCCAAGATGTATGAATTGTGTATTATAGCCAGGGTTGGATCTGAAAAGAAAACCGGGCACTGGTGGGGTGGGAAGAGGATGATGAAGAAAAACCAAGATTTCTTTTTTTTTCTTATATTTAATATTTTGATATACTTTATTGTTTTTTATTGTTTTCTTAAACACCGTGCAGGAATATGATACAAAAAATATACGAGTACATAGCTCAATCCAGACGGTTTCCAAATTTATACGGTTCCGTTCGTCAGACCAATAGCTCTATGGAAGACAGTCTATATTTTCAATATTGTTATTTATACCTAGCTTACAAATCTCTTTTAGATTTTTTGTAATATATCTATAATAAATATAATAATAACATTATTATCAAACAATGACGGACGCAGACAAATTTGAAGGTATTTTTTTTTAAAACTTGAGAACCAATAAAATACAGATAAATCATTTGAATCCGTATCTTTGTACCCGCGCTCTGTATGAAAAACCAAAAACCGGGCAAACATAAAATATGTTATTTTTCATTAATTTGAAAATCGGACTGTTTGGTCTAAAACCGGCTATCTGGCACACCTGGTTATATCTAGAGATTCAGCGATTAATCATTTGCCAAATACGATTCCTATTCCGATAATTTCGAAAAATAACCATCGATTAGGATTTCGTTACTGTCCCAGTTTTGATATGAATCATTCATCATCATGCAAAATATGACTAATGCACACTACCTAGATATCTTCCTTGGCGTATACTGCGGCGTATACTGCCCATGGCTATGGGTTTAATTCGTTTTCCTGCACGATTTATAACAACGTATACCGAATAGCATAGCCCTTCTGCAGTAAATGTTATTTTTTGTAATAAATAAATAATAAAATATTATTCATACCTACATAAGGAATCTAATTATATGCACTATGTTATTATTAAACTTAGGTATTATTACACATTTTTGAAATCAAACCAGTTGACTAGGTACTTGCTTAAGAGTTAAGACATCTAGTTAATATTAACAAAAGGAAGATTTTTATTCAATAAAACTTTCCATAAAACAGACTCTACCTCGTCTCGAGCGATGTTCCCTGCTATATTCCACTAAGGCTCCTGATCGTTTGCCGCTCGAACCCTTTTTCTGCAGGGACTCCAGATACCAAAGCTTAGTACTTAATAGGAAACTCGAGAATTTATCGTTTTTGATCATCCCACTCATAATCCATAATCACAAACATGATGATATATTCATAATCCCAATCACGAAAACAGCGTATTTGGGATTATGATTTTGTGTAGGATTTTTCAGTGTTTTCTTAATCTTTCATCTTTTTCCTTCTTTCCTTCCAACCTTCTTTATTAGTTTTTTTACGCCGGTAATCACTAAATAATAGGGGAGACATTCGATGATTTTGGATATTCGGAAAAAGATCAATAATCGGTTCTTAGTCATAATCGGGTGCACGCTCGCGAGTGACAAATAAATGGCACGTGACGTCATCGGTGCACTATTCAGGTGATGAGCATCTGAACACTTGTTCAGAACGCTTGGCAGTGAACCTACGATATTGTTCCATATTTGTCACCAATCGCCTTTATTCAAGACTTCTCGCGACCTCAAAATTCAAAACCATATGAGGAATCACACTGTCTATAAGAAAACTATACCAAGAACAAAGCCGCTGGCGGAGTCTGCCTACTTAGTTCCAACATAATAATAAAAATAAGTAGACACACTAAGATCCTATCACGTCGAAAATCCTCCAGATTAGCGAGTAAATGAGTTTATCCCGTAGCGTCGTATGAAGGGGTCGGTTAGATGAATATCGTATAGCGGAAAAAACAAATTTGCCCTCCCTTGTAGGGCACAAATGCAGCGTGAACGCACAACAAACATGGGTGGACACTATTTGCCAACCCCTGGTGCTATTTTATCGCTCTGTAAATTATTGAGAACCATCGGCACATGAAGAATGAAATATTTTATTCAATACAGATTTTTTTGCTTTGAATTTCGTTGTGTTGCATTTAATGAATAAAACTCTAATTCAATTCATTCGAAAACAAATTAAAGCTACCTACAAAATATATTGTCAACTGTTCACTATAGCTATAAGCTACTATAGCTATATGTTCAATATAGCTATAAACCTGGATATGTTATCTGAAAGCTGTGATATTTAATTTCTGATTTAAAATATTGGATTATGAAATCATTTTTTTGTATTCCGTTCATCAAAAATTATTATTTATAATTTTGAAAGCACTTTCCTCCCAGTCACTTATGCTGCGTATAGACCATTGAAAGGTAACATTATGAAACGTAACATGAAATGAAAGAATTTGCCGTCCATATTAGTGCAATGTATCATGCAATGTTATACACTTCGTAACAAATTATCATAGGCTGGATGCCTCGTGTTCGCGAGCTGTGCATTTCATGCGCACGCTTCGAGCATTTCAAGTCGCGCTCGGACCGATCCGTGATTTGTCGGTTTTTGGAACGAACACAAATGGGCGCGCAGTGATCTCAGAGCGCCAGCGTGGACGCGCGCGAACACGAACTGAATGAAGTATCGATCCAGCTACGGACGAATAGTTAAGTGAAGAAAAAGCCATACAATGTAACGAAGCGTACCTACAGAAAACGAGAAATTTTTTGGAATCCACAAAATTGGTCGTCACACTCCATTCTCTTCGCGTGTTCTCAGCAGACTGACGCTACGTTCGCGCGCACGCCGGAAACAGATGCGAATAGGTACATGTTCGGTTCGTGCGCGCGCTGCGTCTACACTGATAAAATGCTCCTTTCATTGCATGTTACCTTTCGTCAGTCTGTACGCAGCTTACGCGACTACAAAATATATTTATTAAACTGTTTATTTCTCCTGCTTCTATCGCTCTTCGATCACAACAAATTTGTGATCCATCATCACTTTAGACAAATAGCCGGGAATAAAAAAGGGAGAGTCCCCCTTTTAAAGTCAATTCTAATGAAGGTACACCCCTAATGCCTGGCGATTACATTGTTCGACCGCCATTGTTGGCGACTTTTTTATTAATCGCGACTCGCGATGAATCGGCTGTTGAGAAATCGTCTCCAGCGAATCTGATCGTAGCCAAGGGGTTTGTCATATGCGGAAAAATATCTCGAAGCTTGTCTTATATGTATTTCAATAATAAAAACTGTTAAGTTTCCCAAGTTGATAGTAAATTTTTCATACCGTGCTCTCTCTCCATGTTTTGTAGTGCTTTTTCATGTATCTTTGTGCAGGTGATGAAAGCACTACCGTCATATATTTTCACTACCGTCATGTATTTTCATGACGGTAGTGCTTTAATTTTTTTTTTTTAAACATATCTAGACTCAGATCAGGATTTATTTTATTTCTTCCATATAATGTTATTTGGTAACTCACTAAAATATTTAAACCCCGAATATTTATATGGGATCAAGAATTTAGACGTGCGAGATCTTATGGCTGGACATAAATGTGTGATGGCTTCGTTACTAGTTCTCCAATATACCATATTGTTTCCACGATAAAATGCCATGATCGTCAATAACCTTAGCTATGTACTTAGCGTATAGCTTTACAGCTAACACTGCAAGTTATTGTAAACTTAAAATACTGGTGATTCCATTTTCAACCCCAGTTTGAAATACCGTCTTACTAGGCTTCTCAGGGGAAAAATACGTTGAAGTAGAAATTAATGCAGTTAAAATAGCAGTATAGGAAAAAAACATAAAATATGTAAAAATAAGCACCATTGATAGCAGAAGATATTTTACCAATTGAAATTTCAATTTGCCGTTTGAGCCCCGCACTTTTCGGCTTACGCGACCTCCTCTATACACTCTCGATATTCGCGCGACCTTTTTTCTTCGCGCCACCGAAGATCGTCCGGCTCAGCAGAAGCCACGCTGAAATGAAACGTAGAAAAAATAACATTAAAAAGACACGTTTCGCGGCTTTGATTTTAAATTGAGGCGGTTGCCGCGGAATCCCCCCCGAAGCCGGAGCAGCGCATGGCTTGTTTGACGGGCGCGCAGCGGCGACTACAACTTTTTCCTTAGACGTTTGTGACGTCATCCGCGGCTTTCGACTTCCGACTTCCGACTAGCAGACGGCGCGCTATCCAGCATGGCGGCCGAATTAAATGGCGGAATATCCGGTGATTTAACTAACTACGGAGCTAAATTAATTATTCGAAGCTTATATTTTAAAATCGATGCATCCATGCAGCTGCAAATAATTGTGATTTTTAAATAAAGCTTTTAGTGTACCTACAGTGGGTGGTCAACACATTATGTCCACCAAGTTATTCAAGTACAAATTAGCATTTTTCGATATATCTAAACTTTTAAACTCCAATACATTCTGCGATCCACGTTATTTCGTTATTTTTTCTCTAATTTAATATTCAAAGTGATGCCCTATAATGAACACTTAGAAAAATATTGGATTTTTTCTTACTACCGTTTTTTTATTACGGTTTTATACAGAATAACGATGTTTCAATCATAGTTTTGTTGAATTACAAGGAATTTTGTTGAAAACCCCATTACTCGATTATATGTTTCAAAATTTCCCTTGCGGTTAATACGGAACTATCAATATACTGTAGTTTCAATATGATTCATGTGTCCGATTCTAACCGTACGTATAGTACGGTTAGAATCGGACATGCTGTCATGTTAGAAGCGAGATTCCAAGGTCGCGACGTAATGAAATAACATTACGGTACGGTAACTGACCTTACCATTGACGCGTAACGGTGTTGGTAAATGCCAACACCGTTACGCGTCATGTTAATTCATACGTATAGACCACAGTCCGGAACCCAATCCTTGTTGAAACATGCATATTTCCGTGTATTACATCGTTATATTTTTCTACACTATATTCAGGAAAATCGTCTGATTTGTGAAAATAATGTCTCACCTAATTTTGACACAACCGTGGCACTCCAGCAAGACCCAGAAAAAGAGCTCGCCTTATCACAGTAGTGCCTAGAAAGGCGGGTTCGGTTGCACTTGACTGGTCACATTAGAAAATGATTAGCATTTAATTTACGGGCTATTTAACCTGAGCTCAGACAGATGAATGCCTAATTGTAGAAGCATATGACGGTATTTTATGTATCGTAAATTTCTTTGGCTTTTGTGCTCTTCTATTTAAAAATGTATGAAAGTAATAAATAACTAATAAATAATAAAAATAATAAATAAGTAATAACCATTGGCTGTGTTTGATTAACATTGTCATAGCTAATTGACAATATTACAATTACCACCATGTGCAATGGATCGTCAACTGCCGTTATAGGAATTAGATACCCAGTATTCAAGTTGTTTAAAATTAAAGATTAGTACGTTAGACAGTCTACCATGGAGAGGGTAGACTGTTGAACGGCGGTTGTATCATGGCCGAAACGTCGGCTGGTACATCTGTTTTTGTGTTATGTATTCAAGTTGTTGTTTGCGTTACTATTGGTGAAAAAGAAGCGTGGCCTTCAGTATTTTTAATCCCAAATTTATTTCCTCCCAGGCAGCAGGAAAAGAGCAAGATAATAAATAGCATTGATTTTATAGCGCATTAGATTGTTCAACGTTATACTACAATTTGCCAACCGGGATTTTACTACGAAATGCAACGTGTAGTAAAAATCACGTCATCGTAAAAATGTATGAAGTAAGAACGTGATAGATGGCACTAATAATTGAATATTATTATTGTTATCGTTTGTTAAATTATTGGCTTTTTCAAACAATCGGTCCTTTATAAAAGAACTATTCATTAATATTTTTATAGATTGATATTAGTTTGGCCGTCAAAGTTATCAGCGGCACCTGTATTTCACCGTTTCGGAAGGGTTGCCAAATCGTTATATGGAGTTGAGCAATTTATAACCATATATAATCAATGATAACAGTAAATTAAAAAAAACACTTAACGGCTCTTTCTTTGTTTGTTTGTTTCTATTATTTTATTGTAAAATTTCACAATAGGCGGGTTTATTTTCATACGACAATCTCTTACAACCAAAAACCTATTATGAAGTGCATGTATATGTATGTAGGTATGCGTATAATATGTGCGTAAGTGTGTGTCTTGTAATTGCATTCGCTCGACAATATTGATATGCAATTCCGTTAATTTCCCAAAGGAAAATAGTCACCCAGCTGGGAATCGAACCCAGAACCTTACAATATAAGATTCTGGGTTCGATTCCCGTATCAGGAGAAATACCGTATATCGCAATTAGAAATACAATTTTATGTCTGACTGCTGCAGATATAAAACAAATAAGCTGTCGGCGGGGTGAGTGGGGGAGTCGGAGGGCCGATGATGGCCGATGAGAACCGATGAGGGCCGAGGACGGTCGTGGATCAGACGACTCATTAACCAGCGGCTTAAGTTTTGATCCTCGCCTGTCTTATCCCTCGACCCGGGCTATAATTGTATACCCCAATCTGCAAACGATACTAGATTCTGGATAGAGTGAATGGACGATTCGACACTAACTCAACTCAAATCAAATCAAAACTAAAACTAGAGATGAGAGAGTCAACTGGATGGATATTTTCCTAGTATGCATACACGGCCTGGTGTCATAGTGGTTAGGCCGCCTGATCTTACAGGGTAAGGTTTCGAGTTCGATTTACAGTTGGGGCACCATTTTCCGTTGGAACAAAATTAACGGAATTGCATGTCACTTCTGTCGATCAAATGCAATAACAAGACCCACTTACACACACACGTTACACGCACACACATATAAACACGTCTTTGCAGGATTGGTTGTAAGAGAATGTGGTTTGATATTAAATCTGACTATTGTGAACTGTGCAATTTCAAAATAAAGACTAGAAACAAACAAACATATACCGGCACTGATTCATATATGACAAAAAGCGTGCTCAGCTGTTATCTCCATGGCTAACATTCGATTAATGTTGGATCCACGGCTCCTGATCCAACATCAATCGAAACCACTTCCACGTGGTTTCAATTAAAGTTGGATACAGGATCAGGATGAAGATGAAATAGAAATGGCATTTAATATTACGTCTATACAAAATTTGCGAATCAAATAAAAACAAGCATGTTATAAAAAAAACCGGTTTTAATTCCATCACTGTTGCATTTACAGGTTACTTTTATGTTAATGTGCGCATATATCACTCCGATATATGTAATAATGCAATAGAACGTACGCTAATAGGGGAAACTACTCATCGTATGGAAACAGAACATTCGATGAAAAACAATATTGAAACTCAGAAATCGATTCATATTTTCTGATGTTTTGACTAATTTTATATATTTGTATGCGCCACAGACAGATAATGAATAATATTGGAAAGAAATAAAGAATAATTATGGTAAAATAAAAGAAAGAATAATGATGGGACATTTAAAAAAGGGTTTCTTTGAAATTAAATAGATTAAAACTGGAAGTCCGAGAGCAGGAAACGGCGATTGTGTGTTTTGGAGTTCCTGAAACATGGAAACATGGCAAGTCAGAACTTCCTCGTCTCCCGAAGATGATCCAAAGTTTAAATAATTATGCACTCGTACCTACGTGTCAATTACGTAGCTCCTTGCTAGGTCAACATTAAAACCACGATATCTCGACCAGAATAGAGATCCGTAAGTGATATTTTCTCATACAAAATTAACGAGTACCTACTATATATTAGACCAGTATAATTCTGTCGTTGCCCAGACTACATCGTCTCTGGCCAATCTAGACGCATTTACAACGGCCTATGTCCATCACTACCTTTTTATTTATTTATTTATTTAATACTTGTACAAAGAAACGTAGTTTACGTTACGGAAGTAAAGAATGCATACATTGTAAATAACAGCTTATAATAGACACAGCTTACGTAACAAATTGCGCTATGCACACCTAACGAGGCTTCTCAGGCCTATATATAGATGCTCATAATGCAGATGGTGTAAAAACAGGAATAATAGTAATAAACAGGAATAATAGTAATAGTAAAAACAGGAATAATAGTTCATTTTCTAAACGCAGATATACAAATTCCATCATAACTATAACAACTACTAGGGGTTCGAGCTAATTCAAATCAGAAATACTTCATAAGTTAGTCGGAGTCGTATCGGACCATTTATTCTATAAAATCATTGTACACGTTCCCCTGTAACTAGATACATTCATCTTCGATACATAAAAAAGTGTGTGACTGTTGTTATTGTATGGATCTCTGAAAGCGGTGTGCCTTTGACCTGCCTTGTGTTATTTGCAGTGATCCTATTACAAAGGAGGATTCGCCGTTCGATGGGCGGGCAAAAACTCGCGATTTATCGTTTCAGGGATTGGAATATTATTATACCATAAATAATTCACAACTTAACCGACTTTTTCTAAAGACGTGCAATTAATTTTAAATTCATACCTGCGTTAGGATTTTTGGTTTAATTTTATTAGACGTTGTTATTTCTTTCCTCACTTTGGAGGCTTCTACAAAATGTAAGCTCTCAGATGTTTCCTTTGATTTAAGCTAAAACTTTTTGTTTTTTAATGATTCTTTTGGGTGCTGGACTGAAATAGTCATTAGTCGTTACGGCACAGTATACCAGACAGTAGCTTATCTTAGAACGAAATTGAAATCAAAGCGAATACGTCACGAGTCGCAAGGGCTCGGATATGGCTGCTAGATGTCCCGCTACTCTCGGCCCACGCAGATATATAAAGTTCGAAATTTCGCCAGCCTTTACCTGCGCGTAATGCAAACCATAGACGTTCGTCGGGACGTAACCCTCTGCTCACATTCTTCCTCGCACCCTCTTCCCGCAACGCCCTGTAGCTCGAGAGTAAAGCTACTGGTTGGTATATTGTGGTTAAGAGGACCATTTTTGGGGTCCAGTGGGTTTAGTGCCATTTTTATAAAAACCGTTTACAAAGAAAATAAGTTTTTCTAAAGTCTTTTAGGAGAAAAATAAATATCTACATTCTCTTCTCTATTTGGCCTCATGAATTATTTCCAAAATTTAAAGTAGTTCATCATGAATTTTTATTCCCCATTCGTTTCCACTATATAAAAATTGCCAGAAATGACAGAATTGTTTTACTAAAATAAATACGAAAAATTAGCTTTCCAAGAGACTATAGTCAGAAACGTGCGAGGGTTGGAATTGTTTCATTTTCAACACCAAACACGGTAATTAAAAAAAAAAACACAACAAATTTAGTCCAAAAACTAAAATTGGATGACTCTCAATCATCGCAATACCATAGTAAAAAGATAAATTCCTATTTTTTTTTGCATAAATTCATCGCATACATTCTTTTGCCCAAAGACACATTGGCTTTATAGGATCGATTAATGTAAAACAAACTTAAAGAAAGAGATGCAGAAATATATAAAGAGATATGAGAAAGAGGTGCAGAAAAATAAGGTCAATTCAATTTAAATTTAAAATTACGGAACTCTTACTTCAATCTGCAAGAAATAAGGTGGAAAAGATAATAATGTAAATTTTAAAATAACTTCTTTACAATTTTATTTTCATACATTTTATTACATTTTATATTATTTATTAATTTATTTTTATTACCAACTTAATCTTCCGATATTTTATATTTATTTTAATTCTTTGACATTGCTATTTCGGTATTTTAAAATATAATTATATATAATTTTATTACGATTACCTGTTTTATTCCTAATTAGGTTTTTCGGTTTTATTTTGAATATATAAACAAACTTATATGTATTTTTGTTTTTTTATTTTTGTTGTTGTTTATATGTACATATAAACAAATCATCGCCATACATGGAGTCTGACTTAAGATGTGCTACGGCCTAGTTAGGCAGATTCTGAAATGAAAACAATTTAAATGTAAAAATAATAATAAATAAATTATTCTTATTATTATTTTTATAGAATTTGATTGGCCGAAAGCTATATTAAATTAGCTATATTAAAATAAAGCTAAATTATAAAAAAAATGTAAACAAGTAGTACCTACCTCTAACTTAAATTCCAAACGTATATGAAGAGTATAAAAAGGAGTCGTTATGGACATGCAGTCTTTGCAGTAGCACGATGTATAACAGGATAGCTTGTGCTTAATTTATAAATGGATATATGAACGTCGAAATGCTGAAATGTATTTCAATTTCAAATGAAAAATATCATTCAGCCTGCCTGCTCGCAAAGGTGTGCAAAAATAACGGCTATGGTGTAGCGATAACCGTTTGACAAATGAGTACCCGCGGACGCGTTAACAATAAATATTCCTCAAAAACTGAATACGGATAATAAATCTCCGGCCGTTAACGTGTTTACGATACTGTTTGTTTTCGTCCGATGGCGAATGGCCGCGAGACGATCAATCACCGGGCCTCGCAGATTTAACCCTTGAAGCGCCACCTCCGGGGGATTCGACTTGGCCACCATCCACCGTGCAACCCTTCCGCCCGCCGGACCCAATGAAATATTGATGAGTGCCGCATCTGTCACATTCTATTCCCAATTAATTTCTCGTCTCATCCTCGCCATTCATTTTACACACCGTTTTGAGCGAGGTGCGAGACGCACACTGTTTCGCTTCGCACACAAGCTAGCGAAGTATCGCATTTTTCTATTTAGCCCAGTACGACATTGAAAATATCCTAATATGTTTATTTTGGGAAGTTTATTCAATTATAGAGTATATAATCTTATAATTATAGATTATTAATCACTATAAAACCATGTCATTTTCAAGATTTTTTTTCAGAACAGAATTCAAATTGGACTCATATTTCATAAACATTTCATTTATTAAAAAACTACAATAGATACCTTAGAAAATTCAATGGTTATAAATGATAAGTTCTGAAATGTATATAAAAAGACAAGATTATATAAAATGTAATGATTATATAATTATATAAATTTAATTTGACATAAAAATAAATTAGATTACACGGCCTGTGGCATGGTGTTTGTAAGTTTCTGGTTTCGATTCCCGGCTGGGTCACCATTTCCGGTGGGTATAAATTAACGTAATTGCATTTGAATTCTGTCGATCGAAAGCAATAACAAACAAAAAAATACACTTACACATATAACACTCACCCATAGTACCTATTCCCTGATCCAGTCTTCATTGCAACATGTGCTGAATTGTTTAATTATTTTTTTTGTTGCTCAAAACATAGTTTGTTCAGTGCTAGTAGCTCTTGATTGTATCATCGCAATGCAAGCTTTAACAGGTGTCCGAAATCTGGCCTCCTACAACTTCAGTCCGTACCTATCCTTCATTACGTTGATGTCCAATTTACATAGCGTAATAGTCGCTACGACTGCTGGGATGTTGATTAAGATCAATCGTATCTTGTGTGCAATTAGTAAGAAGCAGAATGTAATATTTTTTTCATATAAATATTTCAAAAAAATATGCTAAATAAATTAGTAATTTACAGAATACAGCTTTAAGATCTTAACACGTGGCATAGTGGCTTGGTCACCTGATCTGACATTGAAAGATTCCGGGATCGGTTACCATTTGGCGTTAGGATAAAATTAGCAGAATTGTATTTGAATTCTGTCGATCAAGGGCAATAAGGAGACATACACTTAAACACATGCTAGAAGCACACATTCATATAAACAGTTCATAGTAGGGTTGGTTGTAAGAGGTTGTCGTAATAATCCCGCCCATTGTGAACATCACAATAAAGAACAGTAACTTGGGAAATGAAGTACTTTAAAATAATTAAAAATAGACATTTTGAGACTGAGTTTATTTAATTTCCTAACACCAGCGACAAAAAATGTACGCAATAATTTTATTTTTATACTTTCATTTTATATGGATAATTTACCGTTGCTAAAATATCACACATCACCCCAGACACAAAAGAAGTGGGCGAAACTGCACAAAGAGAAGAAATTTATCAACATTTGCCCAATACAAACAAGAGACTGAGTACAATTCAACGCGTTATTTTTTGTATGACCCACAACTGCCCCCTAGTTGAGTGATCGTCAACCAGTTCGCGTGACAATTATTTATCTACGCTTTGTTCTGAAGCTTGCTACCAAGCTTTGTGACATAGTATGATAGGTTTGTATGTCGCATCCGTGATCGTTACATGCTCATACCTTGTCAAAAATATCCGTATGGGAAATAATATAAATCATCAAACAAATATCATTCTCCATTCAAGATAAACGAGACCCAGAAAATCCAATCAATAAAGGATCCACATAATAATTGTAGCTATAAAGAGAAGCAATTGCAGTTTAATTCTGTCGATCGAATGCAATAACAAGGCACACAACTTGGGTTGTCGACTACAGCGGGCGAGCCCGTCACCTCAGGAAGTTTCAACGATTAGTCGTTCTATCTCCCTGGAAGTGAGCGCAGAAGACTTGGGGACAAAACAATCCACCGTCTAGCTACGCCACGAGCCCGCAAGAGATCAACTCCTTAACCGCGAGATAGCCAGAAATGTTACCCGGCGGGCCGACACTCGCGCCCTTAATTCCAATTGTGACCAGATTACTCCGGTCTCTCGACTGGTTACGAGTTCGAGGTCGCTTGCGCGGTCCTCTCCCTTACGAAGCGGTGAAACGGTGTTTACCGAGTCTATCGCGGACCACAGCGTCCTTTGCCCGGCTATTCACCCAGGATCGGATGGCCGATGGTCATTTCAAGAGCAGTCGCCGTAAGGTCCGCAACCACCCCCGCTCTATAGGAAACAGTACTGCTTCCAGACTCCCCCGACTATTAGTCAGAAAGCACAGTCGATTGGCTTACGCCGCACGGTGTGCAGACCGTCCAGGAGCGCCAGAAGTTTGATTCCCAGGGGAAACTGACCATAAGGCCAGAGTCCTACCCAGGCTCGCATTTCATGCGTGGAGGCCGTCGCGTCGGATAGGTGTTGACCCGTGAGTGTGACCAACCCTGAACAGAATGGGTCTTCGTGGCCAACTCAGCAATGGCCCATTAACTCCCAACAAGACACACACTAACACACATGTCACATACACACATACATACATACATACACTTCATAGTAGGATTGGTTAGAAGAAATTGTCGTATGACAATAAACCCGCCCATTGTGAAATTTCATAACAGAAGCACAGAAGGCACTTTAATATCGACATCATATTGAAATAATATTAATTTCAGAAATTTCTAAAGTCTCTCCATTGTAGTTCTTTAATAAATAAAATGTTTATGAAATATGAAGTCCAAATTGTTTTTTTGTTTTGAAAAAAAAAATTCTTTAAAATTAAATGATTGGCAATCTCTGATAGTAATGGAACGCCAAAGGAGGAGATGGACAAATAATAGAATAATGACGTTTATTCAGCATAAAATATGACAACAAAACCGAAATTATATGACACGTATGACCCCAGCTAACTCCCAGGGGTGACACAGTGACGACTCCCTCTTTCACGCACACTGTCAAAGGAACTAGGGGAGCAATTTGAAAAATAGTAAATTTAGCATGATCGTTTTGAAAACTGCTGATGGCAAACTAGAGACAGTAATAATACTAATTTTGTCAAGCCATATTTTAATACAAGAATTAAACATTACACTTAATTTAGACTTAAGATAAAACATACACTTACTAGGGATGCCGAATTGATTATTTCCACTTAATTTACCAGGAATTATCTCTAAGCAAGATTTTTTAAAGACATGACTTACCGGGGCTGATCATTCAGATCCTACTACCAGGTATCATTCAGATCCTACTACCAGATCCTACTACCAGATTTCACTTTTTTTACACGACCGCCCAACAAAATAGAAGTGTAATGCCATCAAGATTCATGTATGTATGTTTTTCGTTTCTTTATTCCAACACAACTTCTAAACGCTTGAACCGATTCAGAAGTGTATTCAGAGTGTGATATACCCTATCACACTTAACTCTTCAAATATCAAGTAAGTAGTTGTCTAAATGTACAAATGTCCGAGTGTCAATAAATTAACATAAATATATCGTGTTTAGTGTCAATTGAAAAGTTTGCTGAGTCCATGCCGGAAATATACATAGATGTATATGGACAAATACATAAACCACAAAGATTAAAAAAAAGCGTAATAAAAAATAAACGAGTTAAATAATTTTAAATGATTTAAATGATTTAAAAATTATTTTAAATAATTTAAAAATAATAATTCACTTTCTGTAACGGCAGTCGTGTTTTTGATTCTTTTTAATATATTTACTAGTTCGAGTTCAGTATATCAAACTTGACTGTTGTAACGAAGGGTTTCGTAGCATACTGAGATGAAGGTGTATTCTATAAAGAATTCTTAAAAAATAAATACCTAATAAATTTTATTTGCAGGTAAAAATAAGTGTACCAGTATTACATAAAAATATAAGTATCGAAATTGTGCGTGTAACGGAAAATGGAAATAACTTTATTAGACAATATAAAAACTAACTTCCATAATCTCACTATACAATACAATACAATACAATAATGTATTGTATATGCGCCAAATAAGATTAATCCTCAAATAATAAGCTTGAGTTTAATCAGTCACCTCGTCGGTGAGTTATAAAAATGTAAATTATTAATGGTAGGTATACAAAATAGTAATTTAATACATAAATGAAAAGGTACTTAGCCTTCGCGCGCTTTAAACGGCGCCGCACATTTTTGGTCGATTTTGTGTATAAATACTGACAATATGAATTGCTTCTTGTTGCCTAATAATTAATCTGGTTAGTCATGTAGGTATATCGTAAATTTATATAATATATATGGAGGCCGGCCGAATGGCTACGCGCGAATCTGTTAAGGCGACATGAGACCTCAGAAAAATATCCGAAATGGGCGGACACGCGAAAAAATAGGCGCGGTCAATTTTGTAAGGTTTGACGAATAAAAATTCAGCGTTGACGAAGCGTCAGACGCAGATTCTACGTCCGCTCGCGCCCGCGACTAGGCGCATACTAAATGATCTATCGCAGCGCTAGCACAGAATAACTATCTTTACGCAGTGGCGGTATAAGGGTGTTAATGGGAAAGCATATTTAGCGTAACTATCAGAGCGCTCTCACATTTTAATTAATTGTAATTAATTTAGGGCCAAATAAAAAATGGTGCTAAGTGCTGCTCTAGAGAATTACCAAGTCAATATAATGAAATTATAATAAAACACACTCACCGCTTACATTGTAGGAGTAATCGTGCCTGAAAGTTTTCGAAGTCAGTTTAAAGCCTAATATCCAAGGCAATGAGCAACTATTTTGAGTTCAATGTTTTAATTGGTTCCTCATCGAGGGATTCACTTTGAAACTTTTTTTAATTGATGCTTATATGTTTCAGAAAACTCATAAAGCTAAAATTCTTCAGATATGGTCTTTCCCAGGTATCATGTCGCCTTAACCACCGATTGGCGTATTTGGCCTCCCACAGGGGGGGTTAAATAACGAGTAGAGAATACATCAAAAGATTATTGTGTGAAGACTTTTAAAATCGAATCTGAAACCGATAAAAAACCATTAAATCGAATAAAATAAAACACAATAGTTTGAAAATTAAATGAAAAAAAAGCGTTTATTATTGTATGTTATATTTATTTTCAAGAAATATACGCCATATACCTACAATTATTATTTCTATATTTAGTCAACTTATCGCCAATGATATTTTTAGCCATTTACAATAGGTATATACTTTAGGGAAAATAAAAAAAATTAATAAAATGTGAAGGAAAATAAAACTTTAAAACAAAGAAATTAGAAAAAATAGAAACACAGATATTTAAATAAAATACAAGTAAATTGACGATAAATGTGTGTTTGTGTTTGTTATTTCTTGAATTACCCCTGTGGGCTGTGTCTATATTCTAATCTTATCACTGATTTATAAGTGTGTGTATGTGAGGCTGTGTAAGAGGGTGAGGGTGTGTATGTGAAAGGGTTTGTGTGTGAGTGTGTCTGTGTGTGTACATATGGCTGATTAAATATTTTTCGTTCTTTATTTTTCAGTTGTTCACTTACTGCTTCTACAAAATTTGTTTTATTATTGAGATGAAATACATCAATACCTTTTAGATTTTTCTTGTAAGACTGCATACCAGGTACTTAATAATAAAAGGTGAACAGCATGGTTTTTTTGCATTTTGGAATGTGGAAAGTGAGTGAATCTCTATATTAAACCAAAATCTAGAACAGCAACTCATTGCATGTCTCTTCATTAAGACTGGAGTCAAAGGATATGATACCATTATCAACCAGATATTTATATGAGGTTTTTTCATTGCATTGATATTATAGGAATACCACCTATCATAGGAATAGCCCAATATATCAGGGCTGAGTAGTACCGCTATTGAGTCCTCTGTCCCGATGTCCCGACAAACAATAAAATGTCCCGATATTGCGCAAAGCACGACAATGAACGAATGAATGGAAAGTGGAAAGTGGAAATGAATGAATGAATGAATGGTCATGTTTATTGGTCATATTGTCAACAATTATGAATTACTATCAAAATAAGTAAATTTATCGTTTCAAGTGTTTAAAAAAAAAGACTTTTCCCTTTTACTGCATATAATTTCACTTTTACTGCATAAATGGTTAAAGAGTTAAAGACACTCACAAATAAGACACTCACAAGAAGACACTCACAAATAACGGTAATATAGTCAAATTGGCTTGCAAATACATACATATATATGCAGTAAA
Organism: Micropterix aruncella; assembly: GCA_944548615.1. Taxonomy (NCBI): domain Eukaryota; kingdom Metazoa; phylum Arthropoda; class Insecta; order Lepidoptera; family Micropterigidae; genus Micropterix; species Micropterix aruncella. Next base: position 19,335,497 of record OX155953.1, read on the forward strand.
AATATAACCTTCTTTTGGCAGTCAGGAAATAAATCATAGCACTCAGTACTAACCAAACCACACTCATAATTCATCACAAGTAAAAAGTTTTACCGCCCAACGAAGTGGGCACGGGTCAGCTAGTATATTATATAGACAGAGATTGAAAATATGATGTATACATTCTTAATTAAAATGGCGTGTAGATTTAGGGCAACAGATGCTTTCAACAGTACGAGTATTTATTTATTTATTTATTTAAGAATTAATTACTGTAGAACATTGATTTGCTCACAAAAATAACAGGAACCGAATGGCAAAACCTTAACTTTGAAAATATAACGACAGGAAAATATACGTATGTGAACAGGAAAGTATATACGTATCTGAAAAACTTTTTGGAGCCTGATCGTGCATCTGAAGAGTGTAAGTTGAAGAAGTCTGTGTAAGATAATTTAGATGGGTTTAGTTTTTTGATGAAACTGATAATCCGGAATAAAAATGCCAAATGCTATAACTATGTTTTTTTTTAAATTCCAGACCACAACGCTACAGTAGAAAGGGTGTTTTCCTTAATGTTGGCCCAGTGGATGAAATTAATTATCTGCTGCCAAAAACTGTGGTTTCAATATTACTGTATCGGATGATCGACTGACGTGTTATAATTATTGAAAGTGTATACTGCATTTCTGAAAAAAGTCCTCAGAAAAGTATATTACCCCAAATACTTCTTCCGCTACATAAACAAGCAGATGGTGTATCTATATAAACAAGCAATTAAATATTTGCCTTCTCTTAAAATTGGGTATTTTGTATTACCCGTTCCAGCAGACCGTCCCGAACAGACCCTAGCAAAATATACTATTATTATTATTATTTATTCCGTAGCCGGCGATTGGGGACGGGGTCGCCCTCGCAGCCAATACGCTGCTGTCGGTGCCGCTGGATCTCGTACTCCATTCACGATTCGCTTCCATTTTTGGCGATTTTTTGCCACGTCTCGAGCATCCCTAGCCGACAATCGTTGATTTTTAAGGTCGTCTTTGATGTTATTTAGCCAGGTTTTCTTCGGTGCCGATCGCTGAATTCTCCATTCTGTCGGACGATCTCGCCAAAGAAGTTTACATGGCAAGCGATTGTCGTTCATTCGGCAAACATGGCCGAACCATCGTAGTCGACGTTTTTGTACTTCTTCTTCGATCGTTGTTACTAGATCGCATCTTTCTCTAATGGTCTCGTTTCGAATTCGGTCGCGGAGTGAGACACCGAGAATCTGCCTCAAGCATCGCATTTGGAAGACTTCGAACTTTTTGAGGTCCGATTGTAGTAACGTTCACGTTTCCGATCCATAAAGAAGAATGGGAAGAACCATCGTTCGGTATAGTCGTACTTTGGTTTTGATGGTAATATTCGTTCGCTTTCATATGCACCACTTGAGCGAGGCGACTGTTGCTGTTGCCTGACCGATCCGGCTATGGACATCGGCCGTCGATGCCACTTTCTTTTCCGTAACCAACGATCCTAAATACCTACTTGAATTGTGGCACCTGTTCGATTTGGGTTCCATCGAGGTAAACGCTGGCCTTCAAACCGTCCGTAGTGAGCACTTTGGTCTTATCCGCATTGATTTTCAATCCATATGATTGAGCAATTCCGGATATGTCGTATAAAATGTCCGTTGCTTCGGCATCAGTGTCGGCGAAAACGGCGCTATCATCGGCGAACATCAAATCGGTTATGAAGTTTGATTAGTCGTATCTAACTCCGCGTCGACCGTCGAATGCTCTCCGCACAATCGCGTGTCGAACACCAGTTTGAATCGGGAATTCCTCAGACAAATCGTTCGGGATTCGAACACTGCTGGATGATATGGAGAAGTTTAATGATTTTTGGTGGCACGTGTTCTGTCTCCAAGGCACTCCATAAGCTGTTCCAATCGATGCAATCGAAGGCGGCTTTAAAGTCTATGAAGACGACGATTGTTCGTTTGCCGCACCGTATTCTTTCTTTCGTTAGCTGACGAAGAGCGAATATCTGATCAATGCATCCTCGATATGGTCTAAATCCTGCTTGCTATAAATACTATAAATATCCCTATTCATATAACATTTCCCTCGTGCTTATTGCGATATTTTACGATAGCCGTTTTGAGGTTTCTAGCTCCTCTTTACTAAAACAGGTGGATAATCTTTAAAATATAATATGAGATGACGCTTCAATAAGAAGAGGATTCAACATTAACCCTCCACAAACAAACAAACTGATATCACGAGAGGGTTAACCGCAGAAACGAATAGCCAAATTGACTTAGCAAATGACCCACCCTGTTCGAGGGATGTATAATACACGGCTGCCGAGGGTGCGAAATTAGTCCCATATGTGTGAGTTGGCGGCTTTTTGTCATTTGTCGGCGAAACCGAATTGGTATCTGGGGCACATTTGGCCGCCTCGCCGTCGCACCACCTCGGACAATCACTTTGACAACACAACACATTCGATATATTTATGGGTTTGGGGAGGAATACCAAGGGCTGGCACAATAGGAATCCCTTTGAATTAGGGCAAACACAAATAACTGTTCTTTGTTAAAAAAAATGTTCATGTAAGGGGGAGGATTATTTATTTTTGAGTATTCTGAAAAAAATATAGGTAAGTATAATAGCTAAACAACGGATTCTCGGCTAGAATAGTGAGTGATAAATAAAGAACAATATTATTATTAAAAAATAAAAATAATATTTATAACCAATAAAGGATCTATTAACATTTTGATGATTTTTGTACCGTATAACTAGGATAAAGATGAATTTACGGCGTGAAATCTGTATTGCATTTAATGGCAACATTAACATAGATTCAGTTTTAATTTAAGTTTTTTGTATGTAACATGGCAAACCTGTAAGATCTCCTGCGATCCCGATCAAAAAATATACTATGTGAAAAGTGCTCCGTGTTGTTTTCATTAAACTCTACTGCAACCCGAACACCAGGCCAGCAACTAAATACAAAAAATACAGTCCACTAATCTAAAGTTTGTAGCACCCGACGTTTCGGCGATATTGCAATCGCCGTTGTCCAGGGATGATTCCGTGCCTACATAGTTTATTATTATTAGGTTATTTTTAATATATTAGATTGCAAGAAAAATACCATTGTCATAAATGAACATTAATTTTCTGACCATTTAGCATGTCGCTGTATCTGATGATCCTTTCCCGTTTTATTTTAAATATCTAACTCATTTTTTAAATTAGGTAATTTGACGTATGCACAAGCCATTGCTTACTTGGCACCCTTGCCTTAATGACAACCAAGTTTATTTATGAAAAAAATATGCGTTTTAGCTCCGACGCGCGACTGGAGTTTACTCTTTAAGAGCGATTGTCATTGAATATACACTTCACTGTATATAAATATAAATATCAATATCAATAAAACAAACAAGAACATTTTTTACAACATTTTTACATCATTTTTTTTATTGTATACGTCATTTGTAGGTATATGGATACAACATACCTATTACAACATTATAATTTCATGCTTTATCATTCGATTCGAATCGAACATACTGTCCCCATCTATCGATCGGTCCTCAAAATACGTCGGTAAAGCAGCCACCTGCACCACATCACATCTGATATTTCTATTTGCACGTCATTTCTACTTTCGTTGTTCTAGACTCCGGTATCAGCGGGTTAAAAAAAAATACGTCTCTCTATCTCTTTCTCGCGTGCGTGTGAAAGAGACGCTAGCAGTTGTCTCTGAGCAATATTCGATCCAAGTTTCAAGTTAATTTTCGAACTTTACTGACATTAAACGGAACGCTTTTTGTTAACTCTGGATTTTACTACCCATGAAATTGTCGTACCGCGGTCTTTAAATGACGTCGATTCTTAAGAAGTAAACTTCAAAAAGAAATAAAAATAAATAAATAGTTACTTCAGACGAGCGATACAGAAAAACGCGCATGTACAAAACAAAGGCGCTTTTAAAGAGATGCGTAAGCTCTATCTTCCGTGACTGTCTGATAAATGACTTCCTAAAATCCAAAGGGAAGTCGCAGCTTAACAGGATTTACGTGAAAACGCCTGAGCGGAACAAACTAAACGATGCGCCAGACTTTCACGAACACACCTCGCTTTTAGCGCTCGAGCAAATCATCGAATATACAGTTGTTTGAGTGGGTAGTGAGAGTAATGAAAAAAATAAGTTTTGTGACTTACTCTTGTTATTTTAGTAACCTACTTAAGTAGCGATGAATATTATCAGACTTTATTTTGGTAACCAGCTTTCTTTGAGCTTTGATCGTGAAAAGAGGTCATTGCAGTATATGCATAGTCCTCTTCATCATGTTGAGATTTAAAACAAACATTTTCTTATTCACTGTCGTCTTCAAGGATTTTTTTAGTGACGTTTCGTGTTCTCTTTTCCGGGGGAGCTGTAGGCTTATTTTTCGACTTAATCTCCGTCATATTAGTAGTGGAAGTTAAAACTAAGGAGGCCTAGCATTTGGTTTACGTTTTTCTTGTCCACTGATAAAACATCATTTAGGTGAAGGAGAAATTTCCTGAATAGGGACAACAAGAGTAGATGATGATGGCTGTTTTGATTTTTCTTGAGGGCTCTTCTTGATAAATGATTTAAAGCTGCCTCTATAACTTTCTGCATTGACCCTTCACTCCAAGTTTGGCGATCAGTCGTGCGTTTATATTTGCAGGGCATTTTGCTCGCTGTAAAGAATTGAAAAGCTACATTAAAATTTTTCGCACTAAATCTTCTTGACTCAGCTCTTATCGACAAAATCACATACCTATGTCATTATACCCATTGTCTTCGTATGTCAATTTGTCCATACAGCGTTATTAAAGTACAAAAATTAAAAATAAATATATAGGGGCATTTTTTGTTTGGAAACAGTTATTTGAATGCAAGAACATATCATTGAGGGATATGATTTATACAAAATATTATGTACGCTCGTAGACACCCAACAGAAGCTCCGGTAAATAGTGATTTTCATCATTACGATACGAGGAATAAATTCAATCTCCACATAAACCGACAGCGACTTAGCAAAGTGCGATACAGTTTTATTCACCAAAATTTGTCCTTCTATAATAAGATTCCAGAGCAAATGAAAAGCCTTGAAGAGAACCAATTTAAAAAGATAATAATACAAAAATTTGGTAAGAAACCCAATTTATGGTATAAGGGAGTTTGAAAATTCTCAGTTTATTTTCCGTGTTGATGATTAATGAAATGCGTAAAGTTTTAAACATAATGGTATTATGATAGCTGACATTCTAATTTTCATATAAATTATTATACATCTATTCATTTATTTTTAAAAATACGAAGGCATATTCCTGGATTGACAATAAAATATATATTTTTTGATTATTCTACATAGAATTTGCATTTCTATTTTAACATATTATTCTCCCTGACTCTTAAATCAGATTAGTATATTTTGATTATTTGTATGTAGGTAATATTGAATATAATATTACAGCCATGACAACTATCACGATAGTTATGTTTTTAATAATTAAATTTTTAGCATTTAATTTTGTGACGCATCCAAGTGCCTATCTACTGGAGTAGTTGATTGTATTGTATTGTATTAGATAAAATGAATCGTATGAAGGTTTAGTAACGAAAAACTCACAATTTATAGAAAACCTTTCCACAAAGAAAAAACCTCGCGAGGTGCACAAACACAACATCGGTCATGACACCGAAACGACTGAGAGTGGCGGATTCATGTTTTGGCAGAATTTAGGGAGCCGATCGGATCACGTGATGCGGTGGTCAGTGGCGCGCTAAATCCCGCCAAATTCAAAATAAGCCGCCTATGTCGTTTTGTACATGTATGTCATTTTCTCCGTACTTCCCCTACAACTTTGTTTTGGCATTCATCGTTTTTACCCATCACTATTCAGATAGTGATGGGTGACAACAATTAATGCAACAAAGATCTATTCTTCTAAAATTCTATTCTTCGCTAAGGGCGGGTTTGGGCATAGCGCCAACAGATAGCGTTAATATTTAATACAAATATATCGCGAAATTCAACTATTATTAGTGTATCTTGTATATGAGACATTTCAACCAAAATATCACAATGTTATTTCGACCCAACAAGGCATCTGTGTACCAAATTTTAAGTCTCTGTCCAATATTTCGAGATTGATGTTTGACTAGTTTGCCCTCGGAAAACCTTTTTGAACCTTTCAACTCTTGCCATGAACAAATGATGCCTGCATTAAAAAATTAAGCTCGATCGGATTACGCGTTTGGGCGCTATCGTAGAGGTATACACTCACACACACAGATACACAGGCAGACTTCAACCTGGAAATAGTCTTAATCGTCTCAGAGGGGCTCAACATGGATATTTTCGTCTTCATCTGGAAAATTTTATTAAGCGCGTTCACAATTCTTTCCTCCTCGTCAGTTGGTGGGCCGGGAATATTAGTCTTAACTAAATATGTCCATGATATATCTTAAGACACCAGTATCAGTGTAGTACCTGCCAAAATTTTGTAACCAAATTTTTTATTTCAATATCTAAAATTCACAACTAATTTGTGCTCCCGCCATTATGCGACGCGACCGCCCGGGGGGCATACATAATATGGTCAATTAATGACGCAAAAATGATAAATTATCCGAGACGGGAGGCCGCCCGAGAGGAATATTGAATACCAGGAGCGTAGGAGTTTAGAGGAGGGCAACGCTCCTTTTTTCACTTGCATCCGATAGCCGGTTCTCGCTCGCGCTCGTGCGCGCGTCCCTGTCGCGCTCGCTCCTCTTACCTTTACATAATATCCTATTCATCATCGTTTCACGGCTCCGTGAATTTCCATTCATTCGTCGGCGCTTCGGCCTCGGACGGAACGGAACGGCGGATCTCTTCAGCGGCACCCCAACAACATATTCACTGGAAAATACCTTTCATAATAATTTAAGGAAGGGAGTGAGATACGTATGTGCTCGCGATATTCTCGACTCGCTCTCTCTAGTTAGACTACTAATCGCCATCTATGCAATGTCGTATCCTGGATGGAGAGGGCTTCAATACCAGTATTTCGGTTATAACGCCCATCGTTATTCTGTGGTTATATACGCCTTCGAATGTCTAAAAGGTCATTTAAATATTTTTGTTTATCATTGTAGCTAATCCTATGCGAGAAAAATAGTGCAGAATTCCTTACCGTTTATTTTACAACGCCGCCTTCAAATCAACGCCGCCCAACTAGGCATAGCCCCCGTACTAAGGCAAGCGTCCAAGTAAAAATGGTTTGTGCATGCATTAAATTACCTAGTTTTAAAAAAAGTAGGTAAAAGTAAAAGTAGGTAAAAGGATTTTCAGATACAGAGACATGCAAAATGATCACAAAAGTAATGTTCATTGATGAAAATTTAAACCATATTTCTTCAATTGTAATGATATTAAAACGAAACTAATAATTATTAACAAGGTAGGTACAAATTAATCGTCAACCTAAAATCTAAGTCATTGATATGTAAATGCATATTTTAGTCTAAGCCAGTCTAAAAAATAATATTTATAAATTATCCATATTCAAAAACATAATAAAATAAAGGGTTAAAAAATGCTAATATGTCTTGATAAAGGCTAGATAATAATCATGGTTAAAAAATAATATTGCATATATTGCGAACATATAGAAGCCATTCAGTACACTAATTCACAGAGGTGGAGGGAGACAGCAAAAATACCGAATGAAACGACAATATAAGTTGCCATGGCAACCGGATAGTAATGAAAAAAGAAAGGAACATCAAAGAAAAGAAAAGACACACATTTACAAATTGCAACGTTTAGCATCTTAGCATAAATACAGTCAGATTTAATTATGATTAAATATATTTCAATGCAATATCGTTAAAAAATAGCGGGCATCCACTACGGTAAACGACTAAGGAAATATCCGTTAAACATAAAGAGTTAAATAGTTAATTATATGATTCTACTAGCTGACCCGGCGAACTTCGTACCGCCTAACAGTCAATGAGTGTCGTGTTACAGATTAGCTTAACTTAATTTATGATTTTATGAAAATAATACAATGAATACAAAATAAATATTAAGTTCACTACTTTATTAAGATAATAACACAAAAAGAAATATATAAGTACAAAAATTAAGTATATCAATCGCGTGTCAGCGAGACGTGATTGAATTAAACTATTTACATATTGTACAGCATGGGATGCACTCGGTTTAATTGTCTTCATTGAAGCACCTTGTGATATACGACATTTTTTGTTTTTTTATCAGGCGCAAGAACAAATAAAGCGGATGATTTGCCGACACGTGAACATGCCACGTACAACTGACCATGAGAAAAACACGGATTTACATTTTGTATGGGAAAATGTTTTTTCTTTTATTTTAATTTTTCGTCAACTTTCCAATTTTCGTTTTTAATAGTTATTCTGCTATTCTGGACGGAGACAAATGTCTCAACCGAATAGATTTAACTACAAATCAAAAACCATGAAAATCAATCCAGCCGTTTACGAGTTATAAGTGTTCGAACAAACCCGACTTTGTTTTATATAGATATATATATATTCTTCGATGGTTCGATTTCGACTTTGCTATCCTTATTTAAAAAATATAAATATTAGTACCTTAACTATAAAAATCACATACCCTCAAGCATGCATAAATTCCTCATAAGAAACACACACACACGACTCCTTCATAAAATGCGATTTTGTGGGAATGAGCACGTGTTTCCGATGGATAGACCGTGCCGGTTCGGTGTCTCCTCACACACGCAGCAGCTGCCGTATCGATACACATATACTCGTTCACATGTGTTGGTGCTGGCGCTCCTGTAAAAGAACGCCCGAATGAGTTTCGTACGTCATATTAAGTGTGAATATATCAAATTTGCAAACAATGGCCATATGGGTAACGCGCTCTGCCCTTCATTTTAGGTACAGTTCGTGGAGATAAATCGAGTTGAGATTCTATACATTATAGTATCGAAGATTCATAATTAATTTATTTAGTTTTCCATCGTTTAACAACATTACATTTTAGATAAATTAAAAAAAAATAAAGTTTAAACATCTAATCGCAAAATTTAATGAAATAAATATTTAATAGCGATTTATGTGTAATTTTTCACCCCATTTGAGAACATTGTTGTGCGGGTGATAAATTACTCAATGTTTGGAATAGTTTATTGGATATGTAATAAATAGTTGATACATAGTTCAATAAATTATTATCTACAATTTAGTGAAAACTTGAGAAATAATCGGGATTTAAATAAATCTAAACCAAATTGTCCTCCAAATTGTATTTTGTTTAATAAAGGGTTTTTTAATATTACGAGATTCTCCTTTACAGGAGATTGTTTTAATTAAAGAACTGAGTTGAGTATCAGCACAACTTTTTTGATTAGGCCTTTTACATTTGATTGAACTTGATTTATTCCTTCAGCTAAAACCGTATATATCCGTATATTCTAATGGACGAAAAGTTTGTCCACGAGGGCCGCAGTCCCAAATATCGACTTGAAGACGCGTCGAAGGAGCTGGTCTACTAGGGCTTATCAGTGATATAATGTTACCGATATTTTTCTTTTCTAGCTGACCGACTACACAATAGAATAAATTCGGAATTAAAAGTGAAGTTAGATACCATATGAGAAAGAAAAATTATGACGGAATGGTTGATTGAGCTAGGAAGGAATGAAACGGAGAAATTGGTTAATTATAGTGCTGTATAAGAATACCTAACTACATACAATTACTACTTTTATTCATTTTTATGTATATGTATAGATGTAAAACATATGTTTATGTATATGTATAGATTACCTATATGTATACATGTATATGTGTAGATGTGTATGTATATGTGTATATAAGATTATTAAATTTTATTATGTATATTATATTATTAAAATATGCTAATTGTATATAATATTTTGTGAAAATATAGAGCTACCACATAAAGCAATGCTACATTATGTTACACTTACCAACTAAAAAAAAAGGAAAAAGAATACATAAAAGTCTACCTTAGTATGGGTTTCACTCCAGTAAGGTAGGTTTTAAACTTAGTAATCTGGTGTTTTAAATGTGTATGAAATAATAATAAATAAAAAAAATAAAATCTCTTAGAATATGTAACGTGTATGTTCGGAACACGTTAACGCTAGTTCGGAAAGTTTTTATTCTTGCTATCTATCAACATAAGTTGCTATCTATCAACATAAAATATATAAAATATGTTTACCGTCCGTAAAAACTCAATTACTTAAAATATAATATACATATATATATATATATATATATATATATATATATATATATATATATATATATATATATATATATATATATATATATATATATATATATATATATATATATATATATATATATATATATATATATATATATATATATATATATATATATATATATATATATATATATATATATATATATATATATATATATATATATATATATATATATATATAATTTTTTAATTGAAAGTTTTTTTAAATTATTTTTATTTAATTGTAGGGTTAGTAAAGGTTGTACCTTTGCCGAACGTTTCGGAGCCCGTGGCTCCTTCTTCAGCGGCAAGAAGAATACTGCAGTCGAAGCTGTCACCTGCAAGTTGCAGGTGACAGCTTCGACTGCAGTATTCTTCTTGCCGCTGAAGAAGGAGCCACGGGCTCCGAAACGTCCGGCAAAGGTACAACCTTTACTAACCCTACAATTAAATATATATATATATATATATATATATATATATATATATATATATATATATATATATATATATATATATATATATATATATATATATATATATATATATATATATATATATATATATATATATATATATATATATATATATATATATATATATATATATATATATATATATATATATATATATATATATATATATATATATATATATATATATATATATATATATATATATATATATATATATATATATTTATTTAATTCTTCAGTATTCTTCTTGCCGCTGAAGAAGGAGCCACGGGCTCCGAAACGTCCGGCAAAGGTACAACCTTTACTAACCCTACAATTAAATATATATATATATATATATATATATATATATATATATATATATATATATATATATATATATATATATATATATATATATATATATATATATATATATATATATATATATATATATATATATATATATATATATATATATATATATATATTTATTTAATAGGAATACTGACCCTTATTATCTATGCAGATTTGTCACTTCAATGGGATTTGCTTAATTTCTCTGCTGTAAAACTATCGTGGACAGGAACCAATAAATGATTTGAGGGCGTTTATCGTAGACTCTTTGAGGGTTTTTTTCCCCTAAATTAATTTATTTAAATTATTAATAAATGGGAACTCTATTGGAAAAAGGTCTGGCAAGTACGGTGGGCGACCAATTGTCTCCAGCCACAACTCCTGCCATCTTGCGACTGTTTGCAGTAAAGTCGTGGTCATGCCTTATCATGCAGAAGCAGTTGCGATGAGCGATTGACCAGGCCCCGGTAATTTAATCAAGAGCTTCTCCATTATTGTTTGTGGCTCTTACCAGTACACATTTACGGTAACTGTATTGCCAGATCGTAAGAATTTTCCATGGTTGCACAAATTAAAATATCCGAACAAAAAAAACGATGGAAAGACAATCAGACAGCTGATTTAAAAAAAAATAATATTATGGCTTTGAATTTAAATTTATTTTATTTGAATTCAAAATTCTTCCTCAAACCAAAACTACCCAAGTTCAAATTGGCCATTGTTAAAAAACGGCGACTGAGGCACAGTTAAGGACCCAATATATCGAAGCCCTTAATTTCAACTTCATAAATAAACGCTTTTCAAACATCAAAGTAGCTATCATATCATAACATGTATCTGATATTTGAAAATCTAACATTGATACCGTTTTTCATTTGTTTTTATAGGATGAACCTATATATTTATCTATCTGTAGCCATAAAAAGCGCATACTGGAGAACATTAAAGAAATATTATACTTTTTGAAGTATCATCATAGGTATTCATTGAAATTTATTTTGACGTAGAGGGTATTCTTTTTCAGATTTCTCGTAGAAGAGATATAACACTGAATGAACTTCATTGTAAGAATAAGCTTGCAATGAAATACCACCCAGAAAGCTAATTGATGTGTCCGGATATACATCGTGCGGGGATATACACAGTGGAGGGTTTCGTATTTAATTTCGTTTAGGGTGAGTCGATAAACTGTATAACCTTAATGTACCCAAAAATGATTCCTGCCTCCGAATTTGTGACATTTATGTAATAATGCACATTAATTATTATAATGTTAGCTGACGTCTTTACCTTTTCGAGTCGTTTATTTAATCTGCATACGAGTCGATAATGACATACACTATTGCCGAATTAGGGTGGTTATGTTCGATCTGCTCAAAGGTGTGTTATTTTATAAAATTTATTATTTGTTGTGTGGAGCTTTTCTAAGGTCTTTATGAGCCTTTTAACACTGCGACCATTGTTGATCTATTGTATTCGCCACCTACAATAGTTCTGCGCTAAGCCCCGTGTCATTTAAGAACCGCAACAGGCTTTTGGCGCCAGATTGTTTTACCTCCTCAGGTTGGAGGTAATGACCACCCAAGTGGGTGTATCTTTTACGCATCAGCGGGCCACACTCGCACATGAGGTACGGAGAGTTTCCTTTGCCCCTTGGAAGAACCAACTCATTTTTGTGTCTCGGAGCTTGAGGTTGAACATGTGTTTGTTCAAGCCACAATACCCCGTGAGCGCCCTCACCAGTATGCGTAGATTGTTCCTGTTTAGCGATAAGACCTTACGGGCCGTCTTACGGTCGTAAGCCTTAATTTAGCGCTTTGGAATAATTCAACTCTGGCGTGTTGTTCCAGTGGTTGACCAAAGGTGTTTTACTAAGGTCACCTTCCGTAAATATATTCTTTTATCTGTAAATTTGGAGAGTTTAATGTGCTGACACTAAGGCAGCTATACATAAAGATGATTTTATTACTTTTACTCACATGCAGTAGCTTAAAAACAAAAATCCACAGGGCAATTCAAGAAGATCGGCTAGCAACATTGTTCAAGTCCCACTTATGTCTACGATTTTCAACATCACATTATATTCCTTGCCTCTCGGCTATATAACTGCCTAATTCCTGATATTTCAGGTTATACTCCTGATATTAAATATTATTACTTTAAATCAGGCATCAACAAGCGGCTAACAGAAATTATTATGGATGAAGCAAAGGTTTATCTAGGGATAGAAGCAGAAAAAAATAAAAATATCGCCTTACATTATGGTTAATTAACCTTGATAGAAAAAAACAAAAAAAATATTTATTTACGACACTTTAAACATTTTTTTTTAGCTTTACACATATTTATAATTCTATTAATGTATGTTTATATTTAATTTATATTCTATTATTAATGATTATTATTATTGTTACTAATGATTTTTTAATAATTATTATTTATAGTCAGTATTAAATAACTATTGTTTATTATTACCTAATACTATTTATTATTAGATACTTATTTATAATTGTGCAATTACGGTCAACTGAAAGTTTAATCTTCAACCTAATTAAATCCCGAAATGTTGTTTAGGAAGATGTTTATTTTATAATCATTTTTATTAGTGTTCTTCTTAGAATAGGATCTGATTAGAAGCGACACAAACTAAATTTATTTTAAATATTAATTATTTTTTTGTGATCTAGTAAAATAAATAGGTATATCTAATTGGATTCATTAATAACCCTGCTGGTAGGTATATGTTATTATAGTTAATGGGTTCATTTTTATATTTTAAATTATGTATATGATATATATAAATTCAGACTGTAATATATTTACTTGTCTATTTAAAAAAAATCTAGAAAAATCTGGTGGGGTGACATTTTTTTTTCAATACTGTCTATTTTTTACCGTTATCACTAACTCGTCCGCCTAAGCACACGCTTCGGTGGATTTTAAGCGATTTTAAGGAATTTAAACGATTTTCGCTGAAGATGACGGCAATACATTGGTCTACACCAGGAATTAATATGGACCTAGAATGGAACCTTGAGGTACACCTCAAGTGAGAAGAATCGGTTAGCGTTGTCTTCTACAAGACGAATAAAATAACAATTATATAGCGAGATATGAACCTTGTTGAATAAAGCGTTGACCCTCAAAAAATTTACCCGTTTGATCCTAAAAAGCTACTTTCAGTTTCATGTCGCTTCGTCGCTGCTATGCAAACAGGCCCCAGGATAATCCTAACTAATCATTATTTCTGAATACTAGCTAAAAGTTAAACACAGAATTTATGTAAACTTAAACATTTAGAATAACATTTTTTTTTGTAAAATTATCATATTATATTAATACGGTGATTTACTTGTTATTTTATAAAAAAATACATAGTTTGTAGACATATTTTTTTAACTTTTACTTTAATTTGAAGTACATAAAATAAACTAATAACTAAGCACGCGATAAGTCGATATAAACTGCCGTAACTTTTTATGTCGCTATTATCATGTTACTGTGGAGATTTGAGGGCTCAAAGTACACTCAAGGCGCCACCAATTAAAACAGCGACATCCTTCGAGAAAAATGAGGATAGACTAGAGTTCTGACTCTCGTACAATCATGGTACTACCGACTCAAGTATGCCGCTATCATGCAAGCATACGGGGCCAGCCAGACGCTTACAATCATACAGTCATATTATTAGTATTTCGGAAAAGTTTCGATTTTCTAATTCTTCTTAGTCTTGGCAGAGATTATTTACATTTTAATATTTTATTTTTATTCTTTTAATTCAGTGATAAACTAGTTTAATAAATAAAATATTTATATCACATTTTAATATTTTAATTATTAAACTCGTATATTCCCCTAATATAAAAATAAGATATTAGGAAATTATATAGATATTAAGATATTAAGAAATGACTAACACTGAAGATATTAGGAGGTGCAACAATGTTAAAGGCCTTATCTTCAGATGTAGGTACAATTGAAGAGTGATCCTTAGGTTTCTTGCCGTAGATACTAAGGAATCTACGAGAAATTCACTGTTATTCTAGTGCTTCGTAGTGATTTTCCTCCTTTCTGGCTTTGTATCAATGAGTAGTTAACAAGACATAGTAGAATTTATTATTAAGCCAGGTTGTTTTGGCCAATCGAATAATCTTTCTCGACTTGCAATTATTTAACTCTCAGTAGAGCGAGCGTTTGCTATACTTCGCTAGAGAGTTATTTACATGCTAGCGTTTGTTAAACTATTTTTTAAAAATCCTGGCTGGCTTTGTATCAATGATTAAAAAATGTGACATGATATAATTCATTACTAAGCCATGTTGTTTTGGACAATCGAGTGATCTTCATCGATTTGCAGTAATATACATAACTTTCAGCATATCTAGGCCGGATGAAATGCCTCAAATGGATATAGTCTGTTACTCAAAATGTATCTCTATATCTGATGAGTATGACGCAAATAATATATCTCAGATGCTTAACCCAAGATTACTATAATAATATAATATTATACTATGTCTAGCGCTGTATATAGTCAGCTTTAAGAATTTGCAAAGATATTTTGAAAATAACGATAGATTTTCATGCGCACGCTCTTTTTGTCTAGTACACTATGCTCCACGTCTGTTTAACCCATCTATTCTTTTCCCTCGATTGTAATTTGCATTCACCGAAATGTATACTCGCGTTACCAGCTATCGCGTTATTCTGTCGACCTTATCGCTCAGTCAGCCGCGAGCGCGAGCCGCTTTTTTTCTCCTAACACTCCGCGGCCAGCACTCCTCCACATCGTGTTTGACAAACATCGTAAAGAGACGTCTAACGCGTGTAATATCTTTACTCTATGCAAACACCTCGCATCAGCCCAACTCGTGCCCAGGCCGAGCAAGCAACTTCTAAGACTGTTCTATCCAGACGGGAATTTGATCAAAATGCTGGGATACGTAGGCAACGATCCGATTTTAGGGCGATTTTTTCCTACCTAAATATCTTATAGCTTTTCAACAAGATATTCTTCATATAATCATATATATTTACAATATTTAAGTCTGTCTACAAAGGCTGATAACTGGACTTGGCAAGATTAGCATAAGTAAAACCGAAGTGATGGCATCGACACCAGGGATGAGCCCTATAAATATGTCTTGGCGAAGATGTCCTAAAGCAAGTGGAGAAGTTAAAGTACCTGGGCAGCGCACTAATATAAATATGCGGCTTTGACGCTACAACTAATGGCAGGATTGGCGCTGCTTCTTACGATTTCGGCAAACTAAGATCTAAGGTTGTACATGTGTATAAAATGTGTACATGGTGATTGTACTGTTGAATCTTCTATATTTCTCAAAAATTTGGTCCTTGTATCAGACACATATTCGCACACTCGACTTATTTATTCATGAATATCCGCTGGTCGGATTCGAATCTATGGTATGTATGATCCGGCAGCAGCTGAACTGGCGTGGGCATGTGTCCCGGTAGCCCGAGTAGAGGGTAGCAAAGCGCAGCTTCTACTGCGAGCTTCGAGGGCCGGCCCAAGCGAGGCAAAGAGCTCTTTCGATGTAAATATATGCAAAACCGGCATAAGAGGTGTAAAATCGAGGCTGTTGAAAGGAGTCGCTGGGTGCAAATCATCCTGGCTGAAGGTAGTCCCGGACGCTTCCGAGAGCAAAAGGAAAGTGGAACTGGATCTTAAAAGTCACCAGCCGCGGTAAAGGGTACAATTAATTACAGCGGCGAAGTCCTTTGTGCCCGGAGTTTAGTCGCATCCTTCATACCACGATCGGTTGCGTCAATCTGTTGAGAGATTGAGACTGATGGAGCAGCGAGACGCCTCTAACTGAGCCATGAAACGCCGTGGACGCTGTTACCGAAACCGGCTTAGAGGGCATCATCGTCAAGTTAAAATTTCACAGCGATAATTCAAAAAAAGTAACCTCAATTTTGACTCTAACTCCAAAGGCACTCCATATATTGTAAAATCCTAAATAAAAGCTGTAGCGTAAATATTTCTATCATAGCACTCCTATTAACGGAGTCATTTTGTATAACATTTTTTTTACAAATAATTAATTCGTTGTTATAATGTTTCCCCTTTAGGGCGAAAAAGATTGAGTTGAAGCTTGTTTGACACAATCTCTTAATGCTGTAATGCCAAAAGAATTGCCTAATTTATAAGAAGTATCGGGATGGGCTAGGGAATTATCACAAAAGATCAGGTCTGGTCGCTCTCGTGAGAGGCAACACAGCTTTTACCACCATCTATATCTAGAGTGAAAAATATATCTTGTCCATCATACCGGTAGAGTAATTAGCCCTCTCATTAGACAAATTTACATATCGTGCTCGTTTATTAGTGGATCTTCTAGAGTTTGTCTGCGTGATATGAATAAAGTCCTCTCCGTCGTTTGCAGGCAGTATCAGGGCGTCATGACGTTTATAACGTCGGTGTCACATCCCACTGGCGGTCGTATTCCCGCCCGGCTCGGCCGGTACCCGCACCGAACAATGCAGAAGTGGAATATACAGTACAATATAGTCCCTCATCGTTAAACACGTAGGTTTAGTCTGGGCCGCCACTCCATTCGTCGTGTTAGCGCTAACCGTTATCTACTGGCGGCACACTCGCTGCCTCTGCGGACCTGAATCACCTACCCTCCTCTCTTCTCTTAATATAACATACAATATTGGCCTTAGCCGCTTATACGCACCTGTTCGTGCAGTAAAATATGTCTGTGAGCTGCACGATTTCCCCGTTACTATCTCAAAGAAATTTTACCTCGATATTTATGTTTTGCGATCTTTCCATCTCTATACGTATTAGAATGCATTAAACTGATTTTAAAAAACCTACCTAAGCTGCCGTTACAATTAGATACCTACCCATAAACATTTTACCAAAAGGAGAAATAATCTGATTCTTCCGCGTTCAAAACTAGAACTTTTAAAAAGGGATCCGAACTACGTCGGAATGATATGCTACAATAAGCTACCCCTTAGTATCAAAAAACTATGCTGGTAAGGTAAAATGCCCCAATTGAAGAATACGCTCAAATTATATCTTATTGAAAGAGAAATGTACAATATTAACGATCTCTGAAAACTGTATGCATCTTGATTATATCTATTTCTATATCAGGTAATTAATCGATTTTCTATTTGACTAAAATTTATTGACTATTTCTACTATTAGTACCTATATATAATTAATATATTGACTATTTTTATGTGCAATATAATAGCTAAGAAATTTTATTTTACTTTCTGACAATCCTCACTTTTTTTATGACACTACATTTTTTGATTTTATAAAAAAAAATATTCTTATTTTTGTCGTTATATTAAAGAACTGATGTAATATGTTCATAATAACTTTCTTGTTTTTATATCATTACATTATTTATTTTATTTAATGTAATAGAATCGCAACTTATCGAGTTAATTTCTACTTACATATCTTACTCCATGTTTTTTATCCGTCAAATTTGACGGATAAAAAATTGACGTCAAATAGACTCGATTTAATTTTACCTTTTTTATTCTAACGGAAAACCATTCTTATTTTGATTATTGATAGAATGAAGAATTCAATAATATCACGGCCAATTGTAAATGTAACACAACTATGTCTATACAACTATGTATTAGTTTTTAGTATAATAAATGATTTGATTTGATTCGATGCGTTTTTAATGTTGTTTAATTGTAGGAGCGGAAAGTCTCGTAGAGGCATCGATATCTTAAAAAAACTATAAGAATTAGGTGGTGAAAGAGTGTGAAAAAGTTTAGAAATGCTTTTGCTGGGGTCATATTTTCCCGCACCTAAAATATATATTCGCTAACCGCAACTAATTTAATTCTAAGTTAATAAATCAAGTAACATTTTAATATAAATAGCATAGAAAACGAATTTACCGCGTGAAATTTGCCGCCGTTGTCCAGGGTAGACTAGACAAGTCTAAACTGGACAACGGCGGCTGCAACGTCACCGAAACGTTGGGTGCTACAAATTTCACGCGGTAAATTCGTTTTCTATCCTATTTATAATTTCTAACAACCGCGATACTCTTCGATTTTATAACATTTTAATAGATTTGAAAACAATAATGAGTGTACTGGTTTGTTTTGCTGAAATTTTCTATATAACCTAATGAATTTTTAAATATTTTCAAACCCTTTTAGTAAATACATCAACTTATTGATATAAAAATTGACACATGCATATGTTATTTTAAAAATCTATAAATAATAAAGGTATTTGGTTTGCTTCATCGATTTTTCTCTGGTTATTACTCTTTTAAGATGCAGATAATTACTAAATAAAACTTTAATCATATGACATTGTATTCGTATAAAAATATGCCTTTTATTTTAACCATGCTATGTGTTGTTTTGGCACTTTCACACGTATCCTCCCTTCAAAATATATTTTTTAATTAAACTGTTTAGCCATAATTACTGTGATTAATTTCTAATTTACGCAAAATAATTATTGATGTGTAATTTTATATTTCAAATAAGTTTTTTATTTTTATTTTCTCTGTGCTGCGAAGGTGAGGGCTTAGAATGCTATGTAGTAGTCCATGGTAGCTTAATGAGTTTTTTTGCGTGGGACGTCTATTATTATAACAATAATTATCATTACTGGCACGCCGTCTACCATTTACGAGACATTAATTTGGCGCAAGTAGGTACTAATATTGTTAGAAAATTGATATAAATTATTGAAACCACATGATACTATATAAGGCATCTAATGTCCCTAACAGTCATCATTTGTAAGAATGCTAATATTATCCTCACTGGAAGTGCCTTTTACCTGGGAGCAGCTCCGATTGAAACAGCATTTTGACCCAGTGGATCCAATTTTCGTCAACGTTGCGAAGTCGGCGGTGAGCGTGGTGAACGGCGGCGCCTGCGACGAGGCGAGCCAATGGACATAGCGAACAGACAATACCGATACCTCTGCCGAAGACGGCTCCAATGCCTATGGACATAATTCAGAAGAATGGATGCGATGCAGGACCATTGATGATCCAAGTCCAAACATTCACTGAAAAATGACATTATCAATATTGAAAATTTATCTTTTAAAACGAATAGGCAATCTACATTTGTAACACTACCTAAGTCAATATTCTAATATATAATAACTTAATGCAATACTCGAGTAAAATCAAAGCCTGAGACAGAGTATAATATATAATATAGACAGAATATAACAACATATATTATATGCATTGGATATATTATTATATTTAAGCACTTAGAATATTTCCTAAACATATAAATTTATGTATTTTTAACAACCTATACTATGTTGCCAGCTATACTTTAGATTTGTAAACTACCATTTGGTTTATACATCAAACGAAATTTAAAAATGCAAATTAAGTAAATAATGAAAAATAAACAATAGTAAGATTCATTTCTTGTGACAGAATGGAAAAATGTCGTGTTAAAAAATATTCTTCTTTAATAATACACGGCACTAATGACAACTGGGAAAACCTCAAAATGGCAGTAAAAAGCACTCTGGATAAATACACACCACCATCATTAAATAAAAAACGCCCCAAGGAAATTAACAAACCCTGGATTAGCAGAGATATCCATAATTTATCAAGAGAAAAAAGGAAACTTTGGGATATCTACAAAATTAAAAAAGATGATTCTTCTTACCGGCAATATCGAATAATTAACAACCGACTTGTCTCAGAAATCAGAAGATCCAGAGAAAACTTCGAAAGAAACCTCGTCAACAATGGAGCTAAATCATTCTATAGATATATCAAGATGCAACTTCAATCCAAAGCTTCTACTCCACTAGAACTCTACAACAGCACAACTGACTCCAACACAAGCAACCCTCTTGATATTGCGGAAATTTTTGCTAAGCAGTTTAATAATGCCTACGTTTACGAACCTGATGGACCTTTACCACCTCTAACTAACCTGACCAGGGTTAACAATTGTTTTGATGATGTTCATATTAGTACAGATTTAGTGGAAAAAACCTTAAAAATGCTAAACGTCGAATCCGCCATGGGTCCAGACAACTTACCGGCTTTACTCTGGAGGGAATGTGCAAGTCAGTTGAGTAAACCGCTAGCTGTAATTATGCAGCAATCAATCACATCAGGGAAATTACCTGCAGACTGGAAACACGCAATTGTAACCCCCATCTATAAAAAAGGAGATAAGCGCACTGCTTCCAATTACCGTCCCATCAGCTTAACTTGCATTGCTTGCAAATCCATGGAAAGAGTCATTGCAGCAAAATTACGCGAATTTATATCGCAAAACAAAATTGTCCCAAATGAACAGCACGGTTTCATTCCCGGGCGCTCCACTGTCACCAACTTACTTCTTTGTCTCAACCGCTGGACTGAGAACTGGGATGGGGGTATACCGACAGATGTTATATATCTCGACTTCGAAAAGGCCTTCGACAGAGTTCCTGTAAGAAGACTTTTGCAAAAAACTTGAACATCTCGGAATTCGAGGAAAAATTTTAAGTTGGATATCAGACTTCTTAACTGGTCGCACCTTCCAAGTGAAAGTAGGCGACTTTAAATCTGAACATTTCACTGTATCCAGTGGTGTGCCCCAAGGGTCAGTGCTGGGTCCAGTTTTGTTCACCTTGTATATTACGGATCTTCAAGCCTCAATCACATCGCAGAGCAGCTACTTTGCCGATGACACAAAATTCTTCGCCAATCTTATTCTATGCAGTGGACAGCTTCAGCAAGATCTTGACAAGATCAAAGCGTGGACGGAAGATTGGTTGCTTACCTTAAACGTTAAGAAATGTGTAGTGCTTCATATCGGGAAAAGCAACCCCAACAAACAATATTTTCTGGCAAACGCCCAACTAGAAGCAGTCAAGCAACAAAAAGATCTTGGAATAACAATTACTGATGATCTCAAATGGGAGAAACACATAATTGCAATTGCTAAAAGAGCCAACTCTATTCTCTACCTATCTAATAAGGAAGGCTTTCCAACATCTATCAATAGAGGTTTTTATCAAGATCTACAAGGCATATGTGAGACCTATTCTTGAGTATGGCTATCAGATCTGGAACCCTTACTTTTGCAAGGATGTAGATATCCTGGAAAAGGTACAGCGAAGGGCAACCAAAATGCCAGTGGGCCTGAAAAATAGGAATTATGAAGATCGCTTGAAATTACTTGGAATTACTACACTCAAACAAAGAAGACAAAGAGGGGACCTGATTGAGACATATAAAATTCTAACACATTATTACGATGTACCTGCACTAAATAATATTTACAAATTCAACGTCAATACAAATCTTCGAGGTCACAACAAAAAACTCAACCGTACAAAATTTAAATCTAATCCTCTTAAGAACGTTTTGCCAAATAGAGTGGTGGACATGTGGAATAAACTACCATTTGAAGTGATTAGTGCAATCTCTGTCAATCAATTTAAAAACAGACTCGATTTGTACCTAAAAACTTGTTAATATTGTTTATATTATATTGTTAATATTGTTTAGCTTTACAAGATCTGATCTGGACGTATCAGCAGAGCTGCCTGTCCAGAATAAATAATAATAATAATAATAATAATAATAATACTTTTTATAATTTCAGAGCAATCAATTAGAATTTAAAATGCTAGTCAATAAATCAATTATTTCACATATACGGTATTTTTTAATATTTTTTTTTCATAAGAGATATCGAAATAAATAACATTATATGAGTTTTACTTCAGACCTGTCCGTGCTTTTGATTTTTTTAAACTATTTTTAATTTTTTGACAATCCCTCTTTAAAATTGATTAAATTAGATTTTTATTCATTCAGTAATTATAAATGTTCTAATCAGATTGTTTGTTATTTTGTTTGCACGTGAGTCAGCATATTATGTGACTGAAAGACACTAGAATGAACCTATAAGTATCGCTATTGATATGCACAAATTCACGAAGTTCTTGAAGCGGATTGGTGAATGTTAGAAAATTATACTAAAATGAACAATGAAAAATGTTGCTAAAATAATGCACAATTGGCAGCTGGTACACTGGAGCTTCGAAGTTCTAAAACGGCATTGCTAAACCCGCAATCAAAATGGGAACGTCTCGATGAGGGCAGCCGCCATTCCGTCCACGTGAAGGTCGTCTTTGATAAAATATTAACAATGACGGTCTGAGTTATTATGTTTCATACAGAGTGAGAAAAAGTAATAAATTGATGTTTATTAGATTTAACCGCTCGGAAGCCAGCCTTCGCCCGCAACAAACTGCGCCGCAACTTTTTGGTCGATCTTGTGAATAAATACTAACAAAAAATCGTTTTTTCATGAATTCCCTCTTGTTACCTAGTAAGTAATCCTTTTATTCATGAATATTATATATTTCTATAATATATATGGGTGCGGCCAAAACGGTTACGCGCGGATCCGTCAAACGACGCAAAATGCCTATAGGCTCTGTCGGCGTCCGACGGGTTAAACTTACTATACGAATCGCTAGGATATCATTACAATGTTCCACCATTGCCAGCGTGCTGCGGTCTAGACTTTTTCCTAACTATGAGCCTTACTTGACTCAAGACGTCGTTTCGCGTCGTCAAGGCAAGATATTTACCGGTAATACCTAAGCAATGAATTGTTGCATCCAAATATAAAACAATTATGTTTACAATGATAAAGGCTGTTTAACAACGATAAAAAATAATTGCGGACAAATATAGATGTGCTGTTTCTTGATAAATATCTATTTGACTGAAATTTCTTCAGTGTACTGAAGAGCTAGCAAAATAATCAACATGTTTTTTTTCGTATAAAATTGTTTACAATGTCGTCCAAGTTATTTGTAAAAAGATTAGTCTTTGTTGTTTTCTTGAGACCGACATTGATCTTGAGAAGGTTAGGTTTGACTGACTAATAAAATTAAAATACAGTCAACCAATGAAAAAATTAACCAAGGAGTGAGAGGTAGTAGTAGTAGTAGTAGATGGAGTGGGGGGCTTGTTTCCAGCCCTTGATGTCACCTAGATCTGTAAGGTCTTTTGTAACTACCCACTGTGTGATTAGATCAGTGGTCAGCTAGTAGCCCGGTACTTCTTACCAGTCCAAGCAGGTCACTGACCTTCAAGTTGGGCAGATCGCTGGGTTCGAGAAAGGCTCGTCCCAGTAAACTGTGTCTTTTGGCGGCGAGCCCTGGACAGCGACGAGTGAGAGGTAAATTAAAAAGAAAGAAAGGAAACTCTCCAAAATACGGCATATGATGACAGGAAACCCTCATCATACAATGATTGATTTCGATTATCTATATATAATAAAATGATACATTGATATTCAATAACATACGCTATTAAAATGTAGGAAATTTAAATAGAGGTTTTCCATAAGGTAGCACCTTAGACCATTTTTTCTCTATTGTGTGTCTATAAACATATTATGTGACATCGACAAAATGGGAATTTTTATTTGAGTCGAGGGGGATTTTCACGACAGATTAAAATGTTTTAAACTGTTTGGTGACACTAGGTCGCATTACAATATGAAATCTAAAAAAAAATATGAAATCTATCACATTTTCTAACACACTGACGATATATTCATTTGTCATAAAGAGTTTATATATTTTTAAAAGGCGTGAAACCCAAATGATTGCGGAAATACAAAAATCTGACGGACTTAATAGTTTTCGATGTTTTATAGTAAAAGTGTCGCGGTTTCTGTTGGCTAGACGACAAACGGAGATTCCCATAAATAAATCACAATAAAACGGAGACAAAACGTCACGACCCCCGACATATTTACGATATATCTCGACGCGCTGTGACTAATTTATAGAATAGGTGCAACAATCTGGGAAATGTCGTTTAGCGTCGGGCGTCTAGTTAGACTCATTCACTAATTTCCTCGACGAGAATGGAAAAGTGGGTAATTTTGTACTGAAACGTAGGAACGGCCAAGGATTGCCGATACCTCCGAGTGACATTAATAAAAACCGCGTGCTGGAAATGATGATGCTGACGGCATTCTGACGTACTGCAGATTCAGTAGAGCTATTTTGGGCGTTGGGCCTCTCGATTCATGTCGTCTGCACTTTAGGAATTTGTGAATTTTGACTGTAATTTGAATTGACTTTGTAATTCGAATTTCACAGAAATAAATTTGGCATCATTTTGTTTACATATAGATTAATCCGGAACAGCAATATTTATATTGTGTAACCTCAATGTAACATCAATGAGCTAAAAATAAAAATCGATCAGTAGGTACGCTGATCAGTACACAAAGGCCATAAATTTTTGATAATCATTAAGAAACATTTCAATGATTTGAATCCAAAAGACTATTTTAAAATTGCTGTTAAGATGGTTTATCGCCTTTTATTTTTTCAATCCCCATACGTGTCTAATATACTAAAGTTACTAATATATATTTTTTCAGAATGTACGAAAAATTAGCTTTCTGGGAAGTTATTGTCATGAAATTGCGTTATTTGGAAGTCTTTCATATTCAACGCTGAAATCGTAATTTAAAAAGAAAAAACACGACAATTAAACATTGAAAATGAACGGCATCGAATCGTCGCAAAATCATAGTTAGATTCGCCAAAAGATAATTTATCGTACCGTTTCGGATGTAAACAAATAATGGAAAACGCATGGAAAAGCATATAATTGAGTCTATATAAACAGGCTTGAATATTGTATTCCATTTTAGAATTTTAAATGTTGAACTGAATCTATCTTATTCCATTTTTTCGGGTTAATCTATTTTTTTATTTTTATTAGGCGATTTATTTATGTTTTCATTTATGTATGTTTTCAATAATGGACAGAATTGAAACAAGGGAGATACGAGACGTAGGTAACATATACACTTTACCAAGCTATAAAATTTTACTTAAAATATAATAAAATCACAGCAAGTTATTTCACGTTTATATGTAATTCTCTGTATGTTTTATTTTTAGTTCCTTATATTTCACTTGTAATATGTAAATATCAATGTACCAGCTGTGTTATACGAAGCCTGAACGTATAGAATTATTTTAGAAATTCCTGTATTTTTGTAATTTTGATAGAAATAAAAATAAAACTTGAAACTTGACTTTAACCCAGGTGCCTAAAAGTAATTTTAATAAATGGCAGAGGTATTAAAAACTACATTATTTTTGAGCTGGATACACTGGTATTATAAATAAAGAAGTTTTACATGATAAATCGAAATTTCAACATTATTTTTGGGACACCTTTCCTTATGCACGATCTAAAAATATCGTGTTCTAAAATTTACCGCATGTTGTCTAAATCGAGATGTTCCCTTGTAGCAGTTATAACTCGAGACGAAGCTCGGGCGTGACACCGCTCGGCTGATAGTCGGGAGAGACTAATTTGTATAACAAATGTGGTCACAGTTAATTATGGCTCCTGAACGATTTGACGACACGTTTCGCGTTCTTGTAATTGGTCGTCATCGTCGCAGTCATTAATAATGCAGCGTAAACGGTTGGGGAGATCATAGTGTCAGCGACAATTCAAAAATTAATATGATCCACAAAAAGTGTTCGTGTGGATCGTGTGTAACGTCTCAGAAACTGCTAAAATGGGGTCATGTAATGAGGGGAAATTAAAGATAAAGACGGACAGACGCATAGCTCGTATATTTTTCAATGTTTTTTTGGAAATTCTCTACAGCGTTACAGACTAATGGAATTAAAATAATATAATAAATGGCAACTTTTCACTTATTAAACACTTTCACACAGCGTGTTTTAATTTATTTCAAATCTTTAATGATTATAACAAGAAATACTACAAATTATAAGAGATTGTTAAAAGAACGGTTTTAACAATAATATGAAGAAAATTTACAATAAGCCGCAAGGAACTTTAAGATAGGAAGAATACAAAATATTGTAATAGGTTTTAATGAGTTTATGGTTATATTCATGGTGTCCTATCCTTGCTACAGTAAGGATAAAACAGCTTTTACAGCGTTGGAAAACAGATTGAACGATTGAGTAAAATATACATATAATTAGTCATTGTAGTTCTCTTATCGAAATATATATTTTTTAAATTATTCGTATTAGATTTTGAAATATGGAATAAGATACGAGTAGTTTTTCAGTAGTTCTAACAGAAATGTAAAATGTAACTCCATTAATCAACTCAGGGCTATCTAACTAAGCAGCTTACATAGAAACCTGAGGTCAGATTCTTGTTGACGGCCCTCAAGTAGGACTATTTTATAACGATTGAGTTGCTCTGACTAATCATAGCTAACGTTGAAGGTTTTAAAATCCAGGAATTTTAGGAAACGACGCTCAAGGCTTTCAAAATGATTTTTATCGACACTGTAGCTCGGAAACCAATAATGGTACTAACCTTATTCAAGAATGCTGTAGAATTTTGTATAATACAGTAGCTTTTTAGGGTATTCATTTCATTGAAAGGTTTGCATGCTCTTTAAAGAAAGACTAGCATTTTCTAAGCCTTGTTTACGCTTAGTCAATATTTTCATCAAATCTCGAACTTACATGGCTTCAGTGATCTGATCATACGGCTAATATATATTTATTTCTATAATATTGCTAAGATATAGGAAGTTTCAAATAAATTATTTTATCCTTGACAGTTAAAATGTATTATTATTTAACTGTTTTCCGAAAAATAGGGAAAATCATAACGATACCACTTTCTAATTTAGAACTGTAATTACGGAATAAAATTACTGTATATATAGCGAGAGACTACGTTTTCCAATTAGCAAAATAAGCACTTTCAAATGATACCCGCCTCGACTACGTAAAAAAAATACTCTTTGTTCTTTCATTAAACTAAAGGGTTTTACTTTCGGCACTAAAATAAAATATTGATAATACACAAAATGGTATGAAATGATACATGACTACAACAATGAAATGAGGCTACATGACTACAACAATATACTTTTTATAGTACACAATTAATTGTACACTGAAAGAACAATGTAACGGTATCTAAAACCGAAGTATGGTGGAATTAAAGAAAAATATAAAATGTGAAGGAAATGAAAATTACAGTAGATATTTCATCTCATTCGATTAGTTTGGCAGGCCTAGCAGGCTCGCCAACTTAAACAATTCAAACGGAGCACATCCTACCAAGCGTAAAAAACATAAATAAGGTCACATCGAATTTAGTCACTTATTACATGTAAATGATAAACATTCCGAGATACCCAGGTGAGAAAAAATATTTATTACTGTTGTCAAAATGTTGTCACGTTAAATAGTAGATTGTATCACAAGGGAGCAAAATAATATTTTTACGGCGAGGGCGCTTTTTTGAATCCAGAGCGAAGTGAGGGATTCTAAAGTAGAATCCCGAGCGTAGCGAGGGATTCTTTAGTAGAATCCTGAACGTAGCGAGGGATTCAAAAAAGCGCCCGAGCCAAAAATATTTTGCGCCTGAGTGATACACTCTACTTTTCATCACCCTCTATGAGAAAATAAAAGGTGCCTCATATTTTATTGTAATATTATTATTTAATAAAACATAGAGTATCAACTAATTTGAAATGAAATACTATCTAATAATAAAACAACTAAACACTTATATGTACATTTGAGACATTTTCGCAATTATGAATATTTATTGTTACAGTTTTATTAGGAATTTAGATTGTTGTAGATTTCATATTCTGCGTGTTTTACGTCGTTATTACAACTGACTGTTGATTTTAACATTGAGTAGGTATACTCCAAAGAGTGAATGGTTGTTTATTTGTGGCTAAGTACTGGAAGTAGGCCAAAAACACAGATTTTGAAAAATTCTTGGCGCCTCTTGCATTTCTCCATTCAATAAAATTTCCATAGGCTTTCATATATTTCTCCCGGGATTTTGCAGGTAATAGATAATCAATCATATTTCTTGCCTCAGTTCTAATATTTTCAGGAGATAAATCTATACTTTCACTGTCACTTGAAGAACTCATTTTTCCAAACAAAACGATGAATTTCTTACAATCCGTGAAAATTTTCGAAAACGCGGGCGACAAAAACAATTGACGTTCGCGCGTTTTTAATTTCATTTCTTTTTTTTTATTCAGCCGGCGCGGCGGCGCGACTAGGGGCCGTCCTACCAGCCAGTCTTCATTCAAACAATATTTGCGTTCGATTTCTTCGGCGCTGAAGACTAAGATGTTCCAAATTCAAAAAGTGAGCTGCGAAGATAAATTGCGGCGCACATATTCAAAAAGTGAGCCGCAACGATAATTGCGGCGCACCTATAAAGTTTTTTATAGAAAACACCACTTTCCAGGTCGAACCAAGTCGTCCTTTTCGAATAGATGGGATGAAAAAGTTTTTCTCAGAAGGAGCATAAAATATCACGACATATATCGATGCCATGTACAAACGACGTATTAGAGAGATGATGTTATTAAATACTGTATTGTTTCTCGCCAAAGGAGACATTAAATATGTCTGGGTTTCTCAATACAAGAGGTCACATTAAAAGTTGGTCAAAAAAATATTCGTTGTAAAATACATTGCATAAGCATGCTGAAAGTCAAGACAATAATATTACATTAAATATTATATTATTTTCCGCTTATTATTTGAGTTTCCTCACTTGGAATAATCGCTAAAGAAAACCAGTGGCCACTTTTTTGTACTATTATTATCAAGATATAATATTTACGTTAGTACAATCTCATACTTAGAATTATTTCAGATATATGATCATGACGTTTGTTTCTTCTTATAATTTTTTTCATGTCTCGGTGGCTCTCAAAAATATCAATGTTCATGACGTTCCCAGCACGAGTGGAACATATAAAGCAGTACGAAATGAGAATTTTAAGTACCTACTTATAGTATTGAAGTGACACATTGAGCAAAATATGTAGATTGATTAACACTGTGCATCTTTATCACAAAAGTAAGGGTCTATTTTTAAAAATGCTTTTTCAGCAGTGTGTTTTTATTACAAGACGTAAATTATTTCCCCGGAAAGTTAAAAGTTCAGGAATTTTATTATAAAAGTGAATACACTGTCCCATAAAAGATTTTTTTTGTGGAAACTTGGGAAATAAAAGCTTATTTCTATTTCTCATATTTATATTGTGTCTGTCGCTTACTTCAATTATATTTAAAAATAAACTAAGAAGCAACTATGAGGATATTATTTCTTTAAAAAGAGCCCGCAGTATAACCACGGAACGCTGTTCTGTTCTATGTAGACTATGTAGACTATATAGACTATGTAGACTATATAGTCTACATAGTCTATATAGACTATGTAGACTATATAGATTACATAGAATATGCAGACTATATAGACTATGTAGACTATATGGACTATGTATACTATATAGACTATGTAGACTATATATACTATGTATATTATATAGACTAGGTAGACTATATAGCTATGTAGTCTATATGGACTATGTAGAATATATAGATTATGTAGAATATATAGACTATGTATAATATATAGACTATGTATACTATATAGACTATATAGACTATATAGACTAAGTAGACTAAGTAGACTATATAGACTATGTATACTATATATACTATGTAGACTATATAGACTATGTAGACTATATAAACTATGTAGATTATATGGACTATGTCCTATGTACACTATGTATGGTCTGTGTTCTAGGGACTATGTGTCCCTAGAACCAAGTTCGTATATTGACCAAGATTTAATTTTGTATTTTAATTTTTTGTATAGGAATACTAAGTCTGCCACCTGGGGCCTTTTATTATGTTATACATTGAACAAGAGCTAGTATTACCTCGTAGTCCTTTACCTAAATGGTTTAAAGTCTACGTTTGAATAGAAGCATTTACAGAAATCTCTTTGGATAGTCGTGGGTCAGCAGTTTTATGACTATGACATTTTCTTATGCCGATAGCTTTAAAACTCGTCGAGGCAATTGACGGTAACATGTACAGATAGAGAAACGGACTGCGGTCGTACCAACTTGATTCACTGATTACGTGTTTATATGCTTTGGTGCGTAACCCTAAACATATTTTAGTCACGATAACATTTAGTTTTATTATCGGCGATTTGTTGTCGTCGAGTGTACGCGAAGGGAGGCAGGTTTTATTTTTATAAAGCGCTCAGCAGCTGAACAGAACGTGTCATAGTCACATGTATCATAACGTCAGACGGGGGATTACCGGGCGGCGGCCGGAGGGCGGGCGGCGCTGGGCGGGGCAGGGCGGAAGGGGGGGCGGGGAAGCGGGGGGCGGCCGCCGCCCCACATTCTACCACTTGCCGCCGCTGAATTATTTGGTCGGGTCTTTACTCCTCGCAAATACGCCGTGATCAAAAACCAACAGACAACTCGAGTAGTACATAAAGGAAATTTAGCACTAATATTCCTTGTTCTTTCTTCTACTTTGAATATATGGGCTTGAAGATACATCATGAGAAGACCAAACATATTGCTGCCCACATTGAAAAATATGAATGAACTCAGCTTTACCTTTTGTCTTGGTCCCTATATATATATATGAATCTGTTAGAAAATTCACACACATCAGTTCATTAACCCTTTGAGGACCATACGTTTTGTATGGACAGTTAGAGTAGGGGAGGGTGGGGCAAGACGGGCTAGGGAGGCAAGACGGGCACCTGTGTTTTCTACCTAACCAAATACGTTAGCAACAGGAAATAACTTGCGTTTGACGCATCTTTGCCCCGCGCCTCAGTTGCCCGAAAACAGCCACAGGAGAAGGGCGCGTCGCCGAGCTGCAGTGAAAAAACTAGATTTATGTAAGTTTGTTATTATATTTACTTCGTTTCTCACAAGTGACTTGATGGTAAAAATATTATGCTCGGAGTAAGTGGTGTGTATTATAAGGAGCACATTTTAATACAGTTTTAATCTAATAAGGCATTTTAAACATTACTTTAATTACTTTTAGGACAAATCTCGTTTATGACTAAAGTGAACCAAGGGGGCAAAATGGGCTATAGGGTAGCCCGTCTTGCCCCCGTCTTTTCCGTGTGTGATTTTTTCCTTGTTTTCTTTTTAGGATGGTGAGGACTTATAAACGAACAACTGATAGGGCGCAATGGACAGAAGAAAGCATGAGAAATGCAATCAAAGCAATCCTAGAAGGTAGAATGGGTGCTTTGTTGGCTTCAAAAACTTTTGGGGTTCCACGAACAACATTGCAAAGAAAAGTTAATCTTGCTCGAAAATCTCCGAACATACCAATGAATATTAAAGTTCCATTGGGCCCGAAGACCACAGTATTTTCCACTGAAGAAGAAAACGAACTGGCGAGCTATATTATAGATATGGAAAGTAGGCTTTTCGGTCTTACAACTAGAGACGTAAAAGTTTTGGCGTACCAACTCGCGGTACGAAATAATAAGTTACATCCATTTAAAGAATACGTGAGTATGGCAGGGAGAGACTGGCAGTCTGGATTTTTACGACGTCATCCAAAAATAGCAATCAGGAAACCCGAAAGTACATCCGCTGCTAGAGCAGCAGGTTTCAATAAAGTCGTAGTGTCAGATTTTTATAAACTGTTGGGAAAACTCTATGATAACCATAAATTCACTGGCAACCGTATTTATAACTGTGATGAAATGGGTGTTTCAGTTGTACCAAAAAGCAGGTGCAAGATATTAGCTTTGAAGGGCCGCAAACAAGTTGGTGCACTGACGTCCGCTGAAAGAGGAGCAACTATAACAGTAGAGATATGCTTCAGTGCTACTGGCCATTATATACCTCCTATGATGATCTTCCCCAGAAAGCGCATGAAGCCAGAGTTGATGGTAAATGCACCGGAAAGAGCTTGGGGTGTATGCAGTGACTCGGGGTGGATAACAACAGAACTATTCCTAGCGTGGTTTAAAAAGTTTATCTCATACACTGGGGCCACAAAAGAAAACCGTGTGTCGTTTTCGACTGTTTATTAGACGAAAGAATTATTAGTCGATGGTCACAGCACACATACGAAAAGCGTTGATATTATTGACGAAGCCAGAGCAAATGGCGTTGAGATTTTATCATTTCCGCCTCATACAACTCATCGTCTTCAGGCACTTGACGTTGCTTTCATGAAGCCTCTTAGTACATATTATGATCAAGCAGTAACTTCATGGCTTCGTAGTAATCCTGGTCTTGTAGTGAGTACTCGGCAGGTGGCAGAATTGTTCGGTAAAGCATTCAGCAGCTACAATGTCGACAGCCGTGAACGGTTTTAAAAAATGTGGAATCTGGCCGTACGACACCAACGTATTCACCCTCGTCGATTTCATAGCTTCTATGACAACCGACATACAAGTTACACCATCTACTATAAATCAAAATGAAGGAAATGAAACCACAACTCAAAGTGAAGGAAATGAGACTCTTAGCCTAAATGTTCAAGGAAACAACGAAGATACAAACGAAGTTCAAAGAGAGAAGACAAATGACCTTAATTCTATAATAAATCCTCAACCTGGCTGTTCCTCGTGGATTGAACAATCGCAAAAAGTGAAGCCGTCTCATTCAGTTCAGTCAGTATTTGCATTAATTAGCCCAAAGCAAATACTTCCAGTGCCAGCGACTCAACAGCAGAAACGAGTATCGAGAACACGTGGAAAAACAACGATCATTACTTCGTCGCCGTACAAGGTACAACTTGAAGAAGCTATTAGAGAGAAAAAGGAAACTGAACAAGACGAAGAAAATAGGAGAATTGAAAGACAAAGGAAAAAAGATGAAAAAGAAAAAGTTAAAAAGTGCAAAGAAAACGACCAAAAGCAATTGGCAAAAAAACAAAAATTAAAAGGAAGATACGCACTAGGCCGGATAGTTTTACATCTTCAGACAGTGAAGATGAAATTGCAAACACTCCATGCTTATATTGCAACGGTCGTTACCTCGATTCAGAGGAGGGTTGGATAATTTGTTTGGTTTGTCAAAAATGGGCACATTGTAGTTGCGCGGGTGTTGACGATGATGACGCTGAAGTGACTCACGTCTGCAGATTATGCGCACCAGACGAATAGAAAATATAAGCTGCAGTCAAAATATATAGCCCATCTTACCCCATGGGACTAGCCCTTCTTGCCCCACCTTTGGGGCAAGACGGCCATTTTGACATTTTTTGTATTTTTATTATTTTAATATTTTTTGTGAGACGTAATTATTCCTGTTAAATGTAAATTTGTAGTTTGATTAACAAAGGATGTTAAATGAAAGTTTTTGATTTGGTAATAATAAAAACTTGCGTTTTACTCATTGCCCAACCTTAAGTAGCCCGTCTTGCCCCACCCTCCCCTACCTATGGACATTTTAAAGACGTAAAATTGTTTAAAGGCGATGTATGTAAATAGCATGTATGGTAAGTCTTGTGAATATTGGTTGAATAGATTTTGTATTAATTGATGGGACATACGTGTCCCTGAGGTCCATAAGAGATGTAAAGTTACAACTTTTTAGAATATTTGATTATTTTATTATTTAATTCAGCATCCATCTGTACTATAACTGTACTCAGAGAAAAAAAAAATCAAATAAAAAAAGTCGGCATAAACATTTTATTTGTTTATTTAAAATCACCAGAGTTCGTTGGTTACTTGCGATATTTTCAAAAACAAAATTATATATTTTAAACAATTTTTTTCTCTCGCTGGTATTAAGATTTTGATGCCTCAATAGGTAACATGAAAAAAATAAAATTTATAAATTATTCGTGTTTGATAATTTATAAAATGATTTTGAATTTATGGGACACATGGGGTTAAAGGGTTAGTTATCAGCGACAATAAGACCACTAAAGATTTAAAAGAAATATAAAGAGACGCACGCACGCGAACGAACCGTACGGAACCATAATTCTTTTGTGGGTACGAATAAGTAGCGGCCGTTATGAGTATATATTGAGCAGGAATTTTAAATGTGACAAAAAAATAGGATAGGATAATATTTGAGTTGTTACACTCGCTAAAGCGGATGACATTGTACTATATGTCTTTCCTCCAGAATCGGACACACCTCAATAACATATTCTGCAATTTTGGACGACCATGGTTTCAATAAGTCCCATTTCGGCAAGTTTGCCTTTAAGGTTTCTCTGAACATCCAACAAATTGTTAATATGGTGACCAAAATGCATGAAATGTCTTTCTATTCACTCCGAAACCGATGGGAAATAATTGTTAGTTAATCGCCCAATCTCTACAGTCCCAACGTTCTCGCCAAATACACAAAATTGGCTTGACTATGATCTCAAAGGAGATCATTATACTGGACTTATTTTCTCTGGCGACAACTTCCAGTAGGGTGGGAGTATCCCTTCTGTCACCAGTAGTGTGAAGGTTAATGTTGTTTTATAGGCGCCAAATATTGAAATAAGGGGGATTGTCTGGCCACTTAGGAGACCATGTCTCAAAACAAAGTCACTTTATCGACGCATAGACGCAATCCATAGCATATCTGCGAGACAAATCTTTAACCTTATAGGAATTATACCTAATCATGTCAATAAATGTTAAATATTTTTTTTTAGTTTGGGCTGAAACGGGAGACTTCCGAGATAGCGGCCATTCCACCATGACTTCCGGCAGTTCAAGTGGAATGGACCAATCACCACATCTTTCCTACCCCACAACCACGTCAAGTAGGAATCGAAACAGGGATAGGAAAGGGAATGACGACAGTAAGAATGTTTTTTATTATCTTTTATTTTTCATCAACACATTGCTGTCTCCTTAGATATACGTATTTGTAGATATTGTTGATCACTAATTTAAAATTTTAAACTGTGTGGTAGTTATTGCTTAACCAATGGATCATGTTGTTAATATATTTCTGCCTCTGGCCCTTCTAATGGCAATCTTACAATCACCCTCATATGAAGAAAACTGTTCGTCGAAGATACGTCCGTAGTCACGTTGAAACACCGGTTCCCGTCAAATCACCAAAGTTAAGCAGCATCAGGCATGGTCAGTTCTTAAATGGATGACCGCCGCCCGCCTGTAAGATAATTGTCGTTAGACATTAAGGTGGGCCGTTACCGTAAGGGGTACAAAGGTTGAAAAAATATTGAGGTTGAGGTAACTATGATTAACAAAGACTTGATCTAATTCCCAGCAACTTTTGCTACACTAACCGTCATTATTAGAGTGCTAGAATAATCGATTCTCAGGCGACTGCTGTTCAAAATTGATATAAATGATCTGAGCCAAAACTGTCTAAATATGTAGTCACCCAATTTTCAAACAATAGAGCTGCAGCGCTGTAGTTGAAGGGGTCATATTATTACGCCCACTGCCAATACCAACACATAACTTGAGGAACTTGATGATAGGTTCAAACTGAACAAAATTTTAATTGTAAATTTTAACCCTAAAAAACATATCTACAAATTAACTATCCGGTCTAAGTTGCACATTCTGTTAAATTCCTTTGGTTGGCTTACATATAGATGACAAAATGTCACGGAGTCTACATAAATAATATATCAAATCCAAGCTGTTGATCTCTATCACGTATCTGGAATGTCATGGATGGATAACCGCATATTATGCTCTCGCTGAGTTACATATTCGTTATGGTATTATACCATGGAATACTGCAGGTAATATCAAGTTGTATTTAAGTTACAGAACCGAGTCATTATTGATCTTGATCCACGGCAGTCAAATCGAGAAAAATAATTTCTCAAACTAGGGATAGTTTATGCAATTTTCCTCCAAGAAACTCTTTGCGAATTTTGCCGCAATATGAGCCCGGCAATATCCCATGGGGAAGTTCATCGGCAAGGGTCAATAATGATTGCCGCTATTAATTATATGCATGAGGACGAAATTCAGGCTACTAGTCTGTTTATAGTGTTTTAACTTTTACAGCAGTTGCCTGATGAACTGAAGGAAATAAAAAATATTGAATTTTTTAACATGCATTAGACCACAGCTACTGAAAATTAATATATAAGCACATAAAAAAATCGCCAAAGAATATAATAAATAATAATAACAAACAAATGCAGCTAATTCTCCTATTATTTTGTTGAATCATTCTTAAACGATGTAATATTGCAATGGTAATAAAATTCTGTATTCCGCCTCTTGGATTTGGATAGATTTGCCTATAAGGATGTGGCCAGGGATCGACATTTTCCCTGGACGACCGCGCTTCAATTAAGCGCGTATCACCCGCTAGTCTTTCAACTTGTTGGTAGTGTCTTGTTTCTGGGTTAAGGTCTCACAGTCATATTTGAGACTGTTGATACTGTTGAGACTGTCATATTTGAGATTAAATCAAGTTGAAATTTTGAAATTATGCAAAACTGTTGTCAATGACTCGCTTTGTTATATATTGAGTTTCTTTCTTGATACTGTCGTCATATTCTTCGTTAGTATTCAATATTGTTGCATCTTTTGTCAGTACTATTTCCACAGCCGATGTGAAGGTTACATAAGGGTTAAAGACGTATTTCTCTATCATCCTATTTATTATATTTCCTTATTCGAGGCCTATGAAAAACATATCTCTTATTATTGATGATGATGATGACGATGATGATGATTGCTTGTAATTCGCCTACGAAATCAAATGGTATAGCAAATGTTATCATTCTCCCCACCCCTTGTGAAATGGTTACATTTGATTCTTTTGTTGAACTATATCATTTCCTTCTTGCTGCAAAAGTAGATCCATTATGCTTCAAATGATTTAATAAAGCTTTATTTATTGCATTAAATTTCAATGTATGATCGATCGGTACGGGCCTAACATTATACATGTTGATATATTGCATTCGACAATGATTTATCAAAATATCTTTCTTTTTTACATCGTCCATTACATCATTGGCAATAAAGTATATACTTAACATCACTTACTTACTCAACTTACTTAAAGTCATCTCCTCATTATGATGAAACATTGTACTGTCACTGCTTCGAATGTAGGGACGTCAGATTCCACGTATGTCTATTTCGAGAAACACATATTAATAATTATTTTTGCACTCGACAGCAATGATGTTATGATTTCAATTCGTTTACGTATTTTAATTATTTCAATACTATTTGAGAAATGAAAATACGACAGCTATTTTAGACTATTATTTTGAACTATGATTTTGGGAATATTATTTTGCTAATGGGCCCTTGCTGAGTGGGCCACGAAGACCCATTCTGTTCAGGGTTGGTCACACTCACGGGCCAACACCCATTCGGCGGCCTCCACGCATGAAGTGCGAGCCCTGGCAGGATTCTGGCCATAGGGCTAGTTTCCCCTAGGAATCAACCTTCTGGCGCTCCTGGACGATCTGCGCACCGTGCGGCGTAAGCCAATCGATTGTGCACTCTGACTAACAGTCGAAGTAGCATGGAAGCAGTACTATTTCCTATAGAGCGGGGGTGGTTGCGGACCTTACGGCGACTGCTCTTGAAACGATCATCGGCTACCCGATCCTGGGTGAACAGCCGGGCAAAGGATGCCGTGGTCCGCGATAGATTCGGTTTACACCGTTTCACCGCTTCGTAATAGAGGACCGCTCGAGTACCAATCGAGAGACCGAAGTAATCTGGTCGCAATTGGAAGTAAGGGCGTGAGTGTATGCCCGCTGGGTAACATACCTGGTTATCTCGCGGTTAAGGCGTTGGCCTCTTACGGGCATGTGGCGGAGCTTGACGGTGGACTGTTTTGTCCAAGTCTTCTGCGCTCACTTCACGGGAGATAGAACGACTAATGGTTTCTGAGGTGACGGGTTCGCCCGTTGTAGTTGACAACTCTATTTATTATTTTGAACTAGTTATATCAGACTAAGCGTTGCTGTAGTCTGGTATAGCTTCAGTAGCTTATTATAAAAATGTGTATACCTGTCACATGTATAACATCTATATAATAGGTCTATAAAAACACGTACGTTTTCGAATGCAACATTACGTCAACGTTTCAAAGCAATCCGTGAAGAACTTTCGGAGATAAACGAACATTTACATTTTTATTTATATAGGTAATATAATTTATTTTAATTATGAATCTCAATATATAACACTCATCATCATGTTGAATCTGGGTTTTGATTATAATCTCTGTATTAATACATTATTATTTTTAGAGTGTTTTTAGTTTTTACTTCTGTTTGGTTTTTTAACGCCTATTCTGTTATTCTTTAACGAATCTGAATCAACTCACCGTTTAACAAAATGTTTCACATTCTTCCCCGATATAAATGACTCCGTTAAATCCAACCCTAGAGTCGAATCGCGTCCAGTTTATCGGTGGAAAAACAAAAATAAACACAAACAAGGGAATGTTGATTGTATCTTCCTTCGGAGGCGTTAAAAAAGATCCCGAAGCGCAATCTGCCGCTAAGCCGCCTAGCTCTGCGGCGAAGCGCGGGGAGCGCGATGCAGCCGCGCGCGCTGCAGCTTTTTTAGCTTTAAATCCGAAGCGCTTTTTTAAGAGCAGCCATTCTTGCGGATTAGCCTGCTTATTTAGCGGCGATGATCGCGGCGGCCGCGCTGAAATCACGTTTCGTCAACAGTTCCGTGCGCGAGATAGGAAACGCGGCTAAGCGGGTCTATTTCAAGGGACGATTTATAGGGATAAAAGGAGAGATGACGTAAAACAGCACGAATTATCAAAGAGATCACTTAGGTCGACCAAGTTGGGTAGATCATGAAAGGGTATAACATTTATTTCGTTGCAATAAGAAAATGCACCCTGGTTGAATGACGTTGCTTTTATTTCGTTGGCCTTACAGCCAAACTGATAGGTGAAAGGATGAAGTTTCTAAAAATGTCGTCGTCAGGACTGACTTGGGTGAAAGGATAAAGCTTATTTCTAAAAATGTCGTCAATTAAGACTTTATCGTGTTTTCTAGATTTTTTGTCAAGGTGTTTTGATATGGAAATTAGGCGATAGTTGTTGACCTCGTCCCTATTTCCGCTTTTTACGTTCGGTTTTATGACATCTAGTTTCGAGTGATCTGGCTAAATGGCAGTTTCAAAGATATATTGACAGGACAGTATATGAGTATGAGAGGTACTAAGTATTATTGGAAACCTTTTATTACGTCAGATGAAATGCCGTCACTTCTGGCAGATTTTGAGCAATAAATCAGTACTATCATATTACCAACCCTGGATTATGGCGACGGCGTCCACTGAGAAAAATATAACTCTGTACTACATGGAAATACGAATGTTTTAAAAGGGATTAGACCTAGCACCTAGCGCTGGCTCGCGGAGACCTAGAATTTAGCGATATCAGTTAACTTGCGCTAATGCTTTGATTTTAATATTAAAAGCCTATACGTATCGACTGACTATAAATTTGTGTTAGATTTCTCGTACAAATTTCCTCTAGTCTGAAACCCAGTGAAAACCAATGAGAGGAAGGGAGACGAGTAATCAAAAGTGGGGATAGAGGGCTCTCGTTCGCACCGCGCTGTGTGATATGCGCTGCTGTTATGGTGCAATAGAGAAAGGAGGCTTGCTATTCGGGTGTACGAGAAGAAGCGAGATAAGCAGAGGTTCTGTCTGCTCGCTCGCATAGCATCGATGCTAGGCGACGATTCCACATTTTAAAAATTGGACGGGCCTTTAAAATTCCATGGTTTTATTTATTTTTATACTCTGGCTCT
This sequence comes from Micropterix aruncella, assembly GCA_944548615.1. NCBI lineage: Eukaryota > Metazoa > Arthropoda > Insecta > Lepidoptera > Micropterigidae > Micropterix > Micropterix aruncella. The sequence continues at coordinate 19,376,241 of OX155953.1, forward strand.
TGTCAGAGTTAGGTAAGCCAGGCTTTTAGGCTTTTATGATATTGCTGTCTCTGGCTGGTCTATATCGCACCATTCGATGACACTCTGTTGGCTAATGTGTATGAATTTCGGCAGTGTCTCTACGATATAAGCAATTTTTTGTTTTTACTAGGTTGTAGCCAATTTTATTATTGCAATATAGAATATCACCTACACTAAAAGACCAGACCAAAATTAAAGCGATTTATATTGGGTTATAGTCTATGCCACTAGGAAGTAATCTAGGCATACTAAAATAGTAAAATGGTATACACGAATAGTAAAATGAAAATATTTTTATCAAGACGTCAAAGGAAGAAAATAGAAACGAAGTACCTACTGTAGTTTTAACAGAACTAAAACCGAAAGGTACTTCAAAAATATTATCGCAATTAAGTTCATGGTCAGATTTTTCCTTTTTGTTTCTTAACTATTACACGTAGTTGGTCGCTGCCAGAGCATTGCCGCAAAAAGACACAGATTACTGGGACACAAGCCTTTCTCGAATTCAGCGATCTGCCCAACTTGAAGGTCAGTTTTCTGCATGGACTGGTAAGCAGTACCGGGCTACTAGCAGACCACTGACCCAACCACAAAGTGGGTAGTTACAAAAGATCCTATAGATCCAGGTGACATGAAGGGCTGGAAACAAGCCCCACCCCGTTTACTACTACATTCTTAACTATTGACTAGTATAGATTATTAACTATTAGGTACTAATTTTTAGACTTTTATTACAAAGTTTACTATTAAAAAAAATAATGATTTTTTCATTTCATTAGCTTCCTAGTTGGATATTTTCCAGTTTTGTGTTTTTTCTATTTAACCAACATGTTGAAGTCAAATAATATTGCATCTACCTACCCCATAAGCTGCATCAAATAACTCCCCTGGTCACGGGGTAGTTTCACTCACTTGTCATGGTTTCCAAAAATGAGATTTTCAACTAAATATACAACTACGGTATTGATATATGGCTATGATACTGAAACGTCGGATGCTACAAACTTCACGCGGTAAATTCGTTTTACCCTATTTATAAATTACTATTTAATTGTAATATGAAACTATAACGTTTACTGTAGATCCTATTTTCATCCAAAGTTTGACATAAAATAAAAAAAAAACGAAATAAACATTTTTGCGTCCCTGCCTCGGTCTCCTGTTATTACCCGTTATTGATCCGGATTTTGTAAAATTTAGAAACAGATTTATTTCGACCCATATTTTTTGAAAATTGCAGTACCATTCGGCTAAAATCTGGTAGAAAATTAACCTCTGTCGCGATGGTGCGGCGCGCAACTCTACTTTTTATATCACGCGGGCACACAAAATGTACCGGCGAAATGCGGCACCCGCGTGACTCTTTTTCCGAGGCGGAAAATGGGGTTTTCCGGCGTGGCCGCTGCGGCAGCCGGAATACCTGTCTTTACGTTCATTGAATGCGACCGTAATGCCCGAGCCAAACACCAATAACGACCATCGGATTTGTCGGCGCGCGGCCGCGAAAGAGACGGCGCTATCGAGAGCTGCGAGGGTGCGAGCGAAAGGGAAGGCGGCCGGGACAGGATTAGACAACGCCCGGACGGGGATTGAGACAAATCTTCCCGGATCAGCCGGCGACTCTTCATTGTTTTATTGACTCGCGCCTCTGCGCGCCGCGCCACGGACGCCACATTCCGTATGTTAGTGTATTCGCAGTGACATATCAGTGCCAGATAAGAGTTAAGTGTCTACACTCAGATCTAAGAGCGATGAAGAGGAATAACGCTGGCCAACATTTTTTTTTATGAAACATATGAAAATTTACAATTATTATAGAAGTTATTGAGGAGAATTCATATTTGGAAACCAAAAAATTCTAGCGTATCAAGTTTTCGACAAATATATATAGTTTATAGCTGCTAGACATTTTCGTATTTGTAACCCAATCTACTCACCTGTTTTTTTTTCATCATGTTGTGGATGATATGCGTTTATTTTTACGCATATCATCGCCAAAAATAAAAAAGAACCTGAATGAATAATTACCGAAAAGTAGAAAAGTGACTCAAAGCCCATAAGAAATTATATAAAATATTTGTTCTCTAATAAATAGGATAAATATGAAATTACCACGAAGCTTGTAGTACCCGGTGCTTTTACAGTCGAAGTTGTCCAGATTCCAGACTTTATAATTCTAAACGATCGCGATATTCTTAATTTCATATTTGTGCTCTAATGGAGAATCAAAGATCAACCACAGTTTTCAGAGGAAATCGAATGTTAGCACAATGCATAATTTTTACTGGTAATTTTTTTACATATCTATAATTTGCAATATAATCCATCACAATCGAGTATCTAACATATTTTTCCATAAATCTAATTTATTGTAGGTACACTGCATTTGGTACAACTCTAGAAACATTTTAGTATATCAGCCGTACAAATACGTTGCCAAAATGTATGACTAGTTAGCCTAGACCCTTTGCGACTGAATATAATCCCTAAAATATTTTTAAACAAGTTTCCCATAAAACACCCAATAGTTGAAAAATATCATATAAATTGCAGCTTTACGCGGGATATTGACAATTTAAACCATTGATTATAAAATTAATAAACTCTTTATTTACATATAGTTAAATACAAAACGCCGAGGTTATTGCCAAACAACAATATCCATCAGTTAACCTGCACGAAATAATTCAGTATCGTGTTACATAAAGAGAGAAATAGAGAGAAATAAGCACATTTGTAAACCAATACATACTTACATATTACCTTACGAGTATTATATTTCACCTGTGTAATATTTACATGTTTACTATTACGTTACGTTTTACACATCATTTGTGCATCTAGACATAGGCCTTAGAGATGCCCCTTTAGATGTGCATAGCGCCGTTCGTTACTTAAGATGTGTCAAACTTAAGCTGCTGTTCTTCAAGGTTTTATTTATTTGCTTCAGTGACATTGTATTTACTTTTTATTTGTACAAACATTAAATAAATAAATAAATTAATAAATATGACTTATGACCGAGGAGAGGATGTTGGCAGGGAGAGACATAGGTTTGTCTGGAAAAAGATAGTCGTATAACAATAAACCCGCCTATTGTGAAATTGCACATATACAACAACAAACAAACATAAAAAAATAAAAACTTGGTTAATCCTGAGAGAGACAAAAGTCTTGAAAAATGCTACAGAAGGTGGTGAGTAACTTATAATTGCTGGTAGATCGCTTCAGAAACTCGCTGCGTGAAATAGTAGCTAAAGAAGTCGGTTCTATGCAGTGGAAAGTTTAATAAATTATGCGAAACTAATCGGAACGTACGGTAAGAAATCGTACTGCGGAATAGACAGTCTAAAAGAGATTTTGATGACGTTCTTGAAAATAATATGGCGAGAGTTAGAGTACGCAGTAAGATTTATATGACCAAACTCCAAAAATAAGATTACAAGGGAAGAATGGCCGACAATAATATACATACAAGATATACAGCGTCACGCTAATCCTCGCCTGTAAATTCGCTTCGCACTTTCCACGATTTTATCGCGTCAAAACAATCGTCGAGTTAACGCTAAGCTAAGATTCATTGCAGGGAAGAAACAATTTGACGTTAAACTGTGTTATATACGAGGCAATACAGAAAACCAGCCTTTGAGATTCCCTGAGAGATGAAAGAGGTGTTGAAAGCAGGACGATTTAATAGCAATGTCAGACACATCAGAAGCAGAACAGTTGTTCTCATTATTTATTAGATGTTCCGCCGTTCTGGGGTGAGTATCGAAGGCACTATAAGTTTTTAAACCTCACCTATTTCCACAATTATTTCGAAAGTTTCCTCATCCGAATATTAGAATTAACTGCCATTATCGCATCTTCCAAAATAATAGCCGAATTAGAAATTACTATCTATTAACTAAATATATTTGCCCTCATTTCATATTATTACGTATATTTTATTTCAACACAGTCCTTTTCGGTAATTAATAATCTCTTACAAACAGAATAAAAATCGACTTTTCGGCGATATTGCAACCGCCGTTGCCCAGGGTAGACTGAAGTGCTGTCAATCGTCACCATATACACACGGGGTTTGCAGTGGTATTATAACCTGCACGATGTCTTTTAAAATTGAATGCAGCTGTAGTTTATCTTACGTTGGACAAACGAAACGGTCCGTGTCCACTCGACTGTTGCAAAAGATCAAAGCTGTTAAAAAAGGTTACAGAGAAAAATTGGCGATTTGCGAACACATATTGCAGAGCGTAACTAATTACTGGGTGCACTTTCAAAATTCTATTGGTCTATCCAAAGAAACAATTTTCTTTACCCGCATGATCCGGGTAGCCATTGAAATAGGTGGAATCCCAAATTTCAATTCAAACTCTCTACCACGTGGAACCCTCTTCTTAAAATGTTCTCAATACCCATCGCCGAGCGCAAGGATACAAGATACAGTGAATTTGTTGTGCACGGCAGATTTTCACAATTCGAGCGTGCCAAACCCGCCGCCCCACCACCGTTATAATGTGCGAAGTAACAGCAGTCGTTTGCCGCCTACCCGCAGAACCACGAATTATAATTGACAGCGCTTTCGTCTGCCCTGGAGAACATCGGTTGCAACATCGTCGAAACGTAGGGTGCCGTAAACTTCATGCGTTGCATTGATTTTTATTCTATGTATAATGTCAAACAACCGCGATAGTCTTCCATTTCATAATGATCTCTTCGTATGATAGAAAGGTATTATTAGCGAATAGCGAAGGTTATTCCGGTATTCAAAATGGGGAACAGGCAATACTTACTTCCTACTACGTATGTCTAAAATTCTAGAAAAAATAACGGCAATAAGACTAGTGCATTTTTGGAATCAAAGAATCTAGTATATGTAGCGTAGTTTGGATTTCGTAAAAACAGATCAACAATCAATCCTATATATAGGCTCAAACAAAATATCTTGTAGTATTTATAAATGATAAGAAAATGTCAGTATTCGTAATCTAAATAACGTAATTCGTAATCTAAATAAAGCTTTTGATCATGTCAACCACACAAAAATATTAAACAAATTAGAAATGCACGGGATGAGTCCGGGTCATAACATCTAAAGCGCAGAGCTTCTAAAATCGAGACGCACGCATTTTAGATACTCTGGCCCGTAAACCGCGATAATATCGGATGAGGTGCAGAACATCTAAATTAGATGCTCTGGCCTTTAGATGTACTGAGCCGCCTTCGAAATGAAATAAATACATCGATTTCATTTAACAGGTCAGAACATCTAAAAAATCACGACTGTGACATAGCTCCTGCTACTTTTTACGGTTTAATGATATTTGATAAATAGCAGTCATAGATGGATGTTGTGTTACCAGGCGTATCGGAAAGTTTTCCGATATCTTATCTGGTGTTAGGTTTCCGAAACTATGAAAACTATCGCAGAGTAGGCTCCTACATCGAAGGAAGGACCATACGTTAATTATAATTTAGTTTTTTAACGTCTCTCACCTTGAAAATTCAAGTATATTCGGTTGCAGGACAATAATGAATATTATATTTATATTTACGTATTATCTCAAAACAGAGGAAACCTGGCAACAATTGACGTTCCCTAAAGCGCTATTTTTCGGTAGCAGACAGACCGTTATAATTAACAGGTTGCTACATTTTAGATGTTCTGACCCTAGTTGCTACTTTAGATGTTCTGCCCGTTTTTACTGAAATGTAATTTATTATAACGGAGGGGCAGAACATCTAAAGCTCAGTGCGTCTAAAATTGCAAAGCACTGCATTTACTTCATTTTAGATGCTATGACCCGAAAACACGAAAATATCGTGTGAGGCTCAGATCGTATAATTTTAGATGTTCTGAGCTTTAGATGCTCTGACCCGGTCCGCACGGTATGAGAAAAAAGCAAATCTTGGTCTCCGATCAAAATAGAGAGCAAATAGTAGTAATTACGCTAGTAATTATATTTATAATTATAATTACGATGGTAATATATTTAAAATTATTTTAGTAATTACGTTAGTAATTGCAGTAATTATAATAATAAAGAAAAAAGCTATCAAACAAATAAAGCAAAATTAAATAGGTAAAGATGTTTCACAGAGAATTATTTTGGGTCCAATATTACTTATAATCTATATAAATGACATTACCAAGAAGATGCACGGCTCCCATGTAACTATGTTTGCGGATGATATTAGCCTGAATTTCTTCCACAAAGATCCTGAGATTATTTCTCAAACGATTAAAAAATATTTATAACGAATTTACTTATGGCTAAAGGGTAATTCGCTAACATTACACACATCAAAAACTATAGTCATGTCATTTAGTGAAAGGAAAGCAAAAAAGAGGGTTAGACATACATACGATTATATCTACGACAAAGTAAAATTTAACAAGAAAAATCATCAAAATTTCTAATTGTTGACTTCTTGTTGTTGATCTTCTTGACCATAAATTGAGGTGGGATAATCATGCCGACTATATCGAACCAAATCTATCAAGCGCATGTTTTGTCTTGAAACAGTTAGGTTCTGCTTTGAAGTAGCGTCCGTAGCCCCGTTGACACCGGTTGTCCTCGTTGTTACCGAAGTTAAGCAGCGGCAGGCGCGGTCAATACTGGGATAGGTGACCGCCTGAGTGTTTGACTACGTGTTGCTACAAATACCCACCTAGAAGATGGTGCCAATAGGCAACAAGGTGGGTTCCACGAAAAGGCTTATGCTTTGTGGGTAACAAAAAAAAATTATATATAATTGGTTTATCATGCTTATTTTTAAAAAAATTAAGATACAGCATTGTTTTTGAACTTTTTTTAGATCGCGACCCCCTTTTTGGTAACAAAAATTAAACCTTTACGCGACCCCCCGCCCCCTATCTTAGACTGTAAGTTTGTTCTCTCGGTCTCCTACCCCCTCCCCTCCCTTAGTCTCATCTACAGCTGTAACTGTAGGCATCGAAAAAATATTTTTTAAGAGCAATGGCGAAAACCTCCAAATTTTAACGGTTTTTCATTTTCGAAGCTGAACCTGACTGTTTCCATCTTAGATCAACATACAATTTTGTAGGAGCAATAGCAAAAAACATAATAAATATGTTTCTCCTTTGAAGCGGTAAATATTGGCATTATAGGTAAATGAAGATTTTGTAATATTAAAATTTTTTTTCAAATAGCCTGCGACCCCCCGGGGATCTCTTCGCGACCTTCAGGGAGTCTGAGATATAGTATCCATAATCTAGGCCATCCATATTCTACACAGAAAAAAAATATTTCAAAATATATTTAATTACTCGTATTAATTCATTTTAAATATTGGCATTAAAAATAAATAATATATTTATGAGGAGTTTGCTTAAATCGATTTTTGAAATGTCTTAGAAATTGTACTTTAAATAATCTTGGATAAATCTGGAACGCGAAATTAGTAATTTTTGAAAATTACGATTTATCTACTGAAATATGCATATCAGGCGACGTCAGTGACACTCCTTATATGGAAAGTGCAGGCAAAACCTGCTCATTGGATGTTTTCGCAAGGGTAATATTGTCTATCTACGCCACTAGTCCACAATATTTTATTAGAATGGAGAGCAGAAATTGAGCCAATAGCTTCACTCTTTTCGGTGGTTCTGTAGATAATGTACTAAAATGCTCATCCCTCCGTGTCGTCGCGTATCATTTACGGAGGAGGGTGTTACCGAACGGTTGCTTACCAGCCGTTACCTAACTGGCTGCATGGACTATCTATCCTCGTTATCTTCCGGTATCTGAGCGTCCGATAATGGCCGATAGCGGCGCTCCTTCAAAGGGGGGCCGCTGTAATCGATCACGGTGCAAAGTGACACCTTTACGATCATCGCTGATAATAAGTGATCGGCCTGTAAACATCACTGTTACCATGTTTCCTTGCCTACCGTGTTTGATCTGCTTTTAGCCGCGCCACTCCAATTACGCGTACGGTTGAAGACCGCGCAGTCTTGAAATTTACACGGCTTTGTAAAAGGCAATCGACTGTCATAAGGGGGGATTCGGAAGATGCATCCGAAATGCCACCGAATTCTGTGTGGGCGGGGATGGTTTTTCAGAATCGGTACGAGCGGGCGCTTCTTCCTGGTCAGTGTTTCCCTTTGATCGAGATGCGGGGTGCCTTACTGTACCAAGTCACACGGTCGATAGAACTGCACGGTCGATAGAACGATGAATCGTTAAAACGTCCTGCGGTGACGGGTTCGCCCGTTGTGGTTGACATCTCAATATGTACCAAGTCACAGTATACAAAAAGTAGCTTCTCCTATAACAAAATTGAAATCGAAGCGAGCGACATCATAAGCCCTAAGGGCTACCACGAATCCTGCTGCCATTGAACGAAATTCCCATATGGCCACCATATGGCCGCCAGTCCGCCGACGAATATATTCGAACGTTCGGGAAATTTTATTCCCCCCCCTCCCCCCCCCCCCCCCCCCCCGCGCGAGCACTAACTACAATCAATCAATCAATCAAATATCAGTCGACGAGCCCTGATAGGGGCCCGTGACGTCTTCCACTATTCATTCTGTTAGGTGGAGCTTCTCGTGAGCCGGGCCCATCGACCCAGCTTTCATTTAGGTCTTCACAGGGCTTTCTGCCTCGTGGCAGGTATCGTAATGGGACGCCTGACGGATCAGTCGTCTTATAGTGATAGGATGAGATGGGAGTGTGTACATGGCATCTTCTGAGGCGATGACTGCTGTGCTGCAGTACCCGCGCTAGTGGTCCGCTAATCTAGCAGACTGCGCGGGTACGGCTTCCAGACTTCTGGCGGTCTGGTGTGCAGCGGAGCGAGCTGACGAATGTGCTCGTGCGGCGAGATGTCGGCCCTCTGGTACATGGCGCGCGCGAGGCGATTAACTTCACATCACGCGCTAACTACAGGCGTTTATCGTCTCGTATTCCTTCTGCTCGCTTCCATCGCACTCTATCCCCTCAACTGTGACCACATCGACCTTTGGTGGGGGTCTTTCTGGTGGATCTGGAGGTGTTACAGTAGTAGTCAGTAGGGGTCGTGCGGTTGAATATCACCCCATCACCGTCGACCCGAATACTATGTGACCTGAAGAGGGTGCTCGCCTTCTTCGCAAAGAGAGCATCAAGGTGTGGCATGACAGATGAGACACCTGTATCACCGGTTGCTAACCTCGCTGCTTCTTTTTCGTGACAGACCGAATATGAAATGTCAGCTTTTGTGGTTTTACTACAACACCACTGTTATTTATGAGACTAGATCACTGTTATTTAAAAGACTAATTATTGATTTTAGTATCATAAAGAGCCCCTGGTGTATACGCAGTGAAAGTCGTCTGCACGTATTCTGTGCTCTAGATCGCGAGAAATGAACTCCCGGATTCAGTCGGTGGCCACGAGAATGGGTTTCCAATCTGGTACCCCGGCATTGTCAGTAATGAAGAGTGCTTTGCGGCCTTTCGTATGTTAGTGTCTCATTGGGTGTGCGTTTGGAGGAGTTGAGACAACTGGGTGCTCCCCCGCTGGGGAGAGTAACAGCACAATCCCGTAACTGTGTTATACTGATGTTTACCGGCATCTAGATATAATGCCGCGGACAACCGAATTAAATAGTCACCATGAATATGGCGTCACTACAATATCTCAACCCTCGACTCGCAATGGCAGATATCTTACAACTACCGGTAATTCTACGTTTAATATTATAACAAAAAAAAACTACTTCTTTTATCGAGGTTTATACCTATACTAATTATTTTACAGTTACTATCCATACATAATATTGCTATTGTGTATCTCCAAGTTTAGTCAAGTAAAGGGCCCCAGGGTCGATTGGCTGGAGGTAGAAGAATTTGTATATTTTGGGGTCGTGAAAACAACTCGGGCGGTGGATAGTTTTGTTTCCGTTCCATCCATCTAGCTGGAGCATGAGATATTATAAAATGCAGTTTACTTTAACAAATTTTGTCCTGATAAAGCTCTCAGATAGTGCATCGCTGAACGGTTATAATAAGAGACTACAGGTCCAATTTCCATTATTTAAAAGTTTTAATTCGTAAACCACTAATAATATTAGGAAAAAAACATACAACAAAGTTAGTGGCATTATTCTCAGGATTTTATACACTTTTGTTATGCATTCTAGGATTAGTAGGTAATAGTAGAGTTATGAAAACTCAATTTTTACATCATAACATTTTATATTCAAAACACGCTGAATATGTCGAAAAATGGTAAGCAATTTTCCCAGAATTCAGAGTCATTTTTATAGATTTTTTTAGGACAAGTATTAACGGATATACTTTTTTTTTATTTTGAAAAGGCACCGATTTTGTTAAAAAGGGCGGATATTCGGAAATTATCTTCAGCTCTTCAAATCTCGACATTACGTTGACGTATATTTGTACGTAGTTCGGTCCTAATTGGGCGTAAATTTTCTGAAATAATAATTTTAAAAATGCCCCTTTATCTTAAGAATAATCGTAAGATACCGTGCTCACAGACACAAAGGCACATCTGTGTGTGTCTTACAGACACGAATGTGTGTCTGTACATACATTTCCAGAAATAACTTTTTTGGATGGTAGTCCAAAACGCGGAGGTCCGGTGCATATTCGGATTCCAAATTTTGTTCCAAAACAAGACTCCCTATTACTTACTTTCTATAACAGGATGTATTTTTTTGGAAATTAAAAGGCCTCCTGGGCTGGACGTAAAAAGTCTCACTCCATTCGCACGAATCAATTACATAACCCAATTTCATAAATAAATCGACCCTATTTAAAAACGCTGATTAATTGGGAGTTTACATTATAATCGCGTATTGTCATTGTCATCCGAGGGATCAATCTTGATCCTAATTCTCACATAATGTAACAAACAAATTCCAAATTAATCCTATCGATTTCGATAGCTTATCAAACAGTCGGCACTCCAAATCCGAAAAACATCGTGTTATGTATATAAGTAGCGAAGGTACCCGAATTTTGCCGTGTCAACACGAACTTTCATGGTCAATATTGAAATATCATTTATCACAAGCGAATCGATAAAAATAGTACAATCTATGATAACGAAACATTTGGATTAATTTTTATATATTTGTAGATACCAGTGAATTACAAGAAATGTTTTATAATCAGATCAAGCAACCGTGAAATGACACAAATGAAAGAAAATGTTGATAAAGGCAAAATTATCGCGTGTTCACAAATATAGGATTTAGGACTCATGACCAGAAGCGCCTCAAAAGTGACATATGGTATTATGATATCACCAATGCCAACGACACATGCTTATAGATATTAATGCGAAGTTGATCTATTTTAATTCAACTTAAGTTTCTCGCAAGCCAGACGGATTTACCGGAATTACTTCGGCCTAAGGGTTTAGTTAGATATGTGGAGTGAGCTTTGTCAATTTGATTTAGTATTATGATGTTAAATATTAGCTCGTCAACTATTCTAAGCCTCTCTATTATTGATTGGGAGATTTATATATAAAAACGTTTGACTGTGTGATGCTAAAAATGCCGCCCACCTAGAAGATGGTACAAATAGGCACCATGGCGATTTCACGAAAATACACCTGCCTTGTGGGTAAAAATAGGTAATTTCGGACGTACAATCCGACCTCTATGATGTAAAGGGCTGGAAGCGTCACTATAGCGTAATATAGGAAAAATAGACTCACAGAAGAGTTTATACATTTTAAGGACACTATCCCTTTCAACCGCACATACACGAAGCTCTACTCGATACGAAAGTAGAGAAAGCGAAATAAATAGCGAAGAAGATGATGCAGGTCTTAGTTTGTCACACAGCACGCCGATGTAGGAGTGCCATAGGGGCCATTATAAACCTCGAAATCCAGGAACATGGAAGGCTTCGCCGGTCTCAAATAATGCCATTCTGTATGATTCAAGCGCTTAAAAGTTATGGTGGAATAAAAACGGAAAACATACATAGATGAACCCTGAACACATCACACTCCTTTTTTGTTGGATAATCGTGAAAAAAAGTATAAATGTCACAGTGAATCAAATTGGTATTATTGAATGATTGAAAGAATGAATGAAAATCTCTTTATTGCACAATTATATTGACATTCAAGAATAGGCGGTAAAACAAAAAAGGAGTGTAATGTGTTCAGGGTTCATCTATGTATGTTTTCCGTTTTTATTCCACCATAACTTCTACGCGCCTGAACCGATTTAGAAAAGTGTGGCAATCTTAGAATAGTCATATCATCCCGAGTGTCATAGAGTACCTACCTTAATTGTTCAAATATCAAGTAAGTAGTCACAGTAGTATACCAACCAGTAACTTTACTCTAGAGCTACAACGCATTGCGGGAAGAGGGTGCGAGAAATGTGGGTAGAGGGGTACGTCCAGACGAACGGGAATTATTAGCATTACGCGCAGGTAAAGGCTGGCTACCTTTTCGAGCATTTGGCTATCTGCGTGGGCCGAGTAGCGGGACATCTGACGACCATATCCGAGCCCTTATGACTCGTGAGGTATTCGCTTTGATTACAATTTTGTCCCAAGAGAAGCTACTGTCTGGTATACTGTGAAGTAGTTGTCTATATGTCCAAATGTCAATAAAAAAACTTAAATTTATCGTGTTTAGTGTCAAATGAAAGGTCTAATTGCAAATATATGGAAATATACATGTATCTATATAGATAAATACATATTCCACAAATACTTCATAAAAACCGGAATACAAATATTTATAAATAAACTGTTTACTTTCTGTTTTTTATTCTTTTTGATATATTTACTTGGTAATTTGTATAACGTCTCTGAGCGCAAATAGCCACCCAGACTTGTGACGATCCTGAATCATAAAAAATACACTTTTTATTATAAGTGCTATTTATATAAGGGACTATTATGTTCAGGTTATACCATATTTCAATATCACACAAAAAAAGTTTTTTTGAGATCCGATACATTAAGAACATTTATCCTATCACAATTCACAAGTATCATCTGCATACAGTGAAAGGTCAGACTTTTGCGCGGCTCCGAAAATGTCGTTCATATTATAGACAATAAAAAATGCTTCCGAGACAGGAGCCTTGGGGAACTCCTAGAGGGACAAAGAGGTTGTCAAATCCGTAGAGTTTGAAATGATCCACTAGAAGTGAGTGGTCTATCACATCAAAACCGCGAGATAAACATGAGCACAGAGCAGCTACCTTTCGACTAACCTCGCGATGTAACAGGATACTCGGAACCTGGGTTCTGACCGCCATGACTGAGCTTCTTTGGGACCTATTAGCATTTTTCTTATTACAAAGCAGCTCGTTATTAAGTAAAATAATGACGTAATCTATTTTTGACCTTAGCGATAAGGAGCACTATGGCACAGTGTACCAACTTGGGTTGTCGACTACAGCGGGCGAGCCCGTTACCTCAGGAAGTTTTAACGATTAGTCGTTCTATCTCCCTGGAGTGAGCGTAGAAAACTTGGGTACGAAAACAGTCCACCATCTAGCTACATCACAAGCCCGTAAGAGGCCAACGCCTTAACCGCGAGATAGCCAGGAATGTTACCCAGCGGGCCGACACTCACGCCCTTACTTCCAATTGTGACCAGATTACTCTGATCTCTCGATTGGTTACGAGTTCGAGGTCGCTTGCGCGGTCCTCTCCCTTACGAAACGGTGAAACGGTGTATACCGAATCTATCGCGGACCACAGCGTCCTTTGCCCGGCTGTTCACCCAGGATCGGATGGCCGATGGTCGTTTCAAGAGCAGTCGTCGTAAGGTCCGCAACCACCCCCGCTCTATAGGAGACAGTACTTACTGCTTCCAGACTTCCCCGACTGTTAGTCAGAGTGCATAGTCGATTGGCTTACGCCGCACGGTGCGCAGACCGTCCAGGAGCGCCAGAACTTTGATTCCCAGGGGAAACTGACCATACGGCCAGAGTCCTACCCGGGCTCGCACTTCATGCGTGGAGGCCATCGGATAGGTGTTGACCCGTGAGTGTGACCAACCCTGAACAGAATGGGTCTTCGTGGCCAACTCAGCAAGGGCCCATTAACTCGGCACAGTGTACCGAGTTAGAAGCAGTAACCGCACTCTCGAGCGGCAGGGCTTTGCGGGGATAGGGTGCGAGAGAAGTGAGCAGAGGGATACATTTGGCCGAACGCCTTCGCTCGGGCGTTACGTGAAGGTGGGGATCGGCACATGTGGCGGTCATATGCAAGCCCTAGGACTCGTGTCGTCGCTCGCTTTGATTTCAATTTTGTTCTTAGAGACTCTACTGTCTGGTATACTGTGACTATGGTATAAACCGACTCAAAATAGCATTGGAGTTAGTATTGTTTATTGAACAACAACTTTATCGTTTATTTACAAATTCTATCTTTCGATGCAGGTTTATTGTCGCCCGGAACACGTTCCCTGAACTCAGAGCCGACAATCAAGACGGAATCGTCAACTCCTGGAATCAGCGCTGATGACGCCACGATCGAGGACACGAAGAACGACAAGAAGAACAAGCGGCAGCGACGGCAGCGTACCCACTTTACGTCGCAGCAGCTCCAGGAGTTAGAGGCGACCTTTGCTAGGAACCGCTATCCTGACATGAGCACCCGCGAGGAGATCGCCATGTGGACAAATCTCACCGAGGCCAGGGTCCGGGTAAGCCACAGAACACTATTTTTTTAGTATAAGTAAAACATGGTCATGATTTTCAAGTCGTGATTTAAACATTTCTTCCCCATATTAAAATAATCGCTAAAGAAACATTTGTCATGAATATGTTCTTACGGCCGTATGTCACTTAGTTCTATGTATTACAAATTTTAAAATAAATGCAACAGAACAATGATGAATAATGACAAAATGATGAAACGGTTATGTTAAAATTGCATTTTAAGGTACTTGTGTCGTATATGGCCACCTTAATTTTGAATCCCATTATTTCTTGGAATATTTAAGAAATTAAAAATAATTAAATACTTTTTAATAGTTTCACATCTGTTTATGGTTAGCGAACGGTTTCGTGCAGCTTGGGCCACAATATCTACTTTGTTCTCGGATCGGCTTAACTCACGATTCAGTTCCTATTCAGAAGCCTCCTCGTGCGAAAGGCTACCCCGGACACAGTGTACCAGACAGTAGCTTATCTTAGAACAAATTTGAAATCAAAACGAATACGTCAGGAGTCGTAAGGGCTCGGATGGTCGCCAGATGTTTCGCTACTCTGCCTACACAGATACCCGAACGCTAGAAAAGGTCAGCAGCCTTTACCTGCCCTTAATGCGTACTGTTCGCGTTCGTCGTGACGAACCCTTCTGCCCACTTTCCTCGCACCCTCTTCCCGCATTGCCTTGTAGCTCGAGAGTAAAGCTACTGGGTGATATACTGTACCCCGGGTAAGACTCCCGCGTCTCAGGTCACACGGCTGGTGGACCGGTTTTTCCTGGGGGGATTGCATCCCGACGCTACTGGACGGTTTGCGCACCGTTCGGCGACGCCAATCAGATGTGCACTCTGACTAATTGCTGAAGGGGTCTGGAGACTATGGAAATAT
>OX155953.1:19392022-19437022 GCA_944548615.1 Micropterix aruncella
AAAAATGTAACTTAAATGTCAGTAAAATAGGAAAAATGTCCCAAAATTCCTATGAAGGCACGAATTATATTGCTTAGTTTTTTAATCGTTACGTTTTTTTACCACCATTTCGCCATTATCATACTTAATCCATTTACAGCGCATCATTACTTTAATTAGAGCCGATACTCATACATGTTCCATCAAACATTGTATACCCCTTATCGTCGACTCTCATCAGTCAATAACATCTCAATATCTCGCATAATCTACCCGCCATAAACTTTGCTTGGCTTTTATTGAGACCTCTATTTGTATACCAAATTGGTGGCTGTATATAACGTCACCACTCTCATGACAAGAAATTTTGTTTATTATAAACAAGACTTCAGACCCATTTCCAATGGACTGACAAAATAGAATTAAAGTGGAAAAAATACAGAGACCTTAGGTAGGCTATATTGGCTAGAGTTACTTTATATTCAATGTTGTTAAACTGCGATTAAGTCCATCGGATTGCAAAATATATAGCTCGCTGAAATCTACGTCCATGAAATATTCATTAATTATTTTTTTAAAACACAGTTCGCTACCACTTTGGTCTAAAACAAGTAGGTAGAATAGAATAATAGATAAGTTGTAATATGTAGGTTAATCTACTGTAATAAAGGAAAATTGAGTCAGAAAACCTTCCAAAGGTATAAAAAATCTGGTTTATATATACATAGTATTGTATAATATCCGAAATGTCCTCTTAATCAAGCGATACATAATGCGTCGCTGTCCTAGGTATAGCACTTTTTATTGTATATGCATCATTTAACTCTAAAAAACAAACGAATTCACTTCCTGAAATTTCGTCCTGATAGAGCTACACGGACTGCGTCGCTCACTGTTCTAGATATCGGCTATAATAACCACTAATTTTAGGTTCGACTTTCAAAATCTTCATTTTCTTCAAAATCTTCAAAATCTTCAAAATCCTCAACCCCTTCTTTTTTCTCGTATTATAAACTGTTATTATAAACTCGTAAGCTTGATATTATGAATGACTGACAGAAAAATTAGAAGCACTTTTCTCTTGAATTCAAGATACTTTTGTTTTTTATTCTAGCATTAATAATAACGAACGTATGATGTATCCAATTTTTTAATAATATTCTTTTAAATTTAAAACCCGCTATTCGAGGCAATGCCATCAAAATTCTAAGTCACAATGATTTATTTTTCTGGATTTCTGATCAATATTTAAGAATTTATTTTACGTAATTTGGTCCTAATAAGTCGTGCAGTTTCGTAGATACAGTGGGTAGACAAACACACACACATAACACACCTCCTTACATATTCTCATACACCCTCACATACACACACATACATACACTCACACATATACACACATGCACATACATTTTCCAGAAATCGCTTTTTCTTATTTCCAGAATCTCAAAACGTCAACATCTCGTGCAATCTCGAATTCTAAATTTTACTCGAAAACAAGATTTTTCTCTATTTACATACTTTGTGTAATACGATTTATTTTTTCTGGAAATTAAAAACATCTATCTTTACCTGTCAACATTTCTTTAATTTTTACCAATCGTATTTTTTTTTAAATCTTTCGATAGCTTTTCTCTGTATCATTAAAAAAAAATGCTGTTTGAATAAATCGTTGTGTTACTTTTTTGTGATGTTTTCAAAATCCGTTATTTATTTTGGATTTCTTGCTTGTTTAACCCTTAGAACAGCCATGGGAATAAAACTCACGGCGACATTATTTAAACCCTCGAAAATTTGTTTGTCGAAAATTGTTTTGTCATACTAACATATAAATGGTAGCTTACTCAGAGAAGGCGACTTTTAACGCATATAATTGCATTATTCCATAAATACGGAAATCGGCCGCCCGCGAATTGTCGCAACGGAAAAACCACAAATCGGTTGTAATGGCTTTCAGTGGTAAAGAGATAGAAGTAAACATTTTATATATTCTTCCTTAATGTTTAGTTTTAATATATGCACACCTTCATTTAAAATAATTTGAACTTTAACTCAAACATTTGCGGCGCATAAGATTTTTTAGTCGTGGGTGTGTAATTGAAAACTTAGGTCCGCTAGATCCACAGACAAGTTATGTAACTCAATTTGATAAAACCAGTTAAGGGTTAGGGCTGTTCGAAATGACTCATTTTAATACACTTTATAACTGAACCTGTAACATTGTAAGGGAATCTTACGACTCAGTTCATACAGCTGTATTTGTCGTAGCAATTTGGGGCCTAACACATTTATGCAACTCTGATGACAATACAACAATAAGGTACAATAGAGCTTGTATAATGATGGAGGTGGGAGGCGGTCACAGGGACTCCTCAACAGCTAATAATAACCCGATCAAGTTTGGGCTCATTTGACATGCCTCACTGAGTCCTTTGAATACATATTGGGTCCAAATGGGTTTATATTGAGTTAAAATTAAGTCGCTTTAAAAATAAGAAGGATTAGTGCGTGCATTAAAATAATAGCTATTGCGTTTCAGTCAGATTTAACACACGTTACAAAATTTGCGACTACTATCTGTGTCTATCACAGGTTTTTCGAAACGTCAAAATCGGCGCTCTGAATCCATTTTTCGCGCGCGGATGGCTAGCAGGTTTGTTTGGCATTTTTTTTGATCTGAATGATATCTGATGTAGCGGCGTTCTAACCACCTTCTTGTACTAAAAAACAACATACAATTTACAGGTTATGATGGAAGACGAATTTTGTTCGAAATCAATAAGCATTATACACTTACTTACGTACCGTTTTCGTTATTCATTCGATCTCCTTTTTAATATCACAACATACGGGAACATTTCAGCAGTAACAGCGAAAACGGCAAATTTGTACGTAAAAACAGAAGCGGCACCTACTAAGTCGCACCGAAAACGCGCGTTTTAAAATTGTTACGTTCAAGCAGGTTTTTATTCGGACAACTGTCAAATTTTGAGAAACGGAATAGCGTTTCTGCGAGAACGAAATAAATTTAATACAAAATGCATTAAACACGGTAGCACCAAAATCTGACAGATGAATCGCAATACCAATGTGACTTAATATATTTATTACGAATTTTGTAATAAATTTAACGCATTTTTTGACTTTATGTTAAACCGCCGAAGAAACGCAATTAGACCCATTGTGACCAAAATAGTGTGTTTTAGTTTTAAACTATATAATCACTTATTATATTTTTGTTATTGATACGTTTAGATTAATATATTAATCTTTTAGGTACTATAATTTTTTCATTAATAAAATTAAAGAAAAATTAGCTTTCGGCAGGCCCAATTGCATGCAGCTGAGACGATTGGAAGTCGTTGATTTTTAATTTTTAAACTAAATTATTCGTGATTTTTGATTTCTCAAATGACCATGTTAAACAATGAAAATGAAAGGAAAGGAAAGTTTTCGGAATGCAATTTTTTTCGTTTTTTTAGTAAAAATATGCCTATAGTATCATTAATCTACTAGAATTTTATATGAAAAAATAAATATCGTGATGGCGCCAAATTGTAATTTTAACCATTTTCAAGGACCATGAAGAGGATGATGAAGAATATAACGGAAAGCAACTGAATAACGGATAACCGAAAGTACTTCATTACTCTTGCGTCTTCTCTTAAGTAAACTCTCGAGACACTTTTGAAGAAAGTTCGTAATAAAATAGCAAAAAAGTAAATTCTAGGACCTGTTGGTTGAAACTTGTGTTTTAAAAGTATTTTTCCTGGACGAAAGCCGCTAAAAGGTTTATTAATCAAAGGCTAGTCCTATATGTAAAATATATAAAATCCTAGTTATAATAGCTATAAAGTTTACGAGCAAAGCTGAATTGTGAGATAATCTAAATCTCCATATCTTTGTCATCTTTTGTCATAAAAAAAAAATAATATTGAATGCAATTTTCACTTAAGTTCGCATATCTTTTGGCGATACCATTGAATAGTATTTTTGTGATCTTTTTATTTTCATCGTAAACTTTTTACGTTGAAAAAATAACATGAGACACATATTTTTTAAATAAATATTCATAAATAAATCTTTAGATCCTTTTTTATGCGAAAATCCTATCTTAAGTCTCCTATACATTTCTCAATAGTTACAAATGCAATCACGTTTTACCCCCGGCGTCATCTTAACAAGATGAGAATCTAGAATTACTTATCTATTAATACTACATAATTGGGGATATTCTCTGTGGTACAAGTGCGAAAAGAAAGCGTCTTGCGATGTTTTCAATTTGTGATGACGTGTAAACTATTCTGCAAACCAAAAACACAGATACAACGAATGAAAACTTTCTGAAAGAGAGTATCTGTATAAACTTTCATGTCTTTTTTTTTTGGTTTGACGACTACAACGGGCGAACCCGTCACCCCAGGAAGTTTTAACGTTATTGGTCATTCTATCTCCTGTGCGGTGAGCGCAGAAGACTTTGTGGACAATACAAATCTACTTACCATCAAGAACCACGAACCCGAGAGAGATTATCGCCTTATTGCGAGGCACTAGGAAGGTAACCCAGTGGGGCGCCACCTCGCCTACTGAGTACCAGTTTCGGCCAGACTTTTCCGGCTTCCCGACTGGGTACGGGTTCGAGGTCCTTTGCGCGGTCCTCTCCCTTACGTAACGGTCATTCGGTGTCTACTGAATCTATCGCGGACCACGGCATCCTTTGCCCAGTTCCTCACCCGGTATCGGGTAGCCGATTGGTCGTTTCACGAGCAGTTGCCGTACGGTTAACAACTACCCCCGCTCTATAGAAAACAAATCCGTTTCCAGATTCCCCCGGCTATCCGTCGGAATGCACAGTCGATTGGCTGACGCCGGACGGTGTGCAAACCTTTAATGAGCGCCCGAAGGTGGATTACTAGTGGAAACTGGCCCGCAGGCCAGAGTTCTGCCCCGGCTCGCACTTCTGCGTGGAGACTGCCGGATGGGTATTGACCCGTGAGTTTGGCCGATCCTTTACGCATAGGCCTTAGTGGCCTAACTGCAGCAGGGTCTATTAGCCCGCTCAAATGCCCTGATTTCATATAGCCGGTTAATTGTAGTAGTTTGCGCATCGTCGAGAATTAAAAATTACACAAACAAGCAAGCAAGTAATCAAATGAGAACACGAGTACGGCCAATTATTTACTAACTGAAAAACTAGGATTATACAATTTTAAAAAATGGCGTCCTCTATAATACGGTCACAAATGTATTCCATGTTTGTCTCTTATAATTTTCATAATAATCGCGATGATAAAAACTCGGTAATTACTTGTTATCTCCCAAAAAAGAACACAGAGGTTTATCAATTCACGTTTATACATGTATATATTATTATAGCCTTATTTCTGTCTGTAATATCATTTCATGTGATTTGGATTTTTTACAGCTTAATCAAAGGATTTACAATACCGTTTTCAGAAGCAATAAAAGCGTGATTATTACGAGGAGAGCAGGTGAAAATATTGAACAACTGGCCCAGTAGCGTAAATGAGTAATCATCACTACTTCAATGGCAACGCGTAAATAATTACAGTAGTTTTAAGAGCGCTAGTGTATGGTGCTAGTACACTAAGAAAAATAATAAATAGATTCTTACATTACCATTTTGTTATACAGAATAACGATGTTTCAATCTTATTGTTGTTGAATTACAAGGAATGTAGTTGAAACTCCATTACTCGATTATGTGTATCAATATTTTCCTTTCGTTTAAAACGGAAATAACAGTATACTTTAGTTTCAACATGATTCATCTGGCATGTTAGAAGCGAGATCCTAAAGTCGCGATGTAATGAAATATCATTAGGTATGTTTTAACATTACGACACGGTAACTACCGTCACGCCAACACCGTTACGAGTCATGTTAATTCATACGTGTGGTTACGTTATTCTTGTTGAAGCATGCGTATTTCCGTGTATTACATCATTATATTTTCCTCAGTGTGCCCTCTATAATCTATTTTGGCATTATGCTTATAATAATATGTTAACTTTAAGTTTAAATTATTACTATAGTTTCTGTTGGTTGTACTTAGTTTTAAACTGTATCGCTGATTACAGAAAACACCATGTGTCAACATCACATTTCAAGAGTCTAGAGTCTAGACTCTAGACTCTAGACGTAACGTAATAGATTAAAAATAAAAAAACATTAAAACAAAAAATATATATTTGAAAAGATTCGTAAAATCGTGGTCTCAGGAATTAGGAGATGTACAGACCGCGTTTGGAAAATAAACAAAAACATCCTAAAAGGGTTACTTCGTCATATCAACAGCAGTCAGATTCGAATAAAACGGTTGTGTCACTCCAAGACTTTAGCGGCAAGCAGAACCCCCCCTCCCGCGCGCACCAAACCTCTCAACAACCCCTCCCCCCCCACCAATCCCATCGATAGTGATTGTGTCAAGTGACTGATAGCAAAAGTAGCATATTTTAGTATTTTGTAGTATTTCCGTGGTATTTAAATGGTATTTTTAAGCTATTGCATAGCTTTTATCGCGGGCCTAGGCCAGCGCGGCGACCGAATGAAGAAATTTCTTAACGAAAATTAATTATTTTAAACTGATAATTACGTCTAAACGAGTACTGCTTACGATTCGAAAAAAATATATGTTAAACAAGAACATTTTCCTAATATTCTTAGCTTTGAATATTTAAAATTTTGTTTATATTACATAGTGTAATTAATTTGTGAAATTAGGTCTAACCGAACACAAAAACGACTACTACGGAAATACTATCTGGTGTATTATTATAAAACCTGCACCATTTTAAAGATAATTTAATTATCTATCTTTTTATCTACGATTTTTTTCGAAAAATCCGTTTTTTATGCTTTATCGAATAAAAAATTCGTGCGCGGCGCTCTATCGGAAGACGTTTAAATTATTCCGAATCATTTGCTACCGCATGCAGCCGCAAATGATTCAGAATAATTTCAACGTTTTCCGATAGAGCGCAGTTATCTGATATCAGAAAAAAAATAAATAAAATAAATTTATAATTTTAATTGCATAAGTTTTTAAAAATGCAATAGCTTTACCGCGGCAGTCCCCGAGTGCCACACGTATTTTTTTTTCCGAAAATTATGTATTAAAAAAATGCACCGCTTGTATAGGAGATATTTCAACCAAAATTTCACAACCTGATTTCGGTTCAACAAGGCATCTGTGTACCGAATTTCAAGTCTAACTGCTATATTTCGAGATAAATAAAGTATAACTAGCGCACCCCTTTGGTGGACCGATTTTAACTACAATTTTTTTTTTGTTGGTATGACGGAATAATGCCCGCATGCCAAATTTCAGCTCAATCGGATGAAGCGTTTATGCGCTACCGTGTATGAATACACACACACTCACACACACACACTATTATACAAACAGACAGACTTCAGTCTGGAAATGTCTGTAATCGTTTCATTGGGTGTCAAAATGGATATTCCGTCTTTATCTCGATTTTTTTAGCGCGTTCACAATACTTTCCTTAGTGGCGTGAAAATAATATCTCCCCAAAATTTCTCACCTTTGAGAGAACTTCTGGTAATAAAATATGGAAAAGCTAAGTTATGGAAATCCGGCAACACTGGTCAGTGCCGTCTCCAATGACGTCATTCGGCAGTGACACGCAACAGCTGGCCCGCGACCGACTGTGAACGTATCCGCAGTGGCGGACTGAACTTGTCGCAGAGGTTTTACGTTATGATCCGTCCACAAAGCCAGTTTGATCTTGGCGGTTTTTCGGATTAGGCGCTAAGCACGGCCATGAGCCTGGATCCGGCCGCCCGTCGCCGCCGCGCCGCCCGCTTCAGTCTTCGCTTCAGAGCGAGCTGAATTGATTGGAGTGACACCTTATCTGATACCGCCGAGAAGCAGCCACCTTTTGTCATCCGAAGGGTTTTGCGGTGACGATGTTCGCACCTTAGAACTATTTCAAACAATATTTGAACTACTATCAGCAGTAGCGGCATTAACTTGAGGGTCATGATAAACAAAATCATATACACTGACAAAAATGTTGGATTGATTCTTACATTAGCATTTTCTTATTACTGTTTTATACATAACTAGCTGACCCGTGCTCACTTCGTTGGGCGGTAAAACTTTTTACTTGTGATGAAATTATGAGTGTGATTCGGTTAGTACTGAGTGCTATGATTTATTTCCTGAGTGCCAAAAGAAGGGTTATATATTTACTGCATATGTATGTATGTATTTGCATTCCAATTTGACTATATTACCGTTATTTGTGAGTGTCTTATTTATGAGTACCTCATCTCTTTAACCATTTATGCAGTAAAAGGGAAATTATATGCAGTAAAAGGGTAAAGTCTTTTGTTTTAAACACTTGAGACGATAAATTTACTTATTTTGATAAGAATTTATAATTGTTGATAATATGACCAATAAACATGACCTAACGATTTATTTTTTTATATTTTGATATAAATATATTTACTTATTTTGATATGAATTCATAATTGTTGATAATATGACCAATAAACATGACGTAACGAATAAAATTATTTATTAATATAAAATACTATTTTTTGTGACTTAAATATAAAAGTTAGACATATGCTATCGCTGACTTTTCTGTAGAAATTATCAAGCTATACAACTTTTCACTAGAACTTAATCACATACCATCGTTAAGGCAGCGTTAGTTAGAAACGTTTTCGTTCGACCGTTTTTCCTCCGACTTACTTTGCAAATCCGACTACCACGAAAAAGTCTTTTCATTTTTCTAATTAATATATAGTCTATAACACTCACAAATAACGTGGCTTTCTATTGGTAAAATAATTTTCAATATCGGTTCAGTAGATCCAGAGAATACTTCCTACAGCCTCACAAACTTTACCTCTTTATAATATTAGTATAGATAACGATGTTTCATTCGTAATTTTGTTGAATTACAAGGAATTTTGTTTAAACTCCATTACTCGGTAATATGTATCAACTTTTTCCTTCCGGTTAATGCAGAAGTAACAGTATACTGTAGTTTTAACGATTCATGTGCCCGGCTATAACCGTATGTATATTACTACATGCTGTCATGTTAGAAGCGAGTTGGCAAGATCGTAACGTAATTAAATAACGTTATGTTTTAACATTACTACACGACAAAACGTCCCAACGGTGGCATAGTGCTTAGGTCGCCTGATCTTACATTGTAAGGTCCTGGGTTCGATTCCCGGCTCTGTCACCATTTTCCGTTGGGATCAAATTAACGGAATTGCATTTTCTATTCTGTCCATCAAATGCAATAACAAGACACACACTTACAGACATATTACACGCACACATACATATAACACGTCATAGTAGGGTTGGTTGTAAGAGATTGTCATATGACAATAAACCCGCCCATTGCGACATTTTCACAATAAAGAGTATAAACAAACAAACAAACAAACAAAACAGTTACGCGTCATGTTAATTCATACGTAAGAAGCGAAACTTGTGTATTTCCGTGTATTACATCGTTATATTCTCTCATTGTATGTCGTTTGATTCGAAGTCGTGTATGGTTTCACTCTAGTGCAGCGGTTCTTAATTAGTTTTTCCTGCGAACCACTTTGAGAAAGACCTCAAACTCGCGTACCTCTTATTGCAGGAATGATAAATCTATATATATATATATATATATGTATATATATATATAAAACAAAGTCGGTTTTGTTCGAACACTTATAACTCGAGAACGGCTGGATCGATTTTCATGGGTTTTGATTTGTAGTATTTGTCTCCGTCCCGAATAGCAGAATAACTATTAAAAACAAAAATTGGAAAGTTAGCGGAAAATTAAAATAAAAGAAAAACATTTTCCTATACAAAATGTAAATCCGTATTTTTCTCATGGTCAGTTGTACGTGGCACGTTTTCAGGTGTCGGCAAATCATCTGCTTTATTTGTTCTTGCGCCTGATAAAAAACAAGAAATGTCGTATATCACAAGGTGCTTCATTGAAGAGAATTAAGCCGAGTGCATCCCATGCTGCACAATATGTATATGTAAATAGTTTAATTCAATAATGCCGTGCTGACACGCGATTGATGTACTTAATTTTTGTACTTTTATATTTCTTTTTGTGTTATTATCTTAATAAAGTAGTGAACTGTATATTTATTTTATATTCATTGTATTACTTTCATAAAATCATAAATTAAATTCAGCTAATCTGTGACACGACATTCATTGACTGTTAGGCGGGCGGTACGAAGTTCGCCGGGTCAGTAAAAAATAAAATCAGGTTTTTTTAAATATTTAGTACCATCAAAATACATTGATGTCGGTGAAAATCAGCTGGATGTCACAAATGTGCTCGATTTTCTTTGCAGAACTCTGAAACAGCTTAGTCAAGAGATGCTACGCGTACCCCTTGATGCCACTTAGCGTACCCCTGGGGTTACGCGTGCCACTAATTGGGAAGCACTGCTGTAGTATATAGATACATTATTTTCTGAAATCTACGATGAGGTTCTAGCTACAGTTGACGGTGAAATATGCCTTCTTAATATACACTACTGGCCTAAAGTATTGCTTGTTATTTTATTTGAAGAAGGCCAAAAAATGTCTTTTTTTATAATTAACTGATTCTTTAATGTCAATATAATGTATTTGTTTGAGGACAAGACTTAAGGTTATTAAGAAAAAAAACTATTTATTTTTATAAAAAATAGCATACAAAAAAACAGGTTTTCAGAATCCACTTTAGTATCAGCATACATTTTGGTATCGCGGAATAAAATGAAATAGACCAACCATTACTAGTTTGCCTAAGTTTTTTCGGTATTTCCATTGTGCCAAACGGGATGTGTTATTTTGGGATATTAAAAAAAATGATTTTAAAAATATATAAAAAAACTGTTAGAATTTTTAATCTTCTGGCCAGTATACATTTAGTATACATTTATTGTTAATCATCAAATAGGGCGGTGTGTCGTTATTATAGTGAAATATGCAGGATGTCGGTGTCGACTACAACGCGCGAACCCGTTACCCCAGGCTGGTATAACGATATAGATCGTTCTTTCAGCCGTGGGATGAGCGTAGAAGACTTGGGAACAAGACAATCTACTGTCTAGTTTACCAGTAACCCATTAAAGACCAACGCCTTACTTCGAGGCACCGGGAAAGGTACCCAGCGGCAGCCTCACCTTCTAACTACTAGTTTTGGCAGAATATCTCCGCCTGGAATTAACCTTCAGGATACCTCCGTCCTCCCGACTGGTTACTGGTCCAAAGTCGCTTACGCAACCTCTACCTGTTGTTTTACAGCGGTAATTCAGTTTATATTTCACGGGGTCGAGTGGTCCAAGGTCATTTCAAGAGTGGCATGACAACAGGTGAATATCGACCACCGCTGCTTAGGAAATAGTGTATTTCCATAGTCTCCAGACCCCTTCAGCAATTACTCAAAATGCACAACCGATTGGCTTCGCCGACCGATGCGCAAACCGTCCAGTGGCGCCGGGATGCAATCCCGCCGGGAGAAACCGGTCCACCAGCTCTGAGGCATGAGACACGGGAGTCTTACCCGGGGTAGCCTTCCACTCGAGGAGGCTTATGAATAGGACCTAAATAGTGAGTTGAGCCGATCCGAGAACTAAATGGATCTTGTGACCTAAGCTGCACGAAACCGTTCACCACCACTATAGTGAAGTGCAGGTATCAAAGCTTGCGTTATGTTGATAGTAACCTATGTACTTTATACACGAGTCTCATTACGAAAGTAAATAATCATTCGAGGTGAGTCGCCGTCCCCTAGGCATATTATTATTTATATAGGAATCGTGATTAAATAAATTAGCCTTGTAAATAACATTGCCAATTCATAAAAAAATAAAAACCAAAAAAAACCTTTTTATCTTATAATTATAGCTGTACAACATTTGTGTCTTATATTGATCGATAGAGACTCTCTGGATTCTCATTGAAAGAATGCATTGTCATCAATTCAGATAAATATCCCTCCCTGAAAAACTGTACACTTTTATTTATTTGTCTCCTATTTTTAAAAAAACTGTTGTTACTTATATTTATTTACGGATTCAACTGCTTTCAAGATTCTAGTACTGTCAAATCTAAAAGTAACTACAATTGACTGTACGCATTGGCTAACTGAAAAGGTGGTCACAAATAAAATTACGAGATAATTGTTCAAGTGACTGTACAGTAGTTACTAATAGCAAAATTTCAGTTTGTAGTAACAAGCGAAACCCTCGACGTATCTGTTCTGTTGTCGAGCGTGATATAGTGCAGCCGCTATCCGTCTGCCGACTGACTGCTCCGTCCGCCCTTTCACTCGCACACACAGCCGGAAAGTTAATCCTTCCATGATTAAGACTATAAATCTGCCAGGATTAAGTGGGAGCACTATGTAGCTCTCTCGATCAGGCGACGCTTTCGGGACTATCGCCGAATTGTCGGATTTACCTCGATGATTTTAGTTAGTGGCGATAAAATGAAGAGAAAGAGAATAATAGTACGACGGTTCATTGAAATATTCACTGTTCATAAGAGATGTTCCAACTGGCTTATAAAATTAAAGAAAAAACAATGGTCATCGAAAATGTTACGGCTTCAGTTTTTGAGATGCAAAGGGAATAACCATGAACAACTATGTAGGAAAGGTGTAAAAATAAACTCTGAATATTACGTTGACCTTCTACAATTGCGACAAGAAAGAACGCGTGAAAGACCCCCGCTGGCTTTACTTTTCCAACACGTTCCGATATAGACTCCTAATATATAATTTGCTAATTCAAATACGTAATATGCAATACACTAAGAACTTGTGAAGCCATCTGAAATCGTCGCCATTATCCTTGGCACTACAGCTTGTTATGAGCCCTGGCCCCCACAAGCAAAGCTTTGCTTTCCTCCTCCAGATAATCACTTCTAGGGACCTTTGGCGCTATTCACCTTATCAGGTTTGGGCGACATAAGCGCCTTTTAAGGCCTCAAATATGATATTATATGTTATTCCCCCTTGCGGCAGGTCCTTAATCAAAACTTTTTTTCATTGTATTTTTCCCTTGATCTATATATTATAATACATGTCTTCCGTATAGGGAGGTTTTGAAATTCTGAAGAAGAAATAAAACGATCCACCCTAACTACATTGAAGACATGTTAATGATTCCAGCTTTTATAAAAAAAAAGGGCGCAGTGTCTTTCCCTACTCGTACCAAACGTTGTCCTCATGGCTTGCTTTTGTAGCACTAAAAGACTTTTATTAGGATATTATTGCTTATTTAACCCTACTCGTAAACTAATCATTATATATAAGTCATGCTATAAATACTGCAATTCTACGGGTAACTGAATATCACTGAAAATTTCCGCTGAAAACCTCGCATGGTCTATTTCGGCATAAAAATTCAAACATGCCGGCCTGAAAATCGGAAAACGGGCTGAAATTCACGAAAGGCCGGTAAGTGTGCAAACACGTTTTCCACACGCTCTGTTTGAGCGGACATCCATCTCGACGCGCTTGATGACGTCACAGCTCGACACCCACCCTGAAATCAATCATTCGGGATTTTATTTTTTGTTCCCACTGAGGCCCTGCTAGAACTATTAATAGTGCTTTACGTAACTATCAATAGGCTAGTGAAAATTTTATGTTTATAACTGGTTTTTGCCTGCGGTTTCGGTCGAATTAATGTTTTAGTTGCGACTGCAATAATTCTAAATTATTTTCATTCTGTCCAGGTTATTCTGTTATGGTGAAATATTCTGCAGGCCTTGCGGCACCGACAATTATGTCGAGTATTTAGCTTTCGAAGACTTTCTTAATCCATTAAATTTTCGTCCGGTTTAGTGAGGATTCATGTTTCCGCAGAGTATATTAGAACATTACCCATGAGTGTGTTTTAGAGGGTTATGTTTTTCCTCCGGAATAACAGCCGGATCTTCATTTTATTTTGAAGTCCGAAGTAACTCTCCAACGTTCCTATTAACTCAGATATCCACTAAGACAACACCAGAAATAAAGGAAACTAGCGTTCTTTCAACGTGAGATTAAGTGGGAAGTAGTTACCTAACCAAAGCAACTTATTCTACAATTAGATACCATTGAGTATGAGGTGTCTTGGAGGTGATCAATTCTCTTCTTGGAGGTGATCAAGAAAATTATCATAGATATACTTACCAAGAACCTCTTGGATTGCATAAAGGATTTCAACAATTTAGATTTCGTAGGTTTAAAAATCGATATTTCACTGTTTAATTTTGTGATTGCGTTTCTTTTATTGTCAAGTCATAACTAATAGCCAAGAGGCAGCGACAAAATAGTGCAAGAGTTTTGTAAAAGCCGATACTTTCAGATCAGAGAGTATTTTGGCCATATGACTACGGGACACCTGACGCTGGGGTTAATAGGAAAGGTGTAATTTTAATTAGTACCCCTAAAGTGTTTTGGAAAAGCTGAAAATTCATCAGTAGACAGTGGATGCAAACCAAAACTCGAAACAAACGGTCAGACTGCTTAACAATGGGATGCGTGGCGTCAGAATTACTCCGTACATGTAACAAAATGAAGTCCATTATATTGCGCGGAACTTTAGCCGATGCGTAATAGTTACCAACAAATATGTACAGGCGTATATGCAGGGTTCATATATGTATGGTTTCCGTTTATTTATTTCACCATAACTTCTAAACGCTTTAACCGATTTAAAAGATTGTGGTATTGCTAGAATCTTTACGTCCTTCCGATTATCGTTATGTCATGTTATAGAGTACCTTAACTGTCCAAACATCTAGTAAGTAGTCGTCTAAATGTACAAATGTCAATAAGTTAACATAAATATGTCGTGTTAGGAGTCAAATGATAAATACATACATATGATGGATAAAAATGATGAATAAATCAAATACATATGATGGATAAATATATAAAACATAAATATTTTATAAAAAACCGTAACAAAAATAATCATAAATACAATAGTTAACTTTCTGTAACGGCAGTCGTGTTTTTTATTCTTTTAAATATATTTTATTGTTTATGAAAATAAAAATTTATATTTCACTATATTAAGTACCAGCAGAAATTGATTAAAATACAGTTAAAAACATCGTGAAATAAGCAATATAAAGCTAAGCACGTATGCTAAGTTTATAATGGATTTTATTTGCCAGACAAGATGCAATCAAATGAATACATTATGGAAATACAGCCAACGCTTCCGAAGCAATTTTCAATTGGGCCAATAGAAGATACGAAAATAAACCGTGTAGCCGGTCGTGAAATCATGAACAAATGGTTTCTATTTGCCTTCTTCTTAAGTGCCGAGTCCAATATCAGTTATAATCGACGAAGACTGAAATTCACATACACCTTCGTTAGCTTAGAAGGTGTGCCTGGGTTTTTTCCAATCATTAATGATTGCAAAATCCTAGGTACGTTTTGTAGGTACCTGGGCCATTCCAATCAATTAATCGAAATCCGCCGACCCCGTCCCCTCGACTCATTACATTCAAAACTATGTAAAAAATATTGTAAATCGTGAATTCGTAGGTTCCTCGGAACAGAAAAATAGATTCATCGCTAAGTGTTATTCTTTTAAGCTTTGGTAGCGGTATGAGGTTTATACATACCTATTGTTAGATCTCGTGCTACTTTGTGCTTCAACAGATTATCGCTGTGCAAGGAGCATTGGCACAATACATAAATGTGCTGTAATGCATGGTTTATATGTCCAAATGTCCAAATGTCCATGGAATATCCTAATGTACAAATTACATAGGAATTGGGGTAGTCCATAAGCATTAGCGTCAGATATGTAGGATATGTTATGGTAAGATTTTAAACAAGTAAATATATTAAAAGGAATAAAAAAATACGTGTGGCACTCGGGGACTGCCGCGGTAAAGCTATTGCATAGCATTTTTAACAACTTATGCAATTATAATTATATTTTTTTCTCATATCAGATAACTGCGCTCTATCGGAAAACGTTGAAATTATTCCGAATCATTTGCGGCTGCGTTAGCAAATGATTCAGAATAATTTAAACGTCTTCCGATTATGCGCCGCGCACGATTTTTTTATTCGATAAAGCAAAAAAACCGGATTATTCGAAAAAAACGTAGATAAAAAGATAGATAATTAAATTATCTTTAAAATGGTGCAGGTTTCATAATAATACGCCAGATAGTATTTGCGTGGTAGTCGTTTTTGTGTTCGGTTAGACCTAATTTCATAAATTAATTACACTATGTAATATAAACAAAATCTAAAATATTCAAAGCTAAGAATATTAGGAAAATGTTCTTGTTTAACATATATTTTTTTCGAATCGTAAGCAGTACTCGTTTAGACGTAATTATCAGTTTAAAATCATTAATTTTCGTTAAGAAATTTCTTCATTCGGTCGCCGCGCTGGCCTAGGCCCGCGATAAAAGCTATGCAATAGCTTAATAATTAAAAAAAAAAACTATATAATTAAGATTACATGCAGTATTGTTTTCAAAATTCTTTCATGTTTACTGGTCGACATTTTCAAGTCTCTTTTCCACCATGTTCTGTCGCAAATAATACAAGAATGACCAAATGAATTACTCGTAAAGTCTTTATAAAAATCAATATGACTTGTACTGTGTTTATGATAATTTGTGTAAACTGGAATAGTACCATCAACAATAAAATCCATATTTTTTTCACCAATTCGATTGTCTCTATCAATCTCAATTTCATTTTCATGATTGTTATGGTTATCTTCGGTAGGATCTTCATTATAATTGTCACGCAATAGTTGAATATTGGCATCAACATAGGCTTCATTTTGGGTAGCGTCTTGTATTGTCTCCAATAAATCTGATACTTCATAAAAAGGTGTGAAATGTTGTTCACGAAGATGAAGATGAATCCAGTTTTGTGTATCATTCGCTTTAAAATGACAAAAGATAGTGTCTTGATTCGTTGTAGTTATGTTGTAAAAACAATAATGTACACAAACATTTTGATTGTACATTTTTGAAAATAAGTACAAACAATCCAAATCTCCGTAATCATTAGTGCTTGATAGAATGTTGTTATATGCTTCTTGCGGATTGTGGCAGGAGTTTAAATAGGGTGAATCGCGTAACTGATTTCTCAAGTCACAAGTCTCAATTTGAAGTTGCAAAACACTTATGAGCGAGTGGAATAGACAATTACCATCGCCAGGAATTCCTGTGTTCCTGTATAGAATAACTTCGGGAGTAAAGCATTCATTACGCTGTTGTTGGCTGTGAAATTGATTTTCTTGTAGCGTTACATTTTCTATATTTTCAACAGCTCTACATTGCACGACATTCTCTTCATTACTGTCCAATTTTTGTCTTTTCCTGTGAAAAAAGAAGTAGAATGTCAAGTTCGAAATTCAAATTTGAAGTTGTTGGCTGTGAAATTGATTTTCTTGTAGCGTTACATTTTCTATATTTTCAACAGCTCTACATTGCACGACATTCTCTTCATTACTGTCCAATTTTTGTCTTTTCCGGTAAAAAAAGAAGTAGAATGTCAAGTTCGAAATTCAAAGCACAATACAAAATTTCGAAATTTTAATTTGAATTCCGATATTATCGAAATTTAATTGAAATTCCGAATTTCAAATGTCAAAATGTCAAGTTCGAAATTTGAAGTAGAATGAATATTAAGTTCGAAATTTGAAGTAGAATGTCAAGTTCGAAATTCGAAGTAAAATGTCAAGTTCGAAATTCGACGTAGAATTGCAAGTTCGAAATTTGAAGTAGAATGTCAAGTTCGAAATTCGACGTAGAATTGCAAGTTCGAAATTCGAAGTAAAATATCAAGTTCGAAATTCGAAGTAAAATGTCAAGTTCGAAATTCGACGTAGAATTTCAAGTTCGAAATTCGAAGTAAAATATCAAGTTCGAAATTCGAAGTAAAATGTCAAGTTCAAAATTCGACGTAGAATTTCAAGTTCGAAATTCGAAGTAGAATATCAAGTTCGAAATTCAAAGTAGAATGTCAAGTTCAAAATTCGAAGCACAATTTCAAGTTTGAAATTCGAAGTACAATTTCAAGTTCGAAATTCGAAATAGCATTCCAAGTTCGAAATTAGAAGTAGTAGAAATTAGAAAAGAAAAGAAGGTTTAAAAACTGACAAATTTAAAAAAAGACTGTCTACCCACAGCGTTAGAGTCAGTCAGTGAGTCAGATATGCGCCTAACTATGTTATAAGTAGAATTATTATGATTACTACTAGATTTTTGGCTAAAAACCACAAAATGATCTTATTGCCACAAATAGGTACAACCCCCTCCAACCAAAGTATAATTTACGTCATACTAGGAAAATCACGAATGAAATTTTGTCGCTTTATGAATGAATTTAGCAAATCGACGGGTCAACTTATACTTACCTATGTGTAGGTACTTTTACCCGCAGGTTTCATATTGAAATCGACCCTAAATCGATTTTCAAAATCAATATTCAAGTTTGATCTAACAGTAATCACGTCAGTTTATGAAATAAATGACGTATTTTATTTTATAACTGTTAATTAGTTAACTTGTTGCACGAAGCCTATTCGTCTAGTCACCGCAATGTGACGTCAGGCAAGGAACGTCAGAGCAGAGAAATGGTAATAAAATACACGTAATAATACACGTTACTTACCTTAATAATCTATTTTTCTCCAGTATACGGCGTTTATGTTGTAAAAATTTTGATTTCCTGGCCATTTTGTTTTTTTAATAACGTAATTTATTTCGTCTTCTTTCGGAACACAATGTCAGAATCCTACCGTAACAGTCGCCGCGGTCATACTGTATTAATTCAATTTATTTCTGATATCAGATAACAGCGCTCAATCGGTAAACGTTGAAATTATTCCGAATCATATGGGGAGGCGGAATCAAATGATTCGGAATTATTCCGATAGAGCGCCGCGCACGAATGTTATTCAATAAAGCAACAAAACCGGATATTATTCTTTTATTCTTTGACTATTCGAAAAAAATCGTAGATAAAAAGATAGATAATTAAATTATCTTTAAAATGGTGCAGGTTTCATAATAATACGCCAGATAGTATTTGCGTGGTAGTCGTTTTTGTGTTCGGTTAGACCTAATTTCACAAATTAATTACACTATGTAATATAAACAAAATATAAAATATTCAAGGCTAAGAACATTAGGAAAATGTTCTTGTTTAACATATATTTTTTTCGAATCGTAAGCAATACTCGTTTAGACGTAATTATCAGTTTGAAATCATTAATTTTCGTTAAGAAATTTCTTCATTCGGTCGCCGCGCTGGGCTAGGCCCGCGATAAAAGCTATGCAATAGCTTAAAAACATGCCTTCAATTATTACAAAAATTGGACTACTGTATTTATAATTATTTTATTACGGTTTTTTGTGAAATATTTGTGATTTATGTATTTATCCAAACAGATAAATATATTTTTTTGAATTATACTCAATCAGATCTTTCATTTAATACTAAACACAATGTATTAAAAATAATTTATTGACATTTGGAAATTTAAAATATTATTTGATATAAAATCGATGACTATCGCGGTTGTTAGACATTATAAATAGGATAGAAAACGAATTTACCGCGTGAAATTTGTAGCAACCGACGTTTCGGTGACGTTGCAGCCACCGTTGTCCAGGGTAGACTGACAGTCTGATAGGTAGACTGTCAGTCTACCCTGGACAACGGCGACTGTCACCGAAACGTCGGGTGCTACAAATTTCACGCGGTAAATTCGTTTTCTACCCTATTTATTATTTGATATTTGGACAGTTAAGGTAGGGTAGACCGGGGTCGGTAGTAACAATTTGGCATTGTTCCTACGGTACGGCGGCAGTATAATAGTTAGGGAATAGTTACTTATAGATAACCGTCGGAAATTTAAGTAACTAAATATTAAAATTATTCACATTTCACCTGCCATTAAAAGTTCTAGGATTAAGACCATAAAGTAAAACTAGGGAAATTGTTACAAGTGGACCCGATCCGGCTTCAATTGTAACAGTAGTCGGGGTCAGTAGTAACACAAAGGTTTTTGGGTGAAATGTTTTATTTATCTTTAACTCTCTCTTTACCATTTGGACCACTAGTAACATAACTATGTTTTATTATATTATTGCAAAACAAAAAATACAGAAAAGTGAAGGTTATCAATGTTTTATTTCAACCACAAGCAAAATATTTGTGAGATAGCTTCACAATGAACTGAAGGTTTTTTTTAACGTTTTAAAATACTTATATAAAAGCATATTAGCATATTATTACTATTGTATAACATATTATTAGCCTCAACTAACCAAATACAAAGTAAAATGTAATACTATTCTCAGTACTAAACAAGGTGTTACAATTGTCCCGGGTGTTACAACTGACCCATAGAAAGTATTTTTTAACAACAGTAAAACTAAACAAATCTTCTAATGAATACTAAAAAAAGTATTTTTTATCTATAACATCGTGTTACGGTAGGGCTGTTATGCAAAATTTATAAAAAAGTAAACCGTTTCATATGTATCTAATGTTTAAAATCAAAAATAATGTCACATTGTGTTACTTGGCTTAGTTAAAGCAAAAAAATGTACGGGGTCGGTTGTAACACCGGGGTCAATTGTAACGTTACAACTGCCCCCAATCATAGCGTTTCAACTGACCCCTAGTAGACATTTTAGCATTTCAGTCAAATAATCAGTAGTTTGGTGACTATGATCGCGTGTTGTCCAGCTAAAATGTATAATATAAAGACCACAGATTAATTTTATGCAATAATATTGTCCAAAATTAACAAGAAAAACGAAATATTAACGTAATAATATGATCAAAGAAACTTACTTTTGACGAGTAAAAAATTCTCACCGTCACTGCACGCGGCCGGCAGTAGCGACGCCCGGGGGGAGACTAACAGCGGTTCGCGGCTCGCAGACGCATCGGCAGTCGGCGCCACTAGTCTGTACCTACTACAGCTTGGGAGATATTCACAATGTTACTACCGACCCCTGTTACTATTGACCCCGGTCTACCCTACGACATTATTGGAATCAAAATTTCATGTTATTAATAAGAAACATTAATAAAATTGAGGTTTCGTTGGGTAGCAAAATTAAAATATTATCCCTAATTTATGTCGCGGCTCGAAAAGGCTAAGAAGTAATACAATGGAAAGAAAAAAATGTGAAATGAAAGATCTAGAGTAATGAAATGGAACGTTTGTATGGATGCAACAGGCATTTTGTATTGCCAAAAGGTGACTCCTCTACATCGTAAGCGGTTTTCCGATCAAATTAGCGTTTCGTTCGACAGAAACTAAACGCGCACCGATTACAGTAAAACTATAAACTATCGCGTAATCTAAATTGAGTAAATTGTTATTGCTGGCTTATCGAGCTCGTCATGAAACCGAAAAAATCAAAACTGTCGGCTCTTGTGAAGCAGGTACAAGAGAAACTGTGTCTTACACGAGTGGCTAGATAGCGAGTCGGCAATTTCAAGTGCTCCGCATCATAAAATATAAATATAGCTTAGGAAATACTTACGATATCGCCAACAATACTTGAGCAGGTAAAATTGCATTGTACAATGACGCATAATGATTCGTGCATTTTAGTTTATATTATATGGTGTATGGACACGAGAGGAGTACAACGGGCGAGCCCGCCACACCATTTTGGAGCTGTCGTCTGCAGCGGGGGAACCCAACACCTTAGGCTGATATAACGATAGATATCGTTCTTTCAGCCATGAGATGATTACACAGAGGCTTAGGGACAATAGACTGTGGACTGTGTTGATGAACGTTTTCGTGCAGTTGGTCACAAGATCCATTTTGTTCTCGGATCGGCTCAACTCACGATTCAGCTCCTATTTAGAAGCCTCTTCGAGTGGAAGGCTACCCCGGGTAAGACTCCAGTGTCTCAGGCATCAGAGCTGGTGGACCGGTTTCTGCCTGCGGGATTGCATCCCGGCTCCACTGGACGGTTTGCGCACCGGCCGGCTTGCCAATCGGTTGTGCATTGTGCCTAATTGCTGAAGGGGTCTGGAGACTATGGAAATACACTGTTTCCTAAGTAGCGGGGGTGGATGTAGACCTATTGTCATGCCACTCTTGAAATGACCTTGGGCCACTCAAACTCGTGTGTCACTACGGGCAAAGAACGCCCAGCTCCGCGATAACTTCTAACTGAACTACCGCTATAATACAACAGGTAGAGGATGCGTAAGCTACTTCGGACCCGTAACCAGTCGGGAGGACGGAGGTATCCCGAAGGTTAATTCCAGACGAAGATATACTGCTAAAACTGGTAGTCAGGGGGCGTGGCTGCCCGCTGGTTACCTTTCCCGGTGCCTCGCCGTAAGGCGTTGGCCTTTCACGGGCAGGTGGCAGAGCTTGACGGCGGATTGTTTTACCTAAGTCTTCTGCGCTCACCTCACTTGAGACAGAACGTTACATTTCGTTAAAATTTCCTGAGGTGACGGGTTCGCCCGTTGTAGTTGACAACTCTAGTTGTGGAATGTGTTGACAACACAGTCCACAGATCACAGTCATTTATTTGTTATTTCAATGAGTATCAGACAAATTAATTTATTGGCCTGAACATTTCATTTCATAATATTTTTTTTCGGCGAATTCTATTATCTCCAATTGAAATAAACGTCAAGGAAGCCTCCTTTATGGCACTGTTTATTGTCAAAATACAATTCAACTTTTCAAGTTAGGTGAACAATTGAATCGGAGGGAATAAATTTAGAAAAGACCAGAAAAATAGGTAACGTAAAAAAACATGCTTGAATATTCGTAGACATACGTAGCGACATGAATCTGAAAAATAATGTATATTAACAGCAGGTACCTGTATACGCCAATTAGTCCTTAGCTTAGTCAAAGTAGGTGTCTGATACGATGCTTAAATTGTTTTTTGGTAACTGTATACATTGTCTTATAACAGAAGTTCCAACCTTTTTAAAAAGAACTTGGGAACTGAAAGCTTATTTCGATATCTACGGTAACTATATTATGGCGATCACTGACATTATTGAATAACTTCAGATTTCAGAACAGTCTTCTTGAGTAATGCTGGATCTCGCTGAAGCAATTTTCTGCGACATGACAAATGACTTCTTTAGATTAAACCTTCATTTTCAGTAATATTATCCAAATACATCTGGTTAAATAATACAATTAAGGGCTATTTTGGATTGTTTGTAATTGTATGATATTCGTGATAATTTTCTTAATGATACTGTTATTGTTGAAAATATTTCTGGCCTACTACCCCCAATGTTGGGTCGCGACCCATAGGTCTAGAACCCCTGCTTTAGATCAAAGGGAGGAATGGAACATAAGGACAAGCATAGAAAACGGGATGGGAGGGGGGTATTCATGGGTAGAGTAAATGGCTCTTTAGAGATTTTTTAAACCCGTTTAGATGTTTAAGTTGTTTATTGGGCAAAGGAACGAAATTCCAGAGTCTATTCTAGAAATGTCTATTTCTCGTTCGTATAGAGGTAGCTCTTACTGCCCCGGATAGCCCCGATATAATTTCCGGGGCCCCTAAAATCCCTTTCGCCTGCCAGGCCTTAGGTCCCAGTCCGTTACTAGCGAAGTAAAATAAATGCAATGAATCCAATTATAAAAGCTGAGGTTTCTGGAAAATATCGTCATTTTAAAACGAGAAAAGGTTTATTTAAATCTGTAATGGATTTCCGGGCTATGGTCTTATTTTTCATAGACATAGATTCTAAGTCTGCCTTTGATGTAGCATAAACAGATGTTTCCTTCCTATTAAAATGCATTTTGAAAGAATCATAACAAGATTATTGCAGTCGGCTTGTGGACATGTTTTATCAGTCACTGATCAAATAGACCCGAAAAGATAGCGTCTCAGAGCACTATGTCACTGACACCAACCAGAGATTGAAAAGACAACAAGGAAACAAAGTCAATAAGCTGACCTTATGAGGGGATATTCTCCTTAAGCAGCGTACAGCGGTTAAAAGGAGAAGCCTTTGTCAGGTATTAAAGTACATATCGGTTATTAGATTATCAAGCAAGATGCAATACAATATTTATTGCCACTTTAATTGGGCTCTCGGAAATAAAGTAGAAGTCAGCATCAATAAATGTTTTTTCGTTATAGTTTCGTTAGCAAAGTGTCAATATAGTTTCGTTACATTAACATTATTATTACATTTACATTAACCTAATGAACTGATCTTCCAAGGTAAAGGAACTGGGCGTTACATCTTATTTGCACATTTTAAACATTTGCAATCGTGCGAGTAAAATGTTGGACATTCCTCCCGTAGGTAGACAATTGGTGTGGGATTATTTGACATTTAAGCACGTTAAAAAGCATTCCTAAAATGTGCATGGGCCTGCGATCCTTGACTCTAGGCCACTGAAGGCTGAAGGTAGCTCTACGTGATCATATTTTCAGAATGTCGTCGTTATTATTACAGTAAAATATAACTGCAACAAAACTAATGTCATTCATTGCTTACAGCTTAACAAAACGATGTATGTACAGCTCAAAATTCACTAGGATGGAATACATTGACATTTAAAAGCAGCAATGACAGTGGGGATAAAATAGAATTAATATACTACATATTTATTTTATTTTATTTATTTATAAGTACTTATTACAATGGTTACGACTAATTATACCAAACAAGTTCAAGCAATAGTAACATCTACGCAAGCAGGTATTGCACTTCTTCGATGCACCCGTTGCATTTATTTGTCCAAAGTTCTGATTTTTTTTCTCCGAGAGATTCTTATCAAGCGCGTGCAACATAATTACATGTGTATTCGTTGTAAAGTGTCACATTATTTACCCTCTTTTTTCGGGCAACATTCGTGATAAGGCGATGTTAGGCGGAGATAGTAGACGATAGCGCACCGCCGCTGATACGGTTACTCTGGCCTCAATTAGACGAGCCAAAACATCTCGTAGAACCACATTTCGACAACTTTTCAGGGTGCTGTGCCAAATATTAAGTCGGTCACTATTCTGGGGCTTCGTGTCGTCTCAATGGATCAAGGTTTTGCCCTGGTATAGTATTTTATATTTGCTACAAACATAGTTATTAAATATAATATAAACCAGAACACATGAGCGTGGAAATGAGGTAGGCACCACTGTCTGTTGAGGTAGGCACACTATCCTTTATAAAAGTCATTGCTCTACATGCATAGTCGTGCATAGGCCAAAGTGCAGCTCGTTACAGGCATCGTATAACAACGAATTCACTGCAAGTAATAGAGTTTATATAATGAAATCCATTGTTTATATCTTGTTGAAACCCATTCCATATCTCCTTTCGGTGTTCTTGCTTGCTCCTCTTTATTCTTTTAGACGTGAGATAACTATCATTCACAGCTTTGAATATAATGCAAATGGCCTCATGTCAGCTGTTGTTGCTTCAAAGTTCATGATATTGAGGCTGAATTTACAAAAAACTAGCGGTTTTTATCGAAAATTTATAAATATTGCACTGTTTTTGAAAATAAATTAAAACCCTACGATGATTTCTTTTCACAAACTAAGTACCTACTTGTTGATAGAATAGATCAAAATTTAGAAAGGGGTTTACTAATTTGGCTATTTAAGTGAAAGTACAAGAAATAACAATACTTTTAGTATTCTGGCTTATATACGAGTAAAGCAATATTTTTTTTCTTACAAAGGAATATGTTATTTCAGCAGGAAGTTATGATTTTTAATTGTTGAAAATTTGTCTTAAACGACCCCATGGTGAGGTCGTTCGAGACTAATTCCACCGACCGTTATTTGGGCAAATAACTTCCAAACCATACGACTTACATTGATATTGATAGAGTAGTAATTTTAGCTAAATAAATTCTTAAGCTGGTGGTATAAATATATTTTCTGTAGCTTTCATAGTTTGAACATAAATCGCATTAAAGTGAAAAATGTCTCAACCGACCCCAGTCTCCCTGCCGCTACAAAGAATTATTTGCTACACAGGTTGTGCCAAAACTCTACGCCACAATAATTAAATACATGGCTACCAACTTCGGCAATGTTTGAATGTACGTGGAGTTTTTAAAGGAACATTTCCCAGTATCCCAGTATTTCCCATATAGAGCTCCTGGCATACACCCTCTGAAAAAGATCCTACTGATGATGACACATAATATTTATTAATCTTGCATGAACAGTTTGAGATTAAAGTAATAAGGGGGCAATCAATCACTTGCAGTAGACAAGGGAGCCGGTTTTTATCATTAGTCGATTTGATATACATAATAAAGTTGGGATCTTATTAAAAATATCCCGTGGTGAGGATCGCAGATAGTAGGAGTGGTAGGGTAGATGTGGCACTCGCATAGTTCATAAACAGTTTCGTTAGTAGTACCCACTCATCGATTTACACAATGATTTTGCGTCACTCCTAACTAGGCAGTGCCGGGTCCAAGGAAAACCTCAATTATATATATTATTTTAAATTTCAAAAAAATCTATTTAATTTTATGAAAAGGATATTTAGAAATTGTTATAGTAAATAAAAAAAACACATCAATAATCATTAAAAAACAAAATAATCATTAACTCATAAAAGTACCTAGTGGAAAATATTTATAAAATTAATTCAAATACAAAATATTATTTGATGAAAATAGAAAGCTGAATTTACTCTTGTTTACGTGTAATAGGTAAGTGTATATTTGTTTACTTGTTTATAGATCAATATATAAATATTTAGAGATGTGAGGGTGTGTAAAGTGTGTGTATGTAATTGTGTTGCTATGTTTGAAATGAGCTGTATAATGGAATACTAGCTGTATAAATCATAATAAGATATAAAAATATCGATGTCCATCCCTAATACAGATACGTTTTATGATGACGTTATATGTAGGACATAAATTAATTATTGTTTTCATTATCTTCCATTCGTGTACTTCGCATGATTACACGTAATAACACGCATGTTTCTTGCAATCGTTGATTATTTTGGTTATTTTGTTATTGCGTTGATTGCGCTTATCAGTATCACAGCGGAACGGGAGATATTATTAATTTTGGGGTTACCGCACCGACGTGAGTCTCGCGCTGCCCTCAAATGACAAAACGCTGCAATGCAGGTTACACTGATTTATGGGAATACTACTTAATCAAATGCTCCTCATAGAAATACATCATATGGGGTGGTTATCATTTTGTTTTTGCTTTCGTTTAGGAGATACGATACAATGTAACACATACAAACTGTTATGTATTATTATAAAATGCTGCAACTCTGATGGTCGCAGTGTATTGTCAAATCATTTCCTATAATGGTAGTCATGCAATAAGTTCTAATCCTATTATTGATGCATATCGATTAATCCGTATTCCCACAAAACGCTGTAACTTGAGTTGCAGTGTTTCGTTGTATGAGGGCAGTACACTTTATTTTTGTATAACTTCACATTATGTAATCGTTTGTTACGAGTAAACAATATAACCTTAATTTGCACCA
Source organism: Micropterix aruncella (assembly GCA_944548615.1). Classification (NCBI taxonomy): domain Eukaryota; kingdom Metazoa; phylum Arthropoda; class Insecta; order Lepidoptera; family Micropterigidae; genus Micropterix; species Micropterix aruncella. The sequence continues at coordinate 19,419,532 of OX155953.1, forward strand.
TTGGTAAAAACATCTCTGTTACAATATTTATGGTAAATATAACAATAACTTTCCGAGAAATCGGTTTTTCATCGATTTTATGTTTTATATTGATTCTTTATTTCCAAACCTACGATGAAATGAAGACGGAAAGCCAAACGTTTCTTTGAACCTATTTGCAAGATTAGAGCACCTTATGTTGCCGTACGTTTAAACAATACTTTAAAATTATTTCTCTCAGTAGGTTGCATCGTTTTGTTATTTGAGGGTTTCGCGTCTGTTCGCCTTGAAGGCTCGTTTACACCGAACGACTTCGCTCGTGGCTGAGTGCATTATCTACTAACTTGTGACAAAGTACAAAAGTCGGCTCATTGAATATTGTAAAAATATAATTTATCGATACTCGTAATGAGATGTGTTATACAATTATTACGATCGGCATGTTCCTGGCAGACCAAATTCAGACTACCTACATGGAAATCTTTAAAAAATTATACCTCAGATGCTCGTGTAATCTTAAACCTATCTTGCTCTCTAGTCGTCGACGCCATACCAATCCATTTTACCTTCTATTAGATTCAGTTTCTAAGTCGATAAAACCAATCTAAGAGAAAAGTTTAGTCTCAGAATGTCTTTCTTTCTACCTATCATAAATTACACTGATTTAACACATTTATATGAAAAAGAATTAGGCGAACTTGAACATTGTGCCTAAAAACTATGTAAAAGTTTTTTAAGACAATAAATGTGATTTGATTTGATTAAATAGCTTCACATTAGAGACTCTGCAAATCGTCATATTCTTACTCTATTGCTGCGTGACCACTGCGAAAACTGTCCTCACACAACCTACTCTCAGAGGAAAACTTTTAAATACCTAAGCATTCTCTGACTTTTTCCCTAAGGCTAACTCAGGCTAGATAATAGCAATATTTATTTTAATATTGGTAATTATGGAAGAAATATTTTTATTAGATTTTAAAAAAAGTAGTAAGTAGCTTGTAAATTGGAAGTATTTCAAGAAACAGTCAGCCAAAATAGTTGCCATCCTTCGAAGCGGAGAGGGCACATGAAGAGGAAGAATGTAAATTTTTTGGTGTTGCTGCTGATTTATCCTAATTAGTTTGGCTAACAACATTGGCAGCACTCATGAAAGAGGGCGATTGAACAAGTTGTGAAAGACCTTCTCAAAAATACGAGACCAATCAATCCCCTCGGATATATAATGAGGTGCTGGAAATGGCGCAAAGGGAAACGCAGAGAATCATCTTGGTTACAACACCCCGAGTTCGCAACCGTATTGGACATAGATATGGCGATTGGACGGCGTTTCACGCTCGCTAACCGATGAGGCTGCACGAATTGATTGCCCTGCCGGTAACTCGACGTGAAATTGAACCGGGTAGAAACGGAGGGCGATTCTCTTAATTGCCAGCGCAACGAGTAGTCGGAACCGGCGACACTAGAACCTGCCATTAATCAAACAATGGCCAATGGCCGCGTGATAGGGTCACACGCTTAAGCTGCATTGCTTTGGCTGCTGCACGACGAATTATTACGATGTCCGTAAGTAGAATAGACGAAGGTATCCCTCTGCGAAAAGAGATTATGGTTTAGTATAAATAGCCCATCATTATATTTATCTATACTAATATTGTATATATTTATTTATCTATACTAATAAAACATACAAAATTACAAAGAAGTGATGTTTGTAATTTTGTATGTAGGGGGTAATCACCGAAACTACTTATCCGATTTCAAAAATTCTTTCACTAATAGATTCTATTATCGACAAGTGTTATAAGCTATATTTTATTATGATACATATTGGTTTTCTATACGAAATCACGATGTTTGTAAATCAAGTCGGAGAAAAAATGACCTGGTGAGTTTTTTTATCGGCGTGCGCTGACGAAACTGTATGATATATGGGAAAAAATATATGTCAAAAAAACGGCATTAAAAAGATCTATAAAAAATTCGGCGGCGGCATATATCCAACTTTTATATTTAAGCTACAATAACTGCTATTAAGTTTCAAAAAAGTATAAAAATAATTAGGCAGTATTATAAATAGTATAAAATACTAATAAATAGAGATAAAATTAGCCATTTGCTGCAAGTTTTTAAGTAGTTACGTTATAGAGATATCTTGAAATACCTAGGTCAGCGTACAGCGGAAGGCGGCGCGGGTGGCGAGGAACAGAATGTGTACGTCTACGAGATAGCGTGCATCTGAGGAAGACTTCTTGCACTATATATTTAAAGGTAGCGTCTAAAAGGCAAATAAACGCCACTTTACTAAATTAACAAATCGATTCGAAACTTTACGCGAAGCGAATCGGCTGGCAACAGCTAGTTTATTAATATATTTACTATCGGTACATATTATGATACAATTATTTATATTTTTGGTAAATGGTACGTATGTTAACTCTGGTTAACTAGGGTTAATATATGTTAACGAGGGTAAAGTCTGGACTACACACTCAAGTGGGAAGAAAATATCAGGTGCCCAGCAACAAAAGTGAGAGTACTTGTACATACGTTTAAGTTAAGAAATGCCGTATCAAGAGATTTAGTAAGAACAATGTATTTCGCATTGGCCAGTAACTTACTAACATACGGAATCATAGATTAAAGTGGAGCTTCGCTGCAAGCACTTGCTCCTCTAATTTAGGCCCAAAAGTTGCTATTAAGAGTAATCCTCAAAAAGGCCTTCCGGTATCCTTCTAAGAGCTTGAGCAAGGAATCCAAAGTCTTAGACGTTCGTCAGATATATCTACTATTATGATCACGAGAATCATTATTTATATTCTACACTCCACAAAGTCACACGAGTAACAACAATGAGGCAGCATTTAATCCCAAAAAGGAGAACAAGTTTTGCACGGAAACACTTTCTTCATTGCTTCTAGACTGTTCAACAAAACGCATAGTGTTTTTCCTGCAGGTCTAAAATCTACGACTAGTCACGGAGGAAAGAAATACCTAACTAAGTCACTTTTGACTATGGGTGGAGAAGAAACGGAGATACTAATAACATATATAGGTACTAAAATAACGCACGAACTTTGAAATGTATATGGTATTATTTAATATTTATCTATAAAGTTGATATGTATTTATGTATATATGTGTATATCTATGTACATTCTTAAATTTCACATTATTACTCAATTTTATAAGTATACATATCTGTTTTAGTAAATTGTATATATTGAATTAATTTAGTACCTACAAACTAAGCATATAAAAAAAATATCGCAAGTTACGTAAACCACTCTACATTCTTTTACATTAAGCCTACCTTAGTACAGGTGAGGCCTGGTTAAGATGGCTTTGAAACTAAAATAAGGGTAACTTTATAGATTTAATAAAGAAATTTAAATTTGATTCTAAATTTGAAGATATATTAATTTATAATAATATAAAAATATATTTATAATTTATAATCAATTAAAAGATTTACAAACATTAATCCTATAAATACATAAATTATTAATAATATTTACTAATACTAGTATAACATCGTATGCTTACTCCGCATGCTAAATTAGTAATTGCCTATGTGCCATTTAATTGACGATTTACAAAAAATAGTATCAATATAAAAACTATTCAGTAAATCATTAAATTACACCAAGAGGATATTTTTTAAAAAATCTGAAAACATCATAAAAAATAGAATTTTAGAAATAAATTTAAACTTATAATAAATTCAGCCTCGACTTTAAAATGGACTTAATTGTTAGGGGTTCCAGGTAGAGAAAATCAATATTATCGGTTACGGTATTGTATAACAAGCATGCATATGACATTGAATTGTGGAAAGATTGATTTGTCTACTAAATGAAAATGTGGAATATTGGGTGCTGCTTTAGTCGTCTGGATAGTACGTTGAAATTTGACACTTTAAAAAAGCTGGCGAGTCTATTCCGTTAGTAAGGAGTTAGTGCAGAAACATTAGGATTATTCTTGTTCCTTGATAGTTTGACACTACACACTGAGAAGAACCAAGGACATGAGCTCTTTGAATAACGATGTTCCTAAAACTAAAATAATGTACAAACAAGGAGCCGGTTTCGACAAGACGTGTTATGATGCTTGATATCGAATATGGCATATTGTTGTATGACCATTCCTGGCATTGAAAACGTCGCTGGTTTATTATTGGTTGTTTGTTTGTTCCTACTCTTTATCGTGAAATTTCAGATGTGAAATTTCTTGAAGGCTCGTTTACACCGAACGACTTCGCTCGTGGCTGAGTGCATTATCTACTAACTTGTGACAAAGTACAAAAGTCGGCTCATTGAATATTGTAAAAATATAATTTATCGATACTCGTAATGAGATGTGTTATACAATTATTACGATCGGCATGTTCCTGGCAGACCAAATTCAGACTACCTACATACATGGAAATCTTTAAAAAATTATACCTCAGATGCTCGTGTAATCTTAAACCTATCTTGCTCTCTAGTCGTCGACGCCATACCAATCCATTTTACCTTCTATTAGATTCAGTTTCTAAGTCGATAAAACCAATCTAAGAGAAAAGTTTAGTCTCAGAATGTCTTTCTTTCTACCTATCATAAATTACACTGATTTAACACATTTATATGAAAAAGAATTAGGCGAACTTGAACATTGTGCCTAAAAACTATGTAAAAGTTTTTTAAGACAATAAATGTGATTTGATTTGATTAAATAGCTTCACATTAGAGACTCTGCAAATCGTCATATTCTTACTCTATTGCTGCGTGACCACTGCGAAAACTGTCCTCACACAACCTACTCTCAGAGGAAAACTTTTAAATACCTAAGCATTCTCTGACTTTTTCCCTAAGGCTAACTCAGGCTAGATAATAGCAATATTTATTTTAATATTGGTAATTATGGAAGAAATATTTTTATTAGATTTTAAAAAAAGTAGTAAGTAGCTTGTAAATTGGAAGTATTTCAAGAAACAGTCAGCCAAAATAGTTGCCATCCTTCGAAGCGGAGAGGGCACATGAAGAGGAAGAATGTAAATTTTTTGGTGTTGCTGCTGATTTATCCTAATTAGTTTGGCTAACAACATTGGCAGCACTCATGAAAGAGGGCGATTGAACAAGTTGTGAAAGACCTTCTCAAAAATACGAGACCAATCAATCCCCTCGGATATATAATGAGGTGCTGGAAATGGCGCAAAGGGAAACGCAGAGAATCATCTTGGTTACAACACCCCGAGTTCGCAACCGTATTGGACATAGATATGGCGATTGGACGGCGTTTCACGCTCGCTAACCGATGAGGCTGCACGAATTGATTGCCCTGCCGGTAACTCGACGTGAAATTGAACCGGGTAGAAACGGAGGGCGATTCTCTTAATTGCCAGCGCAACGAGTAGTCGGAACCGGCGACACTAGAACCTGCCATTAATCAAACAATGGCCAATGGCCGCGTGATAGGGTCACACGCTTAAGCTGCATTGCTTTGGCTGCTGCACGACGAATTATTACGATGTCCGTAAGTAGAATAGACGAAGGTATCCCTCTGCGAAAAGAGATTATGGTTTAGTATAAATAGCCCATCATTATATTTATCTATACTAATATTGTATATATTTATTTATCTATACTAATAAAACATACAAAATTACAAAGAAGTGATGTTTGTAATTTTGTATGTAGGGGGTAATCACCGAAACTACTTATCCGATTTCAAAAATTCTTTCACTAATAGATTCTATTATCGACAAGTGTTATAAGCTATATTTTATTATGATACATATTGGTTTTCTATACGAAATCACGATATTTGTAAATCAAGTCGGAGAAAAAATGACCTGGTGAGTTTTTTTATCGGCGTGCGCTGACGAAACTGTATGATATATGGGAAAAAATATATGTCAAAAAAACGGCATTAAAAAGATCTATAAAAAATTCGGCGGCGGCATATATCCAACTTTTATATTTAAGCTACAATAACTGCTTTTAAGTTTCAAAAAAGTATAAAAATAATTAGGCAGTATTATAAATAGTATAAAATACTAATAAATAGAGATAAAATTAGCCATTTGCTGCAAGTTTTTAAGTAGTTACGTTATAGAGATATCTTGAAATACCTAGGTCAGCGTACAGCGGAAGGCGGCGCGGGTGGCGAGGAACAGAATGTGTACGTCTACGAGATAGCGTGCATCTGAGGAAGACTTCTTGCACTATATATTTAAAGGTAGCGTCTAAAAGGCAAATAAACGCCACTTTACTAAATTAACAAATCGATTCGAAACTTTACGCGAAGCGAATCGGCTGGCAACAGCTAGTTTATTAATATATTTACTATCGGTACATATTATGATACAATTATTTATATTTTTGGTAAATGGTACGTATGTTAACTCTGGTTAACTAGGGTTAATATATGTTAACGAGGGTAAAGTCTGGACTACACACTCAAGTGGGAAGAAAATATCAGGTGCCCAGCAACAAAAGTGAGAGTACTTGTACATACGTTTAAGTTAAGAAATGCCGTATCAAGAGATTTAGTAAGAACTATATATTTCGCATTGGCCAGTAACTTACTAACATACGGAATCATAGATTAAAGTGGAGCTTCGCTGCAAGCACTTGCTCCTCTAATTTAGGCCCAAAAGTTGCTATTAAGAGTAATCCTCAAAAAGGCCTTCCGGTATCCTTCTAAGAGCTTGAGCAAGGAATCCAAAGTCTTAGACGTTCGTCAGATATATCTACTATTATGATCACGAGAATCATTATTTATATTCTACACTCCACAAAGTCACACGAGTAACAACAATGAGGCAGCATTTAATCCCAAAAAGGAGAACAAGTTTTGCACGGAAACACTTTCTTCATTGCTTCTAGACTGTTCAACAAAACGCATAGTGTTTGGTCACGTGTCACGGAGGAAAGAAATACCTAACTAAGTCACTTTTGACTATGGGTGGAGAAGAAACGGAGACACTAATAACATATATAGGTACTAAAATAACGCACGAACTTTGAAATGTATATGGTATTATTTAATATTTATCTATAAAGTTGATATGTATTTATGTATATATGTGTATATCTATGTACATTCTTAAATTTCACATTATTACTCAATTTTATAAGTATACATATCTGTTTTAATAAATTGTATATATTGAATTAATTTAGTACCTACATACTAAGCATATAAAAAAAATATCGCAAGTTACGTAAACCACTCTACATTCTTTTACATTAAGCCTACCTTAGTACAGGTGAGGCCTGGTTAAGATGGCTTTGAAACTAAAATAAGGGTAACTTTATAGATTTAATAAAGAAATTTAAATTTGATTCTAAATTTGAAGATATATTAATTTATAATAATATAAAAATATATTTATAATTTATAATCAATAAAAAGATTTACAAACATTAATCCTATAAATGCATAAATTATTAATAATATTTACTAATACTAGTATAACATCGTATGCTTACTCCGCATGCTAAATTAGTAATTGCCTATGTGCCATTTAAATGACGATTTACAAAAAATAGTATCAATATAAAAACTATTCAGTAAATCATTAAATTACACCAAGAGGATATTTTTAAAAAAATCTGAAAACATCATAAAAAATAGAATTTTAGAAATAAATTTAAACTTATAATAAATTCAGCCTCGACTTTAAAATGGACTTAATTGTTAGGGGTTCCAGGTAGAGAAAATCAATATTATCGGTTACGGTATTGTATAACAAGCATGCATATGACATTGAATTGTGGAAAGATTGATTTGTCTACTAAATGAAAATGTGGAATATTGGGTGCTGCTTTAGTCGTCTGGATAGTACGTTGAAATTTGACACTTTAAAAAAGCTGGCGAGTCTATTCCGTTAGTAAGGAGTTAGTGCAGAAACATTAGGATTATTCTTGTTCCTTGATAGTTTGACACTACACACTGAGAAGAACCAAGGACATGAGCTCTTTGAATAACGATGTTCCTAAAACTAAAATAATGTACAAACAAGGAGCCGGTTTCGACAAGACGTGTTATGATGCTTGATATCGAATATGGCATATTGTTGTATGACCATTCCTGGCATTGAAAACGTCGCTGGTTTATTATTGGTTGTTTGTTTGTTCCTACTCTTTATCGTGAAATTTCAGATGGGTCATGGAACAATCTCTTACAACCAACCCTACTATGAAGTGTTTATGTGTATGTGGTCATGTAACATGTGTGTAAGTGTGTGTCGTGTTATTGCAATTGATCGACAGAATTGAAATGTATTTCCGTTAATTTTATCAAAACGGAAAATGGTGACCCAGCCGGGATTCGAGCCCGGAACCTTACTATGTAAGATCAGGCGTCCACTCGGATAGCGTTGCAGCTCTTATGGCACTAGCTTCGAATACCATTAATTCAAAGCTAGTGCCAAACTGCATATCACTACTGAATTCCCTGGGCGAAAAGAAAAGGGTACCTAATTCTAAGATGGGTTCCCGGCCATGCAGAAATCGAGGAAAATGATAAAGCCGATGAACTTGCTAAGACGGGAGCAAAGGGAACGTTATACGGCCCTGAACCTTGCTGTGGCGTACCAAAAAGCCTTGCAAACCTAATGCTCAAACAAATATGTTTAGAACAATCCGTCAACCATTGGAACAACACGCCAGGGTTGAATCATTTCAAAGCGCTACGACCGTAAGACGGCCCGTGAGGCCTTATCGCTAAATAGGAACAATCTACGCATACTGGTGAGGGCGCTCACGGGGCATTGTGGCCTGAACAAACACATGTTCAACCTCAAGCTCAGAGACACAAAAATGTGCAGGTTCTGTCAAGGAGCAGAGGAAACTCCTCAGCACCTCATGTGCGAGTGTGGCCCGCTGATGCGTAAAAGATACACCCACTTGGGTGGTCATTACCTCTAACCTGAGAAGGTAAATCAATCTGGCGCCAAAGCCTGCTGCGGTTCTTAAAGGACACAAGGCTTAGCTCAGAACTATAGTAGGTGGCGAACACAATAGATCAGCAATGGCCGCAGTGTTACAAGGCTCATAAAGACCTTAGAAAAGCCCGACTCAAAAAAAAAACGTGTATTAACATAGTTAATTTCAGCAAGTGTATGAAAACTAGCTCTCTTTAAAAAAATAATATCTTTAACCTATCTCCGGTTCTCATTTCGCATCGTTTTAAATTGATGTCCCGCCGGGTTTAGCGGCATGCAGTCCCGTTCGACCCTTGGCAAATCTATCTCCCTTAGCAGCGATTCGAAGACGATCAGCGGCGCGGTGGCAGCGGCAGGGTCATATGAGACGGCAACACCCCTGTCGTCCGCCCCAGGGCCTCGCTACCAGTCTAATACGCTTTATTGGAATAATATTGTCATTTAGAGGGGCGGGTGTAATGTGGATCTACACCGACGCACGGCGGCGGGTCACACCGACGTTCTGATCGCATCACAGGGAGGCTAAACCTTTTCGACGGGTTTTTATTATCATAGATTTATAGAAGACTAGCTGCGCCCCGCGGTTTCACCCGCGCGTGGTGATGAAATTTTTTGATAATGATGATAGAAAACTATATGTCTTTATAAATTATAGCCTATGTGTTATTCTGATGTGTAATCTATATTATTGTAAAGTTTCATCAAAATCCATTCAGTAGTTCTTGCGTGAAAGAGTAACAAACATCCATACATACATTATTACAAACTTTCGCGTTTATATAGTAGTAGGATGGTAGTAGCGATTAAGAGATATGTGAGTTAATGCGTCCAGTGCAGTTGGGCCATTATGACCCATTTGTTAGGGTCAGCCTAAATCACAGGTCAGCACCCATCCAGTAGCCTCCACGCAGAAATGCGAGCCCGGGTAGGAGGACACTGCGCCTGCAGGCCAGTTCCCCTGAGAATCGTTCTTTGGGCGCTCCTGACAGTTTACGGCGTCAGACAATCGACTGTGCATTCCGACTGATAACCGGGGGAGACTGGAAACGGCTTTATTTCCTATAGAGCGGGGGGTGGTTGTTAACCATACAGTAACCGCTTTTGAAACGAACAATCGGCTACCCGACGAGAAATGCCGGGCAAAGGACACCGTGGTCCGCGATAGATTCGGCAGACACCGAATCACCGCTACGCCAGAGAGGGAGAGTAACCAGTCAGGAGAGCGGAGAAATTTGGCCGAAACTGGAAGTAACGCCGCCAGGTCGGCCCGCTGGTTGCACATCTGTTGCCTCGCGGTAGGGCATTGGTCTCTTACAGGCGAATGGCGTAACTAGACAGTGGACTCTTTCGTCCCCGAGTCTTCTATGCAGTGTTAAATATCACGGGGACAGAACGATGAATATCGTTACAACTTCCTGAGTTGACTTATTTTTGTGAGGTTATATTTTGTGCTTTTTACCCATTCCCGTTCTTAACAGAAATTACCGATTGAGCGATATCATAAAATATGTTTGTACTTTCCCGGCCGACCACCCGACGAGTAGGGAAAGTATTTTAAACGCACTTATGTCTGTCTGTCTGTCTTTATGTATTCCTCCACGATATCTCCCAAACGCTTAATCCGATTAAGCTGAATTTTGGCATGTAGGCTTCATCTGATCATGGCAAGAGTTGAAAAGTTTGTGGTTCTAAACGGCCTTAGACTTATAGACTTTAAATTCGGTACACAGATCCCTTGTTGGGCCGAAATCACATTTTGAAATTTTGTTTTGACTATATCATATACAAGCTATAGAAATAGTATTTAAAGACCGCTATATATATTATTCAAATTATGGTTGAAATCCATCTTGAAATATTAATCTTAGAGAATTGAAATTTGGTACCCAGATGCCTTGTTGGGCCGAATTCACATTGTGAAATTTTGGTTGGTATATCTCATATACCTACAAGCTACACTACTAACAATTCCGCCATATATTTCAATCAAATATTATCGCCTCGGGCGCCGCAGTACGTTTCTCGGATAAAGGCCAACAGATGTAACAGAATCCAACCGGGTTCGTCCGCCGACCGAGAGAGGGAGCTGATCGCTTTATAAAATTAATATTTAAATAAACTCAGACTTGGCTACTTGCTGGGAAAGACCAGGCGGTACAAACGGTTTTTGTACCTTTAATAAAACATATGTCATACACCTAGAAACTTATAAGTGGATACCTATACAACTAAAATAAGTGTTGAACTTACATACCCCGCCGTGGTAACAACCTCCGGTTTCGCATCCCTGAACATTATTCGCCTGAGGAGAGTGTGAATAAATGTTACTTTTATATTACTCTCGTTTACGTTCGGCGACAAAATACAAAGGGTCAAACAATGGCGGGATACCCCACTCAATTTTGCTTTATTTCGGTTCGGGATTTCGAAATTGTCGGGAAAATGAGAAGGAAAGCATTAGTCGCGTTGGTAATGTTGTTTTATGAGTTGTTCGGAAACTTCAATGCAAACGTTATTGTTAATTACTATATTTTTCCACATTGACACGCCTCTTGGCAGTCATAAAATCCATAAAGAAATGGGATTACATACAACAAATAAGCTTTTTGTCAGTGCATTCTACGGATTTATATTATTAGTAGCTGACCCGACAGACGTTTTCCTGTCCAAATTTCAATAAATTTGTTTAAGATCGTTTTGTGAATTTGTAAAAAACTATTGGAATATGTAAACAAAGTGAAAAATCGGTTGTCCCTCCAAGACTTTCCCGGCAATCAGACAACCCCCCCCCCCACGCCAAACCCATCAACCCCCTCTAAACTCCACCCCTTTCCCAAACTCCACCTGCCCCCCCCCAACCCCCCCCCCCCCCCCTCTTATATCCCCCCACCCCCACAAAATCTACGCCCCCTTGAATAAATTGGTATATAAATAAAATAATAACTACATTTTTTGGACAGATCGCGAAACAACACAAAAGTAGAAATATGTAATTTTATTTCAATTTAGGCTGGAATGCGTTTTTCCGGATTTTTCTCAAGATCTTCCACATTTTCCGTTGGGGTCAAATTAACGGAATTACATTTTCAATTCTCTCGATCGAATGCAATAACAAGACACACACTTACAGATATGTTACACGCACACTTACATATAACACGTCTTAGTAGGGTTGGTTGTAAGACACTGTCATATGACAATAAACCCGACCATTGTGACATTTTCACAATAAAGAGTGTAAACAAACAAACAAACAATTTTTTTTCAATAGAATACATTCGATTGAGATATTTCCATCCTTAGAGCATAGCGATAAAAACAAAAAAGAAATCAACCTAATATGCAGCTTCTATTAAAAAAAAGAATTACGGATATCCATCATTCGAATCGTGAGTAGAAACAAAGCACTTTCAGTTTTTCCTGAATTTTACAATTTTCGAGGCAATTTTTAAAATTTTCCTTACCGTCAGGACCTTATTTGGACTATTGCGAACATAGAAAAAATATCGAAATCGCTTCAGCCGTTAACCTAATATGCGGTTACCAACGAACAGCATTTCATTTTCATTTATATATATGTATATCATTATTATTAAATTAACTTATAGCTGACCTCTTACACTTTATATTGTTATTTATTTGTTATAGGATTTTTTTATCTTTTTTCTGTATATTTATTGACAATCCTGACTATTTTCTTGAAATATAAAAAACTATTCGACCTCACCATTTATTTCCCCTTTTTTCGATTATTGCTTCTACGATAAATATTTTACATGTATAGTGAACAGACACGTCTTTTGGTGTTCATAAAATCCACAGAGAAATTGTATTTACATTGAACAAATAATTTCAGTGCATTGTACGGATTGTATAATTAAAATTACTTTAACCTAAATCTTACACTTTATAATTTAATTTATTGCTTCAATGATTATTATTATCTTTATCTCTATTATTTACTGATAATAAACCTGATTATTTTATCCCATTTTTTCAATTATCGCGTCTAGCATATATTTATTTATTAATTACTCTCACTTTAATTTTAATTTTATTATTATTATTTTGGTATTGGTTATTAAAAAAATATTATTCCCTTTCACTCGGTTATGAAGTACCTATCATTACAAATTATTCAGCTATCTAGATTAAAAACACTCTTTAGGTAAATGCTTATTTATTATAGCTATTAGAAGGTACATATTTAGCTAGTAGGTACATATTTTTTCCTTTTCTTAGTGATATTACTTTAATAGGTGTGATCTCAATACACAATTTACAACGAACATATACGAGTCTACCTTAGTGCGGGTTTCAGCCTAGTTAGACAGAATTTGTATAACACCTTTTTAAGCATCAGATATAAATTTATTCCTATTTTTATTATATTAATATTTACTGATCCTGAAAAAACGACAACAATGGAAGGAGTGATTATTGTCATCCCCTATTTTACTGCTTTATTTTATTATACCCAAGTTTGATAGGGATGTTATATAGTATGTTGTATGCAGGTATACTAACTCGTATATAGAATACACGTATTATCGTCCTAGTTGGTGTGCAGCGGCTGGTATTCGCCTGCTTTGCCTGAGATAGATGAGTTTCACGCCGCGAGCGACCCTGTCATTGTTACAATATATAGGTACATATGTATAATACAAACTATCGTAGGTCTGAAAACTTAATCCAATATATGGGGTGTTTGGGATGGTCGGGCTTTTATGGAGTTTTTAACACTATGCTAAAGGAGAATAAGCATTTTTGTATAAAAGTTATACCTAGAGTGTAACAACTAGGAACTTATATTAATTAATTCTGGTTGTGTAAAAGAGTAATAATATCAAAGTTCTACTCACTTACTCATGGCGTATTGGAATTATACACATCCGAAGTTTTGTATATCTAGATAATTTTCTGACGGAGTCTCGTTTTTAAATCTTGTAAAACAGGGTTTATTATGTAAATATGGCTTATTATAAGTCGTCATTTGAATTAACAGTTCACCTAAAATGCAATCGTAAAGCAAAAATCAATCAAGTCCAGTATGACAGCCTGAAAGTAAAAACGAAATAACATGGAATCAGAAAACAAGCACATCACAACGTAAAACGAAGAAAGCACAACGGCCCAGGCGCAACATCTTACCTGCTAGCAACACACTGAGTATCTATCTCTGTGTTGTTTATTTACTGTGTCTCTTTCAACCATAAACTTGTTTAGAAAACCCCAAAGTAAAACAAAGGAACGTCTGAACAGACACCCGCACACTAATAATCTATTTTCATTTTACTTATTGCCTGTTTATTTTTCATTCTTAAACATTATTCACCGCTTTAGCTTTCGGGATAAGATAAAAGTACTGACGTGGAACTATGCAGTTATTTTTAAGAATAATAAGTTGCAATAATATAGGTTTAAAGTTGTGGATATTTTATTTAAATTTTATCTATATACCTTGTATATTATAACATAATCAACTATATTGTTTAAATTTTATCTATATACCTTGTATATAAATAATATAAGCAACTATATTGTTTAAAAAAAACGAAGTAAATAAGGCATTTTACTAAAGTTGTGGATATTTTATATAAATTTTATCTATATACCTTGTATGTAAATAATATAAGTAACTTAATTGTTTAAATTGTATCTATATACCTTGTATATAAATAATATAACCAACTATTTTGGTGAAAATAAAACGAAGTAAATAAAGAATTTTATTAAAAAGTATGTAATTATTGAATAAAATATTTTGCAATTTTCCTCACTCTATAACTTTTTTCAACTACGTATTACAGCTTAGCTGCTATAGAATGAAATGTTAAAAGGTGTTAAAATGGCAATGTGCTACCACATACTTCGCAAGTGGGTACGAAATTATCCATTCCCTTTTATTGCAATGGTCTATACAAACCAAAGTCAAATATAGCATGCATGTTTTTTTATCTAGAATCACGAAACACCGGAATCAAAGTGTTTTAGTTTATTTTTATGACTGACTATTTTTATGATTCTTTAAGTTTAACAAGTTGCATTCATAAGTTTGATTAGGTATCAATATTTTTTTACCTGCGGTGCAATCGGGGGCTTCTGATGCATGTGATGCTCCTGGGTGGAGAAGAGGGGGGGGGGGGGAGGAGGTAATTCCACCGAGTAACACTGCACACGGCGCAAATTTTCACTGAAACACATAGTTGCAATCGAGCGATTTTTTTCCAAATCATGCTGTCGAGCGTTACCGCATTATATGATGTGTGGTCATTGCAGGATATCCTGAATATATGGAAGATTTAGGGAGTGAGAATCGATCAACTGTTGAAAATTATCACTCGCACTAACAAACAACTCCTTCTACAGGGTTATAACAAACCATCGACCGATTAATCAAAAGCTTATCCCGTCTGATCCGCGACTCCAGAATTAAACGGCAGCTGAGTAAAATTAAGCAGAACAAAGGATCGCGGCGCGGAGCAGCTCGAAAGCGACTCAGACAAGACTATTGCTATTAAATTTAAATGCCCTCTTAAAATAGCAGGAAAACTTTGGATATCCGCGTCGCCGAAATTGCTGAACTTTTACGTGCGCCCGAACTCCGCCGGTGTTTTAGTGCGGTAGTAAAAGAGACTTTGTATTTTGGCCTCCGGTCGCATAAAATGGGTGACAAAGCAATCTGGCGGGAGGGGGAATTATGTGCACGAGTATGTACGTGGCCGCAGTGGCGCGATGACGTAGGGTGCACTATTGACCATAATAAATAAATCATGATTATTATCATATATTGAAAACATCAAATAAATGAAATTGTCAATATTACCTGTTATAACCCTTTGAGTGCCATAAGCTTTGCGGTAGAGTATGGTAATTTTCGATACAAAAAATTGATAAATGGCGATGTGAATAACATTTATATATGTCAAGTTCTGTGAAAATTGGTTCAAAATATTTTGTATAAATTGATGACAAATTACTGTCCCTGTCGTAAGATGCAAAGTTACAACTTTATCTAAAATTTGATTATTTTATTATTTAACTCAGAAATTATACGTAGGTACTAAAAAAACGTACTAAAATAAAAAAAATCTTATTGAATAAGTCGCAAATAATATTTTATTTACTTATTTAAAATCACCAGAGTTCCTTGGTCATTAGAGATATTTAAAAAATGTACCTATATTTTTAAAAAATACATATTTTTGCCTAATATTAAGATTTTGATGTCTCAATAACAGGGAAAAAATATGATTTTTAAATTATGCGTATTCGATAATTTATACCAAAATATTTTTTTTTATTATGACAAACGTATGTCCCATAGTACCTAAAGGGTTAAGATGCTCGACGTGACCAATCTATTTAATCTAAGTAAGTCAAAGCCACTCTTCTATAAGCTTTTCACGATTTTTTAAGAAGTCATCAAAATTAAACAAAATAAAACATAAATCTAGAAATCTTTCGTAGTTCAGATTTGACTATGGTATTTTTTTGTTGATCATTTTTTTAAAGCTGCATTAATACTCAATTAATAGGGAAATTCTTTGCGCTGCACGGATTGACAACATAAATTTTTTTTTATTCAAAGAAAATCTGTCTGTCAGTTTCATTTCTCGCCTCATGGCTTGCGCAATGAAACGGCATTTGAGTACTAGTACTAAATACTTGCACAGATGGTACCGTGTACAGCAATTTAACGAAATTGCCAGAAATCGCCGCATACGCACTGCTGCATTAAAAGTGGGAGCTAATGGGCCCTTGCTGAGTTAGCCACGGAGACCCATCTTGTTCAGGGTTGGTCACACTCACGGGTCAACACCCATCCGGCGACCTCCACGCATGAAGTGGTTTGCCGGACAGGACTCTGGCCTTAGGGCTAGTTTCCCCTAGGAGTCAATCTTTTGGTGCTCCTGGACGGTCTGCGCACCGTGCGGCGTAAGCCAATCGATTGTGCATTCTGGCAACAGACGGAGGATTCTGGAAGCAGTACTGTTTCCTATAGAGCGGGGGTGGTTGCTGACCTTACGGCGACTGCTCTTGAAACGACCATCGGCTATACCCGATCCCGGGTGAACAGCCGGGCAAAGGACGCCGTGATCCGCAATAGATTCGGTTTACACCGTCTCACCGTTTCGTAGGGGAGAGGACCGCGCAAGCGACCTCGAACTCGTAACCAGTCGAGAGACCGGAGCAATCTGGTCGCAATTGGAAGTAAGGGCGTGAGTGTAAGCCCGCTGGGTAACATACCTGGTTATCTCGCGGATAAGGCGTTGGCCTCTTACGGGCATGTGGCGGAGCTTAACGGTGGACTGTTTTATCCAAGTCTTCTGCGTTTCACTTCAAAGGACAGGTTCGCCCGTTGTATTTGACAGCTCTCTTTTGCTGCATTACAAGTAGATCAGCGGTCAATTGCTATCGTGGCATTCAAAATATTGGCCGAATGCCTCTCACTGCACTACAGTTGCGTTACAGTAATGCCACGAAATTCGAACATAAAGTTTACTCCGGAGATGCAGCATGTTTAATACTGTCAGATTTGTAAAGTCGACGACGACTTCATTATGCTCTTTAGGTACA
>OX155953.1:19442022-19814531 GCA_944548615.1 Micropterix aruncella
TACCGAATGGCTCGTTTTAAATTTTACCGAAAAGCAATAAAGCGAGAATAATTTTTCAATTTTAATAAAAAAATAAAATTTAGTGCAATTTAAGCCAAATCTTATTTTAATATTTTAAGTGTTGATTTTAATTTTAAACATTCAATTTCACGTATTAGTGTAAATACTGTAAAATAATTACCAATTATAACTAAATAATAAAAATATAAAAATTAAGTTTATTATCGTCGAAATTCGCTTGGTGTTTTCTAAAATTATTATTATACATTTTTCACATGGTTGGGTAATATTCTAAATGTGAAGACTGCAAAATATTATTTTTACGTTTCTGCAAAAAAAAACTTATTTTTATTTTTGTACATTAAAATTATTCATCGGTGTATAAATATAATTATACAGTACGTGTGTATATCAGCAGCTTTAGTCTTCCGTAAAACCAAACAACCAACCCACTTGTATATAAAACAGATTTGTAAATGTATCTTCAGGTCGCTTTTACCAAAGATACGTTGATGTTTATAATTTTATATTGTGCCATATTAGTTGATTGAATTTGTAAATTTTCTAGCGGTTACACGTACTTTAAAGAATGTAAATTATATATCCAAAAAAATCATAACGCCTAGTAATGTTCGGTTTCTATAATTATAGTATCAGTAATTTCTAATAGGTGCATATCGTTTGTAACTTCACAAATTCCTCTAGTCATAATTGAGAGAAAAAATTAATAAAATAAGAAAATATTGTCCTTGGGTTTTATTTTATTGATATTCGACATGACGTTAGTTGGCATTTTTGGAAACCTAGTTATGTTTGCGTCGGTTGGGACATTATTGGTTTAGTTGAGGTGATAACGAATGTCAATGCCGATATCTGAGGTAAATTAAATTATGTAGATGTCATATTATAATAATAACAGTATATGATTGCTTTAATGTAAATAGCAAACTTGATGACAATGGGGAAAGCCAGAATCAACATTACTACATTTTCCTTGTCGAATACAGACGCGGTGATGTATTATATTAGTTACCCAATATAAAAATCAGAAAATCCGTTGAGTAATCAATCAAGCTGCTATCATTAATTATGGGAATAATCGCAATAGGCGTATCTGTATTTTAGGTTACCTATACTCTGATGGAATAAAATAATCGGTTATAGCAAATGGAAAACTATATACAGGACGAGTTTTAATTAACCGGCATCCTTGAAGAGAGTGAATCAGTACGAGCAACTAAACTATTTCCTCGGAACACTGTACTTCTTTGATCTCGGAACACTTTTTAAATATTTATTTTTAATAATTTGATTTTGTAGTACTTATTGATTCATTGGTCTTATTCAGAATAAGAATTATTTGGACTAATTATCAGTTAACTAAATTTTATGGCATTGATAACGTATCAAAAATTAAATTATAAAATAAATGAAAGGAAACTTATCTGATCGTGGTAGACCAGGAGCATTTCCACGCCTTTTACTCCTCCACTCATTTTTTACAGCGTTATAAAGTTCAATATTTTTTTAGCGCCGCTTGGATTCTTCTAAGGTTGTGGTTTTCCACCGGTGAGTCGCAGGCTATCTATTTTTTTTGAAATATTACAAAATCTTTATTTATCTAATGTGCCAACATTTACAGCTTCGGATGAGAAACTTATTTATTATGTATTTTGCTACTACTTTTACAAAGAAATTTGTTGATCTAAAATGGAAACAGCTTCGAAAATGCAACACCGGTAAAATTATATGGTTTTCGCCATTGTTTTTATAAAAACTTTATTTATTCGATGCCTACAGTTACAACTGTGGAAGAGACTAAGGGAGGGGGGGGGGGGGGTTCGAGAAAACTAATTGATAGTTTAAGGGGGGGGGGGTCGCGTAAGGATTGCATATATTTTTTTACCAAAAAGGGGGTCGCCATTTAAAAACGGTTGAAAAACACTGTATTAAATTATCAACGCAATAATGGTAAACATTATAATCGATGGTAAAAAAATATAATGTGTTTAGTAGCCCCTAAGAACTAATGATTAATGAAAATTGTGTTAGTTCGGTATTTCGCCTCCAAGAATTATAGTTACATTATATTTCTAAAATCGAACAATTATTTGAAAATTTCAATTCAAAGTACCGAACAAAGAAAAATGGATTAATATTACCTTACTCGGATTACTAATACCGTAAATTATTAAACAGACAATTATTACATTAACTTTGTCTATTAAGTCCAAAACCTTTACAAACACCTAAAATATAAATGAGAGCTATTTCTCATGAAGTTGTGTCCAGAATAAGATGCAGAAATGCAAAGTATATCTGTGGAGCCATCCTCAGTCTCTATAATCTTATTATTAGCTTCAATTTCCTTTTAAAACTAGCATTAAACTGAGACGTACGAGATATTTCTTTGGAATACGGAAAGGAACCTGAGTTATATTCTCTAAAAGCCATTGTGTATAGGAATTACTTTCTTTCGAGACGTCCATCATCAAGACGGATATAATCCTCTTCACAAAGAAGAGAGAAAAAAAAATGGCCGAGTGCCCTATACTATTTGGTATGAAACTAACGTTATCAACAAACAAAAAAAAATAGGTCTATTCAATATATACCTATATCTACTCTAGATAGCAAATTCAACTGGAGAAATCACATTTGACTGAAATGCGGGAAAGCAACCTTGGCCTTTTGGCAATGCAGAAGGATCCTGGGTACGACGTGGGTTCTTTCTCATATAAATACACTATTACTGTTCACGGCTTTCATTAAACCAGTGCTATTTTATGGTCCGACAGGCTGCAACAAAGCTAATGTCAGTAAAGAGACTTGGATTTATAATGGTCAGTGGTGTAATGACAACGGCATCCACCGAGGCACTAGAAGTTATATTAGTCTTACCCATATCTATACCTTGCAGAGAGAACAGCCATTCGTCTTCATCAACTAAAATTGGAATAAGATGGGAAGAGAAACAAAGCACAAGAAAATTCTGAACAGGTATGGGACATGGATTTCCGATACTGAATACGTACAACTAGAGTTGTCGACTACAGCGGGCGAGCCCGTCACCCCAGGAAGTTTTAACGATTGGTCGTTCTATCCCCCTGGAGTGAGCGCAGAAAACTTGGACAAAACAGTCCACCGTCAAGCTCCGCCACAAACCCGTAAGAGGCCAACGCCTTAACCGCGAGATAGTCAGGAGTGTTACCCAGCGGGCTTACACTCACGCCCTTACTTCAAATTGCGACCAGATTACTCCAGTCTCTCGATTGGTTACGAGTTCGAGGTCGCTTGCGCGGTCCTCTCCCTTACGAAGCTGTGAAACGGTGTATACCGAATCTATCGCGGACCATGGCATCCTTTGGCCGGCTGTTCACCCAGGATCGGGTAGCCGATGGTCGTTTCAAGAGCAGTCACCGTAAGGTCCGCAACCACCCCCGCTCTATAGGAAACAGTACTGATTCCAGACTCCCCCGACTGTTAGTCAGAGTGGGCAATTGATTGGCTTATGCCGCACGGCGCGCAGACCGTCCAGGAGCGCCAGAAGGTTGATTCCTAGGGGAAACTAACCCTAAGGCCAGAGTCCTACCCAGGCTCGCACTTCATGCGTGGAGGCCGTCGTATGGGTGTTGACCCGTGAAGGTGACTAACCCTGAACAGAATGGGTCTTCGTGGCCAACTCAGCAAGGGCCCCTTAGCTCCTGAATCCGTAAAAAATGCCACCTGAGTACACTTCAGGAAAGCTTATAGAATAAATCCTGATAGTGATGACATTGATAAGAGGCCGTGGCGGCCAAAAGCTATATGAAGCATAATTTTGTGGCCTGGTTGTGAGAACACGAAAGAGAATTTTAATACATTTATGCCGGATTTTAAAAACCCGGTCCTTAGGCTATCATTTCGCCAAAACGAAATTGGTAAATTATTTCCATATTAATTGTAAATTATCTTTATTCTGTTACTGTTTTAAAAAAAAATAAAAACGAGCGAGATTTGTCTTCAGTTTTTGAAAAACCTAGAGATGATTCTGAATATTAAAAAAAACTATTTACACCAGCGTATGGTCTATTTGCATAGTACCAGGACAGTTTTTGGAACTTCCATACAAAAAATGTAAGAAAAAAATGTTTGAAATTACGTAATTTCCAGAAATGTTATGGCCAAACATTATTTTTTTTCTATTTATTAAAGATACTTTTGAGTGATATAAAAAATAACACAGTGATCTAAGGTTATTTTATTATTGTAATCTAATTTTTACTTTATAAAAAACTATTCATTTGATAATTTATTATATTATAATTGAAAAGCCAAATCGACTATATTATACCACGCGCGAAGCCGAAATCGCCATTCGTAATTGGCCACTGCCAACGGTGGGACGTATTCCCTTGTCGCCGCGGTATACCTATACATCTTTATGTATATATCGAAAGCGAGCGGGCGCGTGGCATTGCAAAAATACCTAAATTTTTAGTCGCGTCAACTCGGAAGGGAGCCTTAATACAGATGTTTTAGATACAATAATTATTTACACCGATGGTTCCAAGACAAATGAAGGGACAGTTGCAGGTCTTAGGACTATAATACCTTAGACTAAACATTAAAGATACCTAGGATTCTTCTGTTCTTCAAGTGCCTCTCCCTCGCTGGAGGTTCGCCGATAGCTCTGAAAACTTTTGAAATTAATATTCAGAAGAAATCAGTCTCTGGCTACTTTCCGGGAAAGTCTTGGGGGTGACACAACCGATTTTCTTGAATATATATGGCAATAAATATAGAACAACAAAATCAATGCTTCCCTCGCACAAGTCACACAGGCTGGATAAATCCGTCGCATACGTCGACGTAGTTTGCATAGAAATGGCAGACTGTGCGGAGAAACTGCATCGCTCCGCTTCCAAGAAAATAAACTTTGCCGGCAAATGTGACAGCCGTCGTCTCGCCCTCCCTTTCCCACCGTTCGATTTCCCATCTCCGACTTCGGGGGCGGGCGGACGTAGTGGTGTTTATTGCTATGTTTGTCGTATGGCGGGGCGCTTACCATGTTTATTTTCATTTCACTGTATTCGCGTCGGGATGGAAATCGACTTCGCAGAAAAGAATCGCATGAGAAGAAATGTATAGACAATATAACTAAGGCGTTATTATAAGCGTATCTCACTTCGCGCACAGTATACGAGACAGTAGCGTCTCTTATATCTGGGGATTTAGTGCGATGTACCCTGCATTTTGTGATTAAAGGCTCATACTTGGCACAATTGTTCCTTAGGTGGTCCTGAGTGGATTTAGACCGGGAGCCATCGGCAGCCACCCCGCGGGTGGCGGGGGGAGGGGGTGGAAGTTTGATTCCGCCGCGCGTCACTTTGAGCGTTTTATCTTTCGGACTATAAGTACTTGGGCAAGTTAGATATCATTTTCGGGTAACTTAATGATAACAAATTCATTTCTGGAAGAAAAAAAATACCTATCCATAGAAAATATATGAAATAATTGGTAAAATCCAAAAATCGTTGACATCTTTTTTTTACTTATACGAAGTTTACTTTTTAACCATAAGAGTTATCGGTATGAAAAAAATATATTCTGACAGCCACACTTACTTGAATTACAGACATATATTTTTTATTCGACTGATATTGTAAAATGTGAGTGAAAAAAATATAATTCATCGCACGGCAGACCGGCGTATTACGTCCGTTACGTAGAGACGGGCATCGAGCCAAGTTAGATAATTACATATCGGATTATTTAGTTTCTGCGATTCGCCAGTGAGTTAAAAACAAGAAGTACAATCGTTATTATTATTATGATAACTATATTATATGATAACTATATGATAACTATATCACAAAACTAAAGAGTACAGAGCAAGAAGTCAACAATTGTACTTAACGAGAAATGCTGGTAAAGAATTTTTCACAATTCCAAAGGTTAAAAGCACATTTGCCCGAAGACAATGTTTTTTTTTATCGCCCCGAAAGTTTATAACTCACTATGTGAAACCACGAAAAACGTGAAAAATTATGTAACTTTTAAAGGTAAAGTAAAAAACTGGCTTCTAGATATTGGGCGTTCAAAAACTAAAGACCTTATTAATACTGTAGGGTGAATATTTAAAAAAATATGTATTTGTAAAATTGTGCAATATTACATATCATTTTCTTAAACATATATACTAGAATGTAGTGTTTATTCAAATATTTGTATATATTATTACTTATTTTCCACTTAAATTTATTGTATATAATGTAAAGTTTACTTTATTTTTAGCCCTTAATTGCATACATATATATTTATTTTTTTTCTACTTTAAATTTTACTTTAATTTGTGTAAACAACACATTTGTTAGATTTAGAAATATTTAAAATTGATCACCTTCATCAGTTCGCGAGTTACAAAAATACAGTTGGTATAACACAGCACAGCCAGAGACAGACCTTCTAGGTCTAGTTGGTTATGCGATTTCGCCTCATTCGGATATGCTAGCATATTTATATCCATAGAGCTATGTTTTTCGCTATTATAATGTTTGTTCTTAATTATTCCTCATGTACAACAGTATGCATGTCCTTGTATTTTTTTGTTCTTGTACGTTATAAATAAATAAATAAATAATAAATAAATTATTATTGTTTTTACTATTTAATAAAAATAATTCATCATTCACACACCGTACTAACTGATATTTGTGCACGTACCTTAAATACCTAAGTATTAATTTGTCTGCAATCCCTACCACTTCGTTGAAAAAATAATAGTAAGTATTATATACATATGATATAAGCACATACCTACCCATACTTACTTAATTGCTAGGAGAAACTATTAAAACACTGAAAATTGGCTATTCTTTTGAATGCCTATTTTCAAATTTTTCATTTCATTTCAGGTGAAACAGGGGCAACAACCTCGCTTTTTGTGGCCCTATAAGTGAAAAATGTATGGGCTATGACTTTACAAATTTTATACCAATTTAGATGATGAATTTGTACTTTTTTAGTTTTTAAATGTATGATTAACTTTAATCTTATTATTTAACACTTTACTGACTATTTTGCATATTACCCCTAGGGTACTTTCAACAACTTTTAGTACGTTTTCGAACCTACTCGAATTATTGACTATTTCAATTATTAGGCTTCTATTTTGATTATTTAATTTTTTACTGACTATTTTAGTTAGTATGATGATTGACTCTTAGTAGGTACCCATTAAAATTATTGACTCGTTTAATTAATAAGCCTTTATTTTGTTTTGTAATAAGATTTTACAATAAATAACTTTCAGTAGGTTCCAATGTTTCTAAGATACTATTTTTCCAATCTAATAGCTTAATAATTAACAACCTATGTATGTTAAGTAAAGATTAGAGTAGTAATTAGATTTACTACCTAATACAAATATTTTGCCACGTCCAAGAGCGTTTTTTAGCCACCAATTGGACACGAAGTAAATGTTATGTATGTTATACATAACATTTACTTCGTGTCCAATTGGTGGCTAAAAAACGCTCTTGGACGTGGCAAAATATTTGTATTAGGTAGTAAATCTAATTACTACTCTAATCTTATATCCTATCTAAACAAACATTATAATTTTTACCTAAGGCATTCGCAATATCATGAAAGCAGAAGTACTTTCCAGTACCTTTGTGTTTTCCAGTACCTTTGTGCACCCACAACTCCTCAAGCTGGGTAATTGTGGTAATTTGCCTTTCTGCTGCTGCTGGTCTGCGAAGCCAGTATCCATAGTCAATAGCATAATTTTTGTCAAGCCATGAGTGACAGTGTTAGATACATGCACCATCATGAGAGTGGCCACATCTTCGTGGTTTCGTATCACGTAACCACGAAGAAGCGTAGGCTTTGTATCACGTGTGATATTGGTTAAAATATTTGGTCCACCCATGTTGCAAACTTCTTTGCCGTTGTCAGAGCAAACAATCCTTCCCTAAGGAATTGTTCATCATCAAATTGGCCTAACCTTTAGGTAGTTTCGTCGTAGCAGTGACCCGGTTCTTTGAATGTTTCCTCTGTTAATATTTTTTTATGCTTTCGTTGTTATACGTCCCAAACCATATCTACTTTTGAAACCCTGTAAGTTCTTTGCAGAGAAATGGTATACATACTGGTGTAACTATTCTCCAAAGTCTTCCTATTTCCTGAACTCAGCATGTGGACTAATGCAGATCCATGTAGAATTTTCGCTCGTGGGGGGCGTTTGGAACGGTTGCAGTGCCAAAAATACTAGTAATCGATTTTAGTAGGTCTGACCTTGTTCTAGATCGCAATTTACCCATTGAAGAAAGTGCTGGAGGACTGGCTTGGTTTTCTTGCGCCAAGAATGAATCGAGATCTTCTACTCTGTGCTCACAGGTTGCAATATACAGTTTGCTGAATAGACTGCAGTCATTCTCAAGGCCTCTTATTTTTACTTTCGTTTTGCTCTCACTCTTTTTTTACGTATTTTAATAACTTGTATAATTATATTGTGTATATACTTGTTGTATAATGAGACATCATTAAGTTTGGTTGGATCCAGTAAACTTTTTTAATAGTTTATGTGTAATCTTCCTTTACAAATGTTATGTATTTAGGAGCAATAGCTTTACAAGATCAAAAACTCTTTGCCGCTTTTTTCTATATTGAATACTGCATTTACAACTTCAATACATAGAAGTCTGGAGACTGTTCGACAAATGGTTTTCCTGGAGTATTTACCTATTGTAGCTACCGGTGATTGCAGGTCTAGAATAAAGTTCTTCTTATTTGCGGCAGTGTCAGAAAGATGGCTGCCGTGTTCATCTGTTGCGCTGTTCTCCATAACAAAACATCCGGCTCAAAACTGTAAACGGTATCTACCAATTCAGGTCCAGCGAGAAGCCACTTAGTCAGGGTTTTCAGTCAAACCAATCAATTCTGTGATGTGTAAAATAATATTATGTTGCATAATGAATAAGTAATCACAAACTATTTAGCGTAAAGATGAATGTAAGTGTAAAAATAGGTCCTAACTATGTACATCTCCTTTTAATGTGGCACTCATTGTGCTTGGTCCAAAGCCATCCCCGTAAACTTGCGATCGCTTTTTCGACCCAACTATTACACATTTTCATTCTCCGTGCGGCAGACAAATTCTTTCACTGTTTACTACTGAAATGAGTGGATGAACCAAAAGGTCACCAAAGGAGCGGGCACTGTTTGCTCAAAAGAGCGAGTAGTGCCCGCGCCGCTCTGCAGCTTGACGAACTTATCAACGCATTATATATATAACGTTTGGTAAAATGCCCTCCCTTATGTAATTAAGTAGGTATGGGTAGGTATGTACTTGTATATACTACTTGCTATTATTTTTTCGACGAAATAGTAGGGATTACAGAAAAAATAATACTTACCTAAGTATTTAAGGTATGTTAAGCACAAGTAATTAGGTACGGTGTGTGAATGATAAATAATTTTTATTAAATAGAATAAACAATAATAATATAATTATCATACTAATTATTACCATTGTACTTGTTATTTTCAACTCACTAACCTATCGCAGAAACTAAATAATCCTATAAGTACTTATCTAACTTCGCTCGATGCCCGTATCTACTTAGCAGGCGTAATACACCGGTCTGCCGTGCGATGAATTATATTTTTTTTACTCACTTTTTACCATGGCAGTCCAATAAAATATATATTGGTGAAATTAAGATAAGTGTGACTTTCGGAATATATTTTTTGAATACCGATACCTCTTATGGTTAAAAAATAAACTTTGAATATGTAAAAAAAATATGTGAATGATTTTTGGATGTTACCAATTATTTCATATTTTTTCTATGGACCGGTATTTTTTTTCTTTCAGAAATGAATTCCTTATCATTGAGTTACCCAGAAATGATATCGCACTTGCCCTAGTACCTATAGTCCGAGAGATATAGGGCTCAAAGTGACGCGCGGCGGAATCATACTTCCACCCCCTCCCCCCGCCACCCGCAGGGTGGCCCCTAATTGCTCCCGGTCTAAATTCACTCAGGACCATCTAAGGAACAATTGTTCCAAGTATGAGCCTTTAATCACAAAATGCAGGATTCCCATACAAACTGTTGCACTAAATCCCCAGCTATTAGAACAAAATTGAAATAGAAGCGAGCTACGTCACGAGTCCCAAAGCTAAAGCCCTGTATTCATGGTAAACTTTTGTTAACAGTTGATCAAAATTCTTGATGAGCAAAAGCAAAGTTGCTGGAAATAATGTTTATATCAATATATCCTGTCCACATGCCAGTCTGCGTCAAAATGTTGCCGGAGGAATTAGGGATGTTGTATTCTCTGTATCTAACGTATAGACTTTCTATTAAAAAAGGAGAAAAAGGTGGTGGGTACGAGATTTTTTGTTGCAAAGAGAAAATTTGATAAGTGATCTTCGTACTACAGATGGGTCATTTAATAACTTTACAAGAATGTCGAAAATTGATTTCGAACAAATTCTGGAAATGATCGGTCCGTCAATACCCAAAAGCAAAACAAATATTTATCAGCCAGTTTCACCTCAAACACCTCGTTACGGTATCTGGCAACTGGAGATTCATACAGTTCTCTTTCATACGTGTTCAGAGTATCAAAACAATTGATTTGTCAAATCATACGACATAAGAACTAATTATCAGACTATGTCAAAGTAAGTATAAAAAAATATGTATGTACTTAATAAAACTATTTTTCACGTAATATTGCTTTTGGTTGAAATAGTTCGATAAAATGCATTATTTTGTCATTGCTACACAATACTGCCCTGTTAATAAGTTGTTGCAAACGCGTCCACACACAGCAACATTTGTTGCGAAACTGATGTTTTCGCTCGAAGAGCGGCAACTTTTCAACACGCAGTGGTAAACTCCGCAACACGCAATGTTGCGAAAAACATGTTTCAGCAAATCAGCAACATGTTGGTTCAACTTTGTTGACAAACAAAATTTTACCGTGAATACGGGGCTTAAGAACTCACAGCGCGGTTTTCCTTGCGCCCGCCGCGGTTGCGGGACCGCGGCTACCGAAGAATGCAGAAATGAAAATAAAATTGAGTCGCAAATTTCACGACGCGATTTTCACCCGCGGCTGGAGCAATTAAATCACGACCGCCGCAGCGTCTGCGGGCTACTAGCGGAACCGCGCGGTCTGAGGTAACCCTCAAGCTTAACGGCCGTTACCCGCGCGCTCTGGGGCCGATTAGCGGGCGACACGACTTTCTGTCGCCAATTTTGCGGGCCGCTCCCGCAACCGCGGCGGCTACTTGACCGCACAAACCTGCGGTATCGTGAGTTTTAAAACAAAACAGTTGACCCACAACCGAGGCGGGCGCTGGTGAAAACCGCGCCGTGAGTTCTTGGCCTATGTGACTCGCATGCATATAATCGACATATGTAGGTACGTTTGCTACTTCGTCGACGCAGATGCTCAAACGTTCAAGAAATTCGCCAACTTTCGCCCGCGCGTAACGCCAATCAAAGGCGTTCACCAAGACGTATTTCTATGCTCACTTTTCTCGCACCCGATCACCGCAACGCCCTGTCACCCAAGAGTGTGTCTACTGTTCTTTCGATATACTGTGCTTCTCGCATGGAATAAATAGAGGAGCAAAAAGTGAAACCTGCCAAGAACAACACATTTTGGAGGGCGGTAATTGCTTCTAAGGCTTCGAAAAAAATATTTTATATTTCCTGGAAGGTAATTTTAATTTAATAATAAGCGCAAATAAAGACTATAAAATGTTATCAAAAATCGTTAAAGTATTTCGCGTCTTCTATATTTCGGTTTTTCGTTAGCTCGTGTTTTAGGCGACATTTTATTTTTGGTGACTGTAAGCTTTTGTTTTATCATCGATTACATAGGGTATTAGATTGCTCACTGCTATAGTAGGTATTGGCAGCTAGGATTTTACTACGAAACGCAACTTACAGCACAACAACAACAACCCGGATAATATTTTCGCGCTATCCACTTTTTTGTATCTCACCACTAGATGGCGATGCAGCAGATCTACTTCTATACCGTTCAACCGATCGTCATGACAATTGGTATTTGAGTACGGATACTTGACATGTGTATTTGAGTACGGATAATTAATTAATAATTAAATAAATACTTTATTGTAACCCTCCACTAGATGGCGCTGCAACACATCTACTACTATACTTTTCAACCGAACGCATTAAAAATTTGTATACACACACTTTGTTTAACTAAACACTAGATGGCGCTGCAGCATCTACTTCTGCATCTACTGCATCTAGTTATAGACTTTTTAACCGATCGCCATGACAATTGGTATACCTATATGGGTATTTGAGAACGAATAATATTTTCGCCCTATCCACTTTGTTACAACCCGCCACTAGATGGCGCTGCAGCACATCTACTACTACACCGTTCAACAACTTGGGTTGTCGACTACAGCGGGCGAGCCCGTCACCTCAGGAAGTTTTAAAGATTAGTCGTTCTATCTCCCTGGAAGTGAACGCAGAAGACTTGGGGACAAAACAGTCCACCGTCTAGCTACGCCACAATCCCGTAAGAGGCCAACGCCTTAACCGCGAGATAGCCAGGAATATTACCCGGCGGGCCGACACTCACGCCCTTACTTCCAACTGTGACCAGATTACTCCGGTCTCTCGATTGGTTACGAGTTCGAGGTCGCTTGCGCGGTCCTCTCCCTTACGAAGCGGTGAAACGGTGTTTACCGAATCTATCGCGGACCACAGCGTCCTTTGCCCGGCTGTTCACCCATGATCGGATGGCCGATGGTAATTTTAAGAGCAGTCGCCGTAAGGTAGGCAACCACCCCCGCTCTATAAGGCACTCCTGCAGGGCGACAGAACGAAAAAATCGTTAAAACGTCCTATGGTGACGGGCTCGCCCGTTGTAGTTGACACCGCAAGTTGTTAGTCAGAGTGCACAGTCGATTGGCTTACGCCGCACGGTGCGCAGACCGTCCAGGAGCGTCAGAAGGTTGATTCCCAGGGGAAACTGACCATTAGGCCAGAGTCCTACCCAGGCTCGCACTTGATGCGTGGAGGCCGTCGGATAGGTGTTGACCCGTGAGTGTGACGAACCCTGAACAGAACAGGTCTTCGTGGCCAACTCAGCAAGGGCCCATTAACTCCCGTTCAACAGATCGCAATGACAATTGGTATACATGAGTATTTGAATACGAATAAAAATTTTCGCGCTATCCACTTTGTTGTGACTCGCCACTGCAGCACTTGAACTACTATACCGTTCAACCGATGGCCATGAAAATTGTATAAATGCGAAATAAGCAGTTGAAAAGGACCAATGAACCGATCAGATTTTTTGATTAGAGATAACTGAAGGAACGGTGAGTAACATAGGCTCCATGGGTGTGAGTGTAAAAGGAGGGGGGGAGAGGAGTAAGAGTGGGAGGGCAAGGAAGCGGATACCGAGCATTGCCGGTAAAAATCCACTAGTACCCTATAATAATATAAACAATGGTTGTATATAGAAAAGGTTTGTAGGAACGATCGTATACCCGTTTACAAAAAAAACTCTACAAAAAACTGTACAACTACCCGTTTTGTATGTGGTTGGCTGTCAAACTTACAGGGCCCGCTTACCCTACGTCACAAAAATGCCATAAGTGCCAGTACTCCGAGCAAAAGGGCGGCGCGGAACATTACTTACATAGTACCTTGAAAAAGACACAATGATGCATTTAAGTGTAGGAATGCCTTACTTAGCTTACTGGAGTCGAATAAATTGTATTGTATTGATGGTATAAGCTAAGTAGGAACTATCAATGTTCTTGAACGGAGGATCAAGTTCAGAGACAGGCACTCATTATAGCCATTCTATCCAACTGCCATCATCACTATTATTACTACCATCACAATCATCAGCATCATTACCATAAACCTACATCCAATATCGTAACTTGAATAAACAAAAATGTAGGAAGTAAAATACGGTAAGAGATTGCTTTTCAATTTTATGTGACGTCGCGACGGCGCTGTTGGAATGGCGCGAGACGTTGCTGGTGGAAATAAACTCTACAAAAGACGACCGAGAAAAGGATTTCGGATTCTGAAATACACAGTTTGTTTCGAATATGTTGCATAGCATTTGTAGCATCTTCTAGCTGAAACGACATTATACTGTAGTATTTGTCGCAAAAAAAAATAAAAAATACATTGGATCTATCTATCTCAAAAATACAAATACAAACACTACTTTATTGAAAAAAAAATCACTTGCTAAACCGAATATTGTATATCTTTTTGGAGTTTATTAATGTTAGTTAAGTATACCAGGGCCAGTTTATCTAACTCATCGAAATCAATGCCTGGGTTATTTTTTGTACTTGATTTACATGTCAAAGATTATAATTCCTGTTTTTATGCACCTAGCGATTTGAAGCTCTGTTACTTAGTAAGAATATATTTTTTTCCGTCACCCGTAAAAAGAGGGCATTTAAGATACGATTTTTTGAAAGAATGCACAATCTTTTAACATATGCATATGCATTGCCCTGCAATGCATAAAGTTACCAGAAATAAAGCTACATCTAAAACGTGTTAACAATGGGATAACAAATTAAAACATTACAAGAAATATTCAGGTCTCTATTGTGTAAAAATTGAATTTAGAAGTTTTAATAAAATATATTACTAAAAAGCAACGGATTAATGGGATAACCGGTTAAATATCTTCAGGTTAACAGGTTAATTTTATAAAAAAAGGCGAATATGCACATGGCAAATTATCACTTTTCGTATTTTATATATGAACATACTAAAAATAAATATTTATCCTTCTTTTATATTTATACATAAATACATATATTTCCACCATTTTCATAAATGGCTATCAATAACCGTTTATTTTTAAAATTACTGTCGATATCTACTACACTGTCTAGCCACGTGAAGCCAGCCCTTTGAAATGAAATTACTATATCAGAAATCTGTTTCATTCATCAATGAGAAGAGCAAATTAGATTTAGGGTAACATACCGACGCTAAAAATGGGAACTGCTGTATAAACGCACGACCAAAGAAATAAATTCTTAGCTCTACGGTCACCAATTTTGTATTAGTTGACGGAGCTAGAGAACAACCATCATAGGTGTTAGCTACCAAAAAAAATGCCTCCATAACCGAAGAAATTTTTGAAATGTGACTATGCATTCTTGAATTTTAATAATTAGCTTAAGATACCGTTCCGAGAATTATTTCACTACTCTATTTTATTTATTGATGAGATGAGCCGAAAGCTTTAGGTTTTAATATTCTGAAAAAGATCGGGTAGGTGTCATACCAATGGGTGACTTGAGAATCATATTTTTATCCTCACGATCAACAATATTTAATTGACTATCTAAATAGTGATTCCCAATGTGGTCTATATGGACCCCCAGAGTCGATTTCGAATTGCATTGGGTCCATGTCAGCAAGAAGAAAAAAAGGATTTCACGAGATGTAAATGAGCAGGTCATCAGAGAGGAGATATAAGTTAGGCAGGTCATCGCATAAATATTTAGGCGATCCGTAAATGTCGTATTACTTCTAAAAAATATTGTTGTACAGCGTAGTATTAGTAAACTTATAATAATAGCAATAAACAAACGCGCGCGTCACAAGTATCATGACAGGAAAGCAACACTCAAAAAAT
The DNA here is from genome assembly GCA_944548615.1 of Micropterix aruncella. NCBI lineage: Eukaryota > Metazoa > Arthropoda > Insecta > Lepidoptera > Micropterigidae > Micropterix > Micropterix aruncella. The sequence goes on from OX155953.1 coordinate 19,457,707, forward strand.
TGCATCACTAGCAGATCGAGGAGGCCAGCGCACATGACAGCCAACGAGGGAAGGTGCGAGTGAGATGTGACAAAACTGCGCTTTAAGGCGACAGGAGACCTCAGAAAAATATCGTGGTCAATTTTGTAGGGTTTGAGTAATAAAAATCCAGCGTTGACGAAGCGTCAAGCGCGATTCCACGTCCGCTCGCGCCGGGGACCAGGCGCATACTAAACGTTTTATCGCAGCGCTAGCATAGAATAACTATCTGTACGCAGTGCAAATGTAAGGGTGTTAGTGGCAAAGCATATTTAGCGTAACTCTCAGAGCGCTCTCACGTTTTAATTATTTGTAATTTATTTAGGGCCTAAATAACAAATGTGGCTAAATGCTGCCCTAGAGAATTCGGGAGTACCCCAGCGTCAGAATCAGAATACTACTTGTAAATGCTCCTATTTTGTCTATAATTGACTATTGTGTACGGTCCCTGTCTGTGTAGGAAGACTGAGCGGAGACTTCAGAGATTCCTCCACGTCATCACATGTCACCATTCCTTGCAAAATCTTCCATGCGAAATATGAGTAAAAGAAGGCACAGCTCAATCTTGCTACCTTTGTACTCAAGGTAGTACGCAATAAACAGCCGCGATATCTTTACTCGATTATGACTTGGTCTCGTCACCAGCATTATTCTGCGGTTGTATGGAATCGTTTGGGAATAGAATTGTGATCGAACTCGATTGCAGTATTTGAGGACCACTATAAGAGTAGGTATGTTATAAAGGAAGATGTATAGATGTAATATTTTGATTTCATTTAAAATAATTATTTATTAATTTGATTATTACTATTGCCTTTTTGATTGTCTATACATTTTTATCATGATTATTTGATGTTAAATATGTTGATTTGGATTATTTTGATTTGTGGATTTATTTGATTTTGATTATTTAGATTTTTTATTTTTAGATTTTTAGATTTTTTTGATCTTGTTATTTTATTTTAATATCATTTGATGTTAAATATTTTGAGTTTGTATATTTTAATTTGTGGAATAATTTAATTATGATTCTTTTGATTTTTTATATTTAGATTTTTAGATTTGTTGGATTTGGTTATTTTATTTTAATACCATATGTAACAATAATTAATAGGTATGTTCTGAAAACCAGGATACGGGATATCCTGAGGATACCCCTAATTTGCAGCGTTTGTAGTTTAATGCTTCGTACTTCAAGGTCGTTGACGCTTAGAAATGAAAACCAAAAATTGTTAACGTTTTTCATTTTTTACAACTTTCTACTTTACCAAAAACCCTATGTAAGGGATCAGTACTGTGCTAGCTGTCAAAAACACATCTAAAGTAAGAAAGTTTAGAAAAAAACAATATTATGCGGGCAGGGAGTCTACGGAAAACCGCAAATGGTCTACGGGACAAAAATAGTTTGGGTACCTCTGATCTATATTATTAGGAAAAATAGATTATCGAGCATTCGAAGTAACAGATTATGAAATCAAACCGTGAGTTCTTGAGGTGCAAAATTAAGAAGCTGCTAGACATAAGGGGCCGTAACTTTGAACGAACTATCCGACTTCTGTCGCCAAATAGTTTTATTCATCGTATTGATGAGCTGATTAGAGCTGCTTAATTATACAAAGCCAAGGCGATCCCGACACTAGCGTTTTGAAATGTACGTTTCGATTTTAAATTGCTTTTCATTTTTACTTTTATTACCATAAACTACCATCAATGTGCTATAAATCGATAGTAAAGTTACGTAAATAAGTTGTCAGGTGAAGGAGGCGCGGTGATTCGTTTGCTCTGCCCTGGGCTTAGCGAACATTAGCAGCTAAATCCTCGGCGAACGCTTCGGATGCTCTCGGCCGGATTACCCTGCATTTAGAAATGTTGACAACGCCAAACGGAACGAATATTTACGAAAGTGATGGCCGTTTAAACGGCGAAGAGGCACAACTGGAGCTGTTAGACACCACACTCTCACTGACTGATCAACGCAAAGGCGAAACCGCTTGTCTGAAAACTGGTTTGATTTGGTTTGAATGTGTTGAATGTGGGGGAAATACTACTTTGACTAGACCCCGTAGCGTAAGTAAGCCGTTGCAGCCGGTGTAGCGCACCGGGGCCACGGTAGTTCGAGGGCCCAAAATGGAACTTCTTTCCACCATCGACGTTCCATCCAACTCTGCTAGAAAACTAAGGAAGCCGAAAAAGTGGATGAGCTTCAAATGAGCTTCATGAAAGAAATCGGCGTGTGTGAAAGCGCTCGTTGCGACGAGCGTCAACAGTCACTCTCCGGGCTTCAGCGGGATCTACGCAGGATTTTCCGGGATCGCGCTAAAGCACATCTTTTCCCGGATATTCCAGTTGTTCTTCAATCACTCGCCGCCGCCTAACTAAGACACATCCCGAAATAGTTCAGCAACAGGACCAATTTCATTGTCAGATAATGAATTACAACTGGATAATTTAGATATATTTTTGATTACTTCTAACAAGTGAATGAATGAATGAATGAATCTTTATTGAACAAGTAACTTAAAACTAAAACTTAAAAATTTCCAGACTTATAGGCGACTTAAGTGGGGAAGATTATTTTACAGTGACCATAAACATGATACAATATAATCTATTAAGTAACACACAGCATCTGAAAATAAATAAATAAAATATTTAAAAGATACATAGGTATCAAACATAAATATCGCAATATGCATAGGAATAACAGGATAAGATAGGGAATAACAGGATAAGATAGGGCAAAGGAATTAGGTGTTGACCGGTTTGAAATGGTTTTTTGAAGACACTTAAAATGTTTAAATCCACGGTTCGCGTATCGTTTCGAATTAAACTAGCAGTATGTACGGCAAAAAGTTTGGAAAAAACCAGTAATATAGTGCAATTGCTTTAAAATTATTCTGACTGGAGCGACGTGGAAGACGATGATTTCCCACGGGGTTACATTTTTCGGTTTTGTAGGTAGGCGCAGATAGCTTGTGACATTATAGAGGAAGGACAGGATGTGCAGATTCCTAAAGTCGCATATACAAAGAAATTTTACCCATTTTCTATATTTATACATGAGGTAAAACTTCCATAAGCTGATAACATAGCGAATACAGCTATTTTGGAGCCGCTCGAGTTAATCTCGTGACTTTTCAGTGACACAAGACGACATATTTTACAGGTACCTACGTATTATAATAAAGAGAGTTTGCACCAAGTAATTTTAAATATTTCCTGGAAAAAACTTTTGCAACCGCTAAAGGTTGTGAAATGCGTTTTAACAACGTTATTAGTACGTCCCTGCCATGAAAAAAATTGATTAGCAATTACTCCTTTAACAGACTTTGATTATTCGGCGATAGCATTATTTTTGTTATAAGGAAATGAGGAAATAAGGAAAATAAAATAGTTAACCGATTATAAAATCTCTGACTGCCAATGGCAAAATCTTGAGTTTATACTGGATTAATTAAAACATCATAAGATTTAGCACAGTTTTGAGATGTGCTCTAAATTGGTATTAATATAGGTGAGGGCTAGTGGCGACGTATAGGCGAGAGCCAGTTGCCGGGCTCTTAGCTATCGAGTTATTAAAGGAGAGAATAAAAAATAGGATATCACTCCTCTTTACTACTTATGGAACAGTTATTTTAGACATCTTAAGATCCATCTATAAACGATGTAATATCATTGATAGAGGGAAAGTGCCGCAATTTGTATTAGGATAAAGATAGATTAAAATACATTGTTACTTCATCATAACACCTATCAATGTCAGTGGAGTGTTATCTGCTGCAACGGGCAAACCAGTCAACCCAGGAGGGTATAATGATATATAATCGTTTTTCCAACCAGGGCTGACCATAGAGACTTAAGGACAAAACAATCCATTAACTAGCTCCGCCAACTGGCTTGTCAAAGACCAATGACTTATGCAAGACACTGAGGAACAAACAACTGCCCCCCTCGCCCCTGACTACCACTTATGGCCGGAATTTCTCCGTCCTCGCGACTGGTTACGGGTTCGAGATCGTTTGCGCAATCCTGTTATATGTTCAGCGGTTATTCAGTTTAAACCTATCGCGGACCAAGGCGGCTTTTGCCCGGCTCTGAACTCAGGGCAAGGTAGCCAAATGGTTCTTTTAAGAGTACAACAAGTCAACGTCCGCTTCCGCTGTTTAGGACACCGTATATCGTTCCCCGACTCCTCCAGTTATTAGCTGGAGTGCAACAGTCGACAGTCGGTTGGAAGTCGACTGACGCCGCACGGTGCGCACACCGCTCAGAAGCGACAGAGTATCAATCCCCCAGGGGAAACTAAACCAACAGCATGATAGACTAGGACACAGAGTCCTACCCGGGGTAGAACCTCATTCGAGTAGGCTACTGGGAAGGAGCTGTACCGTGAGTTGAGATGACGCCAAAAACGAGATATTGGGCCCCAGCGGCAGCAACTGCACGAGTACCTACCATTAGCTACAAAATGTTTGTATCAATATCAGTTAATTATATACTTAAACCACACATAACAAACAGGAAGATACACAGAATTGGACAGGTTCTGTACCATGAATTGAGCCTACCCTAAGAACGAGATATTAGGCCATAATGACAGCAACTGCACAAGTACCACTAGCTACCAAATGTTTGTATCAATATCAATTAATAAGGTACCTAAACCACTCACGACAAAACAGTAAGATACACAGAAGGTAGCAGAATTGGGCTGGAGCTGTACCGTGAATTGGGCCGACCCCAAAAACGAGAGATTGAGCCATAGTGGCGGCAACTGCATGAGTACCATAAGCTACCAAATGTTTGTATCAATGTCAGTTAATTATGTACATAAACCACTTATAACAAAACAGTAAAATACACAGAAGGTAGCAGAATTGGCCAGGATCTGTACCGTAAATTAAACCGACCCCAAGAACATGACAATGGACCATACGTGGCAGCAACTACACGAGTATCATTAGCTACCAAATGTTTGTATCAATATCAGTTAATTATGTACCTAAACCACTCATAACAAAACAGTAAGATACACAGAAGGCAGCAGAATTATAACCCACACCAAAGCCAATCTTCTATAGCGCTGTAACATTCTTCACTTAAAAAGGCTTTTAAAGTCCGAGAATGTCGATTTTAATTCCCCGCTCGCATTCGAGAAATTGGATTGAAAATAAAGGACCCGGAAAAAAGTTACAAATAGCTCCGCTAATATTGGCGTAGAGATGAAAAAAAAAGTCGTTATCGTCGCTTAATCCCACCGCAATTGCAGTAACTCGTTGCGCGGGTATCTACGACATTTATTTGCATTGCGGAAAAACTGCAGCTTTATTTTTAGCAATCACTAATGAATATTTGCTACTACGCGGCGACTTTAAAATGGACATGTCTACGGAGGTGTGATATATTATTATTTTATTACACTTGTGCTTTATGATGATATGTCGATGATGTCATTTTAATAATACGATATATTGATTCCATTTTAAAAACAAGTATCCATCTAGGGTTGAATCTTTACATGAATTTCAAAAAAAAATGTGTATTTTTTTATTTAAAAAATATGATATTGTCTCTTACAATTCTACACAAAAACTGACTTGCAAATAATCTACAACTTTTTTTGATTTAGGCCTTCATTACTGAGGAATAAATACTGAATATCGAGAAGTTGAACTAAAAATACATTTTTCTCGGTAATCAACGCCTAAATCAAAAAAAACTATATTTTCAAAGTTTTACTTTATAAGGCAGTTCAAAATAAAATAAAACAAAAAAAACAAAACGGTTGTAAAGCACAGGTAATAAAATAATTATATAGGTAAGGCTATTGCATAAATGCTGCAATTAATTTTGTATTAATGTTGCATTAAGGTTGCATTAATGTTTAAAAAAATATATGTTGTATATTACCGCAAGGTTATAGCAATATTAGAATTTATATTACCGGAAACGGTGCAAGACAGAAATTCAGATAAAAATGCCTTCCTAACCTTTGCTACATTGCAAGAAAACTATTATTTATAAACAAATTTTTGTCTAAAACAGCATATGTAGGTACTTTTGGAGTGACGCATGATTTTAAAAAAAATCGGTTGGGTCATACCGATTTTCCCGGGAAGAAGACGGCCCAAAAGCCCACTACCGACCCTCCCCTCCACCACCAACCTTCACACCCCCCTTGACTATCCCACCCCCCACCACGCTAACCCTCCTGCGATCTCCACACCTAACACCCTCCCCCACCCGTCAATCCTCCCTTCCGCCCTAGTAGTATTTTCGTAGAATTTTAGTAGTACTTTCGAACTATATTTGTAGTATTTTCCGTGGTATTAAAATGGTATGTTTCCGATATGATGTAATATTTTCTTAAATATGGCTGAGTTTAAAAATTATTTGTGTCGTTTATATATGATTTTCCACAACGTAGTTCAAACCCAACCATACACCTGTGTACAGAATTGCAAGTCTTTAAGTCCAATACTTCGATATTGAAGCATGACTAGCGCGCCCCTGATAGGCCAATTTCAACCACAATCTTTTGAACTCTTGCCATGACCAAATGATGCCTACATGCCAATTTTCAGCTCAATTGGATAAATCATTTAAACGCTATTGTGGAGGAATTCACACACACACACAAACACAGACAGAAACAGACACATAGAACTGCGTTCACAACACTTTCCCACCGCCGGGCAAGTAAACATACTGCCTCCCATATTATCCTTAAACACCCCTTTTTGCGGCACTGAAGCTGCGTCACTGTAACAAAAATATCCGCTCTCCACTGCCTTCCTCACCTATTATTTTAATTAGACGTTGCGCATGCATTATGATCTCTAGACCGGATTCCTGCAAATCCTTGCGTTATTGCGTCATTGCAAGACTGCGCAGTTGTGTCACGCCGCATGATTTTCACCCGTGCAAAGTGATCTCCAGACCGTCCCTTTAGACACGGACGAAACAACAACTTAACCCAATGAAAGCCCGCCTTTCATTATTACATAGATTATTAAAATGAAGTGAAGTAGGATTTGTATTAATCTTAATAGCTTTAATTTTTATATTGAAATAAATAAATTCAATAAAATTAATAAAACCATCCATCAACATTGATTATTTCCTTTATTTTTAATAATATTGGTTTCTGGCAACATTGGTTTAATAGAAAAACATTTTTCATTTACTTTTCAACTTCTAAAAAAATGCAACACTGTGTTGTTTATGCAATTCAAACACAACCCACTTTTAAAACAAACACAGCCCACGATTAAAAGAATTGCGAAAAGTGAAAGACAACACTGAGTTATTGATGCAATTTCAAACACAACCCACTATTTGATTAAAAGAATTGCGACAGGTGAAAGACAGCACTGAGTTATTTATGCAATTTCAAACACAACCCACTATTCGATTACAAGAATTGAGAAAGGTGAAAGACAACACTGAGTTATTTATGCAATTTGAAATACAACTCCACTGTTGTATAAAATATACCATTGTATTAAATATAACCTCACTTAGGTGATTATTAAAACGAAGTAACACAACAGTGGGTTATCCAATTTTTACAGATTTTCATAAAATTAACAATCAAAATAAGGGTTTACATTTTTAAATTATTTATTTATTTATTTATTTATTTTCAGGAAAACCAACAGCTAATTATAATTTAACAATGCCGGAGTAACATAGCAGAGAGCCAATTAAAGGTTTTCACGTTTAAATAACGTTGTAGAAACATATGTGATCTTTCAATTAAAGCTATCGATTAAGAATGCATCAAAAATTATTCAACAATTAATGCTAAAAAATTCACTGTTCAGCCGCTGCCTAGCTGAGTTAACACTCGTACAGAATAGATCAAAGTCAAAGCGTTTAATCATGTCATTGAAATACAACTAAAGCAAGAAGATGCATGTTTTGTCTATTAGAACATCATGATTTGAATTTAAAATAAAATATATAACGTCAGCTAGAACTCGAGCAAAACTAAAAATTCGTGTATCTTAAAAGTTTTAGTTTTTTTTAATAACCCATTGTCGCTCTCAGCTAGTCTATATGCATAATATTTCTCAACAAAAAAAAACACATAGTCACATTGTTAACAACATATATTTCGATCATCGCAGTCTTGGTCATATTTGAATATCACCACAAGATATCGTGACATTTATTACATTCTTCAGTGCATCAGTGCAGAATTTATTTATGCAAAGCAGCTCCGTTTAATAGCTACTCTAGGTAGCAAGAGATTCTCCCTCTGGCAGCTGGAGACTCGACGTCGGCGTCGCTCGCAGCGCTGAGACGAGTCGTGTGGCGGCCGATGCGACGCCGGTGGCTAATATTGAAAGCAAATCCTCAGTCCAAATCCTTAAATCGCCTGAATCCGATCACCTGGAAAATTCGCTTTCAATTGCGTCACCTCCCTTCTCGCATCGTTTCAATACTATCAACTCGTTCGCTCGCTTAGCACTGGTTAACTCACTCTTTCGAATCGACATGTACGCGTATGAAGGTATAGAGCATTTGCTGATTTCTATACAGCAGAACTCCAATTAACCGAATCAATTGGGACCAGACTCCATTCGGACAATCAAAAATTCGAATAATTGGATTTTTCCGATAAAGGGTATATTTTAATTAATTACTGTATGTATGTTGAGAATGGAGGAAAAAATATTTTTAATGAAAAAGAGCTGTTTTTCCCGTATCGGCTTCAACTTCGAAATGAAGGTTAATCTTTCAAATTATTTTGTTTGTCGTTAGCGAATACACCTTCTTCGTATTCGCTCTCTACCAAGAGTTTATTTAATAGTTGCCTTCTCTATCTTTAATGGTCAGATAAAAGACTGGTGCATTGATTGCAACATGCTTGTGACATTTTGCGGTAAAACGATTGTTTTTAACTGGCCTTTCCCCTTTTCCAACAATTCTTTAGTGAGAAGAGTTGGTGCTTTATCAACAATCAGTACGCTTTCATCTTATTTTTTTTCCGATTTAATTTCGGAAAATCAGCGATACGGATAGTGGGAGTTCGGATATTTTTTTTATTTTATTTAATAACCATTTTTTTAAATACAGCTTTGTATACAATCCAGCCAAGCCTAAGGCTTACCTGCTGGAGATTATGATAGGGCGACTTTCAGTGCAACTTTAGTGGCCATTTTGACCATATTATAATATATCTGCTGCATTATCTGCTACATTAGTAAGGATTATTCGGCACAGATAATATTTACATAAAATCCTTAATAATATTTACATAAAAAGATGAACGTACTTAATGTTAATAAAATAAAATATGAATCTTATTCGTATCATTTACACGTGTGTTTCACTTTCACTTATTTTAAAGCTAACTATGTTTAGTTCTTTTTTTTGTTTTTTTTTGTACATTTTTTATAAGTTTTTAAATTTAGAGGAATTTTGATGAATAAATGAGGGATTTGCCAATTCAATCTTCTTTTGCCATAAAGGTTGCGAAAAGGAGGGACGAGTAGCCGTTCATTTTGTATCTGTCTAGTACTGTGTTTATGTTGGACATAAATTCGGAACTCGTCAGTCTCGAAATATTGAACTGTCAATCTATAAATATATAATACATTAGCTGGTAATATATCACAATACTTGAAAAGTCCTATCTGGTCGTTTCTGAATTTATTTCGTATCTTGTTTGGAACTATTATTTTTAAAATACGGTGTTGTAGAGATGTGATGCGCGATATATAAGTTTTAAATGTATTGTAAATAATTGGAGTTCTACTGTAGGTACATAATTGTGTAAGGAAAAATCAGGACAAAAGTTAAAGAACAAAGGAAGAGAAATGGCAAGGATGGTTGTAATAGGTCAGCCTAGGATAATAAATCAGCCAATTTAGAAAATTTCACCAGTGGCTGAAAACTCACAAAACTGATTAGCATGAAAAGCGGCCTTCACGTATCAATTCGTGACCCGAACGAAGCAGCTGTCATTTGTACCAATCGAGCGTTCACAAACCACGCCGCTATCTTATGAAAAAAGTCACATTAGTCTCTGTTCGCTTCTCCCGATGTCATTTCATTTGATTTGTCGTAAGTGCACGTGGTGGGAAATAGACTATAATTATAAATCAGATAAAACGAATATCAAGCATTACCGCTACTCTAGTGACCAGCTCTACAGGGACCTTATGGTGTTGGATGCAATACGTACGGCAGGTCGTGATATGTTTCAGGAAGGAGCTCCAACGGGTCAACGGCAAGCCGACCAATATAAACACGACACAAGACAGAAAGACAGACATGTACAATCGAGAATGAGAACGACATGTGGACAAAGATATTACATTTACCTAGCGAAGAAACTCCATAACATATTTAACACGCAATTGGACCAGGCTACAATCATTCAAAATGACGCCCATTACAAAAAAACTGGTAACATTATGGTTGTTACACTCGACGAGGGAGTAGGTACTGTGAGTCGTTAGTAACTAGCGTTATTAATTAGGTACATAGATATTTTATATTATTTATTATTGTTATTATTATCTCATTAGCCTTATAACTGTATTATTATACCCCCCCCCCCATATACGAGTAGATATATATTCTATCTAATTTAATTTAATTTAATAACTAAAGTTTTTGTGTAATATATAAACTATAATTATTATACTATATACGCCACTCATATAATAACCCAAAATTGCAGCAATTACCTATATACATGCGACAGATGAACGCAGTACTTAATATCACCTCAATACAGGCTCTGCATAGTGAGGTGATAAAATCCCCCACTTTTTAGTAAATTTCCAGGGCTCTACAATCTGTGTATCTACAATTATGTTATCTACAATCTATGATCTACAATCTACAATTATGTAAAATATATTATAGGAAATTTAATCATGTAAAGCCAGGGATAAATTAAATAAATAAATGTTGTTATCATTCTCCGACTCCGTTATAGAATAGCATAATAAATATTACTTACGAGCAGCCGCTCGGTCGGTCCAGCGTATCTGTTTTCCATGCACCCCATCACTGCCGAAGTATTTGCGTAAAGGTATACAAAAGTGCAGTGGCAGCCCATTCGCTAGTTGGCTTTCGCAAGCCTCGACGGCGTGGTAATCTTCTCAATGGCGCTCTGCCATCTGCATTTTTATTTTTCAATTGTGTATCGATTAGTGCCGCCCGCCTAGCTTTGCTGAACCACGGCCGTGGCCATTCCGCGCCACTGGGGGAGGGAATTGCGGCCGCTAAATACCACACTGCCGTATGACATTATTTTTAGGGTTTCTCATTGGGACTTTACATTATTATTTAATAGTGAAAACGTAAACATGGAACGGAAGCTCGAATACAATAACCAAAGGCGCAAAGTAACTACCAAAATTATAACAATGTTTGCACGAATGCGGCTCGTGTTTCACTGCTGATAAGAGCCGTTGTAACGAGAATCGTTATTATACTCTTCTTTCAAATACGTCATTATCCGAATATGGCACTATTCAATGACGGCAATATTCTATTAGGTGCACATCCCTATCGCAACATATTGACCACGCGCTAATTATTTTTACAGCAGGCAACATCAAATTCAAATCTGGCGTTTCACCGACCAAACTCTTTCAATTCGTCGGCACCTCCGAGCAGACGTTTAATTTGCTGCAGAAATAGATAATTCCAGTTACCGGAAATCTTTATCATTCCAGTTATCCAGTTTCAGATCAGAAACAGTTACTTTATTCTAAGGCTCCCCTTCCTTTTATTTCAGAGGAATAACATACTTTCCACTTTGATAAAGTTTACTTCCAATATATGTCAGTATACTCGTCGCGACAATTCCAACTGACATCAGGAATTCCTCCCGCGGACGATCCAGTTTAATCCACGGTTCCTGACGAAACCGTTCCATATCTACTCTATTGAGCGTCGTTCTGCACACAACTCTTCACAATTAAGCTGCAAGCTTTTATCGCCAACTCAGTTGCTTTATCTATCATGACATCAACCATGCCAGCGTTTCCAGCTTTTTTAGCAGCAGCCTTTCCGCACGCTGAAGTCTTCAGGAGCATAGGATACGCGTGAACATAGGATTTCGGATAAAGGTACGTTAGCAATGCCCTTGCAGGCGTGGTCACCCCATTGCCTTTTTTCCATTATGACGTCATTCAGCTAGCTTAGTTTACACTGATGTTGGAACATCAATTTTAATTCATTATTTAAGTAGACATATTATTTTATGAGGTATAAATTTAGGTGAAATGTATTTTTTTCAGAAACTCAATTATATTTAAAATATTTTTTATTGGCAAAACTAATACATAGTTGTGTAGACATTATTTTATTAATATTACCAATAAATATATTTAAAATTGTGATTATTACTAAGAAAGTATCTAAATTACATAGGTATTATTGTAGAATCATATCGAGTCTCAGCTATTGGTTTGATAATATTTATTTGAAATAATAATTGTTATTGTCGGATAGATAAAATTCAAAGAGTAAGATATGTAGGAAGAATTATCTCATTATATTATAAAAAATAAAATTATTATATTATAAAAAAATATATTATAAAATTATATTATATTATAAAAAATAAAATAAAATTAATTTAATAAAAATAATTGGTTTTACGGATAAAATATATTTTTCTCACTTAAACAAACTTAGATTAAAAGGTCATAATTTAAGTTAACAATTTTTTAGGACAGAATTACTAAAAAATAGAAAAAAATACATTGATCGTACTGCCCCGTAGTAGCCCTTCATATATTTTTAGCAATATTGTCCTCTATATGCACTTGTTTTGTGTGACAACATATTCCTGCCTCTACATAGGAAGCCGATGCGAGTGCGGCGCCGAAGGCGGTATAGGAAGTAGATATAGCTATGTAAAATACGCCGCGGAAGTGAAGGTAAGTCAGTGCGGAAGAGAATAATGTGGTGGGGATTTGCAGGGGTCGTTTGAGTCTTTGTGCCTTTCGCGGCGAAGCGCTCCGACCAATTTCTTTGTCGCCGTGTCTCTTAATAGCCCTCTATTGAAATATTACCGCGCGCACTCGACTCAGCGGAGACTCAATCTGAGTACTCAACAGAAAAGATGGTACGACCGATAATCCACCATTAGAGATAGTAATATATAGACACTATTAGATTGCGCAACCTTATACAAAGTGTCTCAAAAGAAAGTTTATATTTAGTGGATCGATTACAAAGAAAAGCTAGCCATCTATCGAAAAAATGTTTATTAATTATTTAAGTACATATTTTGGGAATTAGTTTCTTAAAAATAATACCGTCTAAATGTAAACCCTCGCGTTCACGGCACTCATTTAATTGAACAGTAAAATTTCTTATGACGGCTCGGCTCGCCATTTCGTGACGAATATTTTCTTTCAAATGCGCCAGGGAAGTCGGTTTATTGGTGTAAACTTTAGATTTGAGATAACCCCACGGGAAAAGTCCATAGGAGTTAAATCAGGACTGGGTGGAGGCCAATTTATGTCTCCTCTTCTGAAGATCAATTAACCAGGAAAAAATCACGAACTCGTGGAAGAGACGTATTGGAGATGTGTGACGTTGCTGCGTCCTGCTGGAGCCATGTTCTTTGGTTATAGCCAGGAAAGTTTTGCAATTCAGGCATAAATAAGTCGTCTAACATCTCCACATAACGCTCTGAGTTCACTGTAGTGCACGTCCCCTTTCATCTTGAAAATTGTACGGGCCGATAATTCCCCGCGCCGACATCGCAGCCCATACGGTCACCTTAGGCGAATGAAGGAGTTTTTGATGCTTGTGCTTCGGATTCGTTGCACTTCAGTAGCGGCAGTTCTGCTTATTCACCTGCCCATTAAGGTGAAAATGAGCATCATCCGAAAACAAGATGTTGTTAAATGTTTAAAAGTGCTCCATTGCCTGGTTTACGAAGCCAAGCCTGTGACTTGCATCCTGGGGCTTTAATTCTTGCACCAATTGAATTTTATAGAGGTGAAGCTTTAAGTCTTTGTGCAAAAGACGGTGTAATGATGAGCTATGCACATTTAAAGCACTTGCGCGCTTACGAATTAAAAGGTTAGGATCGTCACGAGCAGACTGATTAACAATGTCCACGTTTTCTACCGTTCTTGATGATCTTGGTCACCCGGAGTTTGGTTTTTCCAATGTTGTACCGGTTTCTTCAAACTTTTTGATCCATTTTCGAATAAGAGGTATGCTTTACGCATCATTTATTTGTCGAAAACCTCGAATATTGCAGAATCTTCTACGCGCTACAGTGGCCAAATCACTGTTTTTGTAAAACTCTCGCACGCATAACGCGCGGTCCGCTCCCGAGAAACCCTCAATAGCGACTGAATTCCTAAGAGCCAGGCTACCGATTGACGTACCCCCCGCGCCCCTCGGATTCGTTGCGTTCACGCAGTAAACTTAAAAAATATAAACTTTCTTTTGAGACACCCAGTAGAACGATTTGGCATACTTTCTGTGGTGGCGAAATGCAGGTGCCGCTGATAGCATTGACGGCCAAACTACGAGCAATTTATTTGGCCATCTATAATGACATTGATAATGAAAGTTTTTTTATAAAGGACTGATTGATATGAAAATCCCAATAATTTAACTGATGATAAAAATAACAACACTCAATATTAGTGCCATCTAGAGATAGAATGCCATAGTCTATCTAACTAAACATTAAAGTGCGCAATTACTACGTATTGAAACCTGTGTACCAAATTAAAAATTGTTATCTTCATTTAAATGTTATTAAAATAATAAGGGTTATGATTTCAAAATCTTTTGGTTATAATAATATTATTTTATACCGTATAAGCGTATTTAGAGAGTCGATAGAGTACGAAAGTCGCCTTATTGAAAAGAATAATAAATTTTCGGAACTATGAGTGCCATCTACATGTTGCGTTTCTTAGTAAAATACTGGTTTCTAAATCGTAGTACATCGTTAAGTAATCTAATAAGCTATATAATTAATTTTAATACTAAAGTAACGTCGGACTCCCGAAAGTAAATAAACTAGCATGTTCTCCGGTCAGTAGGTAAAATATGGGGAGTTCATATAAAACACCGTTAATATTCTAGAATTTGAGTTCCTAGAATTCGAGAACCGGTCGGGAAGGTCGCAAATCGTATGCTTTTAACGCAATGTTTAAAAACGACGCGTTTATAAATAGGTGATACAGCTAAAATATTGTTCGATATTTGTCATTAGCATTTATTAAAATTACGGATTAAATATCGATTAGGCGCTCTCTGTTCGAATTATGTTGAGACAAATTTATTGAAATTTGTACAGGTTGACGTCTGTCGGGTCAGATAGTTTTAAATAAATTAATAAAATATTTATGGCAAATTTTTCAATTTGTTTTTTTTTCATTTAGAACGTATGGCTTCTGAGTTGAATAATTAAAAAAAACAAATTTTAAATAATGTTGTAACTTTGCATCGGACCACAGGGGCACTTATGTCCCATTAATTTATACAAAATCTATTGAACCAATTTTCACAAAACTTTACATATGTGTTTTTACGTTGCCCTTTAACAGTTTTACGTATAAAAAAAAACATAATCTACGGCAAAGCTTAGGGTCCTCAAAGGGTTAAATCGACGCGCTTTAAAAATAGTCAAACTGTGACCACACCGTCTGATGCTCGCATTCTGAATACCTTATTAATGGTACTTTATACCACACCCTCATATTTTATGGACTGGCTAGAATCTGCCTAGTTTAACTACGAGAAAATCATCCTATTTCCAAGGAATCATCTCTAAGAGACACCACTTCAACATCTAAACAATAAGACTTATTGTTAAGATACTTATTGTTACACTTAATATAAAGCTACTAGTTATAACCGATTAAAGTATCATATTGCGTACTTATACAGGATAAGTGAGGTACCTGAAACTAATTAATATATTCTACTAGCGTCATATCTTTCGTCTGTTCACCGAGTGTTGTTTCCCAATAAAGGTTTAGGATGAAAATGTGTTCTGTGTTGTGAAAAAAATTGAAGGGGTGTTTTTGTGTATGCGAAGGGACCGAAAATGGGCTATTCAGCGGCTGCAAAAACCTCAATTTAATCCTCAGATTTTGTTATGATGTGGGTAAGACGATCCTAGATATAGAAATGTTTGGATGATTTTCCTGGTCGAGGCTCATCGGGGATCACTGGGACACGTGAAGCTAAGGAGATCGTTTAAGAGAATACGCCAAAGAGAATGTTTTAACCCTTCAAGCCCCGCGACTTCACTCCACTCGGCATAGCCATAATACGCGACATAAAAACAATGTGTTATTGCCTAAAGTACGCTTGACTAAATATCAAAAAACATTTTTATATATTAGTTTTAAATTGTTCAATGCTTTGCCATCATCAACGAAAAGACTTGAGATGGCAGCATATAAAATCTGCTTGAAAAATCAGTTAGTCAAACATGCCCTTTACAAACTGGACGACTTTTATGATATTGCGTCCACAATTGCTAGATTATAAATAACCATATTATGACTATACTTTCGAACTAAGTTTTAGATTTTATTGACATTGTTTTTAAATTAAGCATGTTTCAGAATTTTTCTTTTTATGGTATTGATTATTATTTGTTTGATTATTGATTATTTTGTAAATTTGACTATTTTTAAGTAATCACCTCTGATTACAATTATTTTTTTTCCTTTTAATTAATCAAAGCGGTTTTATCATCCGGTAAATTATGATTGTAAAATTTGACATGTTCCTCAGTATTGTGAAATGCTTTTATGGAATGAATAAATGATGATGATGATGATGATGATGATGATCAATAAAACTTTTTAAAAAGAAATCTGATCTTAGCCTAAGCAGCGGACAGTCATTACTGGAATATCATTACAGTCAAAAATAAAATATTAAAGTTAGTGTCATGATAATAAGGCGGAGTTATTATAACGAAATTCGTTAAATTTATATGTTTTTGTATTAAATTTCCTTTCTATTGCACCTTTTTGTTTTTATAAAATGTTTTTCCAGGTTTGGTTCTTGGCTACAAAAAATGCCTATTAATTCCGCTAGAGGTCCATAGTGGGAGAAATCTTCGATTTAATCGTCGGGGGGTACCTACTTCTGAGAGAGAGAGCGCTTCATCTGATTGTACGTACGAATTGCGGCATTTTTATTTGAGAAAAATCGGCTTTTGCATAAAATCGGTGTTTGAAACCTTTTAAAATTAGTCTCTGGAAGTAGTGCCAGTTCTTCAGTTCTTCATCAAAAAGTCCAGGATACTGTGAGTTATTTTATTCGTTTTTTTTTTGCATATTTTTGAGAAGTGCGAAATTTTGTGCACTGAAATTTTTGGGTGATTTCGCAGGGCATTTATTTTGGGCGAGAACCGCTGTATGACCATTGACACCAGCCATTAAACTTTCCCAGCCCCGGCTTTTTCGCAGTAGGTTTAGGAGTGAGGGACCTCTGAATTTCCGCGACGAAGTCCGGTATTTCGCCTTCGGAAGTAGAGCCCGTATTTGTTAATTTTTTTCGTATTACTGCCAATCCGGAAGTTGCCGTTTTTGTAATTTGTAATTTGTAATTTTATTGTAATCTTTGTTGTGTAATTTTGTTGGAACGTTATTTGGTTATGTAAACTTAGGTCTTTTAGTCTGGGTACTAGGCCTTACATAATTAATAAGTTTTTTTAAATAAAAACCAGATGGAAACACTGATTGCTTATAATTTACCTATTTCACGACCCGTGTATTTGTTTGTCTTATTGCTCAAGCTAGTTTGTAGTCTTTCCGGCGCACAATCCGAAATTTATATTGTTTAAAAAAAAAACATAACCCTTGCAGTTATCCAGCAAGCAGGCTACATTATAGAAAACGGCTTATCGTGGCGTAGTAGTGAATTGAAACCCCCACTAATAAAAACATTCCAAAAAAACCTGGAGTGGGCTCATTGTTATTTGGAAATCCTATTGCAGATGCAGTATTTATCGTCTTTTTCCTGTTGAATCCTGGTCTATCTGCGGACATTCTGTAATTCAGAGAAACTTTAACCACCCAAAAAAAGTCCACGTCTGGGGATGTTTCAATATTCGTGGCTTTGGCGGGTTATGCCTTTTTACTTCAAATTTGAATGCATCTAGAATGCTGAGTATGTATCAAAACGGCCTTTTGGCGTCTGCTAGAAAGTGATTTGGGCATGGAAGATAACGATCTTCAGGAAGATAACGATCCCAAATATAGCAACAGACTATGCACACAATGGAAAGCAGAAATGGAATCACAACATTGAATTGGCCCTCCTAATCACCCTAATCACCAGACCCACTATCCAATTGAAAACGTATGGTCGCTGATAAAGCTTCGAGAAAAACGTATCCATAATGAAAATAATAAAAATAATAATAATTTCTTTATTGTGAACTGTATGTAGGTCGTACAAAATGGATACGTAGGTACTATTATATGTGCTATACAGTTTACCAATCAGGCGTACACTATTTATTTTTCTATAATTAAATATATGTTCACTTCGCAAGTTAAAGGAAAACAAATCCGAAAAGTATTACGTTTTAGACATAGGTATTAGCAAAAATAATAATTAGAACTATTATCTACAAATTAAGTAAATTCCCATTACTATATATAAAGTAAATGTCAGTTTGTTTTTAAATAATGATGTCAAACTGTCAAATTTTTCCATTAATGTCGATATTAAGGTCTTGGGGCTGCAGTTGACTTGGGCGATATTGTATAATTTTCGTTTTTTCTGCATTTACGTACAAATTTAATGAACTCAGCCATTCTAATATAGTACCAAGAGAATCTTCAATTAGAGTTTTTGGTGAGGTTAACGGATTGTTTTAAATAATAATGGAGGTATCGTCAGCAAATAAAACATATTTAAAAGCAGCTAAGCCGACAAATTCATAAGACATAGCGATCACTTTTAACTTTATATACGGAAAATCTAGTTGGAGGTATGTCCCGATGATGTCAGGCAATAATAAACAATAACGGAGATTGGATTAATTTGTGCGTAATATTGTTCCTGTTGATCTTTCAAAATATGGATAAAAAATTTAAAGCCTGACTAAATTTTTGGTTTTATTAACACGAATCTATTGTGGTACAGACTAAATCTAGCTCAAATATCAACAATTTATAAATTATATTTCTGTAAAAAAAAGTCATACTGACATTAATCGCATACGTATATCCTTAATTTGGTCTGAAATTTACGCTGGCAAAGTTCCCGACGTCACCATTGAAATACAATAAAAAATCGAATGGACACAAGCAGAGAAAGAAGATACGGAGCGATAGGTAGAGATACTAAATAAAATGCCACACATTCGCCGAGGCGCGGGGCGCAGAGAAAAGAAAGACTGCGCGAATACCTTATATCGAAATCCCACCGAATCCCTCGTGGATTTTCGAAAGGCAAACCTTCGTTATATTAATATAAACTCGCTAATATAAGCGAGTGTGTATATGCGAGCGAAACAGAGGAGAAAGAGAGAGGCCGCTTTCCTATTTACCAATTTATTTCTTTGTGTCTCACCACAGATTGGTTGGAGCGTGGGGGTAGCAGCCACAGATGTGACACACGGATATATGTAATTTTCATTGACGTAAATACGTCTATAAATTTGCTCTTAAAAATACGATGATAACGAAATATGATGACATGATTCGCATTTTGATGTTTAATTTCAAAATACTAATGTTTTAATTTGAATTTTTAGTAATATTACTAACACTAAATTTGTTAAATTTTATATTATTTCTGCCACTAAAACACAACACCTTACACAATTACGAGAATACGTCCTGTAAAGATCTTATGTAATGGAATTCCTAAATACAATTGAATTATTATTATTAGAGTGTGGTTCTGTGTTAAAATTTACACTTTTTATGTTTTGAAAAATAGGTTAAAAACCTTGCGCCATCTAGCGGTAGCTAAAATATCGCGAATATTGCTTATTCGCGATATTATACCTATTGCTAGATGGCGCAGCGCGCTCAAAGTTTTTAATATTTCCAAATACAAAAAAAAACAAAACAAAAAAGTTTTTGAAAAACTTTTTTATTCTGGTTTTTCCCATTTTTTTTTTCAAACCAAAAGTTGCTTATTTGTTCGTACTGATTCACCCACTTCAAGGATGTCATTAATAAAAAAGTAATGCTGTATATAGATAATAATGAAAATATCCAAGTATTTTATACAGTATTTGTCAGTTATAGAAGAGTCAAATTAAATATTACAAATATAAACTTACAACAATAAAAATGGCACAATACAAAATAAATAGGTTATATAGTTAATACGGTTGCTGAACAAACATCCAATCATAGGTACTCTACAAACTCCTGGGAGCTAAAGACTGACATCTGCGGCACCGACCACGCGTTTCAAACAAGTCGCCACAGTGTAGCATTTTTAGGTGCTGAAGATGAACAATTTTAAGAACGAGGGAATTTTAAGTTAAGTAAAAAGATTTGTCAATTGTATTAAAATAATAGCTTATTATGTTGAAAGTAAAATTACACTTAATACTAGTTGACTGTAACCTACTCATTATCATTTTTATTTCAATGCCGTAGTATAATTTATTTCGATTTATTCATTTACCGAGAGCCCCGACGCGTTTTGTGCGTGTTAATATTAGTTAGATAAGTCGACTATCAATTTATCAAGTGCGATATGTAACTCACTTATCCCCGTTCAAGCCTTTATTAGCACAAGATACGTGGGATGCTTCTAAGCTTTTGTCTACCTAGCTTTTTCGTCTCGTCAACTGTCGTCAAATATCATCTCGTCAATTGTCATCATTTTTCACCGCAACGAGTACTTTTTCGCAGGAGGAAGTCCGAGTACTTCCCCGCGAGTAATTCCCCGCGCTCCTAACGAGCAAGAAAAACCTTTCACGAGTAGCTTTGGCCGAAATTGCCAACTCTTGTCTTGTCTGTTATCTCTGTATTCTGCCTCATAAACCTGAATGTGCCAAAGATATGTTCGTTTTCCGTGATTAAAATGACCTCAATTGCTCGAAATCACAAGTACAACTACTTGAATCACGACTTTCACGGTTGTTTGACATTATAAACAATATAAAACGATTTTATCCCGTGACTTTTGTAGCACCTGATGTTTCGGCGATATTGTGACCGCTGTTGTCCGAGGTATACTGAAGTGCTATCAATCGTCATGCGTTGTTTTTCTGCGGATATGCATCAAACTGCTGCTGTTACTGTGCAGGTTATTACGGTAGTGATGCGGCTGGTTCGGCACGCGTGAATTTTTAAAATCCGACATGCACACTAATCACTTTATCTTGTGTCGCGCCTTTGTGCTCGATGGGCGTTGAGAACATTTTAAGTAGAGGGGACCATGTACGTAGTAGAGAGTTTAAAACCGTCGTGTCTATTGAAGTTCGGGGTTGTTTTTATTTCAATTGCTTCCCCGATCATGCAGGGAAAGAAAACAATATTCTCTGAATAACACAATGGGATTTTGAAACTGCACCCAATAATTCATTCGGCTATCCAATATGTTTTCGCAGATCGCCTATTTTTCTCGCTGAACGCTTTTAACATCTGTGACGTGTTCTATCAGTCGAGTGGCTATGGGCCGTTTCGGAAAGAGCACGAGTAGGGACATACCGTATTAATTTGTTTATCATCTTAGTTATTCGATCTATTACGACCTTGACGTATAGTAATAATGGTCGTGATCTGCTTGGTTCCTAAGTTTCATCCGTATTGTATCGTGAACGTGTCTCATGATATTTTCCGTAAAGATCAAACACATCATTGACATCTTCCATCTCCTGCGGAAAATCCTTAGCGTCCCAAAGATCGCCTGCTCGATTCTCGAGCGACGTTGACACTCAACAAATATGGTAGGAATGAGAGCGTGAGCTGACATACATAATTAGATTCCGCAGAATAACCCGTAATTTGACTATACTAGAGCTGATTCTATCAGCTCATGATAGAATTATCTCAAGTTACCGCCAGGATACGGGATTTTGGTACATAAAATCAATTACCTCCATTCCCTAAAGTCTGTTGATATTCTATGATAATTCCTGTAGGAGCTAGAGTAAAATGATTTTCTGCGTAATCGAATTCGTCGAATTCAATGTCAATTCTTTGGCCTAACAGGAGAGATCTGCCGGAGGCCTATGCATAATTTCAAAACGTTCAAATGTGGTATGCATCTGATGTATACAGTTATTCACATAATTCTAAATCTGTGGTCTCGCCTCTTTCCCCCGCTCCTCTCTGTCTCTGTTGAATGTTTTCCTACATCTGTCTGCTGACTGCCGATGGCGGGAATAATGTAATTTTAATAGCTTTTCTCCTCGCCTCTGCCTCCCCCCCCCCCCCCCCCCCTTCCCTTCTCGCGAGGGTTCTGATCTCCGGCATTGGAAATTCCAATATTCCTCTCTCTCGCAAGTTTCCCTTGAAAATGGCAATGCCAACTATTTATTCGTGTTGATGTTTTCTCTCCGAACGATAGGGGACGTCGCAAATATACAATCCCGTTTTCTCACCCGGGAAAAAAAGATTACCTATTCAAATTATTATCCCCTTTTCTCGGCATTTCTTGGACGGTATTCGGAATGGCGCTCGGGAAATAGCAATTATTATATTTCGTATTTGGCGCATGCAATTACCCTTGTTTTTCTCATGACCTATGCAGTTTTGTCACCAACAAAGGACGAACCAGGAAGGTTTAACGATATTGAATGTCCTTTCAACTGCAGGGTGAACGTGGAGACTTGGGGACGAAACAGTCCACTGTTAGATACGTCATTGCCCGTGAGAGACCAACGCCTTACCGCGTGGTACTGGGAAGTTGCCCAGCGAGCAGTCTGGTCCCAGGTCCGAAGTCGCTTGCGCGGCCTCTACCTGATGTTAGAGGTAATTCAGTTCGAACTTATCTCGAACCGTGGCGTTCTAAGCCCGTCTGTTACATAGACGGCCTTACACAGTGGCAAAATGGTTAGGTCGCCTGATTTTACATTGTAAGATCCCGGGTTTGATTCCCGGCTGGGTCACCATTTTCCGTTGGGATCTAATTGAAGGAATTGCAATTTCAATTCTGTCGATCGAATGTAATAACAAGACACACACACACACACACTCACACATGTCACACCCACACATGCATATAAACACGTAATAGCAGGGTGGGCTGTAAGAGATTATCATATGATAATAGACCCGACCATTGTAAAATTTCACAATAAAGAGACGAAACAAACAAACTTAGAAAACGTATAAGAGCATTTCCAGACCCCCCGGTTATTAGCCGAAGAGCACAGTCGATTAGCTGACGCCGCACGATGCTCAAACCGACCACCAGCTTCCGAAGGCCATCACTCCAGGAAACCGAGTCCCTGGTGTGACAAGGGAAACAAAGTCCTCCCCAGGTTCGGTCGAACCTCGACGGTTATTTACGAGGAACCGCAAAAATCTGATCGCAAAATATTACCAACAAAAGAAACAACTTTATCAGAGCAGTTATGTAGATAATATTGGGCTGAACAGATTAATTGCTGTGTTGACGTAGCTTTGCAAATAGCAATTTGTGTCTAATAATGCCAGCATAAAAAAACGTGACGATTTCTATGACCAGCAAATCAAATTATACGTTACTTCTGGCGTTATCAGGAGCACATGCGATTGTGGGGATTGGGGCGTTCGAGGGTACGTGTCACAATCATAAATTAACGTTACCAACTTTGTTTTGTTTCATTATATAAATATATAAACGTGTTATTTTAGGAGTTTTTAGCCTTAATGCCTTTGTTGATAAAAGAGATTTTAAAATGTTTCATAAGACATTTGAGCCCTCTGTGAATGGTAGCAATTTAAATACGTAAATATTTGTTGTGTTTCTAAAATAAAAACTAAGTATTACAAAACGAGTAAAATAAAATCTTTAAAATATATAGCTGAAGTGATTCATTGCCCATAAGCATTGAAGATGCTGCATTTTACTTTCCCACCCCACCAACCGACGAGGAGGGAAACTATTGTGAACGCGCTTAAAAAATCGGGATGAAGACGGTAATATCCATTCTGAGCCCCACTGAGATGATTAATAACATTTCCAGATAGAAGTCTGATTTTCAGATTCCAGATTGAATTGATGTCTGTCTGCGCATAAACGCTTAATCCGATTTGCATTCATGCTTCGTTTGGTAAAATTTGGCATTCATGCTTCGTTTGGTCAGGGCAAGAATTGAAAAGGTTATAGTTGAAAGCGGTCCACCAGGAAGCACACTAGTTAGGTATATTTCAATATCGCAATTAGACTTAGAGACTTGAAATTTGGTACACCAATACCTTGGTGGGCTGAAATCCCACTGTGAAATTATGTTTGGAATATCTCCTATACAAGCTACACTAAAAAAAAAAACCGCCACACACTTTAATCAAATATTAACGCCTCGGGTGGCATGGTTCATTTCTCGATTAAGGTCTAACACATGGAACGGAACCCAACCGAGTTTGTCCGCCGACCGATCGACTTTATTTATGATATTAATATTTAGATAATATCAGTCTTTGGCTACTTACCGGGAAAGTTTTGCTGTGACACAACCGTTTCTTAAAATTTATAATTGAATTGATAGTCTTATAATATTATACTTTCGTGTGTCGTTTGACTTTGAAGAATAATGACGATGTATGTATATTTCGGTGTCGGTGGTTTAATATGTACAATGAAATCCTTTATCATTTAGCATCACGATGATGCGTCCGCTACTGCCGACTTAGATCATCTTCCTCGTCAATTTATGTCATCATTAGTCCTCATCACTTTTCGGTTCGTCTCTTGCAGGGTCAGCTTAGTCTGAGACCATCCCTATGCCTACTGATTGGGGAATGACGAGGTTCTGTTTTTACACGACTGACCCACAAAAAAGGAGTGTAATGTGTTCAGGGTTCATCTATGTATGTTTTTTTATAAACAGCAACACTTGTTGCTGTTCAACCTCTTTTTACACGACTGCCAAAAAAAGGAGTGTTCTGTGTTCAGGATTCATCTATGTATGTTTTCCGTTTCTTTATTCCATCATAACTTCTAAACGCTTGAACTAACAGTTCCAAATACTTTAAAAAAATGTAAAGTATGTGGAATTGTTAGAATCGTTATCTCATTCCGAGTGTCATAGGGTACCTTTACTTTCCAAATATCAAGTAAGTGGTTGTCTAAATGTCCAAATGACAATAAATTTACATAAATATATCGTGTTTAATGTCAAATGAAAGGACTGATTGAGTGCATTCAAGAAATGTTCATTATTCTATATGGATAAATACATAAACCACAAATATTTCATAAAAAACCATAATAAAAATAATTATAAATATAATAGTTCGCTTTCTATAACGGCAGTTAAGTTTTTTATTCTTTTTAATATGTTTACTTGTGGCTATAGCCGTGCATTAGTGAATATGGTCTTTGCGGTTGCGGAGTGTTCTTCTGGTCCTTTCCCGGTTTGGTTTGCATAGTTTAAGTAGGTATGTTTGCTGAATATTGACTATTGAGGTCCGCCACAATAATAATATTTATATTGGAAATTTACTGTGTTTTTACCACAAACATTTTTTTACTGAATGAATTCTCTTGATAATTTTAATGTGTTTCAACGAAGGCATTTTTTTGTAGTATCGGAAATCGAAACATTTTAAAACAATGCTCCCAAAATAATTTTTTGCCTGTTTGATTTTCAAGAAATACCTGCGTTTTCACTGTTAGAGCGTTTTTCGAGGAAGATTTCTTTGTAATGCAATGAAAATGTATATACAAGTAAATATATTAAAAATAATAAAAAACACGACTATGTATTTATAATTATATTTTTTAAGGTTTTTTTAAAGAAATTTTTGTGGTTTATGTATTTGTCTATATAGATAGATATATATATCGTAGTTTTATAATTTGTAGTTTTATATTCTACCCAAATGTTGGATTGGAATAAATTCGTAAGAACCGGTAATATTATGTGGAGTGTATTAATTTAAATGATGAATGTCAACATGTACCGCTTAACACGGCGATTTATATTAAAGACGCTGCTTTCTCCTTACGCAACGATTCTAATAATACAGCACACTTATAAATCAGTTAAAGCATTGTAAAGTTATGGTAGAATAAAGAGATGGAAAACATACATAGATGAATCCTGAACACAGAAGACTTTTTTTTTGGCAGTCGTGTAAAAGGAGGCTTAGCAGCAACAAGTTAAGGGTTAAGTGGATGAAAAACAGACGTGCGTGCTGATTTAGACATTCTGATCGACTCTTAGACGGAAAGAAACTTAAGAACCGCCGCACAGAATCTAATTTATAAATAAGGTAAAACAAATTTACCGCGTGAAGTTTGTAATACCCGACGTTTCGGCGATGTTGCAATCGTCGTTATCAAGACAACGACTGTTGATGTTTGATGATTGACAGCTGCGGTAAGGATAGGAGGTGGTCTTCATCCTGCAGCGTTCCACAGTCGTATGTTGGATTCGCTGTGTAGCCCTAGAGGACGAGATTGGCTCGGCAACTTGTCATAGTGTCCTTTGGCCCGGCGGTAGAAGGATTGGCCCGTGAGTTAGACTCACCGTTTCCAGGGACGCCCGATTGTTCATGGTCGCAGACTAGACAACCAACAATGTGCACAATCTTCTGGGAGGCCCCTTCTGTGTCCCCGATATAGATAAGGATATTGCACGGCATTGCAACATCATCCCGAAAACTCTTCCTTTGCGAACCCGGGAAGGGCAGCTTGTCTAATATTAATTCCCGGCCTATCCAATACGCTTCTGTGCAACGCGCCCCTCATCACACTCATCACCGCCAACCAGCGTAAATAATTTGTCATCATCCTTGAAATTAGAGGTGTCATATTGCCAGACCGCTAACTCATTACAGTAGTTTATGGCAAGGGCCATACTGCAGCGATAAGCTCTCGATTGCGCCCCTGACAAATTGTACTACGAGTATTACCATAAAACAACGCATTCCCTCTGCCTACCCGCCAATGGCGCATCCCATACAAAACATTCGCGACACCAACGACATATGGGGTGCAATAAAGTTTATTAATAACGCTCCGTTCGCAAATAGATAGATAGATGGCGGCCAATTTCATGGTTACTCGCCATGTAATTGTTCGTTCGCGGCTTATTCAAATATTTATATATGTATTGATTATCGGTCGCCCGCGGCTTCGCTTCGCGTGGAGTTTCGAATCAAGTTGTTAGTTTTAAAAGATTAATGTTTATTTGCCTTTTCAGGCACTACCTATAGGTAGATAGTTCAATCATTTAAATAATGCATTTTCGTTTCACACGTTTTTCTCTTAGATTGACGAAACAGTTGAGGCAAAGTTATAACCTAGCTTTTGTGTAGAATTTTCAAATGGGTTCTTTACCACTCTGGGATTAACTACCTGTCTTACCGAGCGATCGACCGACTGACTATAATATGAAAGCTCAGTTAATTTTGAATTTTCGAAAAACTGTGAATGTCATTATTTTTCATTTGTAATGAGAAGCCTAAATATAAATTTTGATATCTGTAGCTTGAGCGGTTTCAATTTTCCATACGATAGTAAATTCACTGTTTTTTACCCCTTTAGGGGTTGAATTTTCAAAAACACCTTCTTAGTGCCCATATACATTTTAAAAGGAAGTCTTATGCAATATTTTAAGTTCCTAATCCCAGTCGTATGAAATGTGCTCTGATGTCAGTCAGTTTATAAGTCAGATTCCCCATTTAAAAATTTCTCATGGAGTTCACAATGGTAATTAATTTTTTTTCACACAAATTTTATCTTCTTTTTTACCCCCTTAGGGGTGGAATTGGCAATAATTCTAAAACACATTTTTTTAACCTAATTTAATTACCCGAGGGAACAAGTACCAGTTCCTATATGCCGTATTTTCATACAAATTTTCATCCCCTCTTTTACCCCCTTAGGGTTCGAATTTGCAAAAAAAAACTATTTCGTGCTTACTTTCACTACGAAATAAATACAGGTGAAAAATTTCGAGTAACCAGATCCAACGATTTAGGTATCTCCATACAATATTTCATCCCTTAAATTACCCCCTAAGTGTTGATTTTGAAAAAAAAATTAAATGCCAATATTACCAATTTGTAATGAGTAGCCTAAATATACACTTTGATGTCAGTAACTTTAGCGGTTTCGATTTTCCATACAACAGAATTTCACCCTTTTCACACTCTTAGGGGTTGAATTTCCAGAAATCCTTTCTTAATGCTCGATAAAATTATAAAAGGAAGCCTTTTGCAAAGTTTTAACTTTCTAACCCCAGTGGTTTAGGCTGTGCGCTGATATATCAGTCAGTGTGTATATATATGTATATATATATATATATATATATATATATATATATATATATATATATATATATATATATATATATATATATATATATATATATATATATATATATATATATATATATATATATATATATATATATATATATATATATATATATATATATATATATTTATATATATATATATATATATATATATATATATATATATATATATATATATATATATATATATATATATATATATATATATATATATATATATATATATATATATATATATATATATATATATATATATATATATATATAAGTACGTTCATTGGAGTCAGTTGCTTCTATTCTGTAAAACAGAAGAATATTTTTTTTCGAATCTCGTTACTATGCAAATCAACGCACGAATAAATACAAATAATACTACTTAAAAGCTTCTGAAGACAAGTACATCGTCTGTAATCGAATAACTAGCAATTAACCCATTTTAAATAAAATGAATTGAGTCACAGAATAGCAGGAAGTGACTCACAATACGACTTGTGATACATTTCCTTCATTTTTACATGCCTGCCCTAAAAAGGAGTGTTATGTGTTTAGGATTTATTTATGTTTTCCGTTTCTTAATTCCACCATAACTTCTAAACGCTTGATCCGATTTAGAAGTGTGTAGTATTGTTAGAATCGTTATGTCATCGTGAGTGTTGAAGGCAAACTTCAGATAAACAATTATCTAAATCTGAAAATGTCAATAAATTAGAATAAATATATCGTATTTAGTATCAAATGAAAATTCTGATGCAGAACATTTCGGAAATATATAGTATAATACATATCGTTTAAGATACCTGCCGCAGGGCGCAGAAGATGAACTTTATTATCCTAAAAACCGCTTTTGAGCGCAAAGAACTGTTCTAATAATTTTAAATACAACAGATCACTTAATAAGGGCAGTCGCATTTTTTTTAAAGTTTTAAATTATTCTTCTTTTGTATTATATTGTTGTTTTCATAATACGCTAGATTAAAAATCTTTTTGAGGAAGTCAGCGTAAATTCAAAATTGCGCCGAGTGGAAGCTTAATTACTAAAATCGTCTTACTTATTCCTTTTTTAGTTTCTCTATGTCGTCAAATCTCCTTCTTTTTATAATCATAATAATCATTTATTCATTCTTAATTGTCTTAAAACATTATAATACGGCAATTAGTGATAAAGAATAGATAATATATGAATAATAATATTGTTTTCCCAAATAATAACATAATTATGTAGGTACATGTAACTTTAAAAAAAAGTATATTAGTTATCCTTAGGGCATTAAATCCGGTCGTACATATACAATATTGTTAAGGATAACATATATTTATCTGGATTAAATTATTGATATGTAGGCCAGCTAAATGGCAAATGAGATGTCAAATCCGAATATTTATTTTAAAATTATCTAACAAAGGTCATTTAATATTTTTACCGAAATTATTTTTTTTAAAAACATTTTACGGTAGAAATTCGAAGATATCGATATTGCAAGTTAATTAGCCTCTCAGTGGCTTGTGCCAACAAGTGTCTGACAGTACCTACCCTACAAACCCCCAATACAGTTTGGACGGCTTTAAAGGCGAAAAATATTTCACTACAAAACCTTTCTCAATAATCGAGAAAGCTTCAGATTGGATTCCTGAGATCGATTCGGTCTCTAAGCAGCATAAATTCCCTGAACCCAGTATAAATAACTCTGTACTCTCTATTTCGGAAGATGGAATTATTGAAGAATTAACTGTTCCATGGGAATCAAATATTCCAAATATATTGTGTTTAGTTTCAAATGAAAGGTCTGATTTAGTATATTGCAGAAATATACATGTATAGATATATGTATAAATACAAAAACCACAAATATTTCATAAAAATCATTATAAATACAATAATTCACTTTCTGTAACGGTAGTCATGTTTTTTATTCTTTTAAATATATTTAATCTTGTTCTCTATTGCAATATAGTCTTGTTCTCTATTACAATATACGCTTAAATAATAAAAAAAACTGTAGATAATTTCAATTCGAAAATAAACCTCCTAGTATCCGACGAATCTCACATTCCGATTTCATATTCAGATCTTGTTTAATTTCACATTCAGATTTACTTTTTAAAAAGCATAATTCTGAAATGCAGTGACTGACAAATATCGAAATCCTTGCTCAATGCATTCTTGCACATGTAAGTATGTTCCTATTTGAACATTAGTATGTTCAAATAGGAACATACTTACATGACAGACTCAGACAGACACTCATGACAGACACAGACAGAAAGAGAGAGAACATTAGATAGTTCTCTCTCTTTCTGTCTGTGTGTCTTTCTCTCTATATCTCTCTCTCTAGCTCTCTGGAGTATGTACGAGGAAGTATATGGTGCGCCAGACTATCGATCAGATGCAGGGGCCATCCCCGCGTCCCGCGGGAGCGCTCGGGACCCGGAGGCCGTCCGGGATTACATCCCGAAACACGTATTCTAATCATCCGCCCGCATAATAGATACCGCGCCGCCCGCCCAGCCTGCCAGTTTAGAACGCGTCGCCGTTATCTTTTACATACATTCATGAGGCCGCCCGCCGCACCCCGCCCAACGCAGACGCCGCCGTCGCCCGCCCATCAGAGCCGCCACCGCACACAGACGTGTCCGGCATCAGCCAGTTGGACCTTGTAGAAACAAATATTTTTATCATAATATGTAGAAAAGTAAAATGTTGTGTTTTTAATTAAAAGCCGTATAGTCGTAATGCCGCAAGTCATGAAAAAAGAATTTTCTCGGAAAGCAGACGAGCATTCCCCCTCCCCCCGCGCTTACCCCGTAACCCCCAACCCCCACACGCCCCCCCCCCTCGATAGTGATTGTATAAAGTGGTTATGATCGTAGTATATTTGTAGTATTTCAATGGTATTAAAATAACTATTTTCCAATTAATCCAGTCATGTTAGGGGTTTCGGTTACAATGAGAGATAATAAGCTGGAAACTTGTATACACCAATAGATGTTAATATCGATGGAGCTATAGAAACCTAGATAATCGCGAGAAAACGATTTTTGTGACCTTTGACCTTGAATAACTTACGACGCAGACACGAGATTTTATGAGACAACTTTTAGTATGCCACAATTAAGCCGTATTTATACGAGTTTCCAGCTTATTATCTCTCATTCCGAGGCTGACCCCTTTTTTTGTTAACTGCACTAAGTAGTAGTATTTTCCTAAATACAGTGGAATTTAAAAAATATATGTGTTGCTTTTATGAGATATTCAATCCAAAAAATTCACTATATCGCTTCAGCCCAACGACGCATCTGTGTACCGAATTTCAAGTCTCTTAGTCCAATAAGTCAATATTGAAGAATGAATAGCTCGCCCCCTGGTGGATCGATTTCAACCACAATCGTTTCAACTCTTGCTATGATCAAATGATGCCTGCATACCTACTAAATTTCAGCTTAATTGGATGAAGCGTTTGGGCGCTATCGTGGAAGAATAGACACAGGTAAACTTCAATCTGGAAATGATCTTAATCGTATTGAGAGGAGGGGGGGGGGGGGGGGTCAAAATGGATATTTCCGTCTTTATCTAAAAAAAATGTTTAACGCGTTCATAAAACTTTCCTTTACAGCTGGTTCGCCGGTAAAGTAAAAGTCTATTATGTCATATTATGTAAAAGTCATATTAAATCGTTAAGTTGCAAAAGAAAGCATTGGAAATACTGCGCAATAGACTTGGTAATACATATGCTCTGTTATTAAACTGACTTCGATTAAGAAACATTGAAATTTTTCTTCCGGTACCGAGTCCGCTACCGCGCAATATACATACATATGTATCTTTCCTGACTCGATATGAGTTCGCTGTGCGCCGCGGGCCGCATATTCGTGAAGTTTGTGAGGGACCACCACTCACAAGACTCCAAATTATTCGATGTGAGGTGGCGGTGTCAACTTGCTGGTTATCTCCGTGTTTAAAGGCGGTTTGATGAAGCAGAAGGTATTTATTTATCGAGTATTGCCAGTTATAACACTTGCCGAACAGACTATGTAATCGCGGATGTAGTGTCTCGCGGGCCGAGTGACTGAACTGATGAATGAATGCTTTGGTTGCTTTTTGGTCGGTATATATAGGCCGTTAAATGATGCAATTCGAAATATTATTGTAAGTAAACGTATTGTTTCATAGTGCTGATTCACTGCTGCACACGTTTAAATAATAGCTGAAATGTGTCAGTGGAATTCACTGGAAATCGATGCATTTGTTGATCGTATGTTAACTGGACTTAAGGTCCGTTACAAGTTCTTTCTAACCAAAGTAAGGCTGGATCACCCTCGCACATTTTCAAGCGGAAACATGCCTAAACAAACAGTATCTTATTATGTGCGCGTATTAGGTAAAAAAACATATATCTTCTAGAAATTACTTGTATTTGTATTTAATAAATAATGATAAGGACGTATTCCACCTATCTAATAAATACGTAAGCTGTGTATTCGAGTTATCGAAGCATTGACCTATTTATGTATAATATGTACTTAATACGTAATGTTTTGATTGAATATAAATAATGAAATAAATAAATAAAAATATGTTTTCTATTTAATATTGGGTATTATGGGTACAAAAACATGTAATACAAATCGATAAAATAACACTGCCTAATGCAATGCAATGGACTAATTGCAATGGACCACCTATATGGATTGACTGACCTAGGACCTATGGACTTATGAACCAGTTCTAAGCATAGGGATGCTTGGTTCAGATGCAGAAAATAACAACTCTGAGTATGTTCAGATACTCCTAAGAAGAATAATTCTTAAGAAAACTCGTTAATTGGCATTAGATGGCGTCGCTCCCAATTATCTTACCGGCAGATTTACTGCACTATCGGCTCATGAACGCCCTCTGAGATCAAAAAACAACCTGCTACTCTCTATCCCTAGTCACAGCAGTGACTTCTTCTCATTCTCTTACACCGTGCATGGAGCCCGTCTTTGGAATGCTTTGCCGAAAAATGTGAGAACCGCGCCAAGCATAACAACTTTTAAAAACAGACTCAGAGAGCATTTGAAATCCTCCAGATAAATTCCCTTTCCCCTCCGATTCCCCTCTTTTTAAAACTTTAGCGTCCTTATAGGTGTTAGATTATTTTGATGTGGCAAATCTGTGCCCACAAAGAGTAAAGTATATACCTACTTCTTTCTATCCTCCTTTATTTTATTTGTCATACTCTTTATATAGGTTAAGTTATGTAGTCTACTCGCAAATAATGTTTTTACAATAGTATAGCTTAGCTCTAAAATATTGCCTGCAGGCAATAAGCTCGCCTTTTCTTAAGAATAAAGAGTTCTATTATTATTATTATTATTACTATTAATTGCGAAATATATTCCTAAATATTTAATGCATGTATGCAAATATTTTTGGTATGCCATTTTGTCCATCTCTGATAGATAGATTTTTACTTTATATATTTAATTTAATTTTAAAACAATTCACGAATAATATATTACAATTTAAACATGACATAAAATATTATGTGACTAAATGACTTAATCCGCAGCTAGAAACAAACTCGGTTATTATAAGATGTCGCCTAGCTAAGCAAAGCACGTTCTTTGGCACATATTCTATAAATATACACACGTTTAAAAGTGTGTGAATGCGTTCAAATTTACTTTATTTATGAACTAGCTGACCCGTGCCCACTTCGTTGGGCGGTAAAACTTTTTAATTCTGATGAAATTATGAGTGTGGTTCGGTTAGTACTGAGTGCTATGATTTATTTCCTGACTGCCAAAAGATGGTTTATATTTTTACAGGTTTATATGTATGTATGTATTTGCATGCCAATTTGACTATACGTTTTACCGTAAATTGTGAGTGTCTTCTTGTGAGTGTCTTATTTGTGAGTGTCTTATCTCTTTAACCATTTATGCAGTAAAAAGGAAATTATATGCAGTAAAAGGGAAAAGTCTTTTGTTTTAAACACTTGAGACAATAAATTTACTAATTTGATGTGAATTCATAATTGTTTGACAATATGACCAATAAACATGACCTAACGATTTAAATTATTTTTTATTATAAAAAACTACTTTTTGTGTCTTAAATATAAAATTTAGACATATGCTGTCGCTGACTTTTTTGTAGGCAATACCAAGCTCTACTCTAGAACTCAATCATATATCTCTCATCGTTAAAGCAGCGTTCGTATGTAACGTTTTCATTCGACCGTTTTTTCTCCGACTTACTTTGCAAATCCAACTACCACGATAAAGTCTTTTCATTTCTCGGATTAATATATAGCCCTATGACACTCACAAATAACGTGGCTTTCTAGTGATAAAAGAATTTTCAAAATCGGTTCAGTGGATCCAGAGATTACTTCCTACAACCTCACAAACTTTACCTCGTTATAATATTAGTATAGATGAGCACAATATGAAGATGTGAAGATTATCCGTCATGTTTTAAATTACGATCAATTAAGTTCTTGGCATACTCTAAACAACATGTATTGGACGTATTTTCTCATAGCATATTTATTTCAATTACTGCAAAGCTTGAAGATTTATTATGTTTAAGATTATGAGAACTTTATTATTGCAGTGAATTAAAATTTAATGAGAGAATATAATTGGTTTGATTGATAATTGGTATAATTATGTGGCAGTGAGCGCAATTCAAACAAAGTAAGTAGTCTGCTGAGATTCTACCCGCTATGCAGTGCCATCGTTGTTTAGCAACCAAACACAAATGGGGGTGGAAGTGTGGGGTGGCAAGAGGGGTGAAGGCGCGGGGAGGGCGGGGGGGGGGGGGTTCCTCCCGACGTCCAAGTAAATAGGAAAAGGGACCACATCCTGGGTGGAAGGGATCAAGTGGGATTAGACGAACGACAACCAATCATGAGCAACTGGACCGTGCGTAAATCGAGACGTCGCAAGCGACCGCCCGCCCTCAGCCCGAGACACACCCTTATCGCCGCCCGCGAAAGGGGCGAGATTCGCGCGGCCGACGCGGGCGTTGCGCCAGTCGATGCCATTACTAAAACCGTTGGGGTGAACTCGCAAGAAAGTTACAGTATTGTAATTGTATTTCTCTTCGTGCATGTGTCCTCGACGTGTATTATGGTGTGCGCGATATCAGTCTCTTCTTATACTCCGTATGTTTCGAATTTAATTTAATTTAATTGAATACAATTTACAACTATTACAATTTTTAATAGAGAACATCAACTACCATATATCTAAACCACGTAGTACACAGCAAGAAATTAAACTCAATTACTAAGTGACGCCCTATGACTGATGTCGCCCAACAAAGCAAAGCTTGTGCTTGGGCGGACCTTCCACAAAAAAAGAGTCTTTGAATACATTAAAAAATACATTAAATACGATAAAAAACACGTAAATACAATAAAACTTGTAAAAACTAAAAAAAAACAAAAATATTGAAAAATCTTGATAGCTATGTGCAAAATTAAGTGCAAATACACGGCCAAATATTAAATAAAAAAGATAATTACAGTGAAGATTTTTTTTCATCGCAATATGGTCATAATTGAGTGTAGGTATCCTATGATACTCGGGATGACATAAAGAATCTAATAATACCACAAACATCCAAATCGGTTTAAGCGTTTAGAAGTTACGGTGTAAGTTACGAATCTGAAAACATATTTACATACATGAATCCTGAACACATTACACACGTAAAAAGAAATGCAATTAGGCCCATTGCAGGCTACTTGAGGCTACTTAATTATTTTTTGTCATCTCTTTACTTTGCCTATATAAGTTTAGGATATTTTGTCGTGGTCTTGACTGATTGGTTTTCCCAGCATCTACTGTATTGGCCCATTGTCCATACACATGGCATTGTCCACCATGAAACAAAGAGCTTTATTCGTATCCATAAACTAATGTTCAAATGAAATCAAATCAAATAATTTATTGCCCTGAAAACTAATACAAAGTTGTATAGACAGTTGTAATACATTTACATTTGGCCGTGATATGATTGAATTCTTCATTAATGATCAAATTCTTTTATCATTAATGAAGAATTCTTTTATCATTAATCAAAAAATAAAAGGTTACTCGTAAGAATAAAGAAGGTATTATTGTAGAATTGAATCGAGTCCCACCATTTAGTTTACCAGATAAAAAACACAGAGTAAAATATGTAGAAAGTTATAGAGATGTAAGATATAGAGAAGATATGTAGAAATTAACTCAATAAGTAGTGATTCTATTACATTGAATATAATGAATAATGTAATGAGAAAAAAAAGGTTATAATAAACATAATATTTTTTTTAAAATACCGATATTTTAAAAATTTTAAAAAATTAGTTTTTTTTTAGTATAAAATTAATAAATGAAGTGTCCAAAATAACAAAAAATTCATGTGACGATTGTCAAAAAGTAAGATAAATGTCTTAGTGATTATATTGTAAATAAAAATAGTCGAGATATTTTTTAATTTTATTTTCTTTTATTCAGGAAAATAACAGTGTATAAAAGTAAGTAGCCAAACAAGATAGATATAAAAATTACACCAGAGACAATTTTTCACTAAATGAACATCAATATTATTTAAGTGATAAGAGAAAGAAAAAAACGAGAAAAGAAAAACGATAGGAAGGGAGGGAACAGGAAGGGAAGGAGGAACATAGTAAAAATAAATACATTATGTTGATGGGTGTCCATGTAATTAACAAATTTACCAGTACCTACTTAAAGTTGAGACAGGTACGTTGGTATGAATAAATACAATTAGTGCAAACAGTAGATAATAAGTAATAAATTTTCAATATTAAGTGTTAAATATCGCCCTCTTTAACAAATTTCTGAATCCAATGTTCGATTCAGCGAAGATATTTATTGATGCGTATCGATCATCGCAAACCCTACACACACGGTTTAAGAAAGAGTCTTTACGGTAGTTGTTATTGCAAAGGCTAATGTGAAACAATGAGGACTGTCTTGTCGTTCTTGATGGGGTCCGGAAAAGTATTAGCTGGACCAAGTCCATGCAGTTTAATCTGTTGTTTATGATTTTATGTAGGAAGACTAGATCATGGTACATCCTTCGATCAGTCAAAGAAGTAAAGTTGTACGAGTGGTGAACGTTGATGCCGTAAGAATTGTCAAGTGTGAAGTAAAATCTAGATATAGTTTAAATATTTTAATAATTTAGTCTGGATGCGCTCGATTCTATTATTATGGATGGCATATGAGGAGTTCCACACTTGCGAGCAGTATTCAAGATGCGGGCGAACGTAGGCATAGTAAAGCGTTTTAATAGTGTGTAAATTAAAAAGTGATTTAGAGGTCCTTAGAATGAAACCCAACATTCCAAATGCTTTTTTCGTTATTGTGTCGATATGATCAATAAACTGCAGTTTGTCGTCCAATAGAATACCTAGGTCTTTGGTAACGGATTTAGAATGGATGACAATATTAATATGTGCCTACCTAATAATAGAAATACCTAATGTTCTCGGTGAAAACGTGCTTTTTCGGTTCAGGTTAGGTATCTATGTAGAGTTATATATTTTTTTTGGACACAGCCTGAAGCCTGGGTCGAAGAGAAGGTGGGTGTATGGGGGTCAGTGGGGGGGGGGGGGGGGGTTGTCTGGCCGCGGTGTCCCGGCGTCAGTTCTGAGAGTCGCGGCAAGACACGCCAAGCGGCAAACGAGGAAGGAGGGTGAAATAAATATAGAGGGACGTGGATTTATTGCTAACACTACACAACCCGCCGCCACCGACTGAGCCTCCCAAACTGTAGCGACAGTTTTCAGAAATGTTTATTAAAATATATTAAAATGCTCTGTCCCAAGCCAACCCTGGGCGCAGCAGCCATGTCATAATGACACTTAGAAAGGGCTATCAGACACAATAAACGGGTCAATTTCAAAAAGGTCAACAGGGGTGAGGGACCTGGGAATTACATTTGATACACAGTTGAATTTCCGTGCCCACATTATAAATATTTGCAATCGTGCTAGCAAAATGGTCGGTTTTGTTATTCGCATAATATGCAAACAGTTTAATAATATTCATGTAATGTTTGTACTATATAATTGTTTAGTCCGTAGCATACTTGAATATAACTCGGTCATCTGTTGTACAAGTGAAAACAAATACATTCAGATGGTAGAGCGTATTCAAAGAAAATTTTTAAGATATATTTATTACAGAAAATACAATATTTATCCAAACTTATTTCCGTCCGATTTCGTGCTAGGAATGGTAGGATACAACAGTCTTGAAACGCGTCGATATATTTCCCTAATTATATTTGCATATAAATTAATTCAAGGAACTGTTTATTTGCCAGAGATACTATATAAGTTTGAATTGTACGTACCGGTAAATTACACGGCGAGGAGATCGAATGTATTGTTTAATGTGCCGTACCATCGTACAAATATTTTTGTAGATAGGCCAGTGGGAAGGGTTAAAGCTCTTCTTAATTCCTTACCCACAGAAATAGACATCTTTTATATATCCCTTTGGCAGCTAAAAAGGCAACTCCCTGCAATCTCATGTTTATCATAATCTGTCTTTTATTTAGTTTTATATTTTTATGTTTTTTTCTTGTTCAATGTTAGCATTAATTTAGTTATGTAAGTCATTTATTTTTAGACTTACACTCTAACTTTAATATTCAAGGGCGATTTGGATTCATCTGTAATGCTCTTGAATAATATTTGAAACAAACAAATAAATAAATAAATAAATCATAATTGAATGCGTATACAAAATTTTCTGACTGTGCTGTTGACCGTTTAGGAGTCCCTTCGTCGGGAGCCAACTCTGGGCTCTGCAGCTATGTCATGATAAAATTTATAACGGGCTGTCATATTTTTAAATTTTTTTTTTTAAAACAAATTGATAGGAATTCCTACACTTGGTTATGTCAAAAACTAACAAAAATAACAAGTATAATATTTAAATATGTGCCACTAGGGTATAAGGCATGTACGTCGGTATTGCAAGGTATTAACGTTGAACAAGGCAAATAAGGAAACTGATCAGTGTTAAACATACCAAAATAATATACTTTGCCTATTTCGAGTCAATTCTTCGTTACGGGATTCCCTTCTGGACACAGTGTACAGTAGTTTTGATGTAACATATTTTCTCTCTCCAAAAACGAGCCATAAGAATATTGATAAACCTTAAACATAATGAATCATGTCGTGGTCACTTCAAAAATCTCAGTATTCTAACGCTACCATCACTATACATATTTGAATGCATAAAATTAATATTAAAAAACATAGGAAAAATGAAGACCCAAAAAGAAATTCACTCGCATTTCACCAGATGTAGGCACAATTTAGCATTACCCCGTCCATCTCTGGAATTATTCAAAAGGGATCCAAATTACGTTGGAATGGCGTGTTACAATAAACTGCCTGAGAATATCAAAAGTATATGTAGAAACAGAAATATCACCCAATTTAAATCGAAATTAAAAGGCTACCTTATTGCGAGAGAATTATATAATATTAACGAATTATAATTAGATTACTAACAATTTCCATCTCGATTTTTTTTATTTAACTTGACATTTGTACCATTTTATTGATTATTATATTATTACTATTATTTCTAATTATCTCCCATAATCAATTATAATTCTTACTTACAGGACCATTTAATTTTAATATTATAATTTTATGACTGTCTGTAGTTATAAATATCTAATATAACTCAATTATGTGGTGAGTCTCTAATGAAATATTTAGTATACATTTTAAAGTTATTTTAACATTAAGCGGCTATATAAAATGTCTAAACAACTATGTAAAGTTTCTTGAAGACAATAAATGCGATTTGATTTGATTTGAACATCCAAGCGCAGATTTTCTAGGTTATATAGAGGAAACAACATTTTCCAATATTTTCCATTAAAATTCTTACATGATTTCGTAGAATTTTCATGTGGACAATAGTACTAAATAATCAAACAAATATTGCATAATTTCACAAATTATCATACGGGAAGATATTTTAAAGAAAAAAACAAATACAAACAAACAGTAATAATAATAATAGTCAAATAGCCAATAGTTAGAAGAAAAAAAACGCAATTGTAAAATAGTCAATAATAAAAAGAATAAGGAATAATAATAGTCGAGTAGGTCAATAGAGGTGCGAAAAATTGATATTGTCGAAATTCTCAATGCTATAAATGGGGTTTTTAATAAAATATCCTGTACCTTTTTCTTGAAGTGAACCGTATACAATAATTGAATGCGTATACAATATTTCGTGTCTGTGCTGTTGAACGTTGAGAAGTCCCCTCGTCGGGAGCCAATCCTGGGTGCAGACTCAGATCATGGTCACCATAAAAATGCATTGTCGTCGGAACTGAGCTACCATAGGATAAGATGAAATATTTCTAAATTTACTTATAAGATTTGACCTATACAATCATACTGAAAAACATTGCAAGGTAAAAAAAAGCTTAGAAAAATAAGAATTATAAGCAGGAATCGCAATTTTACTACCATGGTTGGAACGGAGTGGGAGACCATGACTTTCTAAGTGAGTGAGTTTTTCGGCTAGGTAGTATTGTTGAGGATGTTATAAAGAAGGGAATGAATGTGCAGGTTTCTACCTTCACGTATTCGAAGCCAATTAGCCACGTATACATGAGACAGTTTGGGATCCTTTGTCGCCGAGCAGAGTACAAGGAGAGCGACTTGGCGGCCGAGCGAGACGGCGCGACGCCGCCTGACAAAGACAAAATGAAGAGATTTATGTCCGCCCCATAACGAGGCAGAAATGAGCCGTGGATGAGTGCCGCCATCTATCCCATAAAAACTTAGACGCCCCGAAAACTTATGGAGAACGCTTACAAAGCGACTAATAAAATTAAAAGACCGTAACCGGGCTCAGCTTTGTTTTTACTTTCTGCAAACCGCACCTGGGTAAATTCTGAAAAGCACTCTGAGGCTGGACTGGAGATTGCATCAAGTAAGACTGAGACCACAGTATACCAGACAGTAGCTCCTCTTAGAACCAAATTGAAATCATAGCGAATACGTCACGAGTCGTAATGGCTCGGATATGGTCGCCAGATGTCCCGCTACTTGGCCCACGCAGATAGCCAAACGCTCTAAAATATCGCCAGCCTTTACCTGCGCGTAATGCTAACCGTTCGCGTACGTCGGGACGTACCCCTCTGCCCATATACCTCGCACCCTCTTCCCGCAATGCCCTGTAGCTCGCGAGAAATGCTACTGGTTGGTATACTGTAGTGAAACTAAGCTAAACAGTATACCAGACAGTAGCATCTTTTAGAACGAAATTGAAAACGAAGCGAGCTACGTCACGAGTCCAAGAGCTCGCATATGACCGCCACATATCTACTACTCCACTAACGCAGATTTTCAAACATTTGAGAAATTCGACAACCATCACCCGCGCGTAACGCTAACCAAAGGCGTTTGTCGAGAGTTAAGACGAACCCCCTCTGCTCACTTCCCTCGCTCCAAATCCCCACAATGCCCTGTCACTCGAAAGTAGGTCAACTGTTCTTTTGGTATACTGTGGCTAAAGTGTTAATGCGGCAGATGATTTTGTTATTATTATTTTTCTCGTAATTTATTTAATAAGGAAAACAAACAGTGTGTTATAAAAATATTTATAAATTTTGCGATATTACGATAATAATACGATTTACGAAATTACGATTTGTAATACGATATTACAAATATTTATACATTTTTGTTGTTGTTGTAGTTCCCAGTTCTCCAACC
Organism: Micropterix aruncella; assembly: GCA_944548615.1. Lineage (NCBI taxonomy): Eukaryota > Metazoa > Arthropoda > Insecta > Lepidoptera > Micropterigidae > Micropterix > Micropterix aruncella. Next base: position 19,499,926 of record OX155953.1, read on the forward strand.
GGTGTTGGAGTTCCTGGGAATTACCAAATTATTGTAATCGAAGATATTTGTAATCGAAGTAAATTTTAGTAATTTTGGTGCCAATTTATTATTACAAAACATAATAAATATAACTTAAGATTTGTATCCACATGTATGTGTAAGTCACGAATGCGGTGCGAGGGTTCCTGAAGACGTTCCTGGAGGTAATTGTTTTGAAACGAGGAAGTCGGAACAGGTCATAATTTATTGTAGTTCTTGACGGAACATTCATTTTAAGGTGACATGATACCTGGGAACGACCATATCTGAAGAACTTTTGTTTCATGATTTTTTTTAAAAATATAAGCACTAATTTTAATTTTTTTCTAAGCGAATCCCTCGATAAGGAAAAAATTTATAATTAAGACCCAAAAAAGTTGCTCATTGCCTTGGACATTCAGGCTTTAAACTTAATTCGAAATCTTTCAGGCGCGATTACTCCATACAATGTAAGCGGTCAGTGTGTTTTAGTTTAATTTAATTATATTGACTGGTTAATTATTAGGGTCTTAATGATAATAGTGTCTAAATTAACTACAATTAATTAAAACGAGAGAGCGCTCTGAGAGTTACGCTAAATATGATTTACAATGGTAAAGGGTTGCTTACGATGCTTTATGGTGCTTCTAAACGGGCCACATTTTCGCTGCATTATGTTGCTGGCATTGTCCGGCAAGATTGCTAGCAATACCAGCGATACTATGCAATATACGGAAATAATTTTAGTATAGCCCGGCAATGTAGCAACATATATTTAGTATGGCCGAAGTTGCTGACCAATGTTGCTGGACGATCGCTTCGCAATCGAAAGTACTTCAATTTTGCCCGGCTAGCTTTATTGCTGTTTCGTTTTGCACCATAAGTGCATCCCTTTCTGATGCGAGGTACGACGCACGACATCTTCATTTTGTATTTACATCATCTAATGATTCTTTTTTTTTATCTATAAAATATTATTATCTATTCTGATATGTTATGTACAATGCGTGAAATAATTATATTATTTATTAGTGTATTTAAATGTTTATATACATCATTAATAGCTAATTCTATTGTGAATTTATTATTAATAGTGAATTTATATGGAGATGATCTTTCAATTGGTATTCATCAAAAAAAATCAGAAGTCAGGTCAAATCCAGATTCTCGTCTTTTTTTGTCGTTTTAAATTTTTATTTAAAACAATATAAGCCGCTGCGACACGTATGATTTCGTCGGCCATTGTTGCCCAATTGTGTAGCCCGTTTACGGGTCAAAATTATGGGCCATACTTTTGCAGAAATATTGCCAAGAATGGCCGAGCTAAATGTTTTCCAGCCATATGCTGCAATACGATGTTGCATTGATTGCCTGGCAATAGTTGCTGATATTGCGGCCACAAATATATAGCCCAAAATTATAGCCCGTTTAGGAGTACCATTAGGTACATTGGTATAAGGGTCCTTATACCACCCCTGCGCAAGAATTGTGTTACTGTTATATATCCTCCTAGCCATGTTCGGCCATAGCGACTGCATTATAGATTGTAGTGACTTCATGGTATTTTTTTTTTTTTTTTTAAGTATCAGGAAGCGGATTGTTTAGGTCAATACCTAATAGCAGATCAATATCTGTTCAAATGTGTGGTTATTTTTTCTTCTCTGGAATCGGATTCTGTATTCATGCATCATCCTTTTTTTAAATGATCGCGTTATATCATTTATTAAAATAACAAGTAGGCTCGGCGTATATAATGGTTTCAGGCCGATATCATTTTTAGCACATTTATTTTTCTCACTATTCAGTTTTCGCCGTGGCCTTAGTAGGTGCTGTCTGTTCTGGTCGGGAGCTAATGGGCCCTTGATGAGTTGGCCACGAAGACCTATTTGTTCAGGGTCGGTCATACTCACGGGTCAACACCCATCCGCCGGCCTCCACGCATGAGGTGCGAGCGCGGGTAGGACTCTGGCCTTAGGGCTAGTTTCCCCTAGGAGTCAATCTTCTGGCGCTCCTGGACGGTCTGCGCACCGTGCGGCGTAAGCCAATCGATTGTGCGTGCTGACTAACAGTCGGGGGAGTCTGGAAGCTGTACTGTTTCCTATAGAGCGGGGATGGTTGCTGACCTTACGGCGACTGCTCTTGAAACGACCATCGGCTACCCGATTCCAGGTGAACAGCCGGGCAATAGATGCCGTGGTCCGCGATAGATTCGGTTTACACCGTTTCACCGCTTCGTAAGGGAGAGGATCGCGCAAGCGACCTCGAACTCCTAACCAGTCGAGAGACCGGAGTAATCTGGTCGCAACTGGAAGTAAGGGCGTGAGTGTATTCCCGCTGGGTAACATTCCTGGCTATCCGGCGAATAAGGCGTTGGCCCCTTACGGACATGTGGCGGAGCTTGATGGTGGATTGTTTTGTCCTAAGTCTTCTGCGCTCACTTCATGTTTCGTTAAAACTTCCTGAGGTGACGGGTTCGCCCGTTGTTGTTGACAACTCTACTTGTCTGTTGTGGTCAAAGTAACAAGATTTATAAAGCCTGTTACTCTGTCGATCACGACAGAGGTCATTTGATCCTTGTTTCTACAAATTATCTATTCTATTACTAAAAATATATCCTGATATAATATTTTCAGCGAACATCCAATAACGCGAGTCACAAGAACATCCTTCTATTCAGCTCTATCCTGGGCTTTGGTTTTCCAGTTGTTTACTTTAAGTGCATTTAGGTCTTTAGCCACAGAATCAAGCCATCGCCGTTTTGATCGCCCGACTTTACGACGCCCTTCAAGTTTTCCACAAATAATACGTTTCTATGGCTGTTGATTTGTCATCCTTTTCACGTGCACTAACCATCGGAGTCTTCCGATTTTCAGTAATCTCCCAACATGCATACCGTTATACAGGCTATATAGTTCACTGTTTGATCGTCTTCTCTACATGACATCACACTTAGCAAGGCACTGAATATCCTGCGGGTTATTTTGCGTTCAATGAGATCTAGTGCATTTTCATCTACTTTTGTAAGAGTCAATGTTTGTGAAGAGTAGCTAGGACTGGTCTGATGAGTATCTTGTAGAGGGTTGCCTTTGTCCTCCAGTATAACAGGCGAGATGCATTTGAGCCTAAAGTCCAAAGTAACATCCTATTGCTGTCATTAAATTTAATTCACCTCTTCACTGGTGTTGTTGTCGCTGCTAATTAATGAACCGAGGTATGTGATTTCCTTAACTTATTCAAAGGTATAGGTACCAAGAAAAAATGTGTACTTACGTTCACTCTTTCCACGAAGGTCAGCCATGCATTTGGTTTCCTTCTTATTTATCTTCAGGCCCAAATATACTTCATGCTGCATTCTCCGATGCTAAAAATTCATTGAAGACTTGTGGAGAGCGTGCAGTTATATCCATATCATCGGCATGCGCCGGTAAGTGTACCTATTTACTGAATATGGCCCTGGTAGTAATACCCTAATACCAGGGATAATTGCCTTTTTAAGAAACTAATTAAAGAGCAAGCATACCAATGCACCTCTCTGTAGTAGCCCATGAAGGAGTAGAAGAATTTTGACAGGTCTTTCGGCACTCACTCGGCATTGGATATTTGGTATAAGTAAATTAGTCCATAATAAGTAGACTACTTTACAAATGTCTAATTATACTACTTGACAAATGACAAGCTTTAAAATAATTAAGCTGAAAGGTAACCCCTTTTGGAAGAGGAATTCCCAATAGTCGGAGTATCATCGATATTTAAAAGGTAATATTAATAATTTAATACGTGAAATATAATGATAAAGCTAATAAAAAAAATATAATACTAATTTAAGAAATATCTAAAGATGAAAGATGGTTTGTAAGTCTACATATTAAGTAGTGACAAAGACACTTAATTTGATTGGAAGACACTTAATTTAATTTTGTTGTATCACGTTTACATTAACAAGGATAAAGAAAAAATAAAACTTACGTTCCATTTTATAATACGAGTATATTCCTCCATTCGTCATGGCTTACTTATATATAACATATATATATATATATATATATATATATATATATATATATATATATATATATATATATATATATATATATATATATATATATATATATATATATATATATATATATATATATATATATATATATATATATATATATATATATATATATATATATATATATATATATATATATATATATATATATATATATATATATATATATATATATATATATATATATATATATATATATATATATATATATATATATATATATATATATATATATATATATATATATATATATATATATATATATATATATATATATATATATATATATATATATATATATATATATATATATATATATATATATATATATATATATATATATATATATATATATATATATATATATATATATATATATATATATATATATATATATATATATATATATATAATATTATAATATAACACATATACAATAATTGATGCATGGGTGCTACAGATAAATAATAATACCTACATATATAAAACGATAAATAATACACAAACTAGTCCATTATTGAAATGTCCGATCAAAATGGGGAGGGAAGGGGGTGATAGGGGGGTGCTTACCTAATATTTTGATAAAGAGAATGTTTTTTCAATAACGCCTTGAAGCAGAGCAACGACATTGCATGGCGGATAACACGTGGAAGCTGATTCCAAAGTCGAGCAGAGTGGACGGTGAATGAGTAGGTGAAAAGAAGTCTGAGGTAATGGAATTGTTATAGCGTTGTTCTGGCTTGATCTGATTTAAACACCATGATTTCTGAGCGGGTGAAAAAAGTCCTCAAGGAGAGGATGTGCTATGGGGCTATGCAGGTCTTCGTAAAGGAGTAAGAGGCGATGCAGCTTTCTGCGCTCACGGATTCGAAGCCAGTGAAGTTGGTCGCGATATTTGCTTACGTAATCATATTTACGCAAGTCGAATATGTATCGTATGAAGATATTTCATAGCCGTTTGAATTTATCCAGTATATGATATCCCTCTATAGAATTTTGAAGTCACGATGACTATAAAATCTGGGACATTTTGCAGATAGAAATGAAAGAACAATTTAGTGCCGTAACGTTTATTCTTTTTAAAATTATGTTTCCTATTTGCTGCCTTTTCCTGAGATGTATTCTTGGCTTAAGGGGCGAAAGCTTTTCAGTAGATAATTTCGCCTCAAAGTTCACGTAAAGAGGACGGACGTTATTTATGGCCCGCCCGAGGAGAGCGGTTCATTGTTAAGCGCCGTGCATACCCGCCATATATTTTTGCGTTTAAATATTCCCGGGAAGTTGTTCGCTTATTAGTAACACATAACACGTTCTGAATTGCCCGTACGTACTGCCGCGCGAGAGTTATACCGTGTACGGCGGTGGGGTGCCCCCCCCCCCTTCGCAGTCGCCTGAAAAGGGGGGAAGGGGGGTGGCGGGTACCTCCCGCATTTCCAGCCACGTTCCGCGACGCCACGTGACTAATTTGGGGATTACGTCACAGTTTCGCTCGCCCGATTTGTATTCATTTTTTTAAAACGATATGAAGTCGACGCTATCTCGTTCGCCGGCAGGCAAAAAGTCGACCTCATGCAAAAATACCTGCACATAAATGATTTTAAATATGAGACAAGGCAATTATCCCTGACATTTCTTATTATTATTATTATTTTCTTTGACTTTTTTTATTTTTATTTATTACTATTACTTATTCATAAATTTTGGTGACTATTGTTTGATATCATTTGACATTTTATTTTATTTTTATTTTATTAACACGATCATTTTTTTTGTGTTTTATTTCCTATTGTGATCATTAGTTAGTGATTATTAGTTATAATTTGTAATGGTGACGGGAATATATATATATTTCTTTTCCTTTTTATTTTTTTTTATTCATTGCCGAATATATGTGATATAAAAGCTAGAGAGCTAGCTGCCCTGGAACAAGTCCTGGCACTTAGTTGGGCAGCAGCAGTACTTAAATGCTAATGCTCATATCGGCCGTGTTTAATTTTAATTTTAATTTTAATTATATATATTTTTTTTATTGATATGATTATTAGTGATACTTGTGCACTTGTAAATGAATTGTTAAATTAAATAAATAAATAAATAAATAAATAAATGACTCAAGGCTTCGAAAAAAGCTTCGAAAAAGGTTTCGAAATGTAAAATAACTAACAAGTAAATATATTTAAAAGGATAAAAAACACGACTGCCGTTACAGATAGCAAACTATTGTTTTTATAATCATTTTTATTACGGTTATTTTATGAAATATTTGTGGTTTATGAATTTATCCATATAGATAGATGTATATTTCCGGAATGTACCCAATCAGACCTTTCATTTGACACTAAACACTTATATTTATGTTAATTTATTGATATTTAGTCATTTAGACTAGTATTCTTTGACATTTGAACAGTTTAGGTACCCTATGGCACTCAGGATAACATAACGATTCTAACAATATCACAAACTTCTAATTTGGTTTAAGCGTTTAGAAGCTATGGTCGAATAAAAATCAGGGTTTCATTATTAATACATACCGTTTTTTATTGCGTAGTTTTTATTTTTCCAAAATGTTGGATTGCAATAAATTCGCAAGAACCAAAAACGGTTATTTAAAAATCTGTAATATTTTGTGGAGTGTAATAATTAAACGCTTTGTATAATTTATTTTGCTAAATTAGTATTCCAAACATTTATCTTCGTTACTAGGCCTACCGGATATATTCCAGACGGCCGCGAAGAGGAAAAACGAAAAATAACTAAACTGTCAAATGATGAATATCAACACTCACCGCATAACACGGCGATGTTTATTAAAGACGCTGCTTTATCCGTATATGATAGCAAGGGGTCGCGGCACGTATCCTATGATACTCGGGAGGACAAAACGATTCTAACAATACGACACACTTCTAAATCGGTTCAAGCCTTTAGAAGTCATGGTAGAATAAAAAAACGGAAAACATACATAGATGAATCCTGAACACATAACACTCCTTTTGTGGGCAGTCGTGTAAAAACAATACATCACGCCAACTGCCATCTAAACAATACCATAAGGAAAAGCGACCAACTACCATGTCGTATATTAAAAAGTGATAATGAGTATGATGAACCTATTTTTATAACATGTTCTTTTATTTTTCGACAAAGTCACCTTTTAGTTGTATACCCTAGTTATACCTTTTTTCTAAACGTAAAATATCCTACTTAACCCTTTACGGCGCTGAATTGAAGTTCTGCATCATACCATTCGAACTCCCGAAATCGTTCAAACAAACAAAAAATACTATTTAGCACAGTGTTTTACCTCTACACCAGTGGTTATCAAACTTATTTCGTCTACCGCCCACTTTGAAAATCAATTATTTTTCAGCGCCCCCCACTTTTTTACTTAACAACATCTTAAAAACCACAATGACATTCATTACTTTAATTCTAAACGAGACTTTTTTACCAGTGGGAGCAATTAAAACGCAACTTTATAATATCAAGAGTGTCTTTTATTCAAATTAAAACAAACATAATCAATTTTAATTTTAAAACTAACCTAATGGGGAGAATGAATCTGATGATTTTTAACAAGTTTGTTGATATCAGGTTCGAATTTACTAAAAAACAGCCGCAAGTCTCCGCGTTCGCTAACATGCAAACGAATTATCTCTTTAGTAAGCAGCGTTGCCACAACACTAAATCCAGGATCACACAAATATGAGGCAGGAGAAGCCGTGACGTCAGTGCGGTCGCTCTTACCAAAACAAGGTGAATTTACGAACCCTTTGCCAGTAGTCAAAATAATACAGTACAAATTTACAGGTTTTATTATAATACTTAATATACTTTTCCGAGTTTTCTATTTATAGCTCTAGAAATCACGAAATATACGATACACTTGATTGCCCACGGGCTATCCTACGAAAGCTATGTTAAATATTTTTAATTTGTATACAATCAAACAGGGCAGAAATATGAACTAAATAATCGATATTGTGTAGTAGGTACCTGGGTTTTAATTTCGGTGAATTTTAAAATATTACGTAGATGAAATTACAATTCAGCCATAATAGCCCCTAAACCACTTTAACACCCTCCATTTTTTCTGGGCCCCTTATTACCCCCTCTAGGCCACCAGCGCCCACAAGGGGGCGTTTTTGCCCACATTGAGAAACACTGTTCTACAGGAAAGCATTTTTATGAATTATTTATTATTTTTATTTATTAAGATACTTATGATTAGGTGTACAGTTCATTGATCATGTAACGGTTGCTTCTTATAATAATTATATAAATTATTTAATAATTAATATAGGGAGATTTAACACATCTTACATGACCTTTCCTGCCAATAGCACATCAAACTAGGCGATAATTTGGCCCATCTCTATATGTGCATATTTTTATGCAATTTTAAGAAAATAAATGTTTTTTTTAACAATAAAGTATTTGGACCCACCTGTATATACACATAAATATACCAATTTTATAAAATATATAGCTATGTAATAAATAAATACATTTATAGTTCAAATTTAATAAAATTTAATTAAGAATAAGTGATACTAAATAAATTGTCGTGCGTTGCGAAGAAGTTTATCAGATTTTACATATCCCTGTATGTTAGTAGTAGCCATCTATTAAGGTTTGCTTTAAATATTTTTATGTTAGAATAATTTTTCACGTCTTCACTTAGGGAATTGTATATTTTTGGGGCTATGTAGAATATATGTCTCTGGGCAAATTAGTTGGCTTTAATTGTACTGTTGGCGCTATTTTACATTTTATAATTTTATAGTAACTTGAAATGAGAAACCCGCCAAAAACGCTTTGTAAGTTAGCACGCGAGTTCAACTGTTTATTTTTAATAATGATACTTAAAATATCGATCGGAAATTGCTGTGGAGTAACGGCAATTTTCGGCAATTTGATGTAATTCGAATGTATTTTACTATATTTACAGATATAGGCTACACTTTTGCAATGATGCAGTAATGCATCATTGCGCTAAACTAATATAAGTCATTACTTTGTTTCTAACATGCAACTTTTTTCCCCAGGCTCATTATGAGTTCGAGGCTTCCACATTTAGGTTCCATGCGTTTAGGTTCTTTGACGACTAATGAATTGGAAAGCATTCCAGAAGAAAAGCAGCTGAAAAAACAACCAAGAGGAACATCAGCTTAACAGGTTGCAAACTATAATGGCGTTTACATATTCTTAGTAGCCTGGAGAGACAATAAAGTTGTAAATCTTGTATCAATCTTTGCTGACAAGAGCCCTAAATCTGTCGTAAGTAGATTTGACAAGTCGCAAAAGAAACATATTACTGTAGATGAGCCTTTCATCGTCGCAGAATACAATCGTCACATGTGTGGTGGGGATCTGATGGCGTAATTAGCCACTATAAAATTAGATTTCGCAGCAAACATTGGTACATACAACTCATTTATCATTTTCTTGGTATGATTTCTTGAAGATGTGTAATGCATGGCTGTTATAAAGAAGAATTCATGCTGACACCAACAATAAGGAGCGGGTGCTAAGTTAGGCTGATTAACGACTAGAAATTGCTGAGACATTAGTAAAATATAAAAACGAACCGGCTCAAGCGCACTAGCGATGTAGAAGTACTGATCCAGGACAAAAAGAGCAAAGAACCATGTTAGTATGTTCCACCAAAACGAAGTAAGATTGGATCAATTAGGACACTGGCCTATATGGACTGAAATAAAGTCTGAGATGCAAACTTCCAGGATATAAAGGAACAGCCAAAAACAGTCAAGAACGTGGTGTAGCCTTATATTATGTTTTAACAAAAATAATAACTATTTTCAAACTTTTCATACTTTCTAACTTTTGGTATTTTTTAACACTATGATGCACTTCTGGATTAGCATGTTTTTTTTTCGAAAATAAATAATTTTTCTAACACACGATTTTTTTCAATATTTTCCCCATTATTCGTCGTATCACCTGTTGGCAATAAAAAAGTCCTTGCACCTTAAAGGGTTAAAACACCCTTCATCCCGATCACCTAAAAGTTGCTGCACTACGGTTGCTACTGCGTCATTTTTATCGTCTAGATAGAAATCCCTATGAGCAAGGTCCAGTGACTACGAAGGATGTTCCAGTACTTTACAGCCAGCTTCTGCAATGGCAGCCATCGCAACTCTGGACTTGTGATATAAAATCGAAGACTATCGCGGTTGTTTGACATTATAAATAGGATACAAACGAATTCACCGCGTGAAATTTGTAGCACCCGACAATTCGGTAACGTTGCAGCCGCCATTTTCCAGGGTAAACTGTCTACCCTGGACAACGGCGGCTGCAACGTCACCAAAACGTCGGGTGCTACAAATTTCACTCGGTAAATTCGTTTCACTCGGTAAATTCCCATCTGGACTTGTGTGCTGGCCGTTATCTTGGTAAAACAAAACCATTGTAGTGTTTGCCTCTTCGTTTTTCAAGTATTTCGTTTCGCAATGTTTTTATTTTTTCAGCATATACAGCCCCCCCGTTATAGTAGCTCTATGACCAAGGTATTTAATCACCACGACCCCTTGACTGTCCCAGGAAAGATAGTCCATGATTTTGCCTGCGGATGGAATGGCCTTAAATTTCTCCTCAACTCTCAACAACTCCTTAAAGGAGTTGGAGATTATGGTCGTTTCCATGTCATGGATTATTGTGAATTACTGGAACAGCTATGGAAGAGACTAAGAAGGGGGGGGGGAGTCGAGAGAACTAACGTACAGTTTAAAGGGTGTGGGGGGGTCGCGTTAAAGTTTTTTTTTACCAAAAAGGGTGTTGCAATCTAAAACAGGTTGCAAAATACTGGTCTAGGGAAGTCGAATCTGTACAGACTATCATCGACGACATAATCCACTGCTTGAGCAATGCTTGCTTAAGGAATGCTTAAGCACTCGACTATGCTCGATATTTTTGCACAAATAATTTAATTACTGTAACAGATATGGAAGAGACTAAGGAGGGGGTGTGGTGGGGGGGGGGGGTCTAGAGAACTAACATACAGTCAATAGGGGGGTTGGGGTCGCGTTTACCAAAAAGGGGGTCGCGATCTAAAAAAGGTTGAAAATACTAGTCTAGGAAAGTCGAATCTACAAAGCATCATCGATGGCATTAGCCACTAGGTACTTGAGCAATGCTTGCTTAAGGAATGCTTAAGCACTTGACCATGCTCGATATTTTTACACAAATAATTTAATTACTGGAACTACTATTAAACACCAATTTAGTTCGTGCTCTTTCTCTGAGAGTGTTCGTGCAAGGCGGCAGCTCGTTTCGTCCCGCCAATAAAATTTTAATTCTCCCGCTGGAAGTGAAATAGTTAATTTCACGGCAATTGACCTCGATTACGTTAGATATTTTTCGCGGCGGACCCGGTAATAGAATAAAAACGATCTGCAGAGTAAACGGAGGCGGTTAATGGGAGTCCCGAGGGCCGCAGGGCGGGCGGCGCGCCGCTCTCCCCTTCGCCCCGGTAATGATCTAGTTTCTGCGCCATTAATCGTTAACTAGCGCAATTTGTGGGGCCGCGCCGCCACACATCGCGCCCTTATCTCGCGAATGACACCGCTGTACAATCTTCGCCGTCTGCCGGGACGCAGATTAACTCGGATTCGAGTTATTGTTACTGCCGCCCATCTTCGCCGGGTCGCTCCTCGAATAAGCGACGCCACATCGCACCGTACAAATTACTTCCAAACCCGCCGCTCTCCGCTATTCAATTTCTTATACCCTAATCACTGTTGGAAACTGTTTCATTTTCAGAAACTGCGCAATTTCATCTTCTTTGTAGTTTTGATATTTATTGTATTCAGTATTTAATTTCATCCCATTCCATTTTAAAGCTATTCACAAATACAGTAGACGCTCGGTAACCTAGCATCTGATTTTTTCACCTATGGCGGATTGCTGGAATTGCCGGATTATTGGATTTATATGGGAGATAAAGCATGTATTATATATATATATATATATATATATATATATATATATATATATATATATATATATATATATATATATATATATATATATATATATATATATATATATATATATATATATATATAGAATTGATCAATAAGATGATTATAAAGTAAATAATTATAAAAGCCACTTACATCGTGACGAAGGATTCCCTTGATCGGATTCGGGAATGCTTTAGGTGTTAACATCATTCTCGTTAACACCTAAAGCATTCCCGAATCCGATCAAGGGAATCCTTCGTCACGATGTAAGTGGCTTTTATAATTATTTACTTTATAATCATCTTATTGATCAATTCTAAAAAGAATATATACACAAAACTATCAAATATTTCAATATATATATATATATATATATATATATATATATATATATATATATATATATATATATATATATATATATATATATATATATATATATATATATATATATATATATATATATATATATATATATATATATATATATATATATATATATATATATAAATTCTAAGTGTCAACATATTTTAAAATTTTCTCACCTCTAAATAATAATTAAATAATAAATTTATAAGAATATAGTGAATTCTAAAGTCTGGATTCACTCGCGGTTAACACGGGACGCGTCCCGAAGGATCTTATCGGTCTGAGCTGTTCACTTTAAATATTCGACCAGCGTGTCTATGGACAAAGTCGACCATCGAAAACAAGCGAGCTGTCGTTGCTGGCTGGGGGCAGATCGACTTTGCTGAAGATACATCGGACGACTTACTGAAGGTGGTGGAGGATTTGATTGACCAGCCGACCAGTCGAAGACTATATGCAAAGACTCTCTGAAAGAGGTTACCGCAAGGTATAACGGACGATCAATTGTGCGCTGGAAGCTTAGAAGGAGGACGAGACTCTTGTGGAGGCGATAGTGGTGGACCTCTACAAGTGACGATAGCTGACAACCAATGCCTCTTCAACATAATCGCCGTTACCAGTATTGGAAAGAGCCCATGCGGAAGTGCCAAGGGACCTGGCATATACACTGCCGTGAAGAGTCATGTGAAATAAATGGCGTTTTAGGAGTATGTCTACCGCCGGAAAATTGTCCAAAAACTGACGGGGATTTGCCAAAAAGGAAACTATCACAATTTTGTATAATGTCGGAACAAGAGACTGTATGCTGTATTCAACACAACCCCATGAGCAACAACACGAGATCATCAGAAAACCAGGATAAATCCAATATTGCATCTTCTACATCACCGTCTGCTACAACAACTACCAATAAGTCACCGGTCATCTCTACAATAGTTCCAGAAAAACCTTAAACATCGCCACAAGCCATAACTACTATACCAATTTCATAAATGACAGTGTGGAAAAACGAACTAAATCCGAAAAAAATAGTTCTGCAATATTGAGTACAAATTTAACAATGACAGCCATTGCTGTGTTGGCCATTAATTAATTTATTTTATTTTATCTGCATCCAAACTTTTCTCTGGTCGTAACGGTCTCCGTTCCATCAGGTTCAGAAGAGGGAGGAAGAGAGAGTGCACCCGTGGTCGCGCGCCCACCTGTGCACTATAATATAGCCTGCGCACTTGACTGCTTCCGAACAATGGACTCTGAGAAGACTGAAGAAGTCACTAAAAGCTACAATGCAGTCGCTATGGCCGAACACGGCTAGAAAGATATATATATATATATATATATATATATATATATATATATATATATATATATATATATATATATATATATATATATATATATATATATATATATATATATATATATATATATATATATATATATAAATATATATATACATGCCTTATTTACCATAATCGCCAAATGCCGGACTACTGGGCGTGCCGGATTGGCGAGTTCCGGATTACCGAGCGCCTAATGTATTACAACTTATAATACAGGCCACCAATAAAATATCATATAACTAAACCACTTAATCCACAGCAAGAAACTAAACTCATTAAATGATGCCCACTGTCCGATGTCGCCAAACTAAGCAGAGCTTGTGCTTAGTCGGACATTCCATGACACAGCTCACCAATTAATGTGTAAATAGGTTAAAAAATATAATAACAAAAGAAAAATATAAATGGCCACGTGCAATTTTATTTAATTCCCAATGAAATGAAACGAAAAATTCTAAATCATAAGTAATACGTTTACAATTGAAATTTTATAGTTTAAGATGATTAACAGACTACTAAATAGTACGAATAACGCTTACCTATTTATGAAAGGGATTATATATTTTTTAAGGTAGGTAATTTAGTAAAGGTATTGATTATATAGGGTATTAAATTGATCAATGCCGCACAACGTTTTAGCAGCTTGGATTCTCAGCGTGTAATTGGCACTCATAATTCCAAACATTGATTAATCTTCTCTTATGTTCAGTGGCCCAATAGATGGTACTCGAAGCTTGCCGTTACAGTATAATATATCTAAATACAATATTAATATAATGACATACGAACTTTCAACTCACAGTTTTTCTTATTTTAATATTATTTTCTTTAGATGCCAATTTTTTATTTGACATACACGTTTAAATACGTAATAATTAAGCACTTTAATGTCTAAAACAGACTAACAGATGGCATTATAATCTCTTTGTATTATTTGTGTTGTATATTCAGCCTATATAAAAATGAAATAGATGGCACTAATAATTGAAAGGTATTATTTTATCATTGGTTAAATAATAGGTTTATATAAACAATCAGTCATTAATAAAAAAAAGCCTCCGTCATCAATGGTATTATAGATAATCAAATAAATTACTATTAGTTTCGCCGGACAATGTTGTCAGAGCCACCTGGATATCGCCGGTGCAGAAGAGTTGTCAAAATGTTTTATGGCATTGAGCAATTAGTATTATACCCTACAAAATCAATGGTATAAGTGACTTACCACGTTAATGCATGCAAATTTCTCTCATTAAAAAAAAGAACCAGGTTGTGTACTTGAAAATGCACTGAATAACCTGTAACACTGCAGGCCTATTGCGAACGCTCTCGCATTTTAATCGGGATCGCAATTGTTAATTTCGGTGTTACGAAAACTATCGTTTTGAGTTGCCTATAGCGGCGAGAAGACGAAATTCCTCCGATTCTGTCGTTATCGACATTACGAATGCCATTTCGCTTCGCGTTTTTATCTCAAAAGTGACATTATAGGAGCGATAGCGTTTTCGCTCTCGTACTTTGATATTTTAAAAGAAATCTTGGTTTTTTTTAGTTTATTTCTTTTTTTTTATAGTCTCTAAGTGAAAATGGAAAATTTTCATAGTTTAACGCTTCTAAAGAAGAAAACTGCGAAATAACCAATATAATATTATGCCTCTTCGAAGTTTTTGCAGTGTTGTGAAATCTATTTTTTAAATGTATGTTTTATTTTGTAAATATTGAATATGTTAATTTCCATTATATAATAATAGTTGTTTTTTTTTCAATAACAATAATATAATATAAGTTTTTTGTAGTCCCTTTCATCTATCAGATAAATTTTATACTTCTTGCCGTCCGGGTGACGATGACTTGTTCAGAAACGTGGATTAGCCGAGCGCTCGCAGCGAAACGTCAGAAATATGTTATGTCAATATAATCTTTTTTCAGTTCAGTTTTTATTAATAATTAATCAATATTAAACCTAAAAGTACCAATAGAAAAGTATTTTTTTGATTTCTTAATTTTTTAACTTATTGTTTTGTAACTCAGCGATTATGTTAGTCACTTTTTGATGGAATTAACAGCCAAAGTCCTTAGAGGGCAATTTACAAAAAAAATACAATTTGCAATTGAAACATCAAATAAAACATTCAAGTAAATTACTTATATATTAATATAAAACGAGTATTGCTTTTCAATCGCCAAAAAGCTATCCAATAACGATATTAATCGTAATAGGGCTGCTAGTTGTTAAAAACGGTACGTTTGCCTTGAAAAATCATTACACTAGAAACTACCTATTTTTAAAAAGTCAGTGTTATCATGTCACTCCACTATGCAAAACGTTTGCCAAAATATGCGCTCGATTGCCAAAATATACTCCAAAATATTAATTTTCAAAATGGCATGTAGAACAGCATCGTGGGTAGTCGACTCAGGTTACTTCATTGGCCAAAACAGATGAGAAGAGCCTCTGTTTCCGTCCCCCACTCCCAGGCAATTGTGCACTCCAATAACGATGTAAATTATTTTCCAAGTTGGGTCGTTAAACGTCTCCGTTCCAACAAATAGTAATGGCAGACAACGCTTACTCACGCTTCGTGGGCCACGAATCAAATTATGTCTCGTTGATAAGCTCCATTCCCCCTCTACCTCCTCTCTCACACACACACTTCCACCCCTCGGATTAACCTCGGCGAAATAACCGTATACCTAATACACTTCTGGGCGAAGGGTTGGCTGGTATCTTATCCTGTGACTTCCAAAATATATTCGAATAAGTGAAGTAGGCAGGTAAACAAATTGTCTGTTCTTTTAATAGAAGGTCACATCTTTTCAATGAGTTGAGTATGGCTTCATTTATACCTTGCAAGGTTACCTTAGGATACATAAAAATATGTATTAGTCTAGCGAAATAACCGTATACCTAATACACTTCTGGGCGAAGGGTTGGCTGGTATCTTATCCTGTGACTTCCAAAATATATTCGAATAAGTGAAGTAGGCAGGTAAACAAATTGTCTGTTCTTTTAATAGAAGATCACATCTTTTCAATGAGTTGAGTATGGCTTCATTTATACCTTGCAAGGTTACCTTAGGATACATAAAAATATGTATTAGTCTATCTATTAGCAGGTATTTATTTATGGATAGGCTACATCATCTTCTTCAGCTTGGTTATCCGGTGTTTGATTCAGATTCTTTATTTTTTGTGGGTAGTTTTAATGCGAAAAAGTGACAACCGTTTATTGTACATTCCGCTCTAGCTTATTGCCTTGTCTCGTTCACACTATTTTCCAATTTTAGTTCACGAAGAAACGCAATCGAGCCCAATATCAATGTTATTATAGATGGCCAAATAAATTGCTATTCATATGGCCGTCAGTGCTATCAGCGCCACCGGCATTTCGCAGTCTCGGAAGGGCTGCCAAATTGTTCTATTTGGTTGAGCGTTGTAATACTATCTATATAGCCAATGCTATCAGCATCCCAGCCATCTTCCATCGAAAACAAACCCGCTCTCTTATTATACAAAAATCTAATTTAAATTTAACTTAATGGAAGCCCCGCCGTCGGACTGAGGCGAGCAATAAAGTGAGCACTAAACTGCGTACCTAGATGCTTTATACATTGGTTGGCATTCATCACGGTCGCTGGCCGGGCGTCATTTTACAGCGACTCCGACTGCCTCCAGTATCCCCCCCCCCCATCATCTTCTTCATCCCTCCTCCCTGTCTGTCTTCTTCCACCCCCCAGACCTCTTTCTTAATTCGGCAATTACCGGGCGAGCGCTATGGCTTTTGTTCAAAATTGTAAACAAATTGTCCAGACGGAATTTTTCATTTAAGGGACGAAACTAAAGATTTGCGAAAAATTTATGGAAGTCTGATGAAGTCATTAGGCAAGGAAGGAGCTAAAAGTATCAGGTTTTATATAATAAATAATACATTAAATATTATGTGGCACTATTACCTTTTATATTTGATACTGGTTCTAATTATATACATAATATGTATTTAAAAAAGAAAAAGATGTGAAATTAATAATAACATTTTTAAAAATGGTCGTTCTTATTAGTGCCCCGTTTTCAAAAGAAAACCAACCACAACACTAAAACGCAGGTAGATAGTACAACAAGGAAATAAGGAAAACATCCAATAATTATACCTACATGTAATAAATATTATTTTGGGGAAAAATCGTCATCGTTGGAATCGTAATTAACATATTGATTTTAGACAGCGAGATCTTCCATACATTTAATATACAATATAACCCCGCTGCTTGTACACAATGAGGAACCTTTCTTTATCACTTTTAGGCCGGCAATACACGTCAGATTTTTTTCTGCGATAGTCGGATCCGATAGTCTGTCTGATCAGACTATGGCACTCTTGCCATACATTTGATTGAATATTCAATACGCATCCGATTCGACTATCGCATTGGATGTGTAATAAAGTGCTTTCCAAAAGTCTGATTAGACTATCGAATCCGACTATCGTATAGAAAAAAATCTGACGTGTATTCCCGGCCTTAGAATTTGAACTTAAAATTGAACTTCTTCCACATTTTTATTATTAATCGTACTTTTTGCTTTCCGTTTTTATTTTTCTTTCGCTTGTTGTCTTTCTTTCGCTTGTTGTATTTCTTTTCCACGGCATCCTCTTCCGTATATCAGTAAGAATCAAAGATTTTCTTGTGAGTCGCCGAATGGTCGACGTATTTGGTAACGATTTTATTTGGTAACGATTGTACAGGAGAAAACTCTTGATTTCGTGTTTCAGGTTCGTCACAAGCTAATTAACGAATGATAGCAATGACACTGATGTCCAATCGAGGAAATCTTACCATTTACTTTATCACATACACCACATTTTTTTACTAAAAACAATTACCAGATCTTCTATGTTCCATATTAAATCATCAATATCTTCTTCATTTCCATGACTACATCAAACGATTGTTTTACTTGATCAGCTAGATTCACTCCTACCTATAATAGTTACAAATTATGTGACTAGTGGAGTGGGAAGGAAATTATTACATTACTATTTTCCTTTACCTCATTAACCATCGCTAAGTTATAAGAACGTGAAAACTATGATTTTCAATCACAATCAGGAAGCGGTTCTTCTTCGGTTGGCTTTATATATTTCATAAAATTATCAAGAAATAAATTAATTTTTTGATTTGCATTAAAAAAAATACTTGCTCTAATACTCTCCGGTGGTCCATTATGAAAAAAAGTGTCCGAGTATCTAATGATTGGAAAGACGAATAGAGAGTAGGATGAAATTTCCAGTAGTGTTGATTGCACAATTCCCAGTGTTATACGAGAGTTCCTCGCTCCTGCGATTTGGCCAGCCTGCTGTGCCATTAGTACTTTTAGTTATAATCAATTATTTTAAGGCATTTACTTACTAGTTTTATACTTTTCGATGGTCATTTCTTTTTCATCCATGGGAGAAAGAAGAGAAAAAGAACATTCTTTCCTAATATAGTTGTCGCATCAATGTGCGTCTCTTTCACACCTTGCTGCTTTAAACGGCGCTACTAAATAAGATTCAAAAGCTTGCCAACGTTAAAAAATAACCTAAAATTTGTAAAAAGAAATGCTACACTACAACGACTTTCAACATTTCAAAGGAGGCGTGTATGTATGCTGGCTCAAACAGGAATTCAAGGATGTGGTTTCCATAACAAATATTCTGCAAATTTCTAACAAACAATAGGTAGCTGTCAATGAAACCTTTGCCAGTGCCGTTCACGCATTGATATTCGTCTATTATAGACTTTTAATTATACAATACGATAACTATATCGCTTTAGGCATGGCCGATCCGGTGCACGATCGTTGCGATAAGCGATGTAGCCCTTCAAGTGTTGGGCGGTTATTCAAAAATAACCTATTATGAGAAACTCTGGGTTTGTATACTACGAAAACGGATAATAGGCCAAATAACTGGTTATTTGGTTAATTTTTCGGTATAATTAAAAGGATAATTTTAACCCGTTATCGCATTAATCGCTTGATTTTGTGGAACCGTAACGTAACTTATTTATTTTAAATACTTCTTTCTGCCTACATTTTTTTATACAATAAAGACCTGTATTGTTTTCTATAATGTTTTGTTTAATTGAATCAGTATTAAACCAATAATTTGGTTGGCCCTTTGAATCCGAGACAATTGCGGCCCCGTACATTTGCGGCCCCGATACATTTGCGGCCTTCTCTTAATTTTTCGAATAATGATAAAATTAAAGTGAGACATTTGCGGCCCTGACCCTATTAATGATGACCCTTAAGATAAGATACAGTATTATACATTAGGTTTAGCCACGTAAAACACATTATAAACATTGCTATAATTGGTTAAATGAATAAATAAAATTACCTGTAATAATATGTCTAATTTCTACTTCTAAATATGTCCTACTTCGAGAATTTCTATTTAATGAATAATGTTAATGATTGTATTTTTCAATTACCTACTGTAAAATATTGTTTAGTAGAAATATATTTTCTATGAGTAATTTAATCGAAATTAAATGTTTATTTATCACATTTAAAATAGACTGCTTAAAATCCATCAATATCGATAACCAAACGTAACCAAAGATGACGCGCATGTAATATTCTTCTCAAGAAGTCCACATCGCTCATGGTTGTACTGCCATACCACAGACCAGTGCCATTCTGGCTGATTCCAGTAAGGAACTTTTTGTGGAAGTCTACGCGGGCTTGTATATCATTTGAATCACTGCGGCCACTTATTACGTGCTTCGATATTGCCGCATCTTTGGAATTGAACAGAATCTATTTTTGGTGGCGTAGAGTAGAGAGGGCAGTTTTAGCGCTAGCCCAAAATTTTGTTTGAGCCTGAAGAGAGTCGAGGGGTCAGCTGGTTTTGCTAAGAACAACCAGGATTTTAAACTAGCTGTCACCAGCGCAACTAGACGGTACAGTTGGGTTTTGGAGAAATCGTAAATAAGAAAGAGCCATGACAAATGCGAGGTTAGATAATTGACATAGATCCAGGCCTTAGGAGGGCAAAAAATTAGCAATGCATCTATTTTTGCCAGGCAACTTTTGAAATGATGTAATACACGGAAACACGCATGTTTCAACAAGGATTACGTACGTAACTCGGAATATGGTCAATACGTATGAATTAACATGATGCATAACGGTGTTGGCGTGACGGTAGTTACCGTGCCATAGTGTTAAAACATAATGTTATTTCATTACGCCGCGACCTTGGGATCTCGCTTCTAATATGACCGCATATAGTAGGTTACTTGCGGATATAGTCGGACACATGAATCATGTTTAAACTAAAGTATAATGTTATTTCCGTATTAACTGTACGAAAAATGTTGATGCATATAACCGAGTTATAGAGTTTCAACAAAATTCCTTGTAATTCAAAAAAATACGATTGAAACATCGTTATTCTGTATAGAACTTTAATAACAAAATGGCACTCTAAGAATCAAACCAATATTTATGTCACTGTATGTATGTATGTATGTATGTACATAGTAAATAAGTACGCCACGTATCTCTTTCTCCTCACATATCCTATATATAATAGGTAAAGTATCCGCAGTCGTATAATCAATTTAAATATTCATTCCGATACCGCCATTATCAAATAGGCTTCGTCGCGCAGAGTCGGCGGAAAAGTGAAAAGAAATGTGGAAACGGAGCGCTTGCTTTAGCCGATGATCTGGCAGCTTATCTGTCGGGAGGATTTCCTGCGAGCTCTCTGCAGCCTCGCCACTCCGGCCGCCCGGGACGCCCCCCGCGCGCCTTTGCCCCCTTGCCCCTGCCGATCGCGCACTGAACCAATTGAAAAGACGATTTGAAAATTACCGAATCACTCGATTCAAAACTACTTAGCGCTTCCGATAGCTCCTTATGAGTGGCATAGAGTAAACATGTAGAAAGCTTGAAATCGTCATGGGATATTCTGAAGTTAGCGTTGTAACCACGGCCCCCTGTTATCCCACAATGTGGTATGGGGGACTCAGAATCTAAATGTGTGTTATATCGATGGGAGAGGAGGTAGGGGATTCAACCTACTTCTTTGAGTTTACTAACAAACGCAGTATTCGGGAAAATGAAAAAAAAAGATTCTGTCCACAATTTAACCACTGTTTGTACAACTTGGCTAGAGCCAGCTTCGTCGGAGAAATATTTTAATTTTTTTAGCGCCGCAAGCAATCTTTTTACGAAAAAAACTGCTGTTAGACACAATTTCTTGAGGCTTTGCTTTCTAGGGAATTTTCCTTATTTATGACCATATTTTTGGGAAAATTTTCATGACATCGTAGTCCATTATCTTTTTGGAAATTACTTGTTTTTGAACGAATTTGGCTGGGGTCCAACTTCTTCAGAGAAATATGTTTTTTTTTCTCAATACAACAGGCAATTTTATTTTTGTATACTAACTGTTTTTGGACTATTTTGGCTGGGACCTCGGTTCTTTGATGGAAATGACGGCATTTTTTATTGCGAAGCAAACTTTTAAATTTAACTATTTTTGAACAAACATGCCCCCCCTCCCCCCTAAACACCGATTAAGAATTTGAAAATATAGTAGCGGATACAACAATAATTATAGCTTTTTTTTTCAATATAAATAATCATTATAATATTTAAACAATAATGAAATTAAATGGGAAATCGAAATTAATAATCAAATAACATATTATAAAGTGAAATTAAAAATTATCGAACCTTCAAAATACTCATTGATTTTTATAATTCAATATCACAATTATTCTCCTAAATTGTCATGAATCAGGCAATTTAAACAGTGTGTTCGGGACTGTCGGACATTTTTTTTCAAGAGGTGATTTTGTATATCAAACAAACTAAACAAGAAAAATGATGTTTTTTTTAATGGTGTTTTTTTTTTAATTATGAGGGTTTTGTTTAGAGGATGTTATTCTACGCGAAAAAAATGTTGTAAGTCATCTACATTTTTTTTTTTGATGTGGGCCTTTCTTACTGAGTTAAAACATACAGGATATTTTAAAGCATGCTACTTCGGTAAACACCGCTGAAGTCAAAAAAGGTATCGATTGTTTCCAACTTAATTTCTTATCTCGAAAATTTCAACAATTTAAATTTACCAAATGACATGATTTACATAATCTTACCAATTTAAACATAACAAGTATTCAGTTTTAACATCAAACGACTAAAAGTAATCAACGATGCCTAAGAAAAGTCAAGTACAGCTTGATGTTTTGTATAATAACTGCTTGATGTTTTGTATAACACTTTTAGTATATTGTATCTGTGCTCTTGCTAGCTTGGGAGCTAATGGGCCCTGTTGCAGCTTAGCCACTAAGACCCATGTGTTTAGGGTCGGTCAAACGCACGGGTCAACACCCATCCAGCGGCCTGCACGCAGAAGTGCGAGACCGGATAGGACTCTGGCCTGCGGGCTAGTTTTCCCTAGGAGTTAACCTTCGAGCGCTCCTGTACGGTTTGCGCACCGTGTGGCATCAGCCAATCGATTGTGTATGTGTACTGACAGCCGGGGGATTCTGGAAACATTATTGATTTCTATAGAGCGGGGGTAGTTCTTAACCTTATGGCAACTGCTCTTGAAACGACCAATCGGCTACCCGATACCGAGTGAACAGTCGGGCAAAGGATGCCGTGTTTCGCGATAGATTCGGTAGGCACCGTATCACCGCTACTACGTAAGGGAGAGGACCGCGCAAGCGACCTCGAACCTATAACCTGTCGGGAGACCGGTGTAATCTGGTTGCAACTGGAATTAATGGAGCGAGAGTAGGCTCGCTGGATGAGTAACCTGGTTATCTCGCAGTAGGCGTTGGCTTCTTACGGGCGAGTGGCGTAACTAGATAGTGGACTGTTTTCGTACCAAGTCTTCTACGCTCACCTCACGGGAAATAGAACGATCTAATATCGTTAAAACATCCTGAGATGACAGGTTAGCCCGTTGTAGTTGACAGCTCTGATTGTGGCGTCAACTACAACTACTGTAATTGATAATATCGCAAAACGCTTGCATTTTGCACGTTTACCAACGGGAATAAACGCCATTATCTACAAGCGTTGCATAGTATCCAGTTACTAGGGTAGCAGAGATAGTCAGCGTGAAATCTTAAAGCACGTATTTTCATTCATTTTTCTTTTTTGGAATTTTTCTAGGAGTGTCGTGAATCTTTTGAGGAATATGCTTAAATTGCCATTTAGGAATGATTATACATGTCGAAAGTACGATTAGAACCTATTTAATACTTATTTTAACCTATTAATCTTTATTGAAGTATAGAATAGAATAGAAAAAAATATAATATAATAGAATAGAATAACTATTGTGCTATAAAATCATTACCTAATGAATAATACACTAGTTTTTAAAAAAAATACCATTTATGCACAAATGGCGGACTTATCGCTATAGCGATATCTTTCAGTTTACTATTTCTAGTCAATTTTACTTAAAGCAAACTAATTTCTTATGCAACTTACATATATCTGGTTAACATATCTTGAATTTTTCTACCCCCGACATCGTCTTCCTAATCGCTGACTATCATTTTCTTCTAATTATGAACTTGGCTGTAGGCTGCCTGATAAATCATAAGCTTTTGTCATCAAGTAAATTGGCTGGGCGAGCGTTGGGACGCTGTCGCCGCGTTGTACCGCGCCACAGATTCACCAGAGAGTTGTTTGTTAACGAAACAGATACGACACTAACGAGAATCCATCAAGAGGGTTATAGGAGCGATTTATAGGGAAAAATAGACATTATCCTCACGATGCTATTGATACACAACCAATAAAAATGAGTAACGAATTATTTGCAATATCAAGGGTAGGTATTCTTTTTTTATTTAACCATAGTTCCCAAAACACTGAATTAGTGATTATTGATTAAAACCTTTAAATTTCATAACATGTACCAGCAATTTCAATGAAACTCAATTATACTAGAATAAAAATATTCATGCTTGCATAGGTATTAATTTTCTTGATTAGGCAAACTGCCGGGATTGCGTAATGGAGGACGAAACAACGTATATATAACACATCATCAATACGTGCCCTGCACATGGCAACTTTTTTCAAACAGAGTCACTAGTTTTAAGTACAGTTAGGTATTACTACCGACGAGCTGCTGTCACATATTTATGCTCACCTCTGATCACAACTTGTCAAGCGATAGTGACAAACAGTTATGTGAAAACAGCATAATATATAACCTAACACATAATATATTAAGAGAGAATGCCGAAGAAAAGCTTCACTTATCCCTCATTAAGTCGTCATCCCTCATTAAGTCGTCATCCCTCATTAAGCCCCATTTTGATAATTATCCCTATTTATGTTTTATTAACCTTTAACCTTTACTTGCAATAATCTAAATTGTTATTGATAAAACTTATGTCAGTTTAAAAAAAAACTAGAGTTTATTTATTTATTTATTTTTATTGGAATTATCAAATTAAACATTTACAATAAGTATATTATTAAAACAAATGGCAAAATCTTTCCTCTTTCATTCACTGGCTAGTGCTGCCCAACTGGGTATACCCGTTCCAGGGCAAACAATTTATATTTTTACATTTAAAACGAGGGTCGATGAACCGACCAAACACAATAATAATAATAACATATAGATTTCTATATATAATAAATATATATTTATATATAATAATATTAAATAAAAAATGTATAGTTATATTGCGATTTTCTTATGGGTATAAAATATAAGTTTTCACTATGATATTTCATGTTTTTTTAAATATCTATTAATGCCCAATTTGAATTCTTTGTGTTTTGTCTTTATAGTATATTCGAAGGTGTGCACAGGAGAAATATTGTTGTGGTACGCCTGCCTTTGTGCAGGCCTAGGCCTAGTTAGGCGGCGTTGACGTAGTGATTAAGATGCTTCAGTGTGCTTTCTCTTTTGCTACTGGTACAAATACGATTTTTTTTTAAATTCTGCAGGAATATGTATCTCGTGCTTTACTTTAAATAAATAAATTAATAAATTATCAGTTTCAGTTTTCGGGCTAGAATGTATAAAATGCAGAATTTTGTTTTCTGTTTCGACCGGAAAAATAAAAGAGTTTTTCTCGCGCTATATTCAAATAGAAAGTGGTTAAGTTCGCCGTTTTCAAAAGCGTGACGCATCTGGAATATCAAAGTACATTCCTTATTTGTGAGCGCGCCGCTTTGTCCGTTGTGAATAATAAGGGAAAGGCAGCCTTAAGCGACGTGTACACAAAGACGGGCGTCGCGTCGTAGCTCGTAGCTCGTAGCTCGTAGCTCGCAGCTCGGCAGCCAGCGCCACCTCTCATCCGCTCCACCTACCTATTTAATTGGGTCTGAATAATTTTACATGCAAAATGTAATGATATATACTCTTCCCCCTCTCTTGTGTCAAGTTTGCATTCGCTTCCGCCGCTACGCCGCCCGACGTCTAGCGTAGGCCTCCGTTATGCCATCGTGAAGGCGCCAGCCTCTAATAATAATAGCCAAACTCCAAAGTAACACAAATAAATGTATGAAAATACGACTGCCGTTACAGAAAGTAAACTATTTAATGTAATTTTTGTTACGGTTTTTTATGAAAAATGTATGGTTTATATATTCATTTATGTAGATAGATAGATGAATATTTTTGGAATGTACTCAATAAAACCTTTCATTTGACAGTTAACATGATGTATTTATGTTAATTTATAGATATTTCGACATTTAGAGATTTAGACATCTACTTAATTGATATTTCGACAGTTAAGGTAATCTATAACACTCGGGATAATTTAAAAATTCTTACAATACTGCACACTTTTAAATAGGTTCAATTGTTCAGAAGTTATGGTAAAATAAAGAAACCGAAACATACGAGTACATACATGTATATGAACCCTAACCACATTACACTCATTTTTTGTTGGGCAGTCGTGTAAAAAGAAAGACCAAGGAGAAAATCTCAATGCTAATTCCATTTACATACGTCGTTCTTCGGTCAACCGCTCACCTCGGTATGACAGTAAGAGAGCCTACCAATAAGAGAGTATTAGATTTGGACAGAGGTATTACGCATTTCTGGCACTGCGTCTGTATCATTTCTTCTGCTCTTCCTTGGCGGAGCCTAAAGTGCAGAGTTCAATCAGCAACTAAGAGCTGCCGACTACAACGGGCGAACCCGTCACCTCAGGAAGCTATAACGACATTTATCCGTTTGACTTTGAAAACAATCCACAGTCTAGCAACGCCACCTGCCCGTCAGAGGCCAACGCCTTGCGGCGAGGCACCGGGAGAGGTAATCAGCGGGCAGACTCGCCTTCTGACTACCAGTTTGGAAGGATATATCCGTCTGGAATTAACCTTCAGGATACCTCCTACCTCCTAACTGGTTACAGAATCGAGGTCGCCTTCGCAGACCTATCCCTTATGAAGCGGCGATACGGTGTCAACCGAATCTATCGCTAACCACGGCATCCTTTGCCCGGCCTATTCACTCGGGATCGGGTGTCCGAATGGTCGTTTCAAGAGCAGTTGCCATAAGGTTAACAACCACCCCCGCTGTTAGTCGGAGTCGGAAACATTACTGTTTCCAGACTCCCCCGGCTGTTGTCTGAGTGCACAATCAATTGACTGACGCCGCACGGTGCGCAAACCGTCCAAGAGCGCCCGAAGGTTGACTCTTAGGGGAGACTGGCCCGCAGGCTAGCGTCCTACCCTGGCTCTCCCTTCTGCATGGAGGCCGCCGAATGGGTGTTGACCCGTGAGTGTGACCGACCCTGAACGAATGGTCGTGGCCAATTGTAACAGGGCCCATTAGCTCCTATGGGTTAAGTTAGAGTTGTTTCTATTAGTTAAATCAGCAGTAGGGCGTTATCGACTACAACGGGCAAACCCGTCACCCCTGCTGGTATAACGATATATAATCATTCTTTCAGCCGTGAGATAAGCGTAGAAGACAATCAACGGTCTAGTTCACCAGCAACACGTTAAAGACCGACGCCTTACGGCGAATCAACGGGAAAGGTACCCAGCGGGCAGCCTCCCCCCCTAACTACCAGTTTTGGCAGGATATCTCCGTCTGGAATTAACCTTCACGATACCTCCGTCCTCCCGACTGGTTACGGGTTCGTAGTCGCTTAAGCGACCCTGTACCTGTTGTAATTCAATTAGAATTTATCGCGGACCTGGGCGTTCTTTGCCCGTAGTGACACACGGGACCGAGTGGCCCAATTTAATTTCAAGAGTGGCATGACAACAGGTCAACATCCACCCCCACTGCTTAGGAAACACTATTATCTATAAACCAATTTTTTTGAAGAGAAACTTTTATTATGGGAGGGAAGGGGGTTGAGGAACAGATTTAGTGCAAATTTAGGTTTTAAGTTTTTAATTCAGAAAGGTTTTTTAAAGCATACCGAAAACAAAACACATCAATAGTGTCTTGAAAACATCGAAATGCTTAAGAAAAGACACTATTGAACATGGAAAGAATAAGAAAAGTCGCAGCGAACGATAACGATGAATACCTATGGACACTACGACTGCTGTCATTGTTTGAATGGTAGTTTTGCGACTAGGGAGTTATGCAAATGCTAAAGTTTTTTGTTAAACAATAAGGATGATAATAAATTATACTTTGCATCTCCATTTTTTGTGACATTCTGTCTTTCTACATTTTTTTTGTGATATTCCTCGGTCTTCCCCTTATTTAACATTTATTAAAACTTTTTTTTAGTCTAAATGCTATTTAAAGAACATAGAACGAGCTATCATAATTGAATGCGTATACATAATTTATTGTCTATGCTGTTGACATTTGCGGAATTCCCTCGTCGAGAGCCAATCTTGGTTATAAAATCAGGTCATGTTTACAATAAAAATGCATTGTCATCAGAACTGAACCAACGTGAAAATTTCAACTTCATAGAATAAGTGGAAGTGGTTTTAATTCAACTTGCAAGATTTGACCTAAACTTACTAACAATCATTGCAAGTTCAATATAAGCTTGTAATAATTAAACAATACAATAAAGAATTACAACACTTCAAACAAAATACGAAAAAATAAAACATAGGGTTTTAAATCTAATGTTCTGCAGAATATATGTTAAAATAAAAAAATATCAAAAAATATGCATTACAGCAAAATTAATCCCCTCTGAACCTTTTAAAGCATAACTTTTAAACGTGAATGTTAAAACTACATTAAAAGTTTTTCTTTAAATAGGTTTGATTGACAGTAACAACTTTCTGGTACACTCCAATAAGTTAATGTTATATATTTGTTTTGCTTTTCTATTGTCCTGGTGTGGTAGTGGTATTGGCCCTGGCGTGGTAGTTGATGACAATGTCCATGAACTCGTCCAGAGATTTATATTTAAATCTGTTATTTATTTATTTATTTATTTATTTAAGAATTAATTACTATGAAACATTGATTAGCTTATAAAAATAACAGGAACCGAATGGCAAAACCTTAACCTTTTGCTTATTTGTTTTTGTCACCCAACTGGGACTAGCCCGTTCTAGGGTGGACAGGACTCCAATATTACAATCAAGTTTGTTTGATTGCTTGGTTGCTTATATCTCGATGTTTTTAGAGAGAGTAGAGCGAGCACATATGTTAACATTTGATCATGTTAATTAGACGCTATATTTTACATAGAAAGAGCGACTTACCCATTTGAGCGTGAGGCAGAAGATTATTTTATTAGGTAACAATGCTCTCTTTTATATTAAAATATTTTAACGTCA
The DNA here is from genome assembly GCA_944548615.1 of Micropterix aruncella. Taxonomy (NCBI): domain Eukaryota; kingdom Metazoa; phylum Arthropoda; class Insecta; order Lepidoptera; family Micropterigidae; genus Micropterix; species Micropterix aruncella. Next base: position 19,529,454 of record OX155953.1, read on the forward strand.
ATAAGAAGAATAATTTGCGTCAATACAATACTGCCAATTATGAAAGACGTGTGTGAAAGACGCGTTTTGATCAATTCTTTGATTTATATTAGTCATCATATAATTGGCACACAACATACGCAAATAAAATTACATTTTATGATTAGAATTTATATAATGTCATGCTGTATGTACACTTATTTGAATTACCACTATACACACTACTATAAAAAGTGGACAAGATTTCTGTAAAAAGTGGACATGAAGAAGTCATATTATTTTGATAATGAGATTCAATAATGGTATGACAAAATTGATTTCAACGACATGCCTATGCCGTCTTCGGTTGCTCGAAACAGACCAAAATCCTAACAGACGCGGTTGGCAGCCCCAACCCAGCAGAAGTTGTAGGAAGGAGTAGGCGCGGGTAGACCGGTTGCCGCGAAACCCTGTCCCTGAACGTCTTATAGTGTAATGAATAAAACAAAAGGCTTATTAAGGGTGCGAAACCTAATGCCGAGCAATCAGAGATCCATGTCTTACTCAAAGTTAATGTTGCGATCAAAAGGAATTATTACGCCCTCCCGGATCGTTTATTGCCTTTATAAGCGAAAATTAATGAGCTTTATAACGACGCGATTCCTCCACCTGAATAACAATCATGTAGTACTTCGCGAACCGAGTTAAAGACAGTTATCAACCGCTGGACAAATCAGTTTCTTTTCATTATAATCATTCAATTTCAATTTATTTTAATTATAATCAACTTAAGAAATCTACAATTTATATAAATAAACAAAATCGCATATTAAAAAATATATCCAAATTACCTAATTATAATTTGTAACAAAATATCATCAAAATTATCAATAAGCTATTAATTTACTTTAAAACATAATAAAAATTTATATATATGTATACGTATAATAATCAAAATAAATTTACAAAAAAAATATCAATATTTAAAAATATTTTTAAAATTATCTAATTAGGTGCTCAATATCTGCAGTTGTACAACTTAAGAGGTAGGCACTTAACCTTTTTTCAAATGTATATAAAATTTTAATGTCTTTAATGCTTAGTAGTAGGCCATTGTAATATTTGGGGGCAAGATGAGAGAAACTGGATTGGCCAAAAGCGGATCTCCTGAGCGGTATTGCAAAATTAGTTTGTTTTGATCTTCTTATCACATATGATTGCTGGCTTTTTTCTGTTCTTCTAGCTCTCTCTGGAATTTAGTGAGAGTTACCAGCACAAACATTTTTCTCACGAAACACTCTATACTATTGGAAGAGACATCGGAAGAATATGTTTGCGGATTTTTATTGATCACCCTCAGTATAGCCTTTTGCGCTTTGTAAAGGGTGGCCAGCAGAGTTTTTGCCGCACAACCCCAAGTTACGACTGAGCATTATGAATCGAGTAACAGAGTAATTATAATAATTATTATTATTAATAATAATAATTTCTTTATTGTGAACTGTAAGTAGGACCTACAAAATGGATAGGTACTATTTTATGTGCTAAAATATAGTCTACCAATCAGGCGTAAAATATTTATTTTTCTATAATTAAAGATATTTTCGCTTCGCAAGTCGAAGGAATACAATTTCGAAAAGTATTACGTTTTGGACATATTAACAAAAATAATAATTAGAACTGTTATCTACAAATTAATTTAGTAAATTTCTATTAGGTACTATATATAAAGTAAAATGTGAGTTTGTTTTGAAATTAAAATGTCAAACTGGAATTATTAAGCTATCTACGGTTCGTCAGATTTAGAGCTAGAATGAAATAAAAATGTTTAACTTTTAAAATGTTTGAGAATTACAATAAGAATATGTTATATTATTTATTTATCATTAACGTTTAAAAAGTCATTCACGCTGTAATAACATTTATTTTTGAGCCAGTGCTTTAATGTTTGTTTGAATACTGGTTGTTGCATTGATTTGATGTTGTGTGGAATAGCGTTAAAATATTAAAAACAATAAGTAACAACATCAAAATTTCGAAAGTATCTAACCGACTGGCTTCTACTAGAATAAAAATATAAAACACTATAATTAAGCTGTCTGTCAGACAGCTTAAAAACAACAAACCCCTCTATTTGGCATTCCTCGACTATGAGAAGGTCTCGTACTCAATCGAAACCTGGGCAGTTTTAAATTTGGTTGCTAAGTCTATTACCTCAACATCTAAGTTTTGAGTTCTCTATATGAAGCCACAACGATGATCGTTCAAGTACACAAACACATAAACAAAGCTAGCCTATTAGAGAAATCAGTGAGACAAGGGGGTTGTCATTTACCCGCAACTGTTCACCAATGCTCTAGAGGACGTCTTCAAAATGTTAAAGCTGAAAGGTTAAAGCATCAACATTAACGGAGAACACATCTCGCATCTATGGTTTGCAGATGATATAGTTAACATGGCAGCCACTCCAGAAAGGAACTCCAGAAAATGCTGAGTGACCTCAACGAGGCATCGGAACAAGTGGGTTTCCGGATGATCATGGATAAAACCAACGTTATGCTCAATGCATATGTTGATCTGACAACGGTGACCGTTGAGAATAAGAACATCGAAGTTGTAGAGGAATACGTCTACCTAAGGCAGAACATCCACCTCGGTAAACTAAACTTCTCCAAAGAGGCTGACAGAAGATTACAACTGGGGTGGGTAACGTTTGGAAAACTGATCCGAATCTTCAAATATGGTATATATCGCAATGCCTTAAGATGAAGCTATTTAATCAGTGCGGCTTTTCCATCATGACTTATTAAGCGAAACTTAGACCTTAACAGCGGGGCTCGTCCACAAATTTACCATCGCTCAGTGAGCTATGGAAAGAACTATGTCCAGAATCCCTCTATGCGATATGGTCCGAAACGTAGACTCCGCCGAAAAACCAAAGTGATGGATATAGATCAGAAGATAAGCAAGTTGAAATGACAGTAGACCGGTCACATGTGCCATAAAACCGACAGCCGCTGGGGACGAAAAGTCCTCGAATTGAGATCGCGCAAAGGGAAATGCAACTAAGGACGACCTCCAGCCCGTTGAACTGACGACTTGAGCAAGACGACTTGAAGCGACTGTATAAAGATAACGAAGGCGTCAGTGTGGCAAGTCTTGGAAGAGGCCTATTTCGAGCGGTGGAGAGACTCATGCTGATAAATCAACAGTCAATTTTGCGAGAGTACGCAAATTCTATAAACTTGAAAAGTGATCTATAAAGCATATTATCACTGTATCACCTTAAGAAATGATAAGGAAGAGGGAGATGTGACGATTCAGAATTTGACTTCACTTTTGTGTTGACCATATTAGGTTGGTTGAACACACGGGAGCGTGTGAAATCAGGACGGCCGTAATGGCGCGAGCTGATCAACAGCGGCAATGTCACCGGTGTTTATAAACATATAAACAAACAGAGACACATTTCAGCGAGAGGAGGAAGGATTAACCAGACAGAATGACGTGACCAAACAGTGTGTATCATTGGGCTGTCGACATCGAGGACTTCGTTGTTTGTTCTCCAATCGATTCATTATTATTGCCAAATCATTTATGATCGATCTCTATAAAAAAACTGACAATCAAATTATGATCGATCTCTATAAAAAACTGACGTTTTATGGATGCAAAGCTGTATTTTGGGATGAAAGTGTAATTTGTGACTAAAGTATTTAAAAAATCGGTTGCGTCACCCCAAAACTTTCCCTGATTTCTGATTTCATCTGAATACAATTTTCATAATTAAAATCGATGAACGCCCTCTCTCGGTTAGGTTCCGTTGCAACCGCCTCGGGCGGCGCGGTTCATTTCTAGGCTAAAGACGGGTTTGGGCCAAGCGCCAACAGATGGCGTTAATATTTGATTAAAATGTATGCCGGAATTTAAATATGATTAGTGCAACTTGTAGGTATATAAGATATTCCAACCAAAATTTCACAATGTGATTTCGGCCCAACAAGATATCTGTGTACCAAATTTCAAGTCTCTAAGTTCAATATGTCGAGATTGAAAAATGACTAGCGCGCCCCCCGGTGGACCGATTTCAACCACAACCTTTTCAACTCTTGCCATGACCATGCATGCATGACAAATTTCAGCTCAATCGTGGGCGCTATAGACAGACACACAGACAGATTTCCATCTGGTAATGATCTTAATCGTCTCAGCGGTCTCAAAATAGATATTCCCGTCTTCATCTCAAAAAAAATGCCCTTTCACAATACTTTCCCTCTTTGTCGGTCGGTGGGTCGAGAAAGTAAAATGATACTGTAAACTGCCTTAACTAAACGTCCTGTCCAAACAATGAACCACTCCCGATTTTTTATACAATAGGCCATCCAGTAAAAATTGAGAAAGTTTGTACGATTATATTTATTGTGCCATGATCATCACTAGATTCTGAACGAATCGCTCTGTGCGTGATCAGTCGCCTGCGTGCAGAAGATTGGGAAGGCATTTTTTATGTTTCGAAATAATTTCTGCTATCAAAGAACCTCGTCAAACTGTCCCATGGAAAGGATCTGGTAAGCATCCGGAACTTTTTTATAATTAGACTTTTAGACAACTTATCTGCCATCTAGGGTTTTGATATAAATACTTGCTTAAACCTATGTATTTTTTGTAGGACTTACACTCAAAATTATGTATTGACGTAACTTGCATGAAAAGATCTGGAGCGTTCTGGACATGGCCTGAAGATAAAGATCGGATGCTGTATAAACCCAAGTTCTTGGGTCTTCTAAGCGCAAGACAAATAAAATATCAGAGTTGCAGAACATTTGGGGGATTTTATGTATTGTGTTATTCGCGTTAGTTTAATTTGGTTTTCGACCTATCAATGAACTGATTGGTCATTTTTTTTTGTAATATGAAAGACATAAAAAGAATGTTTTACGTGAAATATTTTTTGACTGCATATTATTTAGGATGGCCTGCTGTTTATAATCAAATACAAAGAAACCCACCAGCCTAACGAATTAATACAGATTTAATGACGTTTCTGTGATGGTACATTGTTGGGCACATTGCCACCATTCGATGTAGCTCTTTTCAAAAATCACAGAAATATCCTGGGATACTTTTCAAAGATATTAGAACGTTACCGTATATCTCATTTTAATTTTAAAAATACACTAATTATATATCTATAAACTATAAAGTGTTATCAAAAAAAATATCGGCTACTAAATTGATTAATTTTTAAAGCAATATGATTTCATAATAGAATAGAGAATTCATAATAAAATAGAATAACTTTATTGTCCTATAAAAACATTACTTAATGAATATTACACTGGTTTTATTAAAAAACAATTTATACACAAATAGCGGACTTATCGCTATAGCGATATCTTACAGTTAACCGTTTCTGTAACTTTTATTTAAAGCAACCTAATTTCTTATGCAACTTACATATATCTGGTTATGGATATCTGGATATAATGAATATCTTACAGTAAACCATTAATCATTTATTTTTTACACGAATGCTCAACAAAAAAGGAGTGTAATGTGTTCTTAGTTCATTTATGTATGTTTTCCGTTTCTTTATTCCACTATCACTTTTAAATGCTCGAACCGATTTAGAAGTATGTGGTAAAGTTAGAACCGCTATGTCATCCCGAGTGTCATAGGGTATCTTAACTGTCAACATATCAAGTAAATAGTTGTCCAATAAGTGTCCAAATCTCCAAATTTCAATAAATAACCATAACTATATCGTGTATAGTGTTAAATGAAAGGTCTGATTAAGTGCATTCCGAGAATATATATGTATCTATATGGATACTATAAATAATAATAATAATAATAATACTTTTTAATAAACCACAGATGTTTCATTCAAAAAAAGTTTAAAAAAAATACGTGTGGCACTCGGGGACTGCCGCTGTAAAGCTATTGCATAGAATTTTTAACAACTTATGCAATTATAATTATTTATTAAGCTATTGCATAGCTTTTATCGCGGGCCTAGGCCAGCGCGGCGACCGAATGAGGAAATTTCTTAACGAAAATGAATGATTTTAAATTGATAATTACGTCTAAACGAGTACTGCTTACGATTCGAAAAAAATATATGTTAAACAAGAACATTTTCCTAATATTCTTAGATTTGAATATTTTAGATTTTGTTTATATTGAGATATTAGATAAAAAGATGGATAATTAAATTATCTTTAAAATGGTGCAGGTTTCATAATAATACGCCAAATAGTATTTGCGTAGTAGTCGTTTTTGTGTTGGGTTAGACCTAATTTCACAAATTAATTACACTATGTAATATAAACAAAATCTAAAATATTCAAAGCTGAGAATATTAGGAAAATGTTCTTGTTTAACATATATTTTTTTCGAATCGTAAGCAGTACTCGTTTAGACGTAATTATCAGTTTACAATCATTAATTTTCGTTAAGAAATTTCTTCATTCGGTCGCCGCGCTGGCCGGCCCGCGATAAAAGCTATGCAATAGCTTAAAACTATATAATTAAGATTACCTGCAGTATTGTTTTCAAAATACTTTCATGTTTACTGGTCGACATTTTCAAGTCTCTTTTCCACCATAGTCTGTCGCAAATAATACAAGAATGACCAAATGAATTACTCGTAAAGTCTTTATAAAAATCAATATGACTTGTACTGTGTTTATGATAATTTGTGTAAACTGGAATAGTACCATCAACAATAAAATCCATAATTTTTTCACCAATTCGATTTTCTCTATCAATCTCAATTTCATTTTCATGATCGTTATGGTTATCTTCGGTAGGGTCTTCATTATAATTGTCACGCAATAGTTGAATATTGGCATCAACATGGGCTTCATTTTGGGTAGCGTCTTGTATTGTCTCCAATAAATCTGATACTTCATAAAAAGGTGTGAAATGTTGTTCACGAAGATGAAGATGAATCCAGTTTTGTGTATTATTCGCTTTAAAATGACAAAAGATAGTGTCTTGATTCGTTGTAGTTATGTTGTAAAAACAATAATGTACACAAACATTTTGATTGTACATTTTTGAAAATAAGTACAAACAATCCAAATCTCCGTAATCATTAGTGCTTGATAGAATGTTATATGCTTCTTGCGGATTGTGGCAGGAGTTTAAATAGGGTGAATCGCGTAACTGATTTCTCAAGTCACAAGTCTCAATTTGAATTTGCAAAACACTTATGAGCGAGTGGAATAGACAATTACCATCGCCAGGAATTCCTGTGTTCCTGTATAGAACAACTTCGGGAGTAATGCATTCATTACGCTGTTCATAAATTTGAAGTTGTTGGCTGTGAAATTGATTTTCTTGTAGCGTTACATTTTCTATATTTTCAACAGCTCTACATTGCACGACATTCTCTTCATTACTGTCCAATTTTTGTCTTTTCCTGTGAAAAAAGAAGTAGAATGTCAAGTTCGAAATTCAAAGCACAATACAAAATTTCGAAATTTTAATTCGAATTCCGATATTATCGAAATTTATTATTATTATTATTTATTTATTCCGTAGCCGGCGATTGGGGAGGGGGTCGCCCTCGCAGCCAATACGCTGCTGTCGGTGCCGCTGGATCTCGTACTCCATTCACGATTCGCTTCCATTCTTGACGATTTTTTGCCACGTCTCGAGCATCCCTAGCCGACAATCGTTGATTTTTAAGGTCGCCTTTGATGGTATTTAGCCAGGTTTTCTTCGGTGCCGATCGCTGAATTCTCCATTCTGTCGGACGGTCTCGCCAAAGAAGTTTACGTGGCAAGCGATTGTCGTTCATTCGGCAAACATGGCCGAACCATCGTAGTCGACGTTTTTGTACTTCTTCTTCGATCGTTGTTACTAGATCGCATCTTTCTCTAATGGTCTCGTTTCGAATTCGGTCGCGGAGTGAGACACCGAGAATCTGCCTCAAGCATCGCATTTGGAAGACTTCGAACTTTTTGAGGTCCGATTGTAGTAACGTCCACGTTTCCGATCCATAAAGAAGAATGGGAAGAACCAACGTTCGGTATAGTCGTACTTTGGTTTTGATGGTAATATTCATTCGCTTCCACATGCACCACTTGAGCGAGGCGAATGTTGCTGTTGCCTGACCGATCCGGCTATGGACATCGGCCGTCGAAGCCACTTTCTTTTCCGTAACAAACGATCCTAAATACTTGAATTGTGGGACCTGTTCGATTTGGGTTCCATCGAGGTAAACGCTGGCCTTCGAACCGTCCGTAGTGAGCACTTTGGTCTTATCCGCATTGATTTTCAATCCATATGATTGAGCAATTCCGGATATGTCGTATAAAATGTCCGTTGCTTCGGCATCAGTGTCGGCGAAAACGGCGCTATCATCAGCGAACATCAAATCGGTTATGAAGTTTGATTCGTCGTATCTAACTCCGCGTCGACCGTCGAATGCTCTCCGCATAATCGCGTCGATCACCACGTTAAAAAGTAGCGGCGATGCGACGTCTCCTTGTCGAACATCAGTTTGAATCGGGAATTCCTCAGACAAATCGTTACGGATTCGAACGCTGCTGGTTAAGCCATCGTACGATGATTGGAGAAGTTTAATGATTTTTGGTGGCACGTGTTTATATAATATATAAATATTATATAAACACGTGTTATATATATATAAATATTATATAAACAATATATTATTATAATAAAATCGAAATTTAATCGAAATTCCGAATTTCAAATGTCAAAATGTCAAGTTCGAAATTTGAAGTAGAATGAATATTAAGTTCAAAATTTGAAGTAGAATGTCAAGTTCGAAATTCGAAGTAAAATGTCAAGTTCGAAATTCGACGTCGAATTGCAAGTTCGAAATTCGAAGTAAAATATCAAGTTCGAAATTCGAAGTAAAATGTCAAGTTCGAAATTCGACGTAGAATTTCAAGTTCGAAATTCGAAGTAAAATATCAAGTTCGAAATTCGAAGTAAAATGTCAAGTTCGAAATTCAACGTAGAATTTCAAGTTCGAAATTCGAAGTAGAATGTCAAGTTCGAAATTCGAAGTAAAATGTCAAGTTCGAAATTCGAAGAAAAATTTCAAGTTTGAAATTCGAAGTACGATTTCAAGTTCGAAATTCGAAATAGCATTCCAAGTTCGAAATTAGAAGTAGTAGAAATTAGAAAATAAAAGAAGGTTTAAAAACTGACAAATTTAAAAAAAAGACTGTCTACCTACAGCGTTAGAGTCAGTATAAATATGGATGAGTCAGATATGCGCCTAACTAAGTTATAAGTAGAATTATTATGATTACTACTAGATTTTTGGCTAAAAACCACAAAATGATCTTATTGCAACAAATAGGTACAACCCCCTCCAACCAAAGTATAATTTACGTCATACTACGAAAATCACGAATGAAAATTTGTCGCTTTATGAATGAATTTAGCAAATCGACGGTTCAACTTATACTTATGTGTAGGTACTTTTACCCGCAGGTTTCATATTGAAATCGACCCTAAATCGATTTTCAAAATCAATATTCAAGTTTGATCTAACAGTAATCACGTCAGTTTATGAAATAAAATGACGTATTTTATTTTATAACTGTTAATTAGTGAACTTGTTGCACGAAACCTATTCGTCTAGTCACCCCAATGTGACGTCAGGCAAGGAACGTCAGAGCAGAGAAATGGTAATAATATACACGTACGTAATAATACACGTTACTTACCTTAATAATCTATTTTTCTCCAGTAGGTATACGGCGTTTATGTTGTAAAAATTTTGATTTCCTGGCCATTTTGTTTTTTTAATAACGTAATTTATTTCGTCTCTTTCGGAACACAATGTCAGAATCCTACCGTAACAGTAGCCGCGGTCATACTGTATTAATTCAATTTATTTCTGATATCAGATAACTGCGCTCTATCGGCAAATGTTGAAATTATTCCGAATCATATGGGGCTGGGGAATCAAATGATTCGGAATAATTCCGATAGGGCGCCGCGCACGAATGTTATTCAATAAAGCAACAAAACCGGATATTATTCTTTTATTCTTTGACTATTCGAAAAAAATCGTAGATAAAAAGATAGATAATTAAATTATCTTTAAAATGGTGCAGGTTTCATAATAATACGCCAGATAATATTTGCGTGGTAGTCGTTTTTGTGTTCGGTTAGACCTAATTTCACAAATTAATTACACTATGTAATAAAAACAAAATATAAAATATTCAAGGCTAAGAATATTAGGAAAATGTTCTTGTTTAACATATATTTTTTTCGAATCGTAAGCAGTACTCGTTTAGACGTAATTATCAGTTTAAAAGCATTAATTTTCGTTAAGAAATTTCTTCATTCGGTCGCCGCGCTGGGCTAGGCCCGCGATAAAAGCGATGCAATAGCTTAAATATTATAAATACAGTACTTTTGCAGCGGCAGTCGTGTTTTTTAATCCTTTTAATATATTTACTTGCTAGAGTTATATTTACATAGTCAAAACATGCATTGAAAATTAATGTAACGCATATATTTTGCTCTGTATGTTATATTATTATAATTATATCGGTTGGTGTCCCTCGTGCAGGTTGCAAGGGCGCCATTTCCGCCTAAATCGCGGGGTTGCCATGGCAACGCCGCCGCCCTCGGAAACCTGTCCGCCCTTGCACTACCCTCCCCCCTCCCCCTCCCGCTCCCCCCGCACAGCCGCCCTTGAGGCCTAGGGCGAGCATGTCACTTTGCCTCGGTGAATCATATCCTGCCTTCACTTTTATGTAAATTTAAACATTACACGCGTCGCGAAATGGAAGGACCAGCGCAGCCCTCTGTTTTTAATATTATATCCGTGTTTACGCGGCGTAATGGCGGAATTTTTGATTTTCATTTTCAGGCGATGGTGGGTCGGCGTATAACAATAAGTAGAGGACTCGGTTGCGTCGCCCCAAAACTTTCCAGGCGAGTGTCAAAGGACTGATGAAAGGACTTTGAGTGTGAGGTGCCTTCGGTGAGGACGTTGACCTGATTAAAATTTCGAGTTAAAGAACTGTGAGCAAGCAATAATCCAGGGTCGCACATCTAGATTTTCATCGGATGCAATTTTGTCTTTTTTTGTAAATGTTTTGTCCGATCATTTGGGCATTTACAATCCAATATAATTGCTCGAAGCTTAGGAAGCTAATGGGCCCTGTTTCAGTTTAGCCACTAAAAACCCATGTGTATAGGGTTGGCCAAACGCACAGGTCGACACCCATCAGGCGGCTTCCACGCAGAAGTGCGAGCCCGGGTAGGACTGCAGGCCAGTTTCCCCTAGGAGTCAACCTTCGGGCGCTCCTGAACGGTTTGCGTACAGTGCGGCGTCAGCCAATCGATTGTGCGCTCCGACTAACAGCCGTGGGAGTCAGAGAACAGTAATATTTCCTATAGAGTGGGGTTGGTTGTTAACCTTGAGGCAACTGTTCATGAAACGACCATGCGGCCACCCGATCCCTGGTGAATAACCCGGGCAAAGGATGCCGTGGTCCGCGATAGATTCGGCAAACGCCGTATCACCGCTTCGTATGGGAGAGGACTGCGCAAGCGACCTCGAACCCGTAACCATTCGGGGGACCGAAGTAATACATTACATTACATTTTCGTCGTGTCCAATTGACGGCTAAAAACCGCTCTTGGGCGTGTCAAAATAATTGAGTTAGGTAGTAAGTCTCGTTACTACTCTTTACTGAACATACATAGGTAGTCAAGAATTAACTACTAGATTGTCAAACTATACATATAAGTAATCAAAATAGAAGCCTAATATTTAAAGTAGTTAGTAATTCGAAAAGATACGTGGTAAAATTATTCATCTTAATATTCAAATTGTCAGTAAAATGTTAAATAATCAAGTTAATGCTACGTTATGCATTTTAAACTAAAAGTACATATATAAGACCATATAAAATAGTCAGACAATAAGGCTCTACTTTTTTCAGTAATTTAAATGGGCACAATATTTGAAAAATCATGGCTTTCAAATTCATCCAGATTATAGAAAGAGTGGCCTATCAGCATCTCCTAGATGTTTTTTTTTAATTTTATGTCCTCCAGCTGTTTAAATTTTGTAGGAAGTAGATTATAGAATTTAATGCTAAGGTACAAGTAGCTTTTCTGTACTTTTGCCAGTCGTATTCGGGGTACGCATAAAAGGGAGCTACCGCGGGTATGATGCGAGTGAATGTCTGCATATGGCAGTTTCTGCGAGGTGCTGTCTGCATACATTAAACACTGGTATAGGAACGCCGAATACATAGTCTGCTGAAATAGTCTGCTGAATTGAATACATAGTCATTGCCTTACTGAAATATTCTTTGCATGAGGTCCTAGTCGTTATCTGATATCTGGCTGCAACTGGTAGTAAGGGCGCGAGTGTTGGCCCGCTGGGTGACTAACCCGGGTGTCTTGCGGTGAGGCGTTGGCCTCTTACGGGCATGTGGCGGAACTTGACGGTGGACTGTTTTGTCCTAAGTCTTCTGCGCTCACCTCACGGAAGACAGAACGATCAATATCCTTAAAATTTCCTGAGATGACGGGTTCGCGCGCCGTAGTCGACAGCTCTAGTTGCACAAGCTCATTCGCTAAGTAAAGTACAGAGAGCCGCGGCACGGACGCCTTCTTTGCGCTGGTGGTCGCAGCACTCGGCAATGATGATTAACTCGCGGATCCAACGGCGGCGTTACCTGATCCTCTGATCCCTAACTAGCGGTTAGGAGTGCTCCTGTGGATTTCCCCAGCCTGGCCAGCGAGAGCGCGGGCGACTCCTCCGCGCCATAACTCTCCTTTATTGCCTGCCGCCGCCGCCGGCCCGCGCGCGCCTCCCAACTCTACCAAATTTGTACTTATACCCTTCTTTTCCACTTGGTTCCTTGTTGCGCCCGGATTACGTTACCTCAAGAGTGCGTTAACTGCTATTTGCGACCATATTATATTAAAAAATAGCGTGTGCCATCCCAAGACTTTCCCGGCAAGGACTGATTTCATCTGAATATTAATTTCATAAATAAAATCGATGAGCACCCTCTCTCGGCCGACGGACGAACCCGGTTGGGTTCCACTGCGAAGCGGCGCGGTTAGTGCCAAGCGCCAACAGATAGCGTCAATCTATACTAATATTATAAAGAGGTAAAGTTTGTGAGGTTGTAGGAAGTAATCTTTGGATCTACTGAACCGATTTTGGAAATTCTTTTACCAATAGGTAGAAAGCCACGTTATTTGTGAGTGTCATAGGCTATATATTAATTCGATAAATGAAAAGACTTTTTCGTGGTAGTCAGATTTACAAAATAACTCGGAGAAAAAACGGTCGAACGAAAACGTTTCTAACTAACGCTGCTTTAACGATGAGAGATATATGATTAAGTTCTAGAGAAGTGCTTGATAGAGCTTGATAATTCCTACAAAAAGGTCAGCGACAGCATATATCTAAATTTTATATTTAAGTCACAAAAGTAGTTTTTTATATTAAAAAAATAATTTAAATCGTTAGGTCATGTTTATTGGTCATATTATCAATATAATTATGAATTCATATCAAAATAAGTAAATTTATCGTCTCAAGTGTTTAAAACAAAAGACTTTTCCCTTTTACTGCATTTAATTTCACTTTTACTGCATAAATGGTTAAAGAGATGAGACACTCACAAATAAGACACTCACAAGAAGACACTCACAAATAACGGTAATATAGTCAAATTGGCATGCAAATACATGCATACATATGCAGTAAAAATATAACCCTTCTTTTGGCAGTCAGGAAATAAATCATAGCACTCAGTACTAACCAAACCACACTCATAATTTCATCACAAGTAAAAAGTTTTACCGCCCAACGAAGTGGGCACGGGTCAGCTAGTATTTAATAAAAATATATGGCGGAATTTAAATATGATTAGCGCAACTTGTATATAAGATATGCCAACCAAAAATTTCACAATGTGATTTCGGCTCAACAAGGCACCTACCTAATTTTAGGTCTCCATTTGCAGATTCCAATATTTCGGATTTCAAGTCGCCATACCAGAAGTCCAATATATCGATATTGATATATGAGTAGTGCGCCCCCTGGTGGAGCGATTTCAACCATAACCTTTTCAACTCTTGACATGACAAAAGATGCCTGCATGCCAAATTTCAGCGCAATCGGATCAAGCGCTTGGGCGCTATCGTGGAGGAATACACAGACACGCAGACATACAAAAAGACAGACAGGCGCTTTGGCGGACTTCCATTTTGCAATCGTCTCAGGGCTTAAAATGGATATTACTGTCTCCATCTTTCCTAATGACCAAACCCTAAAAAATATATGCAAGAAATATTCCAAATGCTAATGTCATACGATCCAAAAAGTGGATTAAATCAAGTATTTAGGCATAATAATTGACTGTAACCTCAGCTGGGAGGTCAAAATAGAATCCCTCACGAAGAGGACTAGAAAGTTAGTTTATGTCTTTCGCGAGCTGCGAAATGTGTTATCAAAGGCAACCTTGAGAAGGGTTTACATGGCGTTATGCCAGGGTTTATGGGTTCACGGGTTAATTGGTTGGGGTGCCTGTACTAAGTCGGCTCTTGATACCCTTCTTAAGGCTCAGAAGCTTTTTCTGAGTCAGTATTAAACCTTCCCGATGTAGTTTAACGAATTGCATGTGTGCTTGATATAAGGCAAGTATGTATTCATTAAACAGCTGCTCGTTTTATTTCATAAATTTAGAAAAGAACAATTACACAGCCAGCAAATAAAAACTACAAGCGCTGGAGAAGGTTTACATTTTGAGATACCTCTGTTTAAAACGGCGGTCGCACAGGCAGGCTTTAAAAATGCAATTAATAAATGGCTATTGGAGTTGGGGTGCTATGGAATGGAGAATACCACAAAATTACTAAAAATCATCATTACTATACCAAGAGTAGGGATCCCTACCAACTGGCTTATTTGAAAAATATAAAGAAATAAAAATATTTGGAAGCCTGTAGGTAGATGCACTCATGAATTGGCGCAATAGGTAATCAAGCAGGACTAAGTAAGACCAAATAGCTCAGGGTTTTGCGCTTAAGTACTTCTATATTGATCAACATAATATTGTAATACCTACTTCTGATTGTAATAGTTTTGATATTTCAAAACTCGTTCAAGGAAAGTGGATTGGCGAATAACCCATACAGGTCTGGGTCGGACTAAAAGTCCATACTATATTACAAGCAACTATTATATAGTATGTTAGATTCCTCCGTGCCATAGTAGATTCTTTTTTGCAACCCTTCTGCGCCGGCGACATGCAGGTGGCGCTGATAGCATTGTCTGGCGAAACTGCCAGCAATTTATTTATTTGGCTATAAAATATGTAATAATATTGATCATTAATGTCATTTTATAAAGGACTGTTTGATTATAAACCCGATTATTTAATCAAAGATAACAATAATAATATTCAATTATTAGTGCCATCTACCTACTGTATTTTTATATAGGCTGATTACATAACAGAAATTATATGGAGATATTAAAATGTCATCTATTAGTCTATACGTTTAAGCGCGTTATTATTAAGTATTGAAACATGCATACGAAATTAAAAATTGATATCTTTATATAAATTATATTGAAATAACAACAGGTACCTATGATTTAAAAATGTGTGTGTTATTAATTTATTATTTTATTTTTGGTGAGGATACCGTAATGGCGTGTTTGGATTCAAGTCTTTCAAATCTTTTAAAAATAATTTGAGCTGAGCTGCAGTTAGTCAAAATATGAAATCGAAGAAACAGTTATAAAATAATCAAATAAAAATATTACATATTTACAATATTACAATTACAACAAAAACAATGGCACAATAGAAATAGTCGATATAAATGTTTATATTATAATAAGGGCAATAAGCTTGTCTTCTCTTAAGAATGAAGCGTTTTATTATTATTATTATTATTATTATATTAAATAAAATCCACCTTCGATAAAAAAAGTGATTGGATTTAGTAATATAAATAGTCAAAAATAGTAAAAAAGATTGCAATAAGTATAATCATGGAGGATTAGAAAACTCAATACTCTCGTCTCGAAGTCCTTAACAGAATACATTGGATTCTTAATAAGCATATCCTGGACCTTTTTCTCTCCAAGACCGGCAAAGCCCCTGACGCACAATCTTGTTAAAGAAGATATTGGACTTGGAATATTGGACTATCACGTACAAAATAAATAATGTAGGGTACCAGACACTTCTTGTTTCATTGGTTAGCTTACCAACTTCCCAAAACCGCTTTAAATTCCATAATAAGTGCCTAATACAATCTAGGTCTTTCTTGACACCTATCGCAAAAATTATCCCAGCATTCCTCTAGGAGAAAGAGAATAAGGATAGTAGGCGGCTTGGGCGGAAGGCAACATTGTTGGTCGTGATGCGAGCTCCAAATCCTTTCGACTCATAAAACAAATCCTCATAACTGCGAGAGGACGCCAAGATAAGTACGTAATCCACAATCGCGTCACCTGTTACAGCATTGCCTTCAGTTGCGAGAATTCAAAATATAATTTCATTCATAATCGTTTTTGTTTACATATTATAAACACGAGTAATTGTCGAACTTTTTTCCACTTTACATCAGAAAAATTACATTTAATAACGCCTAACGACATCTGTCAGGCGAAAGGAGTACGAAACGATAGCGAAGATTTTCCTGATCTAGCGGTCGACTCTTAAATTACTTGCAATCCGGCCTAGGTGGTACCAACGCAAGCCAACAGAGGGCGTCATTAATAAAGCATTTTTTTAAATTATTTTTTTATTCAACAAAAAATTTAAAAAACAACAGTTTATTGGTAAACACGTCCACCGGTTAATACTATGTTATTTTAATACAATCATATATCAGCCAATTCGGCTTACGGGCAAGATTCAGCCTCCAGAGCGGGAAATTTAAAATATTCTCATTGTCCGCGCGCATCCGTGGTTCATTCTGTACTCGACGTACATCATGCCAGAATTATGCCAATAATACAATGCTAAAACTACGAATAAATGCCACCATTGGTGTGAATGACCTAAATAGTCGAATTTACCGGCGCACCAGCGTTCAGGAATCTGAAAAATTCAATGAGTTCAATAAATTAAAATGGCGGTCGTGGTAGGTACCTAATTTTGCTTTCTTTAATTACCCTTAGGGTGTAAATGGCGAATGCGACTCCGCTGATGACGTACATCCCGATCACACGAGGGAAAAGCAACTGTAAAAATAAACGATGACTGTAAAATCGATTTTGACAATCATATTTTGACATTAGCTTCGTCTAGCGATGTGATGAGTACGATAATATATATGTACGATAGTTTAGTGGTTTTCGTCTCACCGCCACCATTGGATTATCGAATCCACCCATCACGATACACCAGTGTATAGTCGGAACAACGCCATAAGCTGCCCATGCCACGAAAACCAACATTTTCAAAGACGGAGACGCGTTGTATCTTGGCAATTGAATCAGCATTGCAATCCAGAAAATTACGGTGACCGTAACCAGATAGAATGTCTTCAATTCCTGCAAAAAAAATATTTCCATGATTTTATGGTAATTATGAATAAGCCGATGTGTAGTATTTAAAAAACATAAAACATAGTGGTTCTTAAATTCTAAACAATCTAAAATCTGTAAAAGTGCTGTCATCGAAAACAACGTTTTTGTTACTGCGGTGGTATTTTTAGCCCTAAAATTTGAACGGTGTTGTTTTTTACTAATCTAGTATTTTTGGCATTTTTCGGGATTAATGAAATTAATATATTTTTCTAATATATACTTTTTATTGCATAGATTAGTAAATACAATAAATGACGAGGTGTCTAAAAATTACACATAGAAACATATTAAACAGTTTGTTACCAGTATGGTTGCAGGTGTACCATTTTTTTTATAAAGATTTTTTTTAAACAACTCTACAGGTTGACAACGTTACAAAAGATTTAATTAAAAAGAACATGTTAAGAATGAAATGAAATATAATATTTTAATAATGTAACCTACTTATTATCAAACGTAATAGGTATGATTTTCTTGTTAGTTACCATGATGGTTTCCTTATTTAGGTAGGTAGGTAGGTACTATGTGTTATTGGCATGCAACGTTACTATAAGCTATCACGCAATATTTTTTAATATCATACAATGTCCTCTATCGTAGCGAGGTATTTAACAGGGAGTGGCATTGTTTGCCATACCTTGACCCCCCCTTTCTTTGTCCTACAAATAGTTCATATACCTATGATAAGTTTTAGCAAATAATATATTCTAATAAGCTTTTCCCATTGCCGCTTAAAACACGTTGGAGAAAGTATTTCTACAATCGACCAACGCGTTTCTAAGGTAACCCCTATATACCCACAGACCTAAAGACATTTTAATTTCGTTTTTTCGGATATAAAACGTCTATAAAAGTGTGTTTTTAAAAACCTTGGTTTGCCGGATATCAAAGCAAAACAGCAAATAAGTCACCAAAGCCAAAAATATAAATGCTAACCGAAACACAGACTATCGGCATATTTTTCTTTTAGTTTAATTGAAGATGACCGCAACCGGATAATCAGATTGTTTTTAAAAACACTAAGTTGTCGTATATTGTAAAATGTTGACAAAAGCATGTTTTCTTAAAATTTTATTTCTTGAAAATCTACCTTATTATTATTGCATGCAAAATAAATAACACATTTAAATATTAAATTAAAAAATCTAAAACAAAATATGTCATGGTATATTAGTGGTATTTTTCGCCATTTCCAACGTACCTAATGGTAATTTCTCTACTAGGATTGTGATATTTTACTTTTTTTAACACGCTTTTATTAGGTCGACCTGTATGTAACTAACTATGTAATGAAATCTAAGGTGAAATCTAAAATTTAACCATCTTCCAAGGATCGTAGTGTCATGAAAATTGGCAGCTGTATGTAGTTCTGATGACAATACAATAATATGGTACTGTCGAACTGATCTGATGATGGAGTCGGAAGATATGAACTGGAACTTCATGATGGAACATCGTATCATAGCTGTGTTTAGACTTGTTAGAAAAGTCTTGGAATGAACTTTGACCACGAGTAGGTTTCAAGGTCTGATGATGAAGCCGGAAGATAGGCACTGGCATTCTATGATGGAATATCGTATCATAGCCGCGTGTATGTGAATATCGTATCATAGCCCAAAAGCGTGTTTTTAGTGTTTTTTTTTAAACTATTAATTTATTTTTAATCAGGGCAGTTACTACAACCATGGCAACCAGGCGCATTTCTTTGTTCAAGGTATAATACACCGATTAATAGATGCGCCCCCCAACAAAGGACGTTCAATTGCCGTTGATTGCGTAAATGGCGACGTCGTAGCTTGCATTTTGATTGGAACCGTCAACGTTATCAAGGTCACTTGTTGCTTGAATGCATGATTCGTAAACAGATGGACATTAACATTGAATGCTTTACGGAAAGCTGCACTGCGAGTGCTGTCCAGTGTATGGTCCAGCCGGGGGTCCCACCAGGGTTCTGCCCCGGGCGGAAGTTTAATTTAAATATTTGATTCGTGCGTTTTTTTAAAATCATTAGGTAATCTCAAATACTGGAGAAAATGGGCGCAAATGGCAAGATTTGCCGCGGCTCAGAAAAATGGTAGATCTGGGGCTGCCAGTGACATCGTCCATGGACACCAAAACGAAAGAAATCACAGAATTAATAGAATGGGGAACGGGGATATCAGGAAAGAAGAACTGAAGTCCGGAGCTAAGATACGCGTTCCAGGACTTGCACCCCCAAATGCCTCAAAATGAACAATAGGTATTAGTACATTGAAGATGAATAGAAGCGATCATCAGGATACCTACCCTCCACCTAGCGCTCAGGCACGCAGCCATCGTAGACGCTATTTTTTCCGGTATCCCCAGCCGATTAAACGGCGAAGTCGTCCAAACGGCGACTTCGTAATTTAAACGCGTCATTTTATTGCGAATTTGGTCATCAAATGGTCGATTCGACGTGTAATAATGGCGCCTTGACCGACATTATGTCACATGATTTTGTGGATTTTTTAGCTTATTTGTATTTTTATATCCGAAATAACTGCAATTCGACATTAGTCAACATTAAACGTGAGGCAAGGTGCGTTGCACACCATTCCGATCTTAATTGCTGCTACATTTGCATAAAGAGGCAGTTTATTATGAAAATGTAAAACAATGTAAGGCATACCGAAGAACAAATATTATACTTGCCCAAGTTTTATTTTATATCTAAAATTTCTGGTTGAAGAGACACCCGTAAAGACTATACAAGACACCCGGGAAAATATCCACCAATTAATATATCCAGACAGTTTTTTTTAACATCAAATGTAATCCTATACTAAGTATTCTCATTGCTACATTGACTATTCTTGTGACTATTTCCTATTATTTAATTTAGATTTTTACATGACTATTTAACATTTTATTTCATTTCCCACAATTATCTATTTTCCGTATACTATTTTAATTTATCTATTTTCCATATTATATTTTAATTATTTCCTACTGTTATCATTAGCCAGTTATAATAACTTATTAGTGATGATTATGGTACTATACATGTTTTTTATGTACGTATATTCTTTCCAAATATACGTACAAAAATAGAGTTGTCAACTACAACGGGTGAACCCGTCACCTCAGGCAGTTTTAACAATTGTTCGTTCTATCTCCCGTGAAGTGAGCGCAGAAGACTTGGACA
Source organism: Micropterix aruncella (assembly GCA_944548615.1). Lineage (NCBI taxonomy): Eukaryota > Metazoa > Arthropoda > Insecta > Lepidoptera > Micropterigidae > Micropterix > Micropterix aruncella. The sequence continues at coordinate 19,550,168 of OX155953.1, forward strand.
AAACAGTCCACCGTCAAGCTCCGGCATATGCCCGTAAGAGGCCGACGCCTTATCCGCGAGATAACCAGGTATGTTACCCAGCGGGCATACACTCACGCCCTTACTTCCAATTGCGACCAGATTACTCCGGTCTCTCGATTGGTTACGAGTTCGAGGTCGCTTGTGCGGTCCTCTCCCTTACGAAGCGGTGAAACGGTGTATACCGAATCTATCGCGGACCACGACATCGTTCCGGCTGTTCACCCAGGATCGGGTAGCCGATGGTCGTTTCAAGAGCAGTCGCCGTAAGGCCCGCAACCACCCCCGCTCTATAGGAAACAGTGCTGCTTCCAGACGCCCACGACTGTTAGTCAGAATGCACAATCGATTGGCTGACGACGCACGGTGCGCAGACCGTCCAGGAGCGCCAGAAGGTTGACTCGTAAGGGAAACTAGCCCTTAGGCCAGAGTCCTGCCCGGACTCGCACGTCATGCGTGTTGACCTGTGAGTGTGACCAACCCTGAACAGAATGGGTCTTCGAAAAATATGGGTATTCAAATATAAATGAATGGTCTTCGAATATAAATAAAAAGAATGGGTCTTCGAATGTACAAAACTAAAGATTTCGCTGTGTTTGAATAATTCGTGACACAGTTGCGCGGCAACAGTATACCAGTGCTAATGCTCATATCAGCCGTATTAATTTTTTAAATAAATAAATAATAATAATAATAATAATAATAATAATAATAAAACTCTTTATTCTTAAGAAAAGGCGAGCTTATTGCCTGCAGGCAATATTTTAGAGCTAACCTATAGTGTAATAATTAATAATGAAATAATTAATATGATTATGAATATTAGTAAGACAAATATGCTTTGTATATGTGTTGATTAATTAATTAAATAAATAAATACCTGATGGCACCAAAATGCGTAATATATCCCGGAAGTATAAATCGCTAGTAGAGACAGTGCTATTCCAAACAGATCATACATGAGAAAACATTCTGAGTCTTGTTCTGACCGACATGAGAACGTGTGGTAAAGAGATGATAAAACCATACAAGCCTGAAAGAGAAATACGTAAATACAATATAATAAGTACGTAAATACAATATAAAATTGATTAAAATATTACGGTATTACCTGAAAGCATCCCAGAAGCATGGCTACTATTAATTTGTCGTTAAAAGTGGCGTGGATGTTGAGCAGCACCAAGTCGTTGATCGTCAGACCGAGGAATAGGAACCATCCGAAGAGATGTGACCAAATGTTGATGGTCTCGTTAGTCCACCAGAAGACGCTGAAATATCAAGGGAAATAGAGAAATGTGTACTTCTTATTAGAAATTGTCCCTGAATGACTGATAGTGATGTTTTGAGAATGCTAGAAAGCCACGAGAACCAAATAAATAAAGACGAGGAGAAAAATTAAAATTAGTTGAAAGTTGCACCTTCATTTAATTTTGTTTTCTGGGCTTTACCCACTGTGTAGTAAAGTGATAGTGATTTTTGTGAATATTTGTATTTTCAAAAAAATACTTAATTTCAATTCGAATTTATGAATGACTTTCAATGTTAATGATTTGTAATTCGCGCAAATCGACAAAGATCGACACTTGTAAAGCAATCTCCAACTCATAACTTTTGACGATGTCACTGTTGTATACAGAAATTTCGTGAAAGACCTTTTTTCCCAACCCAACCGCCCTTTCACGGCCTTCGACTACCGCTCACAGGAAACCCTGTTGTTGACATTCCTCAGCATTCTTCGACCATTTTCATCGGGCCCTTTGTAGTATAGCAACTTGGATTGGAATTCTCTGGCTTTTTGTATACGTCAATGAGCTTCGTTCGGCTTATTAAAAAAACAGCAGAAATCTCATCTATTAGGTGACCTTTTCCTCACAACTCAAATATACTGTCCATAAATCCTAGTCCCCACTCACCTCCCCTTACTTCCTCTCCCTTCCCTATGTTACGAAGCAACTTTTAGTTTACCTGTCGTCTTTTGTATACATTTCTAATATTAGATGTAATAGAAACTATATACAAGTAACGTTTATAATCTCGTTAGTTATGCTTTTGCCTTTAATTATGTGTACCAGCGTCATCTAAACAGTTACAATAACCCTGGTGGTTTGGCCAGTAGATAGTGCTACTAGGCAATAGGCCCATTTATTTCTGTACTTTTTTTGTACAATAGAGTTTTTCAACAACAACTTGTATAAAATAGTGGTATTAATGCAGTTTAGCAAACTCTTCTACATTAAAGATGTTTTAATGTCACTATATTCATCGCACTGATTCCTAACATGTAAAAAGCTCCACCTATATAAATAAGCGAGATATAGGCATTTAAACACGCGTCAAACAACTATATGGCGGTAGGTTAAGTTCGTTTTTTAAAAGCTTCATAACTATCCATTTAGCGGTAGGTTATTTTTATTTAACAAAAAAGGATGTAATGTGTTCAGGGTTTTACTATTTATGCTTTCGGTTCCTTTATTCCACCTTAACTTCTAAACACTTCAACTGATTTAGAAGTGTGTGGTATTGTTAGAATCGTTATGTCATCCGGAGTATTATAGGATACTTTAACTGTCCAAATATTAAGCAAGTAGTTGTCTGAATGTCCAAATGTCAATAAATTTATATAAAGTATATAACATTTAGTGTTAAATGAAAGGTCTGATTGAGTAGGTACATTCCGGAAATATACATCTATCTATATGGATAAATATATAAACCACAAGTATTTCATAAAAAACCGTAACATAATTATAAATACAATACGGCAGTCGTGTTTTTTATTCTTTTTAATGTATACTTGTTATAGGCACATCAGCAATTTTTTAACCTTCCGTCGTTTATACTAGTTAATAAATATATGGTTTGATACCGTTATATATAATTATATATAGTAAGTAAGGCAAAGATGGCAACGACTCAACATAAGGGTCGTGATGAACTCTATCAACGTCCTTTATACTTCCGTTGATAAAAGCGTAAATCTGACCGCGCGACTACTGACCAATCGAGGAACGCCAAGTAAATGTCAGTCGTCCCTAAAAACCGGTGTTTATAGTAATAATTGAAAGTCGTTTTTTACAATGCATGTTATTAAGATATCGCTGGATAGCGTCGAATAGAACGAAGTGAAACGATCACCGCTGGCGATATAAGTGTAGGAGAAGTTCTATAGAGACGTTTCTCTTCTTCGCTTAGGCCACACGAACGAAAGTAAGAGTAATGAGGCAGCGACTTTCCGACCGTTACAATTCGCTATTGCGGAGATCACGTGCCATTACAGGCGAGCGAAAGAGGCAATTTAAAATATGAAACAGGAAACACGCTCGAAATAGTTGGCTAATGAAGAAACGAGCTATTTTCACAATTTATGGGGATCATTTCATGTGGACGATTTTAGTGCATCTCCCCTCTTCTGCAGTAGATACAACGCTTACTTCAAGTTATCCCAAAGAATCTAAATAGCGGTGAAATACCTCAGTAATTAAGCAGTGTATATTATGGATCCAAAAATGATGGAAAACCTAAAATACTTCCATGGAAAAAATATGGAAATTATAAACGAGTGAAGAGATTTTGGAAATTTATGATATATTTATAATAATTGAATGGCGGTAACTAAGCAATTAAGGAAAAAATACGAAGTAATAAATTATAGATGTTTTTGACTGTGAATATCTGCATTCAATGTCATATTTTATAAAATCCGTCCAGGGATAACCATTAATAAACAAAATACTTAATTAGATGTGTATTAAAAAGTTTCTGGTGGACTTAACCTTTCTTCCAGATTCGTCAATTGGCTTTTCTCTTGCATTTTTATTAAGCGACATCAGTCTTAATTCGATCATTTTTACTCCCTGGAAAAAACTGCATAAAATCCTTCACCAAATCGACCAGATTGATAGTTGTTTAAAAATGAGGTCTCAACCGTTCAAGTTGATGAAGGACGAATTATTTATTCAGCTTCGTGTGTGGATTTTCGCATCATAAGTAATGCTATATATGTACTTACATCGCATCGTAAGTAATGCTATTGGTTTATGTATATATGCTACTGGAGCAATTAATGCTAGTTATTGCCCATTTCGTTAACGAATTGAGATTTTTCTGATATATAAGCATAAAATGTTACGTGCAAAGCCCAATGCCGGGAAAAACATGTTTAATCAATAGTTGAAAGGTGCAGGCAGGGCTTTACAGCATACACAAACTATCGATTGCACAACTCTAAATATGAGAGATTGTGCAAAAGAAGTTTATAGGGAGGACAAAAGCATAAGAAAATCCTACTGTCACCGCTGTACAGGAATTCACCGGAGTTCGGCAATGTCTTAGTCCCATTTGGCCGATTGCCACAGCGCCTCTTCTGCAGCCGCATCGCCGCAACCCACGCCACGGAAAAAAGAGGGTGGAGGACGATGCCACAAATCACCGTCAGAACCAACTCACACAGCTCACTGGTGGATGTGCATATGGGAGCTAATGGTTTCTGCTGGAGTTAGGTCACAGCCCCATGCGTTTAGGGAAGGTTAAACGCACGGGTCAACAACCCATACGGCGGCATCACCGCAGAAGTGCGAGTCTGGGTAGAACTCTAGCCTGCGTCTCAGTTTCCCCTAGGAGTCAAACTTCGGGCGCTCCTGGACGGTTTACGCGCCGTGAGGCATCAGCCAATCGATTGTGCATTCCGACTGACAGCCGGGGAAGTCTGGAAACATTATTTTTTCCTATAGAGCCGGGGGTAGTCGTTGACCTTACGGTAACTGCTCTTGAAACGACCAATCGGCTACCCGATACCCGGTGAACATCCGGGCGGGCCGTGGCCCGCGATAGATTCAGTAGACACCGTATCACCGCTACGCAAGGGAGAGGACCGCGCAAGCGACCTCGAACCTGTAACCAGTCGGGAGACCGGAGTAATCTGGTTGCAACTGGAAGTAAGGACGCGAGTGTCGGCCCGCTGGAAGCTAACGGGCCCATGATGAGGTGGCAACGATGACCCATGTGTTCAGGGTCGGTCACACTCACGGGTCAACACCCATCCGATGGCCTCCACGCATGGGGTGCGAACCTGGGTAGGACACTGGGTCAACCAGTCTCCCCTGGAAATCAAACCCCTGGCGCTCCTGGACGGTCTGCGCACCGAACGGCGCAAGCCAATCGATTGTGCTCTCCGACTAACAGTCGGGGGAGTCTGGGAACTGTATTGTTTCCTATAGAGCGGGGGTGGTTGCCTACCTTACGGCGACTGCTCTTGAAATGACCATTGGCCATCCGATCCCGGTTCAGAGTCGGGCAAAGGACGCCTTGGTCCGCGATAGATTCGGTATACTCCGTTTCACCGCTTCGTAAGGGAGAGGACCGCGCAAGCGACCTCGAACTCGGAACCAATCGAGAGACCGGAGAAATCTGGTCACAATTGGAAGCAAGGGCGCGAGGGTCGGCCCGCCAGGTAACACTGGCTATCTCGCGGTAAAGGCGTTGGCTTCTTGCGGGTTGTGGCGTAGCTAGACGTTGGATTGTTCTGTCCAAAGTCTTCTACGTTCACTGCAGGGCGACAGAACGAAAAAATCGTTAAAACGTCTTGTGGTGACGGGCTCGCCCGTTGTAGTTGACAGCTCAAGTTGTTGATTAAACTGGTTATCTCGCGGTAAGGCGTTGGCTTTAACGGGCGAGTGCCGTAACTAGACAGTGGACTGTTTTCGTTCTACGCTCTCCTCACGGGAGACAGAATGATCAAATATCGTTAAAACATCCTGAGGTGACGAGTCGCCCGTTGTAGTTGACAGCTCAAGTTGCCAGGGTCTGCAGAATCGCCTGGCAGCTATTAGTATGCGCGACACCTACAGGATACTGCCCCGCTCTACAGGAATTCACCGGACTTCGGCAATGTCTTAGTCCCATTTGGCTGATTGCCACAGCGCCTCCACGTAAAGAAGAGGGTGGAGGACGCTGCCACAACTCACCGCCAGAACTAACTCGCACAAGACTCACACAACTCACTGGTGGATGTGCATTTTTATCGGGCCTGAGATGGGCCCGAAGTAAGCCAAAAAAGAAAAGAAGACGCCCTTGCCGAAAGTAAACTATTGTATTTATAATTATTTTTATAATGGTTTTTGTATGAAACATGTGTGGCATTTGTGTGGTTTATGTATTTAATAATATATAGATACATGTATATTTCCGGAATGTACTAAATCAGACCTTTCATTTGATATCAAGACATTTCACACGATATATATATGACATTTCACACGATATATTATCAGACTCAAGACATTTCCCACGATATATTTATGTTCATTTATTGACATTTGGACATTCAGACAACTACTTACTTGATATTTGGACATTTGATGTACACACTTCTAAATCTGCTCAAGCGTTTAGAAGTTATGGTGGAATAGAGAAACGGAAAATATACATAGATTAACCCTGAGCACATTACACTCGTTGTTTGTTGGACATAAGAAAGCCATTGTCGCTCTTAAGAAAGCAATTATTAATGACGGTATTGATTTATCATTGTAATCGCAATATATAATATATTATAAATAATATTTATTCAAGAATATCTTTAAATAATATCTATGACTTTATTATGGAACGTGTATTTACATAAAATTTTATTTACTTATTATGACTCCTTTCTTCCCAGTTCCCACCTCTCCCTATGTGTGTTAATTCTTCAAAAAAAATGATATTGTTGTGTTTAAATCATGAATGTTTAAGTGGAAACATGTAATTAGCTTTATTTTTGTAACTTAATAATTTTGTAACAAATTTATTGTAACAGCTGTATGTTTCCTTAAGAATAATAAAATAAAAATAAATAGACATTCGTGTAATAAGAAGCAGATTGAAAAGGACAAACCTTGGGCACAGTATAGGTAGGTATACTGTGACTTGGGGGACGAAGGCCTACGGGAGCTGCTGGAAAATGACGCGCGGAAAGTGCTTGCGAGTAATTTCTAAAGCAGGCCCCATATCACTATCCGCTGTCATTGGCTGTGAGCGACAGTGGTCGGCACGTGCAGTGTGCTTCCGAGCGAATGCGACCCAATTTTGGTGAACGCCGACGGTGAAAGTTTGTTTCCACCGCAGGCCAACCGAGAGGCGTACTTTGCCTTCTGCTTGGCAAAAAAAAGTAATAAAAGGCGATTTGCTGACCACAGTAACGAGTAACGACACCCGTTATATAGCGGTATAATGCTAAAATATCTAAATATAAAATGAATTATTATTAAATAATCAGAGAATTTGTCATTTAATAAAATGAAGAAATTACCTTAGCTAATCAGTTGATATTTAATATTTTGTCTATAATTGCACATCCACATATTTGGCGTTTAAAAAAGGGCAAGTTTAAAATATAACAATATGAGTCGGACGATAGTTTCTTTTTTGTTATAGGTACCGAAATATATTCGTGACAACGATAAAACAACCCTGAGATTAAACAACGTTCCGAAGAAATACCTATCACAATATTTCGCAATTCTGGTGGGTAAATCCAATTTCAGATAACCTAAACATCAGGCACGTAACAAGATTTCAGTTTCGTGGGGGGGGGTCACCCACCAAACTTGAAATAGCCCGTAAAATGAAACGAAAATACGCCAGATTTCCAGGGGTAAAATCTAAACTACCCCCCCCCCCCCTCCCCCCCCCCCCAACCCATGAACACGTGCCTGCCACTAGGTTGCGGATTCTCCCTGATACTCATTTTTTCTCTAATTTATTTATTTTTAAACGGGGGGGGGGGTCTCCCCCCCCCCCCTTGATACGTCCTAGCTTAACACAGATTACGTATTTATACAATACAAAAATGGACCATCTCATAGTGGAAAACATTGAATTACCTATGACAAATACCTTATCGGTGCAAAATATCAATCGGCAAAATTATTACATTATATCTAATAACGAAACTAACATTGAGTCAAGAATTAAAACATTCAGCCGAAATAAAAATGATCATAATTAAATATCAAACTGGCTGTCTTTGTTATTCAAATGTAAAATTGTTGGAGACAATGACAAATACCTTATCGGCAAAATATCAATCGGCAAAATTATTACATTACATCTAATAACGAAACTAACATTGAGTCAAGAATTAGAACATTCAGCCGAAATTAAATATCAAACTGGTTGTCTTTGTTATTCAAATGTAAAATTTTTCGAGAAATTGTAAGAAAACACGAATATGCAAAGCCCCAGGGATATACTCGTACAAAGACGATCTCCGGCAATCCAAGATTTTAATGGGTCTCAATGCTAAGATGACGAAGAAAAAAGAAGACCAAATTAGAGGTCGAATAGGTTTCACCGCTAAATCCGGCTTAAGTCAAGCGACTCAAATCCACCAAGCTAGACCAGACCGGTGATACGTAGCTTAATGGAGAGATCTCTAATTTCACCTGACGTGCCCATCCAACAATGAAAAGTTTCGCGTTGGTGTACTTTGCCTTCTCCAATCGGAATCAACGAGATTGCGATCCATTGCACCCACATCTTGGTGGATTCTAAAACAGAGTAAAAAGTGTGATATCCGGCTGACTTCACCGAACTATTCCTATGTCATTGTGTCTATGACTATTTCAGGGCTACGGTGTAAGAACTAAAGGAGCTTCACGACGGACAGTTCTAAATGGTTCACTGGCTATCGTTTACAGATACGCTGGCTATAGATGCACTTGCTAGTAGGTACACTGGCTATAGTTACACTGGCTATAGGTACACTGGCTATAGGGACTTACAGTTACACGGGCTAGGTTTCAGCGATCTCTTTGCTGAAATTGAAGGCTTCGTCTGAAAGATCAATATATTGCATCCACAAATAGAATACAATTGTACCCTACCTATTACTCGTCGATAAATTCGACTTCTAATTGGTGGTCAAATGTTTTAGTCACCATAACTTCACACAATGGTTTGTTTGTATGTTTATACTCTTTACCTATTGTGAAATTTCATAATGAGCGGGTTTATTGTCATATGACAATCTCTTCCAACCAACCCTACTATGAAGTGTTTATATACACGAGTGCCTGTAACATGGATGTGTGTGGCTTGTTATTGCATTTGATACAATGGTCCGAATTCATCTATTTTTTTAGATCTATTCTTTAATATTTTTGAGTGAAATTCTAACGTAAGTTTTATTTTGCTTATGTGACATGCAGAGAGGTCCGAAAATTATATTTAAATTATTTATACTTCTATATATGAATTAAACGCCTACACGACTTTGAATAGTAATTGGGAAAATGTTATGCAACGATATTATTAGGGGATTTAGCGCGCGGAAGGGGCTTGTCTGCTTGCCGGTAAAGTCTTCGAGTAACACAACCGATGTCTAACTTTACGTAAAGTTGAAAATATATCCAACTTTACGTACACGTGAGCGTTTGGATCGTAGTTGCGTAAAGTTATGGTATGTATCATTATAAAATATTATTTAGATTTTAAAAAACTTAATTTTTCAATCGCATATTAGGTAACATCGATTAATCTTACTCATATATTATTTTTTTGACGATGCTAACTTTCACATAAGTCACAAGCTCACATAAGAAAACTTTAAAAATTCACTTTCGTCTCATTTTTTCGCCGGCGCGTCAACCGCGTCGTTGCGAAATTACCATAACTAAATAATGCAAAGAAAATGGTTTTCTTGGCATTTTATTGCAAATTGCTCAATTGCCTCAAATGGTGCATGGTTGCAAAAACGCACGCAAGACGAATCGAACCAATACGGAGGATTGCGTTTCTAGTCGAATAGATATCTGTGACGCGGCATTCAATAACCAATCAATAAATAATTTCACCTAAATGTATGAGAAATTGAATACACGCTCGAATTGAATAATGTATATTATCGGTTCATCGATTAATGACAGTTTTAAGGTCATCGTGACAAATTTTGTTAAGTAATGTTAGTTTCGGTAATAAAGGCTTTCCTGTGGTTTAATTTAAATATGTTTTTATTAATGATAATGACGACTTGATTTTTTTTTAATTTACCTCTTTTAAATAAAAAGACTGACGTGCGTGGAATAATGAATATGTTTCGAGGTCAATTACATGTTTCGAGGCAATTATTAACGGGGTAAAAATTACCTCTCCCAGCATAATTTGGTCGGAAGAAACTGCCTGTAGCCAGTCCTGATGTAAGGGTTGTGCTGCTGGTATACTGGTGCATCTTCCCAGTTGAGCAGTCGTCGTAGCTTGAGGTATTTCTCCTCCGCTAAGGAATCTTTGGTGCATGCTTCCTCTTTCTTCGCAGCTGAGCCGTTCGATTGTTTGAGCAGTTTTGCACATGCCGATAAACACTCCTTGTCTTTGCAGGAAGTCAACTTTTCATTCTGCAATACAATACAAATATTACAATATTAATATAGATATTACAAATCACTTTCTCTTAATTTCGATAGATGCATGGTGTATTTCATTTATAATTTATTCTCAAGTCCTTTCACCTGGAATGTTTCTATTCGATTACTATTGCGGTTTAACACATGGAATTTTGTAAGCTTATTTAAATCCAGCGCCTGTAACTTTGCACTGGGTCATCGGTAAAACCACTGGCAATGAAATCGTTAAAAATATAAACTTTTATCGCACCGCGATATCGTATACCTATTATATGATATATTCATTTTATAATCATTTTAAATTCAATCCATTGTATAGACATAATTGCGCAAAATTATACGCCATTATATTTCACTTTTACAATCTTGCAAAAAACGGTACCTATATCATAAATGAATCGTCAGCGGAAAAATCCGATAAAATTTGTATTGTCGATATTTGCAAATAATTAATGATAACAATACGATGACTTCCAGGGATGTACTAAAGAGATAAATATCGATAAACTTACATTATCTCCAAAAATATTATCGAAAGGCAGAAAGTCGACTTCGCCGTTGTGATCCTTCATGTTATTATTAGTCAACGTCTCCGTTTCCGTAACCGACATCATAATCCGTATCGATTGAATAAAAAATATATCACAGACTTTTGAGCAATTGATAGCACCGAATTTCTACATAATATCTCGGGAGGCGCGAATTTTGCAAGACGCTCGCAGGCAGACGACGCAAATGTTTGTTTTTTTTTAATTCAACGACCGACACTCTTTAAAACTTTTCGAAATGTCTTATTACAAACTGTGTTTAAATACAGAGAATACACGATAATGAAAGATAATATAATTACTCGTCGAAAGATAAAAAAGAGCGCGGACCGCGTCCACCACGCCGACGACTTGTTCCGCGACTGGTTTTTAGCGGTTTTAAAATTCAACTTACATCAAGTATAGCGGCTTCATCAGGTTGTCGGACTCAAGTTAGTGCGGCACAGCTGCGAGCTAACTTATTAAAGAGGGAGTCGGCCTTACAGCTACGTCAATAAGAATGACGGCAACAGGTGTATGCAATAACTTTTTATTATTCGATTCAAATAAGAATGTCCCACACAAAATGAGAATACAGAAAGTCGCATTGTATATCCCCTGGATCCCTGAAATAAGTCGATTCCCTAATCCGAAGACGCATGTCAAAGCTCAATCAATAATATGCGCGATGATGTCATCAATAAGCGGATTTATTCAGACACTATTCAATCCGCAATTCAAATAACCCCGTGCGGCCATTTCCACGTTTCCATGTTAAGTTACTTATAAATAAAATAAAATGCTAAAATAGCCCTAGCTTCGACCAATCCATTATTCGCATCTATTTCATCGTTTTTCATCCGCGTCAAATTAGCATGACATTTGTATCGATTGACGCGTCTATCAATTCGAATTTCGCGCAAAGCAAACAAAATGGCGACATGTTCATGAGTTGCCCGCTTCCGTCTTAATATTTTGAGTTTATAAAAACAAAACAGCAGGTAAATGTCTCGACAATAAATAAAAATGTTATATTTTAAGAGTATTTCATTATTTTGGTCCAAAATTATTATTTTATTGGTGTTCGTAAATATTTACAACACCTCCGCCATTGATTTTTATCAGATGAAGGATAAAAAAATATATTATTATATTTTAATTTGTATAAATTACTAACATTTTTTTTGGGTTAGTAATTGTTGCCTAAAGTTTTGTTCTGAATTTTTTATATGCAAACAACTGGCTGGCGAACATGATACATCGTGGACAGTCGCGAACACATCGATCCGTCGATTTTCCTGTTCGAAGTAGGGGTCACTGCAGGAAATACGTTTCGTTCAGTTTCGCCACATTTCGTTATAATTCAGAGAAAATCGTGTCCAAAATATTTCATTATATTAATAAGTGATATTGGTGCGGTTTCCGCGCGTTTCCGCACGTTTTTTTACTAATAACAAGTTCGGTCGACCGAAGTGGTAGTCTGCGTTTAGAAGGGAGCCATCTTGCAATCTCTAATCAAGGATCCGTGGTTCGGTGGTTCATTGTCTGGTTTCAAACCAGTAATAATATTAGCAAATGGCGTTAAAACGAATTAATAAGGTACGTGAAGCTTTCTTCTATGCATGTGTCGCGTTTCTGCGCCTGGTACGACGAGCGACGAGCGGATAAAACGCCATGACTTTACGCCCTGATGATTGTTTCTTTCAATCCGAATAACATCAAATTATTTTCCAGACAGTTCTTTGAGCGTGAATCACCGCTCATTTAAATTTGATTTTTGAGTCGTTTTAGATTTGGCATCGTGCGGCTGCAATACATTTCGGGCGTTTTGGAATATTGTTCATGCCATGTACGGTTTTAAAATGTCGGATGGAGTAATGTGCTGACGGCTGTCCGTCGGTCTAATTGCCATTTTACATTTGTTGTCCGTGTAGCGGGTTTGCGCTCGCCTGATGTTTTTCTTATTTTAAAATTTCTTATAATCTCTATGAAACTCCCTGCTGGAATTAGCACTTTTTGGGTTTCGATTGGTAAATAAAAGCTTTCGTAACTGAATGTCTATAAAAGAATATAAGTCTGTCACTCATTTTTATGGGTTTCAGTTACCGCAATTCTACCCTGTTTTCACCCCATTTTAAATATTTTTACACGTCATAATAGATGCATGATGTCTCCCGAAAAAAATACTGATGTTTTCCTAATGGATGAATCTGAGTAACTTGGGAATTTAAGATTCTTAAACAGTCTTTTACAAAGTGAAATATCTTATAGAAAATCCCCATTAGCTATGTAAGCTGAGTCTCGTCTTAATTTGAGAGTTTTTCAATAGTTTTAAAGCCAGCTGCTTCCATATGGTTTCTGAAATAACTAATTTTCCCATTTTATGCAGGAACTACAAGACCTGGGTCGAGACCCACCGGCCCAATGTTCAGCAGGACCACATGGTGAAGATTGTAAGTGTTCTTTACACTGGTTTCATCTTATTACGATGTGAAAATAGTCACTTATGTTGTTTTTTCTTTCAGTATTTCACTGGCAAGCGACAATTATGGGTCCTGTGAGTATACAAAACATTCTTCTTTCTATTTTTCGATATTAGCAAAATGGCAAGTTTTACCCAACAGGCCTAAGCGAAGTACTTTAAACCAAATTTATCAACTGCTTACGTAATCTACACCAGAATCTGCATAATGCAAGAAAATCAGAATGAATTGCTGTTTATTTGTACAATTTGTATCGAAATGGGGCATCGATTCGAGGGTTTTTATGATTTAAAAAACAATCGAAAGAGGTTTCCTACTTTGGAATACGATGTTTGATTTGCATTGTAAACAATGCAAAATGGTATAAAATCGAAGACTATTGGGTTGTTTGACATTATAAATAGTTTGCAACGTCACCGAAACGTCGGGTCCTACAAATTTCACGCGGTAAATTCGTTTTCTATCCTATTTATAATGCAAAATGGTACTTAGAAACTTATTTTAAAGTCAGGTCCTTTCCATAACTTCCTAAGCTCAATGTTGTAAGTAGATTTTTCAAAGGGTATTTATTTATTTTATTGTATTAAGTAATGTACAAAGAAAAAAACTAGACGTGCATATTGTTGTATATACATAATAATTACAAACAAACATAAGACCTCGTCCACATAGATTTTTTGCCGTGAAAATCTGTGGTTAATTTGCCTTGTGTAGTCAGTGTTGTATGGATCACTATGGAAGCTAGTCAACAGACACGGCGGCGGCGCCGTCTGTTTTTCTGCCGTGTCTGTGGACAAGCTTCCATAGTGATCCATACAACACTGATGACTGCGCCTAGACAGGGCGAATTAACCATAGATTTTCATGGCAAAACAACGTGTGTGGACAAGAAGGCTTATAGTGGGTAAGTGAAAAATATAGCCCTATCCACATATTTATGCGAGCATACCCGTGGCATATTTGGAGATGTCGACTACAGCGGGCGAATCCGTTTCAGGAAGTTTCAACGATAATGATCGTTCTGTCTTCCGTGAGGTGAGCATGGAAGACTTTGAGACGATAGAATCTACTGTCCAGCAAAGTCACGAACCCGCCAGAGTCCAACGCCTTACGGTGAGGATCTAGGAAGGTAACCCAGTGGGCCACCTCGCCCCCTGGCTATCAGTTTTGGCAGGATATCTCCGTCTGGAATTAACCTTCAGGATACCCTTGTTCTCCCGACTGGTTACAGAACCGAAGTCGCTTGCGCGGTCTCTACCTGTTGTATTACAGCGGTAATTCAATTTCAATTTATCGCAGACCTTGGCGTCCTTTGCTCGTAAGGTCACACGGGACCGGGTGGCCTATAGAGTGGCATGACGACAGGTCAACATTCACCCCCGCTGCTTAGGAGGCAGTAAATTTCCATAGTATCCATACTCCTTTAGTAATTAGTCAAAGTGCACAACCAAATGGCTGACGCCGCTCACTGCGCAAACCGTCTAGTATTGCCGGAGGGCAATCGCCAAGGGGAAACGGATCCACAAGCTGAGGCCTAAGATGCGAGAGTCCTTCCCGGGATAGTCCCTTGCACGAGGAGGCTCCTGAATTAGGAGCTGAATCGTGAATTGGGCCGATCCGTAAACAGAACCTATAGAAAACTGAACCTATAGAAACTAATAACATCCGCACTGTTTACATCTTAAAATAATATCTTAACATCTTAAAATAACATCAGACATCTTAAAATAACACTTTTTCTCCAACATTAGGATATGAGAATTTTCTCCAACATTAGGATATGAGAATCATGCGGAATAACATCAGGTTGCCTTACGACAGAGGCGTTAGAACAGTAAGCGCTCTCTCGGGTGGCAAGGCGCAGCGGGGATAGGGTGCAAGGGAAGTGAACAGAGAGATACTTAACGACAAACGCCTGGGGTTGTCGTTACGCAGTCGGGGTTGTCGAATTTCTCGAACGTTTGAATATCGAAGCCCTTAAGGTGGGTGTCCATTAGGACCGCGCATCAACTCTGCTCCGCGCATCTGCAACTGCTCAAATGGAGACAGTGCACGCATCAACTCAAGAACGAGTGCTCCGCAGTTTGCATTCGAACGTTGCCAGAATTAATTTTTAAACTTCCATCCTTCGAATCCCACAGAACTGTATAATGTTGGTACTCCTCGATAATAGCTAGATATTGCTCTTCGACCCACTCCATAGCGATGGATTCGCGTTTACTGAACGCCGAACGTGATGCACCAACGTCTTACTTCGCTCGCGTCCACGCACGCGCTGCGCTCCACTTTGTGTTGGCAGCACTTCGCCAGCGCATGGAGCGCCAACATGTCCACTACTCGAGCAGTTGCAGATGCGTGGAGCAGAGTCGATGCGCGAACCTAATGGATACTCACCTTTAGAAATCTAACGTCGCTCGCTTCGATTTCAATTTTGTTTTAATAGAAGCTACTCTCTATATGCTGTGCCTACACCATGGCAACGAATTCAAATAGCCCAACGGGCGCTTTTTCAATACGACGCTGCGCAAATTAAACCTGTCAATTTAGTGTGACCTTTTTTTTTTTCAGGTGGACAGTCCCTATCAAGGAGGTGTATTTTTCCTGACCATTCACTTTCCAACAGATTATCCATTCAAACCACCTAAAGTAGCGTTTACTACTCGCATATATCACCCCAACATTAACAGCAATGGATCGATCTGCCTCGATATACTTCGTTCGCAATGGTCACCGGCACTCACCATATCAAAAGGTAAGTCCGTTTCTCCGTTTCATCCCGACGAACGAAGCGTATTTCTCTAAATGCGTTTCTCGTTTGCAGTTTTGCTGTCGATCTGTTCTCTGCTATGCGATCCCAACCCGGACGATCCCCTGGTGCCAGAAATCGCTAGGATATACAAAACGGACCGGGAAAAGTACAATGAATTAGCCCGCGAGTGGACGAGGAAGTATGCCATGTGATGAGCTGGCCTCGCATCGGCGCCCCGTCAACGCATTCTACATAAAACACACAAATACCGCAACCTCCCCCATAAACGTCCCTCCGCTACCTCTCCCCCCAATTGAACTAATTAATTGTCTTTTGCCCTCTAAATCACTCAACAATACATTATTTCAATCGTTAATTTTGAGCGGTTTAGTGTAATAACAAATGCCAGTGCGGAGTAAACTGAACGTTTCCGTTACTTCATAGTTTATCGTCGTAACTGCCTTCATGCGAAATGAAGATTACGAAGGGTCTCGTGAATTAATTTGCTTAAGACTCATTTTGCCTAAGAAGTGCATTTTTTTATATATTTTTTTGAATTACTTTTAATAATGACAATGCAAACAGCGTAAGAAATTTGTCGGTACTTAAGAACGTGCGACTGTCAAAAAAAATAGGTAGCTCGCGGCAGTAGGTTACAAATTACGATTAAAAATTGTTTTCTTTCCGTATCTTAACAAACCTGACAAATTTGAGCAGTTTAAGCAATTAATTACATGTGAGATTTTAGTTCTATCTAGACACCATTTTTGTGAAGCTTGCGTGCACGACAGTTTTAGCAGTCGAGGCGCGTGAATTCTTGTTTTGTTTTGTGAAGTATGTACTAGCCAAAATTTTATCATGTGACGTTATTGCATTTGCTCATCTCGTGTAACTCGACGGCTAGAACACTCAAAATTAAAAATCATTGTGTAAACCTACCTATTTAGATTTGTAATTGATAAGTATCTAAGATAGCTTTTTTCAATTATGGCGTTCTTTATAACTTTATTTAATATATATTTGTGGTTGTAAGGAGACTTGCGTTATGATTTCCCGGCATTTTCCCCATTCCTTTTCTGCTCTGCCTAGATGTTAAACAGCCAACGGAGTTGGACTAATGCGGTTGCTAATCTCCAGGCGGTTCCGACTTTGCGTCGCGGCCCTCTGACGAATAACCTAATAGTCGTATGCCCAGTTCGGTCGTGCAGTGGTTCTATTTGCTGTAGTCGATAAATTTGTACTATATACTAGATTGGACATCCCGCTTACTAACTCGCGGAGGTTCATATGAATATTTCTGCTAAATGTAATATATTTAATTATATGTGAATGTAAATATTTCACAGTGCACTTTTTTAAGAGGAATCATCGTTTACATACTCAAGTCTTATTTTTCTATATGACTCCCATCTTCGTTTTCGAATTGTAACGATAAGTTTTCGGCAAAAATTTCAAAGTAAATGTATAATGTAAGAAATTTCACTTTAGCGAATATGTAGGTAATCGAAAGGTAGTAAAATTGTCATATTACGAGCGATGTATTTTGTGATTCGGCGACAGTTTGTGTGCTGTAATATGGCAGTTTCAAACTGCATCGTCGTCGTCGTGCAGAGAGGGCAGGATCGGCGTCCAATCGATACTTTTATTTATTAATTAAGGATGGAAAACGTAACGGTAGTCACTGATCTATGGGCATAGACTATGTAATTAATTTGAAATAAACTTTTCAAAAAACAAAATGAATTGTCGATGCGTTTCATTTTCCTCTATTGCCAAATGGCATGGGAGGAAATTTCAAGTTTTCAGTTACTTTTAAAGAGGAAATATGAAATTGAAGACTATCGCGGTAGTTTGAAAATATAAATAGGATTATACGAATTTACCGCATGAAGTTTGTAGCACAGGACGTTATCTGATTAGAGAAATTAGATTTTATCTGGCAGTGACTTGCTAACTTCCTTTTCTACGCATTAGGTCTGATTGATTTGGACTTGTTGATAATTCTCTTAAGTTCTTCAGCTCGGTGAGGTACTATGAGCATTGACTATTTTTTTCTAGTAATTTGATTACATGTTCCTGGTGTATAACATCCTAAGCTACTTTTCTGGGTGTCTAATTTCCTTGGCGTTCCAGGGTCGTCATCTCTGGGATTTTTTGTTGACTGCACTTTTAACACTATATAGCTTAGCTACATTGTTTGCTGCGTAACAATCTTGTATTCTCTAGGAACATCTGGATGGGTAATCTTATTAGATATCCAATGTAGCAGATGAGAGCATGTGTATCTTCACATCCTGCATCCTAAGCCAATTCTATTTATCCATTCCAGGACATTAGCAAGTCATTTTTGTCTACCACTGCTTGAAAGTCACATGAAATCATTGTCGCCGATGTACCCATATAAATCTATGACTCGATACTTTCCTTGCATAGCCAGTTCCATCAGGCGGTATCTTACCAGGTGGGGGGGAGGGGGTACATTTTGAATTGAGAAAATGTAGTGTGAGACGTCATCAGTTTTGCATTCTATGTCAGAATCTCAATTGAAAAACGATAAGGAATGATGTCATCTTATTTGTCATTTTCACTATTGATTCAACAATTAAGCCCCAGATAGCTCAGCCAATGGTGAACACTTTACTTTCTTCACTGACATGCCAAGACATCTGTTTGAATCGAAGCTTTTGCATTTTGGGATGTCATTGTTTTTTTTCACTATGATTATCAACCGGTCGCAAAGACAGATGCTTCAAACTGCAGGCGACGTTGACTCATGAACGGGCTGCTTCTCTTGTGGACAAAGTACGAGGTTTGTTCCAGAGTGATTTCTCTCAATTTGTTTCTTAGGGAGCCTAAGAACACAAAGGCAAACAACTTCTAAAGTATGACAAGTTATGTAGTTATTATAAATTGACTTGGTGCTGATTCAAAGTATACATCTAAACATTTATAAGAAATCCGGTTGGCTAGTTCTCATAATTCAAAAACTCTTTAGATCTACTTTATAGGAAAGTGGACAGTTATGTTTACTTAAACCCTTGGAGTAAATGGGTATTTTCATGGATGCATCTGTCTCTTTTGCAGGATTTTCGGCGACATCGACCTTAAAGTACTATAACTACGAAACTACTACACCAATCATAAAAAGAACAACTGCACAATGATTGCATTGAAATTTCGAATATAGAATATTGAAATATCATTTTGTAAAACAATTAGATAATTATGAATAAATATGAGAACGTCAAAGAAGTGAAAAAAACGCGCGACCAGATTTGGTCGACTCGTACTCAACGGATAATTGTTTCGCGACCAGATTTGGTTGACTCATACTCAACGGGTTAAGGCATCTATCCTGAAGTTCGACAAGAAGCACCAGGAAAGGGAAGGGCAATGTTGCGGTGAATTCAGCTCGAGATAAATCAAAGTCGTGCAAAAGTTCTGAACATCAGTTACCAGATAATGTCGAAAGTCGCATGATTAGATGGGATGATAGTGTCTGTGTCCTTTGGACTCTACCTTGCCTACAAATTAAGTAATTAGCCTCTTAGTTGCTAAAACCAGCAAGGGTTTAAGAGTACCCTCTAAGCCCACAATACATATTGAGCGGAGCTTGAAAGGTGAAAAACTGCACCCTAAACTTCTTCCCGGTAACCGAGCAAGCTTCAGACTGGATTCTGGAGGTTGTTTCAGTTTTAAAGTCTTGAATGCAATCATCCAGATATAACTATTCTTTAAAGATGAACCTTATTGTAGAATTAACAGTTCTATCGGAATCAAATATCCCCAGAGTGCCATCACCCAGAACATTCTGCATGAAAAATAGTTGAAGGTCGTTTATAACTGTTTTTGATACAGGCCTTGGTTACCAAGGAAAAGCGTTTTTATTTTCAGATATTCAGGTTTTTTCTGTAACAATGACCTAGTTCAAAATATCTAAATAATTTTCAACTCCATGTTTCCAAGTTACATATTTTCTGTAGAAAATATTGTTTCATGGAAATATGTTACAGAAAATATGTTACCAGTTTTCCATGTTCATATTTTCTGTAGAAAAGATAAGCTAATGTCCAAAATCACATTCTTCTATTCAGACATGAACGTAATAAATGCCAGAGAACGTTTGGAAAATCAGCATTTTTGCATGCGGAATCGTTGAATCTGAATCATCGACAGGCAGGATGGCATTAGTAATATGTTAACATCCACAAGTAGCTACATACGTATACCTTACAAAACAACCTATTGATCCTCTTGCTCTATTCATCCCAATTACGAAACTTTTTTCGGGAACTAGGTAACTAAGGAATATACATATTCAAAATATACTAACGAATCAAAAGAAACGATTACTTTTCTGAGGAAGTAAGTAAGAGCCTTAAAAATTGACAGCGCAGGATTCGACACTGAAGAATTCAGACAGTGACGGATTAACCCATGTAGAGGCCCTTTGCGTCGAAATCTCGGGGCCTGCCTTTGCAGTTTTCGGGTCCCCCTTTGGGCTGACAAACATTCTGAGGATGATAGTGTAGAATAGACGTGTATATAAACAAAACAGGACCACATCCGCAAAGTGGGCCGTTAAACATTTCTGGCATTGCTTATGTCGCACAATATCAATAAAATACAATTGCACAGGCTGGCAGCTGCCGATAATTTATAACAATTATACTATTAGTAGGATCAAAAAGTTTATTAAACATTTTCTCCTTAGAATTTCGATTCAATTATTTTTTTATATTCGAAATAATTAAAAAAAATGTGATTGTAATAATTCCTTACCGATATCAGTTTTGTATTGCTGCCGAGTGCGGGATAATTCTCGGGTTAGACGTGATGCTAGGTTGAAATTGGGCGACGTTTCTCAAACTACCCCGAGACAGAATACTGGCAAATGCATAGATGTATTATACTACCGTACGGTAGTATAATACATCTATGGGCAAATGAGTGTAATATTCCTAAAAGTACTGTGCATCGCATTGTTACCGAAGATTTGGGCATCTGCGCGATGCTGGGCCCCGAGGTGCTTTCCGATCAATAGAAGGTGCTCGCGAGACCACTTAGATCAATAGAAGTGCTCGCGAGACCACTTAGACCAGTTTGAAAATGATCCGAATTTTTATTGCGATCCCGAGGATCAAGAAGGAACTCAATGGCCACCGTTTTGGGACTTTGGAGGCTGTCAAAGAAGTGACGAGGAGTTGCTTGAAGGGTCTTGATTGAGGCCTTCCAGGCGCTCAGCCACTGGGAAAACCGCTGGCGCCGGTGTTCCCACGCAGAAGGAAGCTATTTTGAAGAATTTTAGTTGCTTGTACCTTTATCTGCAAGGAGTCTTTTTTCCTGGACTTATTCAACTTATTTTTAGGACAGACCATGTACATACTTTATCCAATGTAACGTTTAGTATGGCAGGGTAGAGACAATCAAAGTGCGGTATTAGCCTGGATAGGTAGGTCTAGCAACCCTGACTTTAGTTCAGTATTTTTAATACGATAACTTCCAAATGGAGAAATAAATAGACGAGTTCTCGTTTGTATTTTTGTAATTATAATTCTGTCGTTTCTAAATTTTTTACATTTATCTGCTCCGGTCGCTGGTATATGTCATACTGGACTCTATTAGTTTGCAAGTCGCTGCCGATAGATTCGTCTAGAGAAGGAAACGCAGCTGCGGTTATGAAGTATGGCTTCTGGTCCGCTGAATCCTGCGCTAAGACATTCTCGTCCAAGGAGTCGCGTTCAGAATGACTGTTGGGATCTTCGTCGTTCTTGTACCAGTCATTTTCGTACGCGTGTAGCCAGATCGGGTTGCTACCGCGAGTGCTGTGTTTATTGGTATTTGGAACCCGACCGCCGGTGCTTCGCATTGTCATGTCTGATTCGCCAGGCATCGTGGATTCTGCAAAAGACAATTACAAAAGTTAACCATTTTGCATACAAGATTACAGAAGCTTCAGCTCCATTTCGCGACAGGGGAAGCCCGCTTTAGGGGTAGCGATTTTAATATGACTTAAGAGCAGTAGAAGTGTCCATCTAGTGGTATGATCTGCTCAAAGTCAATTCAGCTGCGTTTTTGGTGACTAATTTCTGTAACTTTCAGTTCACTTCGGATTACATTGTTGCGGATGTATTCTCACAGCAGTATTTCAAGCATGGCTCTCAATTGCTCTTTTTGATTATTGTTTGACTCAACTTTGTTTATTACAATTTTCTCAACCATTTTCAAATAAATGCTAAATAAAATTCCAGTGAATTTTACCTTTTTCGACCCGTTCAAACCATTACTTTTGACAAGGCCCATTCACTCTTTGGAGATTTGGCATTGTCCCAAAATTACAAAACCGTCACACTTCGCCTGCGTATTCTCTCATATCTCACGCTCAGAATGATGCTTCAGTGATTTTTGGTGTTGGCAATTCGCCAGGTAAAATCCATATACATACAATGAAGGCCCAATAAAAGTTACGTTTTTTTTTAGAAAAAAATAGCAAGGGTGCAGTCTTTTCTGCTGCAAAATTTTAGGCTTGCAATGGGGATGTGTGCTTTGTAGGTGGCGCTAGCGGCAATCGCCAGGCCGACCGACCGATTTATACTTCCTTGGCCCGCTGCGCCCTCTAGCAGGAGAAAAAGTGGAAATAAAAATCTCCATTGCATCGATACACCACAAGTTTCTTTTTAATGTATGAAAATTTAAATACAAACCATAAGCCGTTGCAGTGGCAGCTTTTAATTTTCTGTTGTAATCAGCTCGTTGCGATAAACAAAGCATTATACACAAAATTAACAGTAATCCTAAAAACAGGCTTGTAGAGACCAGCCAGAAAACTGTCTGATTAGCTGTCACTATATCGGCAGACAGGGGCTGAAACTCCGCTGGTTGTGTGTCCAGTACATTGAAATCCTACAAAGAAAAATAGAAAGTTTTTATTCTTCATCTTTAGATACTAACAAAGTAAACAGTCTGGACAAACAGTAAAGAAACAGACTTATCATTTCGAGAGTATTAAGCAATATCTATTACTGAAACTGCTTTTATCATTTTATTTAAGATCATTTTATTTAAGAAATTTACAGTAGCAGAAATAATAATATCAGTCATCATAAATAATCAATAATTATTTTTAAGGTTTAAATGGGGAGAAAGAAAGAAGGGGCAGATAAAGAAATATTAATAATAACAGCATGATCAGAAGGTACAATTTGCTTCAATACAAATTTATATTTCGTCATCGTGATTTTTTATAACTCCCTAAAACCAAACTGTAAAGAAGGCAAATAAAACAATAAATTAAAATAAAGGTATAATCGAAAAGCAAAAATCCTGTTGGTTTGTGTTTATATAGTTTACATTTTATTAAACAAAGGAAATATATTCTGAAATTGTTTTTACGCTTGCCTACTCAGTTGATGTAGTTTGTCCAAAATTGCTGTGAAAAGATCGCAGAGTGGAGATCCATCTGTCTTGTGTTTTGAATGGAATTCGGAAATTAATCTTGAGGCAAGGTCCATGATCCAAGTCAATGTTGCGATGGTTTCTCCGTTCAATCAGGAAAGTTGAGTCATGGTATTTGGCACATTTTAAATACAACCTGAAGATCAAGAATTCTAGGAATTTGTTTTGGATCTGCTCGATTCTATCCAATATAGACACTATACCTTGGACTCCATACTTAAGAGGGCCAGACATAGGCATAGTAAGCGTTTAGATAGTTTAGAAATTGGGTAAGCGTTTTTGGCAATTCTGGTAATAAAAACTAACACAACAAAATCTTTCTTGGCGATGGTAAGAAATCGAAGACTATCACGGTTGTTTGACATTATAAATAGAATAAAAACGAATTTACCTAGTGAAGTTGGTAGCACTCGCAAGTTTCGGCGATGTTGCAATCGCCGTTGTCCATGGTAGAATACAGTCTAACCTGGTCAGCCTACCCTGGACAACGGCGGTTGCAACATCGCCGAAACGTCGGTTGCTACAAACCATTTGGTAAATTCATTTTTATCCTATGGCATCCAATGTATTCAACAAATCACAGTTTTCCATCTAGGGGTATCCCAAGGTCCTTAGTTCAAGGTTTTAATTGAATTGGACTGTTGCAAATTGAACTTTTAAAATAAACATTTCAGACATAGGTACAGGGCATAATCACCAGATTCCTATACTTACAAACATGCAAACTTACATGCTGAAATCAGTATGAGAAGTTAAAAAAGAAAAAATCTACTTTTTTGAGTTTGTGGGACCTCTAAACCATAAATCCAGCTAAATATCCAAATCAAGACTGCATATCACAACACCGTCCTCTAATGACGATGTTAATATGGGAAAGTAAAAATGACCAACCTTAAAAAGAGTGTCCAATTGCTCTATGTTCTTATCGACTAGCTTCAATACTTGTTCCACTTCTAATACGGAATGATCTTTGCCATCGACGAGGTGCATGTAAAGATCTGTTTTCGTATTGTCCACTGATCCATCGTTATTTTCGTGTACCCTAAAATCGTCTACGTTTACGATGGATCGGGTCACCGTCGCTAAACGCTCTCGAAACGCTTTCACTTTATCGCGAATTTCCGAAGGGTGTTGCCGTAGAACAAACTTCACCCTTTGATCCTCTCTCAGTAGATAGATGAAAACGTGAGCCACGTCTTTTAAGCCTCCAGTGTCGTTTGCAACTACCTGTAAATAATAAGGGGTCGTCCATTAATCACGTGATGTTTTATACCAACTTTAACCCCTCCCCCTTGGTGATACGTGGTGAGGTTTTAGCTCCCCCCCCCCCCCCCTATCCAAAATCACGTGTATTTTTTTGGTACAAAGTATCTTTAAAAAAATCAGAATATTATCTATACTAATATTATAAAGAGGTAAAGTTTGTGACGTTGTAGGAAGTAATCTCTGGATCTACTGAACCGATTTTGAAAATTCTTTTACCAATAGAAAGCCACGTTATTTGTTAGTAATAAATAAATACAAACGGAGCTGCCATGGAATTCACCGACCGGAGGATAGGCTATATATTAATCCGAAAAATGAAAAGACTTTTGATAATGCCTACAAAAAAGTCAGCGACAGCATAAGTCTAAATTTTATATTTAAGTCACAAAAAGTAGTTTTTTATATTAAAAAAATAATTTAAATCGTTAGGTCATGTTTATTGGTCATATTATCAACAATTATGATTTCATATCAAAATAAGTAAATTTATCGTCTAAGACTTTTCCCTTTTACTGCATATAATTTCACTTTTACTGCATAAATGGTTAAAGAGATAAGACTTAATGGCCCGGTGGAATAGTGGTTAGGTCGTCTGATCTTACATTGTAAGGTCCCGGGTTCGATTCCCGGCTGGGTCACCATTTTCCGTTGAAATCAAATTAACGGAATTGCATTTTCAATTCTGTCGATGGAATGCAATAACAAGACACACACTTACACGTGTGTTACACGCACACATACATATAACACGTCATAGTATGGTTGGTTGTAAGAGATTGTCATACGACAATAAACCCGCCCATTGTGACATATCACAATAAAGAGTACAAACAAACAAACAAACTCACAAATAAGACACAAGAAGACACTAAGAAATAACGGTAATATAGTCAAATTGGCATGCAAATACATACATACATATGCAGTCAAAATAAAACCCTTCTTTTGGCAGCCAGGAAATAAATCATAGCACTTAGTACTAACCAAACCACACTCATAATTTCCTCACAAGTAAAAAGTTTTACCGCCCAACGAAGTGGGCACGGGTCAGCTAGTCTTTAAATACAGGTATAATCTAATTTCATTCTGGAAAATTAAGCACCATAATCAAAATGTCCAGACAGACATTAAAGTTGCAGGTTGTTTCTGACTGGCATAAAAATAATAAAGGAAAGGTATAATCATAATATAATTATTGGAAAACATATAATTGTACTGGTACATGAATATATACCAAGGATTTGCGAGACCTTCTTTAACACTAACAAGTGGATAACCATTTTGCAAGTCAGCTGTTAGCACTTCTTGGTTAAATATCAACGTCGGTCTTATCAAGCCACTCGGCCTCATCATTTTCGCGCACTACGCAGAGAATATCTCTAGATCTAGCGATGGATCATCGCGTGAGAACCCGTGAAGGACGAACATTGTGCATCTCTGGACTATTATTGCTCGGATCATTAGGTTGCTTGTGACATGAATTTATATGTGCCTTAATATTCTTCTTTGTACAGAAGTATAGTCCACACCGCTGGCACGTCCTTCCCACAAGCAGCTGATGATCATACTCAAAAAAAATATACACGTGATATCTCATTACACCCTCACACCTTGTGATATTTCGTGATTTCTTCCGAACCCCCCCCCCCCCCTTTCGAGCCTCACGTGATTAATGGACGATCCCCAAGTGATATTAATGATATAATAGTTTAAAATGTCTGAGATGTCTTAACTCTCTAAAGTTGCCTTTTCGTTGAGTCTGTAGAACGGACGTGTGCTATAATTAATATAATTTAAGTAGGAATGGAACACAGCTACAAACTTTCTGTATTACATATTCTATATAGGAGTATATACTCAAATATATAATCTTAAAAGAGAGAAGACAAGGATTTAAAAAAATATTAGACATACATATTCGGATATTTTGAATTTGTAACAGAGATTACTCTTCGATTGTTATTTAGGAACTGAACTGGTTTGCCAAAGTGTTCCGGTTCTGAACTAAGCCGGTTCAATGAACGGAACCAGTGACTGAACCGGTTTGCATTCGCAGGAGTGCCTCGTTGCATCCCTGTTTCTTCTCTACGGCGCCGCACTGGCGCACACTTAGGAACACTGCCCTAGTGTATTTTACTACTCTGTTTCATGCATTATGGGTGAAATAAATAATTATTATTAGATAATTAAAGTAAGAATACCAACCATGAAGTCAAAGT
The DNA here is from genome assembly GCA_944548615.1 of Micropterix aruncella. NCBI lineage: Eukaryota > Metazoa > Arthropoda > Insecta > Lepidoptera > Micropterigidae > Micropterix > Micropterix aruncella. Next base: position 19,577,264 of record OX155953.1, read on the forward strand.
ACCCCTTCATCCCTTTCTGCGGATCAAAATTGAGTGTGACTGCGCCAGTATCCTTGTGTACTAGAAATGGAGCGACTTGCAGATTTTCCAACCCTTCAGATAGAGTCTTTTGAATATTGCCAACTTGATAATATGTTACAGTGGCATTCTCGCCATGATCTGGATCAATCGCCTAGTGACATATAAGAAAATTATAGAGGGCACGGTTTGAAAATCAAACTATGAAAGCATGACACCAATGTAAAAATTTTGGTTCTGAATTGGTCATAACAGGCTCCAGAACTTATTTATTTATTTAAGAATTAATTACTATAAAACATTGATTTGCTTACAAAAATAACAGGAACCGAATGGCAAAACCTTAACCTTTTGCTTATTTCATTCTGTCACCCAACTGGGACTAGCCCGTTCTAGGGTGGACAGGACTCTAATATTACAATCAAGTTTGCTTGATTGCTTGATTGCTTACAAATGTACAAGTTTTAGTAAAAAGCTAATAACACTAAATTGCCATAAAATGTGGTCTTCAAAAAATAATAATTATAATAAAAAATATTAAAAGATAATATAATAAATAAAATGCAATTCCATTATATAATCGGCAATAATATAAAATTCCATTAAATAATATAAATAAAGTTATATGTGAGAAAAGAAAGAAACAGTCATTAATATTAAATATATGTTAAGTAATATAGGATTTAATATAAAATATCTAGTCAAAAAAAGTACAATTAGTTGTCAAAATAATATATAACAACAAAGTCAAATAATTTTTGGTAGTTAGTTCAATGTTAAAATATACTGTACATGTTTAAAAATATAATAATAATTTGTGCACCTAAGTTTTATTAAACTATTATTTCTAACATTTGATGTATGGTTAGTCTTTCATGATTCGATAACCATTTCTTTATTTTATTTTTGAATTCCCTAAATGTCAAATCCATTTTTATTTCCATATTGATCAGATTGTAAGATCTCGGCGCAATGAAAGAGTAATGTCTTTGTCCAAATGATGTTTTCATTCTGGGTATTATTCAGCTATTTTCTATAACTTGTCTCGTTGGTCTTCGGTTCTGAATTATTCCTAAATTTGAGTTATCGTCCAAAAATAGCCTTAAGAGGGAAGTTTTTAGAAAAAGTTGCCTACAATCAAGGACTTTAGCTTCTTTATAAAGTTCATTAGTGGGATGGCAATATGGTCTACTATTTAAAAACATTTACACTACCTAACCTATTACCACATATTTTGGGCTACAGAACCTCCTGTAAGCGATGGAGGCCCAGCTGTAATAAACTCCTGGTGGCCTTTTGACTGCGACTAATGACTAAATGGCCATTTCATTTGGTCACCAGGAGCTCCTCAATGCTTTGATAAAATGTGACCATTCTTAAAACCTTTTTCTGGCGTATTGGTAAGTCAAGTGATAATAATAAAACCTACAGGTACAAATGATACCTTTTTTAGTTTGTCCTTTGCATTTAAGAACATCACAGACACTACTTTCAATGGTGATCAATGAAAGAGCGAGAGACATCCTGTATATTTGCTAAATTCTGCTAGAACACTCAATTCAGTCTCAACGTTTACTAAAGCAAGATGTGAAATGATCATTTAGCCAAAAAATATATAAAAGAAGTAATATTATTGCCAATTAGACTATAAGAAATCTAAATTTGACCAAATACTCATGTGGAAGTAATAAATAAATAAAATAAAAAGCTAAAAATCATTTATTACTAAATGGTCACAATCAATGCAATAAATATATTGAAATGCTAAATGGCCCTGGCTAAGCATCTAACGTGCCAATAAATGGCTTAAATACAACTATTTCAGAACCTATAAGCAACAACCTATTTTGAAGTCAGCGCGAAATGATGTCCAGCGCGAGGTTTTTATGACTACTTCTTACAGCTTTTAAGTCCTGTGCCCTTTTAGTGTTTAATATTGACTCAGTATGACCAACTGGCTTTTGAGATGCCAATTTATGACCAAAATATGACTATTAGACAAATTCTAAAACCTAGAACCTCTACATTTGTAACTTGGACAATGACAAGATAACCTACCTTTATAGACATAAACTCCGTCCCGAAATTCGCAGCGGTTGTAATCCCTCCAGTGAAAATCTTATTGACAAACTTCGGTGGGTTATCATTTATGTCGTTGATGTTAACAATCACTTTCAGAATTGTCTCGTCCGATTTTTCCCATAAGAGATGCGAGTTTTCGACAATCGGTGCTTCCACGCAGTTCTCAGTAGCCAAAACAAGCAGCTCATATTCCGGGACGATCTCCCGATCAATTTCCTTGGTCGTTATTAATATGTGTGTAATTCTGTCCAGCTCAAACACCTCTTTTTCGTTCCCTTTCAAGATATAGTAACAAACGGGAACTCGGGGATCGTCGAGTATATCCACTTCGTCTCTTTCTATAACGTTGGGGAGCATTACGGATTCGTTGCAGAGTCGACAGTGCTCCGTGAAATTAGCAGGGATAAGATTTGCGATGAAGCGTGGTTTGTAGTTGTTGACGTTTTGTATGTAGATGATTATGTCTAGATCGGAGCCGAGCGGTGTGGGGATTCCGAGATCGTAAGCCTCCACTCGCAACTGTAAAAAATAGAAAAATAGAAAAATACAAGGCCAAAGTAATTAACACCAAAGGTGGTGACAAGTATGATCCTAAAAACTAAGACTAAGATATCGTCGACTTAAATGTTCTGCGTGCTAAAAATTCAAATTTTCGTTTTTTATTGCTATTGGTGTAAAATTACTCTCCGGATCGTTCTATCCATGTCCCGAGGGTTCAAATTGCTTAGTCTTTTCATAATTCTCATTGCAGTGGAATCTCCTAGGCATGAGCTTATGATTTTATCCGGTGATACCTCTTCCGTGCTTAGTAGTGGTTTCTCGCAAACAACATAGCTCTTTGAAAGTTTTAATTGTTAGTACAGTGGGGCGATGTCGACTACAACGGGCAAACCCGTCACCCCAGGCTGATATAACGATATGTGATTGTTCTTTCAACCGTGGGATAAGCGTAGAAGACTTAGAGACGATACAAATCTACTGTCTAGCTATGCCAACATGCCCGTCAGAGACTGACGCCCTACGGCGAGGCACCCGGAAAGGTACCCAACGGGCAGACACGCCCCGTGACTATCAGTTTAGAAGAATATCTCCGTCTGGAATTAACCATCAGGATACCTCCTTCTTTCGACTGGTTACAGGTTCAAGGTCGCTTGCGCGGTCCTTTCCCTTACGTAGCGGTGATTCGGTTGTTTCAAGAGCACAGTTGCCTTAAGGTTAACAGCTACCCTCACTCTATAGGAAACAATACACAATCGATTGGCTGATCGCCACAAACCCGTAAGAGGCCAACGCCTTAACCGCGAGATAGCCACGAGTGTTACCCAGCGGGCTTACACTCTCGCCCTTACTTGGAATTGCGACCAGATTACTCCAGTCTCTCGATTGGTTACAAGTTCGAGGTCGCTTGCGCGGTCCTCTCCCTTACGAAGCGGTGAAATGGTGTATACCGAATCTATCGCACGGCATTCCGACCTCGGCTGTTCACCCAGGATCGGGTAGCCGATGGTCGTTTCAAGAGAAGTCGTCGTAAGGTCCGCAACCACCCCCGCTCTATAGGAAACAGTACTGCTTCCAGACTCCCCCGACTGTTAGTCAGAGTGTGCAATCGATTAGCTTATGCCGCACGGTGCGCAGACCGTCCAGGAGCGCCAGAAGGTTGATTCCTAGGGGAAACTAACCCTAAGGCCAGAGTCCTACCCAGGCTCGCACTTCATGCGTGGAGGCCGTCGGATGGGGGTTGACCCGTGAGTGTGACCAACCCTGAACAGAATGGGTTTTCGTGGCCAACTCAGCAAGGGCCCCTTAGCTCCCCTTAGCAAATTGTTTACTATAAACTACAGTAAACAATTTACTTTTATATTTCGTACTATTTACAGAATTTAAAAAAAACATCTCGTGAATGAAGTTATTTTAGTTTTTTCCACACCTTGAAAAGTTTGGAAAAGAAAAGTCTCACATATAGTGCGACGATATGTGATAATACGAAGATATGTAATAGATACACTGAGTAACACACTGATGAAACTAGCCACAACGCAACTAATGAATTACTTACAGATGCCACTGTGACATATTGGCAGAAGTCGGAAGCTTTAGATCGAGATGGCTTATGGCTGATATAACTATAATAAGGATAAATAAATTATTCAATATGCATTTTCTTATTACCTCATATATCTTTTGCTTCTCTCTATCGAGCGGTTGCCTTAGTAGGATCACACCGGAAGTTGGGTCAATAGTAAATGTCCTCCAGTTTCCTGCGATGTCTTGCCGAAATCTATAGCGAACTGCGCCATTCGGCCCGATGTCCTCATCGATAGCCTTTACTTCTACGACTTTGGTGCCAATTGTTGCATTCTAAAAGTATTGAATAAAATTATCTTGGACTAAAAATTCAAAGACGCCCATTTTTATAACAAGTGTCCATAAAAATATCATAGATATGGATCATCCACGTTTGATATATTGAACAGAATTAAATAATGGCAAAACAGAGAGCAGTTCTGAGGGTCTATTCTTGAAAAAATTGGCATGCTGAATTTGTCTATGGCCTATGTAAATCAAATGGACCATAAACAAATTTCGCACACATAATTTTTCAAGAATCAACCCTGTGGTCATAATAAAGCGAGATTACAGCAGCAGCTGAAACAGTGCGAAATTCTAGGCATCAGTCGCCGATTACAAGTAATAGCTACTGGCAAAGTGTCGTCAGTAGACATGAATAAAGCAGATGGATAGTAAAAGCTTTTGCAACGGTAATAAAAAGATAAAATGTCAAGTGACTGCAATCGAATTGCAGATCCTCATAAAAGAGAAGAGCTGGTAAATAATAATAAATACAAACGGAGCTGCCATGGAATTCACCGACCGGAGTCGGGCCCATCATAATACTATTTTTTACACTTCTGGGGGGTGAGCAGTGGATTCCGGACTTACGAACCGGCTGTGGTAGGTTTAGGACAGCTGTCTTGCCACATGTGAGCGTTCACCTTGCCACCCATTCACTCCCCCTTCGAAGCCATAGAATTTGAGATGCGCAAATCGCAGTTTTAGATAATTTTTCTAAGAAAGAGTTGATTATTTTTCTGGAAAGGCCAAGATCTTTAAAGAGGTGAAATAGAGATTTAGCTGGCAGGCCACGAGCGCCAACTTCCACCGCGTGAAGGTGAACAGTGAAGCCGTTCCGGGTTACGGCATTTGCAAGATCATGGTATTTATTTAATTTGTACTCGTGGTCTTTTGGGATATTTGATTCCCATGGAACAGTTAATTCTACAATAAGAGCCACCTTCCGAGATAGAGAGTAAAGAGTTATATCTGGACGGAGGGCTGTGCATCCGAGACTTTCAGGGAATTTATACTGCTTAGAGACCGAATCAACCTCCAGAGTCCAATCTGTAGCTTTCTCGATTATTGAGAAAGGTTTTGTAGTTAAATGTTTTTTGCCTTTAGAGCCATCCCACACAAACTGTATTGGGGGTTTGGAGGATACTGTCAAACCCTTGTTGGCACGAGCCACTGAGAGACTAATTACCTCGCGAATAACAGCGAGAACTTTGTCATGGCGGTAAGTGTACCGTCCTTGATCTAAGGCCACCTTGCAGCCAGCTAGAATGTGTCTAGCTGTGCAAGGGGTATTGCTACAGAGGGGACAAGAACTATCCTCGGCAAAGCTCCAACGAGCGAGGTTACTGGGGTCTGGAAGTGTATGCTGAAAGGCATTCAAATAAAATTTCAGCATCTCTGGCGTCCAGTCATAGAGCATTACCTTCCAGTGCATTGGAGGCGGAATGCAAAAGTCACCAATTGTTGTCCAGTCATTCTGGCATTGAAGGCCAATAGCATGAGCCATACTCTTGCTGTCGTAATCTCCCCGCAAAAGAGACTTCTTCAAGTCCACGTCGCTCGTGGTTGTACTGCCATACCCCAGACCAGTGCCATTCTGGCTGATTCCAGTAAGGAACCTTTTGTGGAAGTCTACGCGGGCTTGTAGTTCATTTGAATCACTACAGCCACTTATTACGTGCTTCGATATTGCCGGATCTTTGGAATTGCACAGAATCGAATTTTTGGTTATTCTGGAGTTGGCGTAGAGCAGAGAGGGCAGTTTAAGCGCTAGCCCAAAATTTTGTTTGGACCTGAAGAGAGTCGAGGGGTCAGCTGGTTTGGCTAAGGACAGCCAGGATTTTAAACTAGCTGTCACCAGTGCATCTAGACGGGACAGTTGGGTTTTGGTAAAATCGTAAATAAGAAAGGGCCATGACAAATGTGACGTTAGATAATTGTCATAGATCCAGGCCTTACGAGGGCCAGAAATTAGCAAGGCATCTATTTTCGCCAGGCAACTTTTGAAATGCTCTATAACATGATCGCCCGAGACGTCTTTTCCCTGATGGGTTTCTCATTCGAAACCGAATGATACGATACTAAAGGATAAAATAAAATACTGCTGCCATGGAATTCACCGACCGAAGTCAGGCCAATCATATAGTATTATTACACTTCTGAGGGGTGAGCAGTGGATTCCAGACTAACGACCGGCTGTGGTAGGCTTAGGACAGCTGTCTTGCCACATATGAGCGTTCACCTTACCACCCATTCCATCCCCCTTCAAAGCCATAGAATTTGAGATGCAGAAATCGCGGTTTAGATAATTTTTCTAAGGAGTTTATTATTTTCCTAGAGACCAGAAGTGTAATATTACTATATGATGTGCCCGACTTCGGTCGGTGAATTCCATGGCAGCTCCGTTTGTATTTTATTTATATATAAAAATGCGGTAAATGGCACTAATAATTATTTATTTTATTTATTATTAATTTACAATAACTTCATATAATATGTCATATAAACACCATTTACATAATATGGTTGAGTTGGGAGAGATTGAGCACATCCTATGGTGAAAATGTTTATCCGCATTCCTAACTAGGTCAGAGACCCGTATTTAGGGATGCTGATTTTTGTTTAATTGTATCGACGAGCTGACTCTTTTGATATTATGAACTTACGTTGCATTGCATAATACATAAGAATATATACATACGCATACATACACACATACAAAAATATATATATACATACCTACACATATATATACATAGCAAATAATACACGAGATTTGATATTAGTTAGTAATATATAATTTAATAAAACAACTTAAATTATTAGCGAGAGCAATTGAGACTCCGCATACATTGGACCCCTTTCAAGCAGGTACTTCTTTATAAGTATTTTGAATGAATTTAAGTTGTTTGCATTCTTATAACTCTCATTTAAATTATTATAAAATCTCGGCGCAAGGAAGTAAAAATGCCTTTGGGCAAATGAGGACTTTACAATCGGAATATTATAATTCGACCCAGTAGCTTGCCTTGTGTTTTTAGTTTGTTGGCTTCTTGTCTGCTGATCCTTGATTCTGTGAAACTCAATTAGTAATTGTTTTATGAATAATTGCCTCACATCAAGTACTCCATATTCTGTAAAGAGTTTCGCTGAGGGGTATCTAGGGTTTTTTTTATTGATGACCTTTAGAATCAGCTTCTGCGCATTGATCAAAGGAAGGAGCACTTGTGTGGTGCAACCACCCCATGCGATTGTGCCATAGGACCACAGGCTTTGGCACAACGCCATATACACAGTTTTGTCTTGTGGCTAGGTTGCTTACATGTTGCTTCCATGTCAATGTTGCATCCATAGTGACACCCAGATACTTATATTCCCTAGTCCTTTCAATGGTTTGACAATTGCACACGTCAGATCTAGAGCAAAAAGTTGAGTGCATTGTTAGTTGGTTTTCGGTTTCTGAATTATTTACTGTTGCCTTGATGTGAAATTGTATAACTTTAGTCTTAGAAATTGAATGTTATTATTGGTTAAATTATTGGGTTAATATAATCAATCAGTTTTTCATAAAAAACCATTCATGATCAATGTTATTATAGAGGGTTGCCGAATCGTACTATAGAGTTGAGCAATCTAATACTCTATATAATCAATGGTGATACAAACATACCAGAAATTGATCCATCTACCAAAATAAACAATCCTGACCAGTTGAAAACTGGAATTCTCAAGACAATACTTGGAGTAGCTGCAAAGTCTGACTCGAGTTATGGAAGTAAGCAAGTAAGTACCTCTGGTAATCGTATGGTGACATTTTGCGGCGGGCTGATAAATATAGGAGCATGATCATTATAGTCGGTAACGCAGATCTTCATTTCACCCGTTACTTTATTCCGAGGTTCACCCAGATCGCTAGCTTCGATTATCAACGTGTAATTTCCATAACGATCCTTCAACGATTGCGCCGCCATTATTTTGGCGAAATTGTAGTCACCGGGTGGTTGGTTGATTGTGAAGAGATCTATAAAAAGTATGCCAATATTATAACATTATTTATGTATTGCACATTTTGAATTCTTGTAATCATTTTCAAAAAGACTCATGTTGATGAGTTTACCTCTGCCTCTTCCTCCGACGATTGAAAACACGACTTTTCCATTCCCTGTCTGTGGATCGTCTTTATCTGTAGCTGAAATCATTGTTATTGGGTCTCGTTTCGAATGGAATTCAGTAACAGTTATGCATTCATTCGGTAGGAATAATTCTGGGGCATTATCATTTATATCTTCCACGTGTATCCTAAAATGATAATGATAAAATTATAAATAAATGATAAATAACCCAAAATATGTATTGATAAATGTGTCATCGGGATAGGAAAACCCCAGATAGTAATGGGCGACTCGAACAAAAGAGTCGACACGAGTTCAACTTTTGATTTTTTTCAATTCAAGAGTCAATTTGAATGCAAGAGTCGACTCTTGCATTCGTTCGTTAATCTGCCCGTAACCCAGGTCCGCGAAGTCGAACGATTCAAGAGTTGAACTCGTGTCAACTCATTTGTCGAGTCGCCTTTGCATATCTGTATTTGTCAGCCTAATAAAATCCAGAAATTATAATTACAGAATTAAGGCGTGAACATATTATCGGACGCGTCCGTCAGTCGCGGCTTACGGACGCGACTTAAAGGTATCTGTGTAATGAATGTCTACTGAACCGTGTAAATTATCGGATATGTCGCCGACATGACATATTTTCGATCTATTGTTCGACCTTGGACCTTGGACTGCCAGCCCTCACCAACTCTGCCGTCCGAACAAAAGAAAAAATCATCCGACTCGTGAGATTATTGGAACAAAAAGTCGTCGACTGTAAGCAAGAGTCGCCCATCGCTACCCTCAGCCAATATTATTATTTTCTGCAAACTGAAGGTCGTTAAACGGCAGAAACCAGAACATTACGTCGACTTAATTCTTAGACAAGGCAAAGTACTGTAAAAAACTGAATTTACCTACAGTATTTGTTTGAAGGCATTGCGGCTTTCTCCGCTCAGATATCCAAATTGATAATTATCCCATGCCTCAATCACCAGATTGTAAGTGCTCTGAGTTTCTCTGTCAAGCCAGTCGATAATGTATAGAGTGCCGTTTTCAGGATTCAAAGAAAACTTTCCCTGAAATAGAAAAAAAATTACTAAAAAAACTGTTTATAGTTAGTTGAAAATGCAAGAATTTAAAAATATATACCTGCGCGCTTGTTCTGTCCATTAGATATGTGATTTTTCCAAATTCACCTGAATCAGGATCTCTCGCCGTAATGACCGCAACGATGGAGCCTGGCGGTGTATTTTCGGGGATTGTAATGTTATTCGCCTCAAATATGAAATATGGGTTATTGTCGTTTTCGTCTAGAATCTAAATGCAAACAAAACATACTTAGGTACTATAACTGCTTAATTAAAACAAGAAAACCCACCAAGATTCATATAATGGGTATCATTACTCTCACTTTTTTTCCCGCTAGATGGCGCAGTGGGCGGCTGACCTATGAAGGTGTGATGTTAGAAATGCGCGTGGGCGCATACGTACGAGCCTTGTGTTGTAGAATTCAACACTAAAACAATTGACAGTGTCACAATATTTGCAATTATGTCTTCAAAATTGGCTTTTTTTTTTGTAATTTGACGAGAGTCATTTTCAATGACGAGATTCAGTCTCTCTCTCTCATGACGAGAGAGAGAGAGAGAGCATTTTAAGTTTCGAAATGTATAAATTTGATGATTTTTCTGGGGTTTCCAAGAAATTGTATTTTTTTGGTTTATAACATTATTATGACTGAAAATTGTGCCAGTCAGCACTGTGGCGGTTAACTGCCCGAGCTTCGTGCGAATGCTTGATGCTCGCTCGTACGGTGCATCATTCACACTTCCATGGGTCATTCTCCGCTAGCGCCCTACAAAAGTCTTGCACACACATATCCATTAAAATTACCTGAATAAAAAGCTCTGCGAGAGAATACCGTGGTGGTACTCCTGAATCGACAGCCTTTACCGTAAGATTCAACCAAGGATACACTTCGTGGTCTATTTTATTCGCCACTACGATTTCTCCGGTTTCCTGCTCAATATGCACCAAATCTAGAATATCTCTTGGTCCTAGAAAGCATGTAATTTATATATAAGTAGTCAGAAAAGAATTTCTGAAAGATTGTAAATTCCTGATTGGATTCGTTTTTTTACTGATCAATAATGTGTTATGTATATAAATTAAATCACAAACCTTGCAACGAATATGTGATGGATCGATTTTTATCGGCGTCATCTGCTGTAACTCGGACGATGTTGGCTCCATTCTTGGAATTTTCAGCTATTGAGCACTTGTAGAAAGGCTTTTTAAATTTTGGATTATTGTCGTTTTCATCGTCGATCAAAATAGTTAATATTGCTAAAAAAGAAAATGAAAGATGTTTCTTCTTTAACTTTTATTTAACACACTTTTCCTAGACAATAACAGTAACTTACTCATTGCGGTCTGCCGAACTCCATTGGCAGCCGCCATATCCTCCACCAGTAATCCTAGTTTAATAGTCTCCACCTTTTCGCGGTCCAGAAGTCTCACGACTTTCAATGTACCGTCGATTGCGTTGAGGTCAAACGCTTCCAAGTAATTGTACTCGATCGGTTTGACTAGTGAACCCTCTTCGTTGCGGGCAATACTGTTGGAATGATCAAGCGAATAGCGCAGGACTGAATTTTCATCTGCATCGTGCGCCACTGCTCGGAAGATCTCAGTTCCGACCTGAAACAATTTATTATTTACATAGTGCCCTATAACTTGGCGGTGGCATATCAAAGGCCAAGACCCAAGACCCAAATGTTGAAAGAACAGGAGAGACAAGACTCTCTCAAAAAACTTGTAAGATCCAGCTACATATACTTAAAGGACACTCATAGGTCACTTCAAGTTGAATAAGCATTTATATCAGATGGAACCATCTGAGATTGACCTATGCTGATTCTGCCTTGAGAGAGCGGAAACATCGTTCCACGTTCTACAAGATTGTCGACACTCGAAGATATTTGCAATTCTGAAAGCGATTTGACACTCCTTCAATCGTCAAAAGTAAGATTATGATAGACGACAGCACATGTCGTCTGCATGTTAGAAAAAATCCCCATTCAGCAATAATTTCCGACTATCCCCACCCAAGACGATTGAAATATTGAATATAGCGCCGACAAATAGGGATATTCGATTTAATAAATAAAGGACGCGATCCGTCCTTGGGAAGTATCGAAGTCTGAGATTAGCTGACGATTCAACAGAATCAGTCAAGTCGTCGGGTCGAAGACAATATCGAATTCAATGTCGTGTCGCATTGACGTATCGTATTGTTACTTCAGAATCCCCGGGCAGGACCATATCCAGACTTTTGGTTCGAGGGGACATTTATTGAAACAACGCAGGCTGCACCCACTAAACTCGAATTTGCTATAATGAAATGAAAATACGCCGGATTTGGGAGGGGGATAAATCCCAACCATCCCCCCACCTGTGTTGATTTATATCAGACCAATGCTATATATGCTAAATATATCAGACCAACGTGCCTAATTTAACAGATTGGAATATTTATTATATTTTTTTTATGTTCAGCATTTATAAGTTACTACTTTCCCTATCGCTTAGTGTATGTAAGAAAGCAGAAATTATTAATTTACCTGAGTATTTTCCAGGACGTTAATAGTTCCGGGTTCGATGAAAACTGGCAGCTTATTGTTTACGTCGACTATGGTTATGTTCACCAGTGCTTCAGAGTGTAATTGCCTATCACCTATACCTCCGTCCAAGGCAATCTGTAGCAATGATAGAGAAAAAATAAGGAACAGATAAATCACAACCTATAAACAGCTGATTAACCGGTCGGGCACCAACAATGCCTATAGACATTTTGCATCGTTTGACAGGTCCGCGCGAAGCCCTTTTGGCCGGCCCCCATATATATTATATTAATTATGTATAATATACATAACTAACAAGATTAATTACTATGTAACAAGAGGGAATTCATGAAAAAAACGATATTGTTAGTGAAAATTTAAAAACAAAAGATATTTTCAAAATCGACCAAAAAGTTGAAGCGCAGTTATTTGCGCGCGAAGGCTGGCTGCCGACCGGTTAAAGAAGTAATTTTTGTAAGTTCATACCACAGTCAACGAGTAGCTGTTGGTTTTTGGGTCTGTCCGATCGGGATCTAAATCCGATCCAATCGCCACCGATATGACACCAGTCTCTGAACCGATAACGAATTTATCGGAAGCCCCACTTTGTATTCTGTATACAATTTTGTTATTGGGTGCTGATCCATCGCTATCAAACGCTTTTACCTAAAATTAGAAATAACAAAATGAAACTGTCGAAAAAGGAGAAAGTATAAAATCGAAGACTATCCGCGGTTGTTTGACATTATAAATAGGATAGAAAACGAATTTACCGCGTGAAATTTGTAGGACCCGACGTTTCGGTGACGTTGCAGCCGCCGTTGTCTAGGGTAGACTAAAGAGCTGTCAGTCCGTTGTTTTGCGGGTAGGCCGCAAACCGCTGCCGCCACTGCGTAGGTTATAACGGTGGTGGGGGGCCGGGCTCGGAGCGCGGGAATTTTTAAAATCCGTCTTGCACACAACACTCACTGTATCCTGTTTTACGTCTTTGCGTTCGGCGTTCGGCGGCGGGAACATTTTAAGAAGAGGGTTCCACGTAGAAGAGAGTTTGTAGCCGTCATCTCTATTGAAGTTCGGAGTTCTTCTTATTTCAATGGCTTCCCGGATCATGCGAGGAAAGTAGAATTGTTCCTTGGATAGAACAATGGGATTTTGAAACTGCATCCAGTGGTTACTTCCGCTATCCAATATATGTTCGCAGATCGCCGATTTTTCTCGCTGAACGTTTTTAACAGCTTTGATGTGTTCTGTCAGTCGCGTGGCTATGGGCCGTTTCGTTTGTCCAACGTAGGCTAGACCGCAGCTGCATTCGACTTTATACACACCCGGGGTTTGCAGTGGTATTACATCCTTTACAGGCCTCAAAAATCGAGCTATATTTTGGGTCGGTTTGAAGATCGTTTTTATATCGAATCTGTTTAGCATCTTACTTATTCGATCAGTCACGCCCTTGACGTATGGTAAGAATGCTCTTGATCTGCTCGGTTTTTGAGTTTCGTCCGTATTAGATCGTGTGCGTGTCTCGTGATATTTTCCGTATCCATTTTTCCTAAGGACATCATTGACATGTTCCATCTCCTTCGGAAAATGCTCAGTGTCGCATAGATCGCGTGCTCGATTCACGAGCGACGTTTGCACTGAACGTAGATGGTAGGGATGATGGTGTGAGCTTGCATGCAAATATCTGTCCGTATGTGTGGGCTTTCGATATACCGTATGTCCGAGAGTATTGTCACTTCTCCTCGTCACTTTGACATCCAAAAATGGTAAGGAGCCGTCCTTCTCTACTTCATAGGTGAAACTGATTTTTGGGTGTATGGAGTTTAGATGACCCAGGAATTCTTTCACCGTTTGAATGTTGCCTTTCAGGATGCAGAAGGTATCATCCACGTAGCGAAGCCAGAGAATGGGTTTAATTTTGGAGGTTTTTATGGCTAATTCCTCAAAATATTCCAAACATATATTATTACAAACAAATCGACGGAGTAGCAATGGGATGCCCCGTATCGCCGATAGTTAGTGACCTATATATGGAATATTTTGAGGAATTAGCCATAAAAACCTCCAAAATTAAACCCATTCTCTGGCTTCGCTACGTGGATGATACCTTCTGCATCCTGAAAGGCAACATTCAAACGGTGAAAGAATTCCTGGGTCATCTAAACTCCATACACCCAAAAATCAGTTTCACCTATGAAGTAGAGAAGGACGGCTCCTTACCATTTTTGGATGTCAAAGTGACGAGGAGAAGTGACAATACTCTCGGACATACGGTATATCGAAAGCCCACACATACGGACAGATATTTGCATGCAAGCTCACACCATCATCCCTACCATCTACGTTCAGTGCAAACGTCGCTCGTGAATCGAGCACGCGATCTATGCGACACTGAGCATTTTCCGAAGGAGATGGAACATGTCAATGATGTCCTTAGGAAAAATGGATACGGAAAATATCACGAGACACGCACACGATCTAATACGGACGAAACTCAAAAACCGAGCAGATCAAGAGCATTCTTACCATACGTCAAGGGCGTGACTGATCGAATAAGTAAGATGCTAAACAGATTCGATATAAAAACGATCTTCAAACCGACCCAAAATATAGCTCGATTTTTGAGGCCTGTAAAGGATGTAATACCACTGCAAACCCCGGGTGTGTATAAAGTCGAATGCAGCTGCGGTCTAGCCTACGTTGGACAAACGAAACGGCCCATAGCCACGCGACTGACAGAACACATCAAAGCTGTTAAAAACGTTCAGCGAGAAAAATCGGCGATCTGCGAACATATATTGGATAGCGGAAGTAACCACTGGATGCAGTTTCAAAATCCCATTGTTCTATCCAAGGAACAATTCTACTTTCCTCGCATGATCCGGGAAGCCATTGAAATAAGAAGAACTCCGAACTTCAATAGAGATGACGGCTACAAACTCTCTTCTACGTGGAACCCTCTTCTTAAAATGTTCCCGCCGCCGAACGCCGAACGCAAAGACGTAAAACAGGATACAGTGAGTGTTGTGTGCAAGACGGATTTTAAAAATTCCCGCGCTCCGAGCCCGGCCCCCCACCACCGTTATAACCTACGCAGTGGCGGCAGCGGTTTGCGGCCTACCCGCAAAACAACGGACTGACAGCTCTTTAGTCTACCCTAGACAACGGCGGCTGCAACGTCACCGAAACGTCGGGTCCTACAAATTTCACGCGGTAAATTCGTTTTCTATCCTATTTATAAGGAGAAAGTATTTTATATAAGAGAGTATTTTAGTGGTTACTTCTAGGACTGATGTTCCGCCTGGTAGATCTTCTGGTATTGACCGTTTGTAGACCTTCTGCTGAAACACTGGTGCGTAATCGTTTACGTCCTGTACGAAAACTGTAACGGGAACTTCGGATGACATAGGCGGCTGACCAAAATCCTTTGCACGTACCTACATGTATGATAATAGAAATAAAATTATTTAAATTTTCATCTCATGTGTACACTCTGGGATCGGAAGATAACTTGCTGCTCTCTTACTGCTCTTATGTTACAGGCCCCCAAATTTATAAGCTGTCTGAAGACATTTTAAATGCTCCATCCATACATGCATTCAAAAACCGCCTAAAAAGATACCTCATCTATAATATTGTTATGTTTTTAATTACCTTATTTATGTTATACTAGCTGACACGGCGAACTTCGTACCGCCTAACAGTCAATGAATGTCGTGGTACAGATTATCTGACCTTAATATATGATTTTATGAAAGTAATACAATGAATACAAAATAAATACTAAGTTCACTACTTTATTAAGATAATAACACAAAAAGAAATATAAAAGTACAAAAATTAAGTATATCAATCGCGTGTCAGCAAGACATGGTTGAATTAAACTATTTACATATTGTGCAGCATGGGATGCAATCGGTTTAATTCTTTTCATTAAAGCACCTTGTGATATACGACCTTTTTTAATTTTTTTTATCAGGCGCAAAAACAAATAAAGCGGATGATTTGCCGACACGTGAACATGCCACGTACAACTGACCATGAGAAAAACACGTATTTACATTTTGTATAGGAAAATGTTTTTTCTTTTATTTTGAGTTTTCTTCAATTTTCCAATTTTGTTTTTAATAGTTATTCTGCTATTCGGGACGGAGACAAATACAACAAATCAAAAACCATGAAAATCGGTCCAGCCATTCTCGAGTTATGTGTTCGAACAAACCCGACTTTGTTTTATATAGATAGATTATTATGACCATATTTAGTTCAAGTGGTTAAGATTAATATTGCTACTGGTGCACTTTGTCTTGAACAGAACTTTGATGTCTGACAAAACTATGTTCATTTTGTGATATCTAATTAATATGAAATTAATTATATTTAAGCTGTTTTTTTTTAATTATTAAAAAAATGGTAGCTATTATCACCCAAATTAGTACTGTAATCATGAAAGTATCATAAAATCATGCCATATCATTATAATCATATAATCATGCTCTTGATGTCATACTATTAAGGAAAAAAACTATACAAACATTAAACGACAATCAAAAATTCTACAGCACCTTCAATATTAACATTTTGGAACATATACTAGTGCATAATCAGGTCATATTTTACTCGAGCAACCAAGGCAAAAGGGATTTCTGCATTCGATGCATGAATACTGTTTTTTTCTCTTCAACTAAGAAGGATAAATGGAACAAATCTTTCATTCTTCGTAAATTATCTTTTAATATTGGGGGTTCCGTTTCCTCTTTCAACTTGCCGGAAGTTGAAGGATGAAACATCTAGAAGTTGGTGTAACTAATTTAAAGTTTATCAGACACCTGTAAGATCATACGGGATACACTGTGGCAGCTGCACTGGCTTAAAGAATACAGACCTAAAATACGCAAAAACTTAGAAAGGTACTAAAAAGACAGGACAATGCAAAGAAAGAGCCAAGATAAATCACACATTTTCGATTAGCAGTCTCTCTTAGACCCGAACAGCCAGTGTCGGATTATCCAATTGGCCAAGTAAGTACGGCCTTTAGGCCCCATGCTATTTAGGGGCCCCGCGACAAGTGATCATTAAAATCATAATTATTTAAATTGTTTCTAATAGTTATAAAAAATCATTGAATTGAAATTCTAAGGAGAAAATGTTTAAAAAACTTTTTGATCTGAATAATAGTATAATTGTTAAAAACCAATCGACAGTTGTCGGCTGCTAGCCTGTGTGATCGTATTTTGTTTATATACGTTGTCTATTTTACACTATATCATCGTGAGAATGTTTCACAGCCAACTTTGACAGTATAATAAATCATACACGATCGTGTTTTGTTTACATGCCGCGCCTCTTGCCTTATTATTATTTAGAGCAGTTGAGGGGGCCCCGAGATTTCGATAGCGTAAGGGCCTGTATATAGGTCAATCCGGCACTGCCAACTTCAGCAGCTAAAGGTCAAGTATCAATTCATTTATGTTTATTTTCCTTTGTTATTCTTAAAGTATTGGGACGTAATTAACAGACTTGAACAGCCCCTTGCCATATTATTAGACTGTAATTTGTATTTGGAGTAAATCAATACAAGCAAAAAAACAAATTTTAATTTAAAAAAAAATAAAAACAAAAAAAAAACGAAAACGTTTTTTTTTCTTTATTTAGTTTTTTGTTTTGTAGGGTAGGTAAAATAACGCAAATATTGTTTATTTGCAGCCCACAACGCTTCTTAACCCCTAGAGCCCCGATTGGCCGATATCGGCCAAAACCGTTTAATTTTACGGCCCCGTTTTAATTTTATTTTAATTTAATTTGTTTTATTTTATTATGTTAATATGTTTTATTTTAATTATGGATACAGTGGTTTGGCAGTAATTAATTTTTTGGTGAGACAGTGTCATAATAAAATTTTTTTACAAATTTTTACTAAAAATGTTTGGGACATCAACTTGTCAATCGGCTGAGGGGCCGAGGCCTGAAGGGTTAAACTTTTATTCAATAGATACAATTTACAAATTTACCAAATAAAAAAAAAATATTTTCTTTAAATATCGCAAGTGTTGTTTATTTGCAATATTATACCTACTGATAAATAGCGCAGCGCACTCAACGCTTCTCAAAGTTTTTTCAATAGATTAAATTTACAAATTTAACAAATAAAAAAATCAAAACATTTTTTTTTATATTTATTTTTTGTTTAAAAAAAACTAATATAAAGTTGCTTACTTGCTCGTACTGATTTACCCATTATAAGGATGTCACTAATAAAAACCTCAACCTGTATTTAATTAAACTCAACCTTAGATAATTTTGAATAGAAATGGACCTAACTTTTTAATTTCGTAGGAATAGGAAGACACTGTTGACAGCTTCAAGCTGTGAGCTGAGAAGAATACCAGGATAGGTATCAAAATTGCTAGAATAATCCAAAAGAATTTAATAACCACAGATCGAAAACAAAACAATTACTCACAGTTAAATATATTGGCCGAACATTCCCGTTATCCCCAGGCAGCTGCTCAAAATCCATCGGTCCAAATGGTGTGATCTCGCCATTTTCCGGGTCGATCGTAAAATTATCTTTGTACTCTCCCATCACAATGGAATACTGCACTTGGCTGTTCCGGGTTCCGTTCAAATCGGCGTCCCTCGCTTCGACAAAAAGGGGATTCTCGAAATGCTCCTCGTTTTCCAGGAGACGCGCTTCATATTTGTTAGCGAGGAATATAGGAGCATTGTCGTTCACATCCTCGATATTGATGATTAGCTGCACGGTGTTTCTGTTACCCTGGCCGAGGTCGTCGCGGGCCTCCACAGTGAGATAGTGGCGGGAGATAAGCTCTCGATCAAAGCTGTCGCCGCCGGGCATCTTTACGGTTATTACGCCGGATACAGGATTTAAGTTGAGCCTGAAAAACATACATCACTTAGGCATACTGCAAATGTGTTATGAAAAACCCATGAAAATAGTAATCCTTTCACTCAATAGAGTGGCCCGCATTGCTTAATTATGAGGTAGGCTGGTGAGCTCAGCGACCCTACGGCTTGCGGTGAGGTAAATATTAATTTAATCCTTTTGGCTCTCACCAAAAAGTAGCACTGACAATATTCTAATGGTAGGAGAAGAGGGTTCCTCAGTTCTATGCTGGATCAGAAAATTTTGTAACATTAGGAATTCATATTAAGAGAGCCGCAGATGTGATAGCCGAGTTAATTTAGGCAAAATAATTTATGTAAAAGATACTATTTACAGTTTCATCTACAGGTATCCCTCGAGTTTAGTAGTTAATTGGTTCCGCGTAGGTTGAAACCGCTTAAGTCGACTCAGGATTAGTGCAAACTACAATGTCATATTATCTTTTTTATGTAAAAACATTCATCTATAATTATATATTTTCTTTTTAAATAAAAATTGCTCCAATCGAAATTCAGTAAGTAGTAACATTAAGCCATAAGTCATAATAATGTATTTACATGTTTAAGAAAGCTGATTTATTTTTATAACCTCAAATTGTAACCCCTCATTTAATCTATTAGATATATCAAAATGGTGGCAATGAGTGGTAGCAGCTGGTATTGAAGCTGCATTCATGAAAATAAGATACACCAATTAATGGCTTTACTATACACAGAAATCTGTATTGTACTAGAAAAGCTATCGTCTAGAAGTAGTATGTTGAGCATATATGGGTTAAGATAGAGCCGGTCATTATAGTTTCGAAACATTATTGAATAATTAAAAGAATAGTTTTATTTCCCTCTCATGAAGCTGTTAAACTACGAACACCTAATTTTAAAAAGTCCAAACACTTACAAATGAGCGATACCTCCAGCGATATTGGTGTATCTGATGCCTCTTGTGCCGTAATTTCCCGAGTCATCATCGAATGCTTGCACCCAGGCAACCGTCGTACCGACACCACAATTTTCCGGTATCGAAACTTCGTACATCTCCTCTGTGAACTCAGGGAAGTTATCGTTTCCGTCTCGAATGTGTACTGTTATGGGAACCATACTAATAGAAAAACACAAAAAAAGAAAGATAATAACGAAGATCCATAGATCTTGCGATATTGAGAATTACAATATACCTCATTTTCGGGTTTAACGTTACAGTCTCTTTGGCGATCAGAGAAAAATTTAAAACGGTAAACCGCTCATAATCTAAAAGTGTGGGGTCGTTCACTCTTATTAGGAAGGACGCTTCGTTGAACCCTCGAAACGGAGTAACGTCGAATACTCCTCGATCTCCTTCCAGGTATAATTCGAATGTGCCATTTTTTCCCTAGAATTTATATATTTATTATTTATTTATTTATTTAGGTACTTAGGATTAGGTATACAGTTCATTCATTGGTCATGTAATCTTATAATAATTATATAAATTATTTAATAATTAATATAGGGAGGTTTAACACATCTTACATGACCTTTACTGCCAATAGCACATCTAACTAGGCGATAATTTGGCCCGTCTCTAGATGTGCATATTTTTATGCAATTTTAAGAAATGAAGTGTTTTTTTTTTTAAATAAATTATTTGGCCCCACCACCTGTATATACACATAAATATACCAATTTTATAAAAAATATAGCTATTTAATAAATATATACATTTATAGTTGTAATTTAATAAAATTTAATTAAGAAAAATAGATAAGTGATACTAAATAAATTGTCGTGCGTTGCAAAGAAGTTGATCAGATTTTACATATCCCTTGTTAAGTAGCCATCTATTAAGGTTTGCTTTAAATATTTTTATGTTAGGATAATTTTTCATGTCTTCACTAAGGGAATTATATAATTTTGGGGCTATGTAGAATATATGTCTCTGGGCAAATGTTGTCCTGACTGACGGAATTATATCATTGATACTCGCGGACATTCTTGTGTTCAGATTGTTTTGAGTTCGGGCGTGGTCATCTCTAGATTTGTAGAATGCAAGAAGCACTTGCTTAATGAATAACTGTTTAGCTGCTTAATGAATAAAAATCTCTTACAGACTGCTATTATAAACAAACAATTCTCATGCATAAAAAAGGATTTACCTGATCATAATCGAACACCTCTGGAATGGCATCCTGTAGAAACGTGACTGGCGTGTTTTGTTGAGCATTTTCAACAATCTCGCAGATGTATTTGTCGCTACGAAATTGTGGTGTTTCATCATTAACGTCGATTAATAAGACTGTCACTTCGGTGGTCACACTTGGCAAAGGGCGGATTATTTCAGATTGTTCTGTAGCCTGGAAATATAATATTATTAGCATTAGCAAACTAATGACTCCCACAAAAATCGGTAGACGGGTGAATAAATTACCGAGATTTCCAAAATGTAAGCCCCGTTGTTTTTGGTTGGGTCTTCCCTGTCAAGAAGCTGAGTAGTGTAAATCAATCCAGAATTACTATCGATGTCGAAATCGTTTTGACTGCCTTTCACAATAGCATAGGATATTCGATTGTTGATTCCTCTGTCGCCATCGATAGCTCGCACTGGAAAAATAATTTATGATGCAATAACAATCGAAATCATTATAGCGGCAGGTTTGGTTCAGAGAAGCCTGATATCATTTGACTACAGTCGAAGAGATATAGTGTGGTACAGGGAAATGAAGATGCCTACTGGCTGGGAAGACACGGTTAAGCGACATTCGTAATTGGATCTGAGCTGAGCAGCTACAAGCAGAGGGATACACAAGAAGGGCTTGGCGCGAAAGAACAGGCTAACGAGATACTGCCTAAGCCCTCTTGTCCACACACCATCCACCATCCACGGTCAATACGCCGTGTCATCAGTGGGGTATGGATCACTATGGAAGCTTGTCCTTGAACACGGTGTCTGTGGACAAGCTTCTATAGTGATTCAAACAACACTGACAACCGCGCCTAGACACGAATAAACCGTGGATTTTCCCGATGAAAAAAACGTGTGTTGACAAGAGGGCTGAGGCTTTCCTGAGCAAATCAGAGATTAGAAGTTGGCATTGGCATTAGTGATGTGACATTGGCATTTGTTCCAAGACTTTTTTGCAATTGAGACTATAGTAATTGGACTGAGTCGTGGACTGGATTACCATAGCAGTAGTCAGCATAGTACCTACTACTCGTTAGCTACCGAGAGCCACCCTCTACCGGATGAGGCAGCGAGCATCGATTAGGTGCGATTGGTCCATCCGATTACTACTATAGTCTCGATTCTAAAAAGTCTCGGACTGACATATACAGCGACGTGCGATCGGCTCGTCCGTTTACTACTAAGTCTTGATTATAAAAGTTTTGGAAATCTTGGAATCGCGCTTCACTGCGCAACCGACTTAATATTACCGACGACGGACAGACGGCGTCGCAGTGAGTGCAAGAATAACTCTTTATAATCCTAAATATCATGTAAGTAGGTAAGTGTAAATTTTATTGTACGTAAGATTTTCTCTAACATTTTGCTTTGCGCAAGAGACTCGGTGTAAAAGTTTGGCAAGGCGTGTGAAATACGACTAATGTTGACATAATTTGGCATGCCTTGCGCTTGGGTATTGCTAGTAAAACTGCATTCATACATAATTTGATCAAAAAGTGGGCAAGTGTGGTTTTAAAAATACTTGATTTAAATAACCAGAAACTAGTTAACCGATTTCACCAACGACATGAGTAAGATAAGCCCACAAGCTACCAACCTTGCAGAACTGACGTCCCGATTGGTGAATCCTCCGATATCCTTGTAACCGAAGTCACGGCGACAAACTCCGGTGGCTGGTCCTCCACGTCTTGTACCTTGATTAGTATGGCAGCTGTTCCGGTATTGACTCTGCCTTGGTTCGCTCTGTCCACCGCTAGGACCTTCAGCTGGTAAAGCGATTTCTTCTCGTAATCGAGTTCACCGACTAGTTTCAATATCCCCTTGCCGTTGACGGTCTGTATCGAGAAGAGGTCGTCGTCGCCGTCTTCCTCATGCAGGTGATACACTACCTAATAATAAGTAAACATGCGCGTAATAAATACTACTTATAAAAACTATTCAAAAAGGAAAATCAGCTGCAAAATACGTCTTTTTACTTTCGATCGATACTGTTTTCCTCGTAATTAAACTTTAATCCGTATTTCAATCACCAGATTGATGAATTTGTTGCTATTTTAGTGTATTTTTATAACAATAAATACACAGTTGGCATGGAAACAGCACGAGACAGGATATGTCAAAACGTCACAAATAAATGACAGCTATCGAAGTGTACGTATATTTCACACAATTTCTAGCGATGTGTTTTAAATCGATTGTACAATCGATTCGCTTGATGAATATTGTACAAAAATGTACTTTTTTTGCAGCATACGTATTATTATTTTAGTTTAGCTAACTAAAATGATTCCGAAACATTTATTAATCATCAATCATCTCGGTCGCCCATTTAACATCATCATCTAATTTACATATACATATTATATTATATTTTTTTTACTAATAAGTTTATGAATCATTTTCTTAAAATTTTAAAACCAAGTTTGATTATTGGAATGTTTGCTTTTAACATATTGGAAGTACATATTAAGAAGAAGTAATAGTACCCCAAAGTATATCACTAAGTAGGTATATCACTAAGTAATAAATCGGATTCAATAGGTACTTTGTGACCAAACTAAGTAATATGAAATCGAAGACTATCGCGGTTGTTTGACATTATAAATAGGATAGAAAACGAATTTACCGCGTGAAATTTGTAGGACCCGACGTTTCGGTGACGTTGCAGCCGCCGTTGTCTAGGGTAAACTGAAGAGCTGTCAGTCCGTTGTTTTGCGGGTAGGCCGCAAACCGCTGCCGCCACTGCGTAGGTTATAACGGTGGTGGGGGGCCGGGCTCGGAGCGCGGGAATTTTTAAAATCCGTCTTGCACACAACACTCACTGTATCCTGTTTTACGTCTTTGCGTTCGGCGTTCGGCGGCGGGAACATTTTAAGAAGAGGGTTCCACGTAGAAGAGAGTTTGTAGCCGTCATCTCTATTGAAGTTCGGAGTTCTTCTTATTTCAATGGCTTCCCGGATCATGCGAGGAAAGTAGAATTGTTCCTTGGATAGAACAATGGGATTTTGAAACTGCATCCAGTGGTTACTTCCGCTATCCAATATATGTTCGCAGATCGCCGATTTTTCTCGCTGAACGTTTTTAACAGCTTTGATGTGTTCTGTCAGTCGCGTGGCTATGGGCCGTTTCGTTTGTCCAACGTAGGCTAGACCGCAGCTGCATTCGACTTTATACACACCCGGGGTTTGCAGTGGTATTACATCCTTTACAGGCCTCAAAAATCGAGCTATATTTTGGGTCGGTTTGAAGATCGTTTTTATATCGAATCTGTTTAGCATCTTACTTATTCGATCTGTCACGCCCTTGACGTATGGTAAGAATGCTCTTGAAAACCGAGCAGATCAAGAGCATTCTTACCATACGTCAAGGGCGTGACAGATCGAATAAGTAAGATGCTAAACAGATTCGATATAAAAACGATCTTCAAACCGACCCAAAATATAGCTCGATTTTTGAGGCCTGTAAAGGATGTAATACCACTGCAAACCCCGGGTGTGTATAAAGTCGAATGCAGCTGCGGTCTAGCCTACGTTGGACAAACGAAACGGCCCATAGCCACGCGACTGACAGAACACATCAAAGCTGTTAAAAACGTTCAGCGAGAAAAATCGGCGATCTGCGAACATATATTGGATAGCGGAAGTAACCACTGGATGCAGTTTCAAAATCCCATTGTTCTATCCAAGGAACAATTCTACTTTCCTCGCATGATCCGGGAAGCCATTGAAATAAGAAGAACTCCGAACTTCAATAGAGATGACGGCTACAAACTCTCTTCTACGTGGAACCCTCTTCTTAAAATGTTCCCGCCGCCGAACGCCGAACGCAAAGACGTAAAACAGGATACAGTGAGTGTTGTGTGCAAGACGGATTTTAAAAATTCCCGCGCTCCGAGCCCGGCCCCCCACCACCGTTATAACCTACGCAGTGGCGGCAGCGGTTTGCGGCCTACCCGCAAAACAACGGACTGACAGCTCTTCAGTTTACCCTAGACAACGGCGGCTGCAACGTCACCGAAACGTCGGGTCCTACAAATTTCACGCGGTAAATTCGTTTTCTATCCTATTTACAAACTAAGTAAGTCGGTAGTTTAACATAAAATATCGTAAATATCAAAAAATAGGTAATATTAGGCACCGCAAAAAACAAGTAAAATTTATATTGGATTTAAATTTGTCATCTCTTTATAATCGTAAATATCATGAAAGTAAGTAAATGTAAATTTTCTATAACATTTTCTACAATTTGAAAGAAAAAACATCTGAAATAAAATGTATTGAATTGAATTCTTGCTTACGCCTTTCGTGTATCAAGTGAAGTATTTTTTGGACAACCTAATGGTGACAGTCATCAGCACCTATAGGTAGTAGCATTCCGTCAAAAATCATAAACTATATACACTCTTATAATCGTACAAACTATAAACAAAGGCGGACTTATCATCACATAGACAGTCTCTTACAGTTAACTCATAAATTTATTGTGAATCCTGTCGGGCTGCATATAAAGAATATTCACTTACAGGAATATTTGTGCAGTCTTAAACCTGAGACTACATAGAATCGACAATATCTAAAAGTTGATAATTTACTTTTTATTGTCTTGAATAATCAAATTATAATAACAATCGTAAAAGTAATGTCACTTCAGAGAGAGAGAGGGAAAATATTGGGAAGAAGGAAAATGAATTTAGTAGAATATGTAATGCTATTTCAGTTGGGTACTCTTTAAAAATTTAAAGCCTCCCTAGCACTTATAATATCTGAAGGAAGCTGTTTCCATAAGTGGGCTTCGTGAAGTGTAAATAACTAAGTAAGCGGAAAAGGACGTTTTATGACGTGGGATACCAAGAGTGTTGTTCTGACTTGATCGGAGTGGGATACAATGAATTCCTAGAAGTTTAAACTTCTCCCCATACACGGGTAATCTGGGATTATTAGGCACGTTAAAAAGCAGTGCTCAAATATGCATGTGTCTTCGATCCCGGATTCGAGGCCACCAAAGACAGTTACGTAATTCTGATACATGGACATATTTTCGTAGATTAAAGATATAACGGATACAGATATTCTGCAGCCACTCCCGTTTATGCAATAGCGTTGCATTAGTATCAAAGCTTTATATATCAGCGTAGTAACCTAGAATAAGCAGTAAAACGGTATTTATGCAGTTTGGAAAACTTTTCTAAATTAAAGATGTTTTAATGTTAGTAATAACTTTAATAATAACGTTAACTTTAATAATAACTTTAAAAAATTAACGTTAGTAATAATGTTAATAATAACTGATTCTGAATCTGTAAAAATCTTTGTTCGGTCTATATAAATAAGCAAGATATAGGCGTTTAAAGATTCACACCTATAACTCGGTTGGTTACGTTAGTTTAAAAAAAAAAACAATTCATAAACACCTATATGGCGGTAGGTTGTCAGTTTTATTAAAAGCAGCTTCTTAAACAAACCCCTATTTGGCGAAAGGCTGTTAGTTTTAAAAAAAAAGTGTATAGCAGAGTTACCTAAACTGCATAAATTCCAGGGTCTGCTTAACATTTGCTGGAAGGAACCTTTGTAACGATCGAAAGCCATTGAAGGTGCGTTTGCTGATTTCGTTGGTTTGTGCCCGCCATGAAAAAGCAGTATAGCCGATGAACACGTTTTTTACGAGTCTTGAATACTCAATGACATTGTTGTCGAATTGAACCTGAGGCAAAGAAGAGGATTCAGTCGAGGTCATGCAATAACTTTTGGCCGTCAATCAAATGACTGGGTTTTCGTCGGGTTTGCCTAGCTGGCACACTTCTGTATACTATTTTCAAGTTTTATTTTTAATATTTGTATTGTACCGCTGTCTGATGTACTTGATTCATACTGAAAGTTTCTAGATTCTGATAAATAAGATGAGTATTCCATTGGCTACGCCCAATTGTAGATACACTAAAATGAAGTCTACTTACAAAGGTTATATTTTCTATTACATTTTTTAAAGGTTTTATATCAATACATATTCAACATATATTTTCTTTATCTATGTGTAATATTTCATCCTATCATGTTAGTATCATTGAAAATACAATAGTCTAGTTGTGAGATAACATCAGTTACTACTCAAGAAAACAAAGGCAGGCTATTCGGTCTAGTTGGGCATTCGCATCTAGAAGGATTGTATGGGTTGGGTTCATGTTTCTCTGTTACAATTTATCTGTACGATCGCTTTGATTACTCACTACCCAAATGTAAGATAAATAAGTAAATAAATAATAAATATCTTTTTGCTGATGAACTCCACTTCCAAAGCTTTTGTTTTTTGCTGAGTCTCACTCACGCACAGAGGAACAATTAACAGTAACCGGAGGATACCCACCTGTCCGTAGGCTCCCTCGTCCAAATCGATGGCTTCAACCGTCACAAGAACCGCCGGTTCAGCATCTTCTCTTACGCTAATAGAAGTAGGATATGGCTTGAATACAGGTTCGTTGTCGTTGACATCCTCAACCAAGATAAGGAGGCTCTGAGTTATGAAGTTTCCATCGCCGAGATAGCCGTCTGTCAGCGTTAGCACCAGTGCATATTCGTCGCGGACCTGGTGATAATATACAGTTTCAAAGTTGTAATGACGATTTTATTACATTTTTCGGTAATTCTTTAAAGTTTATTCGTGATTGGTGATAGCCGCGGATCTATGGAGAAGGGGGAGGGGGTGGAAACCCGGGCGGCAATATAAGGGGCCGCCAAGTTTATGTGTTTGAAAAAACTTGTTTCCGTAAAAGCGCTAAGCATCCAGGGCGCGTCGTACTATCGATTGTTTATTTGATTTTGGCTCTGTGAGGGACCACCCCTCACAAGACTCCAAATTATTCGATGTGAGGTGGTGGTTGAGATTCGGTTGAGATTCGATGAGAGATAACTTACGAGTTATCTCCGTATTTAAAGGCGGTTTTGATGAAGCAAAAGGTTTTTATTGATTGAATCGATTGAATATTGCCAGTTATAACGCTTGCCGAATTAACGAGTGCCCGGATTACTTTATCGAGACGCGAGGGTTGCGCGACGGAGGTTATGCAGGAATAGTGGATGAGGATTGTGCAAATCGATGCATTTGTTGATCGTATGTAGTGAACTTAAGGTCCGTTACAGCACTCATCCTAAGTTGATTTTTGAACGCTTGCGCAGTGTGCGGGATGTCTCTGCCAGGTGAGTTCCCGTCGCATCTAGAAAAAATCCTCCCCACAGACCGAAAGGGACTGGGCTACACGAACGGAGCCGAATAAACCCGAATGGCCGAACGTTAAGCAACGGTCGATATTTATGTATGTGACTGATTGTGGTACAAGTAATTACCGTTGTTTTTGTGTACGAGTTTAGGTGTACGAGTAATTTCCGTTGTTTTTCTTTGTCAACAACTTCTGTTTGAAACGTGTCGGTATAATTATTATTTGATGTGGTAGAAGATTCTTTCGCGGGAAGGAAAGCTTGACATGTAAAGCTGCAGCAAGATTAAGGCCGGCAATACACGTCCGATTTCTTCTATACGATACTCGGATCCGATAGTCTGATCAGACAATCGGAAGTCACCCTTGCCATACATTTGTTTGAACATTCAATACACGTCCGATCCGATCTGGTCCGACTACCGGAACCGAAAAAACGGACGTGTATTGCCGTCCTAAATAGTAACACTTGTTGGAACCAAAGATAATATAATAATGGCTGGGACCTAAAGAAGTATTGAAGGTTTGGTAAACAGTACGGCTATAGTGCGTTGTTTTTATTTTTATTTATTTATTTTATAAAGTAATGTACAGAAAAAAGACATGGATATTGGTTGAGCTGGTTGTCTACACTGGTTGTATGTATTCTGTATTAATGCCACACATAAGAAAAAGTTATTAGCAAATAGCATAATAGGTCACAAAAAATCCCTCCCAGATTGTTTAGTGGGTTTTGTGAATTCATTAATATTTATTTATTTATTTTTTTATTTAAAGCAATGCACATAATAAGCGACAAGCGTAACAAATTATATTTAATATCTACACTGCACTAAAACACACAGCAAGTTGTGTCACGCTTATAGTGAAGATCGGTCCCATGTCGCCCAACTAAGTATGAACACTTGTTCTAGGGCAGACATATTAAACAAATACTAGTTTTAAAACAAAACATAATCAAAAGAAAAAAAAAGTAGTTTAAACAAAAAGAAAAAAAGCGAAAATGGAAAAAAAACATTGAATTAAATATATGTAAATATGCATAAAAATAAAATATGTAAATATATAATTATAATAAAATAAAACATTGAAGTAAAAAGATAATTAAATACACATATAAATAAAAAGTCACAATAAAATTATAATACCATTAATAGTAAAGTTTCTAAAAAAATTTAATAGTCACAAAGAAAAATTAAAATAATAGAAATAGTCACAAAGTGCAGCCAAACAAAGCTAGATAGTTGAGAGTTCTTGGTGTATTCTGTACCTTCCTGGCCCAAGCATCCACGACACCAGTTGTTTCTTAAAAATTGGAATGCTCGGGCTAATCTTTATACCTGCAGGTAGGATGTTATATATCCTAGGACCTAGATAAGTGAAATTTCTTTGGCCAAATGATGTACTTCTTCGGGGAACTGCAACGTAGTCACTAGTGGCACGTCTTGTGTGTTTAGTTTGCTGGGATTTAATTTTTTCCTTAAGAACGATCCGACCTAAAATCATTTTCACATATAACATGCGCACTTCTAAAACATGCATTTCCTTAAATGTGAGATCTGATGCATACGTGAACGGTTTTCTTAATATTATTTTGATCAAACCTTTTTGCGCGACAAGAAGTGGTTGAAGAACCGTTTTCGCACATCCTCCCCAACCAATAATGCCGTAGTATAAAATGGACTCACATAGCGTATAATATGTCCATTTAATAGTACGTCGGTCTAATATGTTGCGGAGATCCCTAAACACGTAGCTAAGTTGTCTAATTTTTGTGGATAAATAATCAATATGCCCAGACCACCGTAGGTTGTTGTCGATTATGATTCCAAGATATTTAATAGAGTTTACCCTTTCTACGTTCAAACATCGGCAGGTCAGCTTATTGTCACAGTCATGTATAACCAGATGAAGATTTTCTGGTGCTTGTCCAGCTTTTGTAGCACTAAATGCAACAAATTTGGTCTTGCCGATATTAAGTGTGAGCAAAGCCTCATCTAACCAATCTTTTACCAATTCCATCTCGTGATTTGCCATTTGAAATACTTCATGCCAATTACTGCCTTGAAAAATAATTACTGTGTCGTCAGCATATGTGATAGTTTTATTTGTCACTAGATCGCATAGACTATTAATATAAACTAGAAACAGGATCGGTCCCAGAACACTGCCTTGTGGTACGCCATAATTTAAGTTTCTCAGATTGCTATTAACATTTTCAATGCACACATATTGTTTTCTGTCAGTAATGTAACTTCTGAACCAGGCTAATGTCTTGTTTTTCGCTCCTATATCCTGTAGTCGCTGTATTAGACCGTCATGTGGGACAGTGTCGAACGCCTTTGCTAGATCTAAAAAGACAGCTAAACATTTTTCACCTCTGTCTATACAAGATGACACAGTTTTTGTTAGCTCGGCCAAAGCATCTCATGTACCTAGGTCCTTAAGGAACCCAAATTGGTTTTTAGAGAAAAAATCGTTCGAATTTAAATATTCTATTAGCCTTTTCTTTGTCACTTTTTCAAAAATTTTGGACAGTGTGTTAAGCAAGGAGATCGGTCGGTAGTTTTGAATGTTCGAATGATCACCGCCTTTGTAAATTGGAATTACTTTTGCACATTTCAGGCACTCTGGAAATATCCCTTGTTGGTAGCTAATATTGACTAGGTGACAAATGGGCCCGATTATATAATCAATAGCACTTTTATATATAGAAACACTAATTCCGTCCATGCCCGAGGATGACGAATTTTTTAGTGAAGTTATTATTGTTTTTACTTCTTCTTCAGTCGTTTGCGTCAGTTCGAAGCTAACTCCGTTAGAATCTAACTTAGTGGAGGCTAACTTCGTTTTTTTACCGTGGTCTGAAATTCCCTTGTTGAAGTTAAGTTTATTTTTGGCAAGTTCTAATCCTACCTTAGAAAAGTGGCTATTTATGAAATTTGCCATTAGCATTGGATTATCTCTAGAAAAAGTTTCGCCTCCGGCCTTAATTTCCTTAATTGGTGCCTGCTTACCAGAATCCATGGACGTTGCCTCTTTGATTACAGCCCAAGTTTTTTTACAGTCGCCTTTAACTGCCTCTAGTTTATTTTTATAAAATCTTTCTTTAGTTGATTTAATGATTTTATTGCACATATTTCTATATTTGGCATATTTTTCCTTGAGAATTAAATTTTCTGGATTGCGTTTAGTTGCCGAGTGCAGCTTGTCCCTATTGTGCAAGCATCGTAGAAGACCGTCTGAAATCCATGGTTTAATTTTTTGCGATCTGTGAGGTATCCTAACATATTTGTAGGATGTATTCTTTTCTATAATATGTGTTAGCGTTAGTGTAAAATAATCCACAGCTTTGTTTATTTCAGTCGCATCATATAAGAGATTCCAATCTATTTCGCTAATATTTCGACATATATCAGGTAGGTTTATTATTTTTTTTTTACTTTGTAAATTGTTAGTTTTATTGTACGGAGTTTTACCGTGTAATTTTATGCATATGGGATAGTGGTCAGTTACAGCACTTTGATAAATAACCGAGGATATATCTTTATTAGTTCGACACATGAAGTGATCAATACAGGAACTCATATTAGCAATTACCCTTGTAGGTTCGTTTATTTGAGAGCGCAGTCCATGTAGTAACATTAAATCCAGATAATCATCTGCTTGCCTGTGTTTATTACCTGCGATGGAGATGTTTACATCGCCTCCTAAGATAAGATTTTGTTTAGAAGAGTTGTCTTGTAGAATCTGGTCAAGATGTTCAAGGAAGAGCGAGATGTTAGATGTAGACGGGCTTCTATAAAGTGCGATGATACTAGTTGTGTTGTTTATATCGAATTGGAGGCAGTTAGCTCCTGGGATTGTTATTTCTTTTACGGATGTCTGACCTAACGTTTCCTTAAAGTATATCACAATACCATCATTCTGCAGGTAATTTACCTTACTTGTGGATGATACGTATCCCGGGATAGGTTTTACAAGTGGTGATTTTTTTAACCATGCTTCGGTCATGATGATAATATCAAAATTACAATTTAGGTCTTGGAGGGTAACTAAGAAGTTATCGAAGTTTTTCGTTATGCTTCTAATATTAATGCATATTATTTTTAGAAATCCAGGACCACCCAAGATGGCTCGACAAACTTTCGGGTTGCTTCCGTTGTAGGTATGGAAAGAATCAGAAATAATTGAGTCTATTATGTCCATAATTTTCGAAAAAAGGTTCTACCGTAGTGAAATTTCTTTTGTAAGGTTGCAGGATACTTCTAGTTTGCGAAACAATATCAATGTGACAATTTATGTAATGAATAAGATAGAAATGATGAGTATTAAAATTACGTAATATTAAATCAATATCGGTATCTATATATATAATAATAAAATTATAAATATCAATATCAAATGCTGGACTGGAGGAAAGGGCCTTAATGACAAGTTTTTGCCCCGACTCGAATAAAAGGTAGATCAGGGGCTGACTGGTGATGCAACATCAAACAAGCAGTGAAATAGTAGACGTTATAGCCGCGTAAATGATGGATCAGTGGATATCTGATACCGAGTAGCGGAAAGGCTTCCTTAGCGGTCGCAGCTATTATCCGTTCCGCATATTGGTAACTCATAATTCGCGGACAATTTATAGAGGTCGATGATCGTCTGGCCGAATCACTGCCCGTCTCTTTTGTCCTATTTTTTTTTACAAGTACCAACCCATTAAGAGCTGTGCTGTGAGACGTATCATTAAAATGCTTACTTTCCAGGAGAGGCAAAATCAGGCAAAAATCTGGATATATGTGTTTTTTATGAGCCAGAAATCCGTAATCTGTTTCTACGGGGAACCAACTATCTTTCCATGAGCAGTGCCGTATTATCAACAGACCAAGTAGGCACCGCATCAAGGGATCGTTACAATCATATATGTTTTAGTTGGTTCTAATAGATAGAAAACAAATCATTGAATGTTTTTTCTACACTACATCGTCGTCGGAATGTTTGACAGCCAAAATAGGACCCCCAAAAAGTGCAAAGGAGGCCCCGAGATTTCGACGGCCTCATCATGGGTTAATCCGGCACTGCCTGCATAAATTATTTTCTATAAAATTATAACATTCTTTACGTCGTTTTGGTTTTAATTGTTTTAATTTAATTTGGTTTAATTGACACAGTCACACAATTTGTTAGACAGAATGAAGTCTAACAAATCACTGGCATGATAAGAAATGTTGTTTGCATTATACTATTCTTTATAGATCAATCTTATCAGATGCATATCAATAAATGCAATTATTGCTATTATTATTCTATTTATCAAAATTGAAAAATTTGGACGATTTCTACGCTGAAATATAGGGATATTTTGTAGTGATAGTCACTTCAACAGACTAAAGGATTTTATTTGTTACCCTACTTGTTTTTCTCCATTTCTCTTTCTTTCTGTTTCCAATGTTTCAATAGGCAGAAAGTCATTAATATTAACATTCATAAGAGTTACCGAATGGAAGCCACTACTAACTGGACTACGAAATCACTATTGGAAAAAATGCGTACGATTAATTATAGTAGCAAAAACTTTGGTTGATAGACGGTATCCCAATATACATTCCCAAATTTCGTCTTGATGAATAGACATATAATGCGTCGCTGTTCTAGGCCTTAGCTATAATAAGCGCGTTAATTTATTTGCATGCGATTTTCTAACTCTTGTGATCTTCTCTTCAAATTAAATGAATCAAGAAATCTTAAAATCATAAAAACTTTCGTATTAAACACTTAATCAAAAATCTACTCTATCGTAATGTAATGATCTAACGCTGTGCTATGTTTCATAACCCTGCAATTTAAATTACGAGAGTAATTTGTATTGACGTTTTGTATGAAGAGCTACCCCTTTACCGACCCTTAACCCTCGATATGAAGTATATCTTTTTCCAGCTCTACTATTATCCCATTATTTAAGTTTTAAGTATTATCACATTATTTTCATTCATTATTACTGCTTGACATAGAAAACTAGCTGTATAAGTCAGTTATATTATTTTAGCTTTAACCATGGATATTAGTCAAGACATAATAATATTAACATATTTGTAATAATATTGTATACTCTAGGGACCCTTGCTTTGCCTAGCTGGCACACTTATGTATATATATATTAATTTCAAGTTTTATTTTTAATATTTGTATTGTACCGCTGTCGGATGTACTTGATTCATACTGAAAGTTTCTAGATTCTGATAAATAAGACCCCATATTAGACTTATGATTCATTTCTCATATTCTTACACTCAGACTCACAATTTATAAATTTTGCATCCGCTGGAACCATTGTAAGAAGCAGTTGGACCAGTCTTCCTTAGGGACCTCTTCAATGGTTTCGTGGCATTTACGGCCGATTCAGGGCTCGTAAAACGTGTGCTGCCTATACGTTTGGAAGGACGACATTGCTTCGAGGACGCCTTTCGCGAACTTTTTCTAAGACTCTGGGCAAGCAAGTGTTAACATAACCAATCTGCAGTCACTGCCCTTTGATGTCCTGATTTTCCGAAAAAGAAGCATCCATTTTCTTACCAATACTTCGACTTTTCTTAACTTTTGTTGGCAAATCTTCAAAAGGAAAGACCCGTTCTGCCAAATAGCTTTTTCTTTACGGTTCAAAGTAGGACACCCAGGTTTCGACGCCTGTCACAATATTATAGACAGCCAATGATTGCCCTCCATCATTTTACGACAACACTCTACACACAGTCGTTTCTAGTCTTTCGTCAAATCATGCGGTATCCATCGAGTGCAAAGCTTCTGTACCTTCAGATACACATGTAAAATCTTTTGCTTTTGACTCGTTCCAATGCCTAAAACAGTACGAATTCGCTGACAACTATTTTTTGTTAATCTCAATGAATTGACGTACGGTATCAATATTAGATACGGTAACAGCAGTCGCTGGACCTTCTTGTGCATCGTCGTGATCCACGTCTAAACTCACTTAACCACGCATACACAGAGCTACGAGATAGTTCTTTATCGCCAAATTCCAATTGAAGTCTCTGGCAACTCCCTAACTGACTTAAGCCGCAGCGAAAATCGTAAAAAATGATAGCGCAAAAAAATCTAGAGGTAAATTCAATGTATTACCGATACATTTTTCAAAACGACGCCACGTTAAAAACAAATGACAATGCTCCCAAATAGTTCATTTTCAAATTTCGTAATTGGTTTTCTATTTCTTTTATTATAAGTGGCCAATTCCAGAAACATTCAGTATGAACCTCGTATATGATTGAATTTTTCGAAAAGTAAGAGGTAATATTGTAACCGTCTCTGACCAGCTCTCTTAATTCTGCATTCTGATGTGTGTTAGCTTGTGTCGGAAGATCGCAAATCTATAATGTAATGTGCAAACTTGGTTACAGGGGATTTCAGCAGGAATCTCTTTATGTTTTAGCATACTTAGGTGCTCATTTTCCTCAAAGTCTCTAAAAGCGTGAGATCGTTTGATCAAACGAATGAAAGCAACGCCTAAAAAGCAATTATTCACCCTCCGATTCCGTATCATCGACCGTGACACCTAGAAGAAAAGAGAGACCTCAATGTTCGATGTTGGTAAAAATAGTGTTAAAGTGACAAAACGGTACACAGTCCGTGCCTTCGCTGTAATCTTTGTTCGCAATCGCAACGACACGGACGTCTCCCTTGATTACGTGATCTGTGACGAAAATAAAGAATACTTATTGTAATATAGATAGGCAATCTGTTTTTAATGGAAATTGTGCAACTGAATTCGTGATGTACTCGCTCTATAGAGCAGCGATCTGTGACTAATCACTATATAATAGCCTCGAGGAGTTCGACTTCGCAGAAGCGACGTCTTTAGGTCCATGCATAATGTCCGTACACACCTCTCTATCCAGCTCCTTTGCTAAATAAATATTGGCTTCATTCGGCGAAGTTGATTCTATCTCTATGACGTCATTTCCGATTTGATCCCTGACTCCGAATGTCAGCTCGTCATTGTCAGGATCCACAGCTCTCAGTTTGTAGATGAGACTTCCTGAAAGAGACAAATAAATGTTTTGTACAAACACTTTCGGCGATAAAAGAGAAATTCACGAGCAATAAAAACATTGCCATAACGACATGGACTAGAAGAGTTTTCCACTTCGTTTCGTTTAACAACGTCGTTACGCAGACTTGAATAATTTCAGTAACAGTTCAGAGCGGTTGTTTGATGACCAAGAAGGCAGCAAAAGAACTGTCAACGAGACCGCGGTGTGTGCGGGTATGGGGGGGGGGGGCACACTACGGCGTGTCCGCTAAATTTCCACCCATATACAAGTAAAGTGGGGAAGGAAGACGGCCGCTTTCATTCTGTTACTAGATACATGTAGGTAGTAGGTAGTAAGTTAGTAGGTACTGTTTGGTACCGAATGGTTTCGTTTGCTTTGGTTTTCGTTTTTTCCAGCTTGGGCCATAAGTCCAATGTGTTCTCGGGGTTCAACCATTGAATGGTTCAACTAACGATTTAGCTCCTATTTAGTAGCCTCCTCGTGTATACGACTACCCCGGGAAGGACTCTCGCGTCCCAGGCCTCACGGCTGGTGGATCGGTTTCCTTGGGGATTGCCTCCCAGAGATACTGGATGTTTTGCGCACCGTGCGGCGACAGCCAATCGGTATGTGCACTCCGACTAATTACTGAAGGAGTCGGGAGACTATGGACATATGTATACTGTTTCCTAAGCAGCGGGGGTGGATGTTGACCTTTCGTCACCCAACCTTTCTTGAAACGACCAGTTGGCTGCCTGATCCCGAGCCCAGAGCCCGGCAAAAGATGCCATGGTCCGCGATAGATTCAAACTGAATCACCGCTGAACACACGGCAGGCAGAGGTCCGCAAAAGCGACTTCGAACCTGTGACTAGTCGGAAGGCCGGAGGTATCCTGATGGTTAATTCCAGACGGATATATCATGCTAAAACTGGTAGCCAGGAAGCGAGGTGGACCGCTGGGTAACCTTCCTAGTGCCTCGCCGTAAGTCGTCGGACTCGGACTTGATAGCTTTGTTTTAAGGTAGATTTTTATCGTTCCTAAGTCTTCTACGCTCACTCGACTTAAAACTCCATGGGGTGACAGGTTCTCCTGTTGTAGTCGACTCCTTTAAGTGTATGCATATGTAAACGATATTCGTCAGTGGTTTCAGAATGAAACATTTGGAAAAACTCAAAATCTATACGCTTCAGTTCCTTCCACTGGTAGTTCTGGTAGTTCTTTAATTTTATTCAATGCGAAAGCAGGATAAAAGAGAAATTCTCGCAAGAAGGTAATAAAAACGGGAGTCAAAGAGCTTTCCACTTCGTTTGACTCAACAGCGTCGTAGATAACGCATAAAACTTGAACAATTTCAAGAACAGTTAATTCCTTTGCGAAAAAATCCTTAGCTTGAAAAAAATCACGTGTGAACCAATGGGCTTAATGGGAGCAAGTATACACATTGCTCACATATTAAACAATACAAATTTCGAAACGGTGTCAATCGCGGTGCAAAGGTGAACCATTGGAGTGTTGAGAATCTCTTGATGGCGAACCTACTCATAATTAAATTACAAGTATCAACTGTCTGCATCAATCCAGTTCAAGAGACATTGCCGTAGTTAATTGGATTTGTTTAAAGGCCATTCTCAAGCATTGTAGGATCGCAGAATTGAGAAGCCGGTAGTAGCTGGCCGATAGATAGGTAGTTACGTCATAATAAATATACATAAAATTTCAATAGGTCTACTTTAACTACAAATAGAGCTGTCAACTACAACGGGCAAACCCGTCACCTCAGGATTTTTAACGATATTAGATCGTTCTGTCTCCTGTGAGATGAGCGCAGAAGACTTGGGATGGAAAACAATCTACTATTTAGTTACGCCACCTGCCCGTCAGAGGCCAACGCATTACGGCGAGGCACTGGGAAAGGTACCCAGCGGGCAGCCTCGCCCCCTGACTACCAGGTTGGAAGGATATCTCCGTCTGGAATTAACCTTCAGGATACCTCCTGCCTCCTGACTGGTTACAGGATCGAGGTCGCTTGCGCGGTCCTCTCCCTTACGTAGTAGTAATACGGTGTCTACCGAATCTATCGCGGACCACGGCATCCCTTGCCCGGCTATTCAGCCGGTATCGGGTAGCCGATTGGTCGTTTCAAGAGCAGTTGCCGTAAGGTAAACAACTACCTTCGTTCTATAGAAAAAAAAATCGTTTCCAGACTTCCCCGGCTATCGGTCGGAATTCACAATCGATTGGCTGACGCCGCTCCGTGCGCAAACCGTCCAGGAGCGCCCGAAGGGATTCCTAGGATAAACTGGCCCGCAGGCCAGTGTACCCGGGAGGCTGCCGGATGGGTGTTGACCCGTGAGTTTGGCCGACCCTAACACATGTGTCTCAGTTGCCTAACTGCAACAGGGTCCATTAGCTCCCAACCTTAACTACAATAGGTCTACTTTAAAACCATTATTATGGTTATTTTAAAAATATTCTTCAACGGAATAGAAACTAGTTTGTAGTTAAAAAAAACTTTGGCGGATGTTTTTAATCCCTCCAATGTTTCATGACTACATTTCACAATCTATTATATATATTTGGCACAATGACATGTACCGATTGTTCTGACTTCTTCTTTAACAAGTGATTGACCGACCTGCCTGGTTACCCTGAGTGGAATGAGTTATAACAGCGAAGAACCCTGTTGGTATTTACAAAAGTTGCTACATCCAGGATATACATGCACGGAAGGGTTAGAGTACGGGGACTGTTAAAAAAACTCTCTAGCTGGAGTATCACGGGGGACATGTGCTGAACATCAGATTGCCCTCTTTTGGAAAGTAAATACCCTCCAGCGGTCGGTAGCACGTGCCCATAATTCGACTCCGTATGAATTGATGGAATGTACATATGCAAGCTAGCATTGGCGAAGTGTTTTTTTGTTGATAATTTGAGCAGGGAGCTAATGGGCCCTTGCTGAGTTGGCCACGAAGACCAATTATGTTCAGGGTTGGCCACACTCACGGTTCAACACCCATCCGGCGGCCTCCACGCATGAAGTGGGAGCCCGGGTAGGACTCTGGCCTTAGGGCTAGTTTCCCCTAGGAATCAACCTTCTGGCGCTCCTGGACGGTCTGCGCACCGTGTGGCATAAGCCAATCGACTGTGCACTCTGACTAACAGTTTAGTGGTTTCAAGGCGGCAGGTGAGGGTGGAGAACCCACCCACCGCCCGGGCAGTTATAACGACGGTGGTCGTCTTATCTGCCCGGGATATCATGCAACGACACCCCGCGCGTACCAGAAGGATATACGCGCGGGGGGTAAAGAAAGGTAGCCACCCCCCCCCCGTACCACCCCGAAAACCCATTTATTCAGTATAAAAAAACAAAAGAAGATAACAACAAAAGAAGATAAGAAATAGTCGTAAAAATGATAATAAAATAAACACAAAGCAGAGATTAAAGTTAAACAAAGACAGGCTACCAAACACAGACAGGATGTCGGGGGGACTAAGTGGTTAGTGAGGGGGTATGTAGACGTATGGGTCATGGGGCGGTCTCGTGGGGGACGGCCTAACCAAGGTCCTCAGGCAGGGGACGCGCCCGCGGGGGCGGTTTGGGGGACGGCACATAGACGGGCACTTCGGGCTGGAAGTGGCCTTCGCATCACGCCACTGGTGTCGGGGGGGACCCCAAAACTGGGGTTCCCGGAAGCCTCAACTCCTCCCAAAGGGAAACCCACTTCTCCACGAAGCATCGGAACGCGCCGAAACAACGGCCACACTCGACCAGATCCGCATACCATATCGGTAGGCGCTTGGCGCACGTGCCGACCTCACGCACCAATTCATCCCGTGCGGTCGAGAGCTTTGGGCATATCCAAATGACGTGTTCTGCCGTTTGAAGTCCATGCCCACACACGCACCAGGGGTCACGGGAGAGTCCAAAGTCAGACAGCTTGGCTTTGAACTCCCCATGGCCCCCGACCAGCTGGGTGGTATGGTGATCGAACCGCAGAAAACACGCATTTTTCATTCTCGCCTCTACCGACGGAAAGAAGCAGTGGGTGAGGCGGCCCGTGCCGCCAGCATCCCACCTCTCCTGCCAAACACCAAGGGATTCCGCACGAATCAGGCGGGCAAACTCCCCAGCTCGATACCCCGCCGGGTCAACCGAGAGGCCATGAAAGACCACTGGTCCTCCCCGACGATACCGCGCCAACGCTGCGCGCTCCAAAACCTCCAAATCGATGGGCAGGACGCCCGCAATGACAGGTAGCGCGAGAGTGGACGTCGTCCTGTACGCCCCGGTCATAGCCACGAGAGGGATGCGCTGCCCACGCAAGAGAGCCACTCGGGTTGCCTCCGGGATGTGGTGCTCCGTCCACGCACGTGCAGCGTACGTCACACGTGGTACGAAGACACCTTCGTATATCGTCCTTACCGCAGGGAAACGAATTCCCCAGTCGGCTCGGCTCGCTTCACGGAGAGCAAAGAAGAGGGACCGGGATTTCTCGGCTACAATTTTCGCGTGCGTAAGGAAGGAAAAGGACGCCGTCAGCGCGACCCCCAGGTACCGGACAGACTTTGGAAAGGATACCGGGCGGCCGCTCAATCTGATGACCGGTTTACGCTTGAGGCGCCCCTTCAGGAGAAGCGCCTTAGTTTTAGCCGGTGAGAAGGTCAGTCTGTTACTCTGGCCCCACCCGAGGATGAGGTCCAACGACGCAGCTACCCTTCTCTCGACCTCGGCGCGACTTCTGCCACCCACCAGTAGGAGAGCGTCGTCAGCATATGCACTGACGGCGCATCCCGCCGGGTATGGTAGTCCCAGAAAATCGTCGAAAAGGATGTTCCACAAGGTGGGACCGAGCACCGACCCTTGCGGACACCCCATCGAGGGGGTTTTCCTTACGCTGGTCGGACCGTACCTCAGGATAACCGACCTATCTGTGAAATAGCTCCTGACAATTTTCAGGAGGTTGTTTGGGCATTGACGGGTTCGAAGCTTGCACAGGATCATCGGCCACCACGCGTTATCGAAAGCACCGGAGATGTCGAGAAAGACTCCAACAACGTTGGGGCCCTCGTAGTCACGGACCCAGTCCTTAGCAAAAAGGATGGCATCCTCCGTGCTCTTCCCTCGGGTAAATCCGAACTGCCGATCGTTCTGAGGAGACAGCGTCTCCTCCAGCCGATCACGCACAAGCGCTTCAAGCATCTTGCCCAGAATGGGAAGGAGCGTGATGGGCCTGTACGCCCTCGGATCCGATCGGGGCTTGTCGTTGCCCTTGGGAATCACCCGCAGGAGGCCCGCCTTCCAGCAGCTGGGAAAGTGGCCCTCATTGATGCATTTCTGATCAGTACGGTCACCTCCCACCTGGCAAATTCCCAGACCCGTCTGACGATCACGGCTGTAAGGTTGTCTAACCCAGGCGACTTCTTAAGCGACAGCGATCCGATTACCCGGCCAACCTCGTCCGCAGTCACCTCGGATGAGTTTACGACGCGCGAGTCTAAGGCGGCAAGCCGACGTATTTGTGTGTGGTGGGGGTCGTCATTAACAGTTAGGTCCGATGGGCACAAGGAATTGAGGAGAGTCTCCAAGGTGCCTCTAGTATCAAGGGGGGCGGAAACACCTTCAACTATACTGGATAGGTATTCTCCGCCCCTCTTGGCGCCCTTGTCTACCGCAGTCCTCATGTCCCATGGGTTTTCGTTCCCAACGTCTGAGACCCACTTTCTCCAGGAGTCCATCTTAGCACGCCTAATAGCGGCGTGGTAGACGCTTCGGGCGGAACGGAGATTGCCACGCAATTCCTCTTCACGCTCGGGGGGTAGAGAGCCTCTGCGGGCATCACTCATTCGGCGGTAGGCCTGCCTGAACACCTTCCGGAGGTCTGAGAGATCGGAAGTCCACCACGGGGCCGCGAAGCCACCGCGGGGTTTCTTTCGACCCAGAACCGACTCACAGGCCGAGGAGATGGCTTCGTTGAGGGAGACACTGAGTTCCTCGGCCGAGCTGCTGTGTGGAGGAGGGAAGCTGGCAAGCCCCGTAGACAGAGACTCTCCGAAACGGTCCCAGTCTATATTAGAGGTACGGTACCGCCATTCAGAGATCGACGGTGGGTTTACGCGCCGACCGATGTCGAAAGTAATAAGCCGATGGTCCGAGGATGACGAGGACTCGTGCACAGTCCAGTTAACCACATCTCGGGCAAAGCCCGCAGAGCACAAAGTCAAGTCCACATTGCTGGATCCCCCGGGGCCGCAAAAGGTCCGGGGCTGTCCAGGAGAGTTGATAATATGCAACCCGAAGGTCGCTATCAACTCCTCGACAGCCTCGGCCCTTCCCCGCGCGACTCTATCCAGGCGGTCCAGGTTTCCGGCATCGTGCCAAGATGGGGAGCGGGCATTAAAATCCCCCGCTACCACAACCGGGCGGCCCCGGAGAGCGTCGAGGGCCGCGGCGAGTCCAGCAACGTAGGCGTCCACAGCCTCACCGAATTGGAAGTAGACGCAGACTCTGACTAACAGTCGGGGGAGTCTGGAAGCAGTACTGTTTCATATAGAGCGGGAGTGGTTGCGGACCTTACGGCTACTGCTCTTGAAACGACCATCGGCTACCCGATCCTGGGTGAACAGCCGGGCAAAGGATGCCGTGGTCCGCGATAGATTCGGTATACACCGTTTCACCGCTTCGTAAGGGAGAGGACCGCGCAAGCGACCTCGAACTCGTGACCAATCGAGAGACCGGAGTAATCTGGTCGCAATTGGAGCAAGGGCGTGTGTGTAAGCCCGTTGGCTCTCCTAGCTATCTCGGGGTTAAGGCGTTGGCCTCTTGCAGGCATGTGGCGGAGCTTGGCGGTGGATTGTTTTGTCCAAGTCTTCTGCGTTCACTTCACGGGAGA
The DNA here is from genome assembly GCA_944548615.1 of Micropterix aruncella. Taxonomy (NCBI): domain Eukaryota; kingdom Metazoa; phylum Arthropoda; class Insecta; order Lepidoptera; family Micropterigidae; genus Micropterix; species Micropterix aruncella. The sequence continues at coordinate 19,620,638 of OX155953.1, forward strand.
GAGAACGACTAATCGTTAAAACTTCCTGAGGTGACGGGTTCACCCGTTGTAGTTGACAACTCTATACATTGACAATTTGAGTGCAAGCACAGTTTGTCTATATATACATCCCATCGTAATCCAGAGTCAATCACGAATCCTAGGAAGCCTTTTTATTGGCGGAGAGCAATATAAAATTACCTATTGAAGCGTGACTTAAGAAAGGTTCGAGCAAGTGGAAGAAAGTTTAAATTTAAACCAAGTTTAATTAAACGCCTTGCGTTGGTGCGAGTCACCCTAAATCTGCTAGTACTCCAAGCTTCCAATCATACAGGGTTTAAACCATAGTAATGAACACAGAAATAGAATCAACAATACTCGGCTACGCGTACCGCGTGAGTAATCACAATGATAGATGGAATAATTGGCCAAAACTTATTGCATACAATTCGCACTCCATCTCTGTCAATTATAGAAGTGAAACTTCAGCAAAAAGTGATTGATAAGTGTAGGCGGTTTAAAGAGCCGCAATTGTAGATAGGTACTAACTACGTAACCGGAAACATAAAGGTTGCATCTACATAGATATAATAACAGAGATGCTGATTATACTAGATACGGGATGAGGTAGATCATATCTTGTTGTATTTTGAAACCGATGTTGCTTTGCTTGTTTCGTGGGCGAAAAACTTAATTATGATATTCAGCAACATTGATTGAAGACTTCTATATTTGGAGGTTGAGTGAGGTATACGCCATACCATTAGCTTCTGTATTAGTTCTAGGTTATCTATCAATTTGTAAAGGTTGTATAATCACAAGAAAGAGATCATTATTAATTAGGCATTTGCAGTATCTACCATATAAATGCACTTATTTTTAGACACGTTCACCTTTGTTTTTTAAAATTACTTTTAATTTTAATTTATACGGGGGTGTTATTAGTTTAGTGTTATTATTACTTAGGAGTAACACCTTGAAAAAAGATGCTCGTATGCTAATAACACCCCTTATTATATATACATAATGTACTCGTACAACTGACATCAAATCGAACAAGAAAACTAAGTGAATGCAGAAGAGATTATTCTTGACAAAATATTTTTTGTTGAAAATCATCTAGACTACTTTTGTTTTAGGTAGTGGTTACCGGGAAAAGTAAAACTTTTGTTTGTTCAATATTTTTTCCCAGTAACTAATGCCGAACTCATCAAACCTTGTAGATGATTTTAATATTTTTTCCCAGTAACCATGGCTGAACTCTTGTAGATGATTTTCAAGTAAGCTATTTGTGTAGAATAATCTTTCTTCAACAATAATGCTCCTAATGTACAAAAAAAAGCCTTTTTTGTTGTTGGATGTACAGAACAACCGCTTGAAAAAAATACACGTACTCTAATAACGCTCTGCTACACCAAGCCTTACAACGACGGCAACGCCACTGCTCCTTCGACCTCGCCGTGTGAGATCGAAGGTATTAAGAGAAAAGTTTAATTTAAGGCTAATATAGCCTGAAGCACACGACGAAGAAAAGTGAAATTAATATTTATCTACTTAAATGATTGAGTGACACCAGAAACTAACTAATCATTCATATCGTGGGTTACGATTAATGACTTTCTCACGGAAACTTGGCTATCAATCTTCGCAACCACAATTAGTTACTCTTATAAAAGATGGTTTTTCTATGTTTTTTTAAACTAGAATAAAGGGTAATTATATTAATCAACTGCGATGAGAATGAAACGCGTGACGTCCGTCAACAGAATTGAGCGTGTCTCTGACACTAACCAGCGTAGGAGAAAGTGAGAAAATCAGAGCGTATTGAGACAAACCGAGAAAAATAATATCAACGCAATTGTCATTCGCCATCAGAGCAGTGCCGTCATTAGACGCGAAAACAATGAACACTGCTAAAGAATCTATAACCCCATGCTGCTCGCTTGATGATAATAAATGGTCTCATTCTAATCAGAAAAACCTTCCCATAGGGGTTTCATCAATTAAACGCAGCTCCAAGATCCTTCATGGTTAACCCTTTTAGGACCATAAGCTTTGCTATAGAGTATGGAAAATTTTGATACATAAAACTATTAAAGTGCGATGTAAATAACATATATTTCAAGTTTTGAAAAAATTGGTTCAATACATTTTATATAACTTGATGGGACATCAGCGTCCCTGCGGTCTATAAACATGCAAAGTTACAAGTTTCTCCATAATTTTATTATTTTATTATTTAACCCGGAAATCATAAATACTAAAAAACACGAATATTTTATTTATTTATTTAAAATCACCAAGTTTGTTGATCATTTTCAATATTTTCAAAGAAAAAATACGGTATATTTTTAAACATTTTTTTGTTGGTAATATTAAAATTGTGATGTCCCAATAACGTGGAAAAAAATCGGTTGTCTGTAAAGTCGGTTTACTGACGATAGTTGAACGTGACAACGTCATAAGAAAATACTGATGGAATGGTTGTATTTGAAGCAGTTTCATTTAAGATTCTGATATTGTTTATTACAAACACCCAAAAATATATGCTTTTATACTCACCGATTTGACTACAACATGTAAATGTATTATTGTATAGCAGTATAATTGTATAATTGTTTATTGTTTACAGTTTATTGTTTTTTTTTTATTTGAAAGTTTAAAATCTCAAACTGTTAAATAACGGTTTGAGAAGCGTTTGAGCACGCTGCGCCATCTAGCGGTAGGTAATACGTCGTAAATAAACAATATCAGCGACGTTTTACCAACCGCTAGATAACGCATCGTAATGATAGCTTTTCATATTTTATTTTTTTTTAATAAAAGTTGTTTACTTTGTTGCACTTCGTTGTACCCACAAGAAAATTGTCCGTTCAGTAATAACATTCCGTATATCAAGAATACATATAAAATTATGTCAAGAATTTAAATCAATCTAGTGATTTTCATTCGTACTATTTTAGACTGAGGTTACTAAATAATTCTTGTCGCAACCGGTAGATGGCAGCATTTATATTGAATAATAAATATAGTAAATGGAACGCCTCAGAGCGAGGTAACGCCGCATGAGTCATGTTTTTTCGTGCGTGCAGCAGGCTCCATCGATTTATAAGACGTTGTCACGTCAAAAATAATTTATTAATTATTCTTATTCGATAATGTATAAAATGATTTTTGAATTGAAAGGAGACCATGGGACAGCGGTTGAATATGTTTAAAATGATGTATGCCCTTGATTAAAATTATACGTACAGACACTCACTAATAAATCGCATAAACACCCTCAGGCACTCTCACACACAACACGCACACTCATTCAAAGGGAATCATTTACACTAATATTCATTATATGTGTTATCTTACTACTAATGTGATTGGAAAACAGCCGATACGGAATATTAGTACTGGTTATACTGCCGCTGCCTAACTAAGAACAATCTGTTCAAATGCTGGCAGCTCTCCTAATTTAAAATCATGCTGACGTCATAGTCATTAAAGATAGATACATAGATATCTAGTAATTAAAAGATGACATCTATTAAACGATAGACATAGATAATCGTAATTATATCACAATAGATAATCATAATTGATAATTATTTCTTTCAAAGATAATCTACATAACATTGTTAAATATAAATTAAAAAAATATAATCAAAATGTAACGACGTAAATATATTACCTTATTCGTAATATATAGGTAGATATGTATTAAAGTAATAAATAAATAATTTATAATTATGCAGTTTATACAGATGTCTGAGAGCAGTGTCTAATAGTATCAAGTGTTTGATTTTTTTATCCATTTTTCAATAATAAAAACGTCCATACAACGTCAGTACCAAAAATCCCTAGAACCAAATTTAAAATCAAACCGTGGATCACTTGATGGTCTATTATTCTACATTTGTACGTGTGCGGAGGTGGAAAGAGTAGATACAATAAAGTACCTAGGATTAACTCTGGACTATACAATGAAGTGGGAAGATCATATCAGGTGCACTGCAACAAAATTGAGAAAACTTGTACATATATTCAAGTTAATAAGAAATGCCGTATCCAAAGATTTAGTACGAACGATATATTTCGCATTGGCCCATAACTTACTAGCATACGGAATCATAGCTTGGGGTGGAGCCTCGCTGCAAGCACTTGATCCTCTAATTAAAGCCCAAAAGTCGCTATTAAGAGTAATACACAAAAAACCCTTCCGGTATTCTTCTGAGAGCTTGTACAATGAATCTAAAGTCCTTGACGTTCGTCAAATATACGCTAAGGTAGTCCTACTCTACTACTATAATCATGACAATTATCATCTATATTCAACACACCATAAAGGAACACGAGTAACAACAACCAGACAGCACTTAATCCATAAAAAGAGAACAAGTTTTGCACAAAAACACTTCTCTTACATTGCTCCTCGACTGTTCAACAAAATGAATAGTGTTTTTCCTGCAGGACTGAAATCTAGGAATAGTCACGGCGTAAAGAAAAACCTAACTAAGTCACTTTTGACTATGGGTCGACAAGAAACGGAGACATTAATAACATATATATTAAAATAGTGCACGATTTGTGAGATATAGTATATATATAGTATTATTTTATATTTATCTATAAAGTATATATGTATTTATATATGTATGTATATATATATGTATGTCCCAAAATTTAATATTATTACGCTTTCTTATTCTATTTTTAACTTCTCAAATGTACCATAATAATATACAAAGATGTATTACAGCTAGTTACGTAAACCACTATACTTTTTTTTATATTAAGCCTACCTTAGTACAGGCGAGGCCTAGTTAGGATGGCTTTGAATTTTAAAAAATGATGTAATATTATTGATAAATAAAGAATTTGAATTTGAATTTGAATTTGAATATTTAAAGCGAAATCTTTATCACAACCAGGCAAAACATAAACCAAATGATGTACTCTTCATAATTACTATAAAATGTACAGAAATATACGTAAAAAGATAATTCAGAAAACAAAAGAAAGCTACAATAAAAAAGAATTAGAAAGCTAACAAAGATGTAAACAAAATATGGATATGTTAAAAATAGCACATATTATGGTGAAAAAACAAATCACAAATATTAAAATAGATAATAAGAAAGTCGATATGAACAAAAAATTGGAAGATATAATATATGCAAATTAACATACACTATACGAATGATTAATTCTCTGAAATTGTCAAAAACTGAACCACAAAATATATAGAGTAAATTAAATTTGTCTGAAACTATGTTGGCAGATATCATCAAAATCACAACAAATAACACAGCTCGGTTCGAATTCAGTGCAACTACAGAAGATGATGTTAACAAGTAAATATATTAAAAGGAATAAAAAACACGACTGCTGTTACAAAAAGTGAACTACTGTATGTATGTATAATAATTTTTTTACGATTTTTATGAAATATTTGTGGTTTATGTATTTTTTTATATAGATACATATATATTTTCGGAATGTACTCTATTAGACCTTTCATTTAACACTAAACACGATATATTTATGTTAATTTATTGATATTTTGATATTTAGACAATCAATTGTTTGATTTTTGGACAGTTAATGTACCCTATGACACTTGGGATGCCATAACGGTTCTAACCATACCACATACTTCTAAATCGGTAAAGCGTTTAGAAGTTATGGTGAAATAAAGAAACGGAAAACATACATACATAGATGCTTGGGCAGTCGTGCAACATACATAGTTGGGCAGTCGTGTAAAAAGGTGATAACAACACCTAAAACTGATACTGCTCCGCGGGTGGGGATAGGAATTACTCAACATACGTGATAATAAATATGTAATTTTAAACCCAGTATATAAATATAAAAATAGTTAAACCCATGACTTATATTATAAATCTTAGTTTCTCAGAAGGCTCAGAAGGTGTTATCCCGAAGCAACTAAAAGATGCATGTATTGCACCAATTTTCAAAGGTGGCGATTCATATATGATAACAAATTATATACTAATATCGCTACTTAGCGTCCTTTCTAAAATTGTAGAAAAAGTGGCGAAGGTTAAGCCATTGATTTTATAGTGATAACATCAATGGTTAAGCTAATGGCGCATTAGGTTAACTCGCTATGAATCAATAGAGATTTAGTGATGGAAGATACTATTGACACTGGCTTCTGACATTGTATCTAAATGTTGTTACATAACCCACTAGACTAAAATAGGGGATTGCCAGAGCTGGGTCCAAAAGTTCTCATTTGAAGATTTTCATAATGTATATTGATTAACTGTGCAAACTAGAGATACATAAATGCAATCATAATTGTTAATTGGTAATGCTTTGCGAAGGACACTGTACTCTTCTTTAATTCCACCAAATTGAACCACCTAAATGACTATGCTCAAGCAGGTCTTAACAATGTAAATAAATGGTAGGAACGAAGTCTTCTTACCCTGAACGCCAACAAAACAAAATGTATTACTTTTTATTTGAAAAAAACGGACCGGCCGTTTCAGAGAACACCTTTTTCGGACATAGTACAGGATGCACCTTGTCTACAAAGCGTAAGTGCAATTGCCGACAGAATAAAAGAGTATCCGACATACGATATTTGCGTTCAAGTGGATGACGCTGGGAGAAACATGGAGATGCACCAACATCTAGTACTAGAAAACTATTTTTCTACATTTTTAGTGCTCTAAGTGGTCGTAAGTATTGAAGATGGTCTATTTTGCCATTTGTCAGAGCTATCGGATGCACGGTACGATTTAGTAAGAAAGTTGCACTAAATCTGCCAAAGAAAAGAGAAATCTGCTAAATCTGCCCATAGAAAAGACCCAAAAATGAATATTAAGAGATAAGTAAGGGCAAACCAGGATATTCCACAAAAAAAACTTTTCGATGAACATAAAGTTATGCAACTATTTGTTCAACGGTCTTTAATATTTTTTCGAAAATACGTCCAAGACAAAAGCAGAAGCCAGAATATCCACAGCACCAGAAGTGCGGCAAATTCAAATAATGAGGTGGTCTTCATTTTCATTTCCAAAGGCAGTTGCTCTATCTGGTCCCAAAATTCTACAATACTCTCGACTCCATAATCAAAAATAGTGGGATAGTGACATAAGAAATGGTTATTGGCCTTAGGGCGTGACAAGTCCCACCCGATATTACAATTCTATTATTTAAATATATCCATTTACACTCGGAGGTGTCAATTACAACGGGCGAACCCGTCACCTCAGGATGTTTTAATGATATTGATCGTTCGATCTCCCGTGAGCTGAGCGTAGAAGACTTTGGGAGGAAGCAGTCCACTGTCTAGTTACGCTACTCACCCGTCACGGTCCGGGTGTGCGTGCAACCAGCGGCCCGCCCTCGCGCCCTTACCACTTTAGGTCAGATTTCTCCGGTCTCTCGACTGGTTACGGGTTCGAGGTCGCTTGCGAGGTTCTCTCTCTTATGTAGCGGTGTTTCGGTGTCTACCGAATCTATTGTGAACCACGGCTCCCGGCTGTTCACACGGCATCGTGTAGCTGATTGGTCGTTTCAAGGGCGGTTGCCATAAGGTTAACAACCACTCCCGCTGTATAGGAAACAAAGCCGTTTCCAGACTCCGCCGGTTATCAGTCGGAATACACAGTCGATTGGCTGACGCCGCACGGTACGCAAACCGTCCAGGAGCGGGTGTGCGGATGGACTTGGACTTGTCGCACGCGAGTTGACACACACTTTATCACACTCCGTAGCCTAGTTTACAAGACTTAATGAGGGTAAGTCAGTATTCAGTAACTTACCGACCGGAGAGTCTGGTCCTTCCTTCAGTCGGATCACAATTTCCGTTTCTCCGTCAATAATGAACCTCGGGGGACGGTTCGCACCCACCCCACCCACACAGCACCACAGCACAAACACACACAAAAGCACGACACTATCACTCACCAACCTACTATAACGATAACTACGACTATACTTATAATTAAAATTTAAATATTTTCCAATAAAAGTTACTTCGTTGTGTGCTCGTTTTAATCGCACCCTCGCCGTGCGTTTCCTCTCCGGAGGTTTACCGCCGCTCGCGTCGGGTTGTTTTTCCTCCATGACGGCGTTCGTGCGCTTTTCATGCGACAGACGAGACAATGGACATTTTCTCCGCGATTCATTTGTGTTTGTTTTTTTTACTCGACGATTTCACCGCTTTGCCGCGTGACCTTTCTTCTGGGTTATCGGATGCACCTTTTACCGGCGACTGCTCTCTTTAACTTCTATTGACTGATTAGTTTTGCGTATGCTGGTGTGTGTGTGTATGTCGCTGGTCGTCTGTAACAAAAAAACAGCAAAATTAGAGTTAGCTTTTAAAACGACGTTCAAGACATATATGGTTTTATATAAGGGCGGGTCGATTTTGACAGTATGTGGCGGCCATGTTGTTTTGGCGGCGTCTGTCAAATCTGTTGTTTATTATTTATTCAGTCACTGATACCAAAACACCATGGCACGATTGGACAGCACTTTAAAACTTTATTATCGAAATGAGTGTTCGTTAATGCATGGCTATCTCTAGCGGAGATGACGAGAATTGGCCACCAAGATGGTGCGATTTGACCCCGCTAGACTTTTTCTTGTGGTGTTTTCTAAAGTCTATGCCAATAAGCCGCAATCGACCGATGCTCTCAAGGCCATTGCTCAAATTCAGCCGGATCTATGCGACAGAGTCATTTAAAATTGGACCTCTTGGATCCGCGCTACCATGTGAAGCCGAGGCGTACATTTGAACGATGTCATATTCCATACAAAATGTTGGATTGGAATAAATTCGTAAGGACCAAAAACGGTATTATTTTGTGGAGTGTAGGTACTAATTAAACGCGTTGTATAATTTATTTTGCTAAATTAATGTTCCAAATATTTCTATTCTTTACTAGGCCTACCGGATCTATTCCCGACGGCCACCAAGAGGAAGAACGAAAAAATTAAACTGTCAATGATGAATGTCAACTCTGCCAACAGTCAAACAAATAAACAGTCAAACAAACAACTGTCAAACTGTCAGCACGCACCGCGAAACACGGCGATTTTTTAGTAAAAACGCTGCTTTCTCCTTATATGAGAGCAAGGGGTCGCGGCACGTACCCTATGACACTCGGGAGGACAAAATGATTCTAACAATTGATGATAACACAATTCTAAATCGGTTCAAGCGCTAAGAAGTTATAGTGGAATAGAGAAACAGAAAACATATATAGATGAATCCTGAGCACAGAACACTCATTTTTAATGCAGTCATGTAAAAAGATGAAAAAAGAAAAAAGAACAGACTAAAGGAAAAGAAAGGAAAAAGACTTGGAGAATAAAAGATGATAGGTACCTTATTAAAGAACATATAAAGAAGACAAGCGGATTAATGCGGTTGCTCAAAGGACAAAACTCAGTCGCTATAGACCATGTTAGTTAAAAATAATAGGTAGGTACGTTTATTTGCAGCAATGAAATATACACACAAAGTGAAATACAAAATGATGTACAAAATTAACAAAAACTGGGTAATAAAACTACCGACGCTGCAAAAGGAATGTCCCCAGATCAAAAAAAAAGTGCTAACTTTCAGGACACACGTTTTTTGCTTTTGCCTGTCCTATATTATTATGTGTTTACTATATTACGCAAATGAAATTTATCTAATTTATGAGTCACCACTTACACTAAGAATATCTACTAATACATAGTACATATAAATAACTACATATTATTTAGGTAGGTAGATACTAAAGAGACATAACCATTATTTTTATTTTTCATTTAGTAGCATTTCCTTGTAACCGGTTCTTTCTTGAAGCTGCCGTCTCACCCAATCGATTCGATACAATCGCCAAAAAGTAAGAGAAACTGCCTTGAAAACCAGTGTTTTTGTATTTCGGGGTAATCGTTATTTGTTATCTTGCCCGTGTAAGTAAGATGAGAGTGGCGATTACAAGACCAAATAATGAGAGAATAAAAGTAGCGAGGCTGATTACAACGCACTATTTTAGGGACATAGGTGCAAGGTAGTAAGGTAGTAATCGTATTTTTATTCTGCAAAAACATGCACTCAGAACGATATGTGGGTTAAAAAGAGGAGATCACTGTGCTCCGATCTTTAAAAATAAAGAAAAAAATGACTGCGAAATGTGAATTTATTTACCAGTGTTTAGTGTTATATGCGAGAGCAAATTTGGAAGGCCACGAAAAGCACTCGAATTTTCACGAACTTAACACACGCAATAAGAATAAAATCGTGATTCCAAAAGACCGGCTGGGTTTACCAGAGATATTTTTAATATTTGGGCTTTAAATTTTTCAATCTGCTGCCAACAGAAATTAAAAAACTCAAAGAGGTGGCATTCAAAAAGTGCATACAAAGAAACCTAGCCAGCCATGCTCTCTATAACTTAGATACATTTGACAAGGTTGTGGTTGATTTTAAAATGTAATTATATAAATGTAATCTATTTGTTTATTGCTGAATAAACTTTTTTTGAACAAATAATTATGTGATATTATGATATGGATTATTTCTATATCTTTTACAGTATTTTATTAAAATTTTCTTTTAGAGTATTTTTTTTATTTTGTTATCTTAGTAGTACTCTAGTGCTGATTATTCTTGAAAAACCTATTGATTAATATTTTTTAAATATTGACTAATATTGTTTTTTTTTTTTTGTTATTTGTGTTTTTTTTTATTATTGAACCATACGTACCTTTATATAAAGTATGAAGATACATGTAATGAAGATATTAATAATTGTACGACAATGAAAAATGAATTATTCCACAGTATGTACCTACTTTTTGGAATTAATAAACTATGATAGGTGGAGCTGCCTTCTTTTCCTTGGCAATGTATTCAACATCGCCGCTATGCTAAGGTATGGCGATACGTGATGACGTGGTAATATATTAAAGCAAAAAAACCATGGACTTACTAAATAAACAGCGCACGTTGATTTCATTGTTATATAAAATAATAGTTTTAAAAACTAAAGAAACACGATTTTGTAAGTACTGCACTAAAAAGCAAAAATTTTAAAAGCAAAAAATAATTAACCACTCTGTTCTCATTATTTACCCCGTAAAGGACTTAGTGTAAGCCATGTTTGTAATTAACTATATTATTTGAGTGTAAAAGTGAGGGCGCCTTTTTTAAATTTTGTTTACGTACATAATATTTCATAACAATGCTTTTTGAAAACATTTCACTGAGAAGCATTATGATTCGATTTGAAGAAAAAGCGCCCCACACAGTATTATACTTTTAGTCTTAACACAATCTTATCATTCATGATTAGAGTAGGTACATCTCGAGACGATTCCAACAAGCCCAAACACGTTAAGCATTCATTGTTCCGTTATTAAGTTCCAGTGCCTACCTTTCGGCTCCGTCATCAGACCCTGGAAACCATTCATGACCAGAGTACATCTCAAGACGATTCCAAAAAGCCCAAAAACGCTTAAGATACGTAATACAATTTCAGTGCCACCTTCCGACTCCATCATCAGACCCTGGGTAACATTCAAGGCCAGAGTACATTTCAAGCCGATTTCAACAAGCCCAAACACGGCTCGGGTACTTTGTTTCGTTATGAAGTTCCTGCGACTACCTTTTGCCTCCATCATCAGATCATCTCGATAGTACCATATTATTGTATTGTCATCAGAACTACACAATTGCCAACTTTCATGTTGATACGACTATCAGAAGTGGCTGAAATTCGACTTGCAAGATACCCTTAATTGATAGATTCATACATACAGGCATTGATTAATCAATGATACTGGTCAAGGTAATAAAAGCCTATTAAAAAGAACATTTTTATAAACTATGACCTCGTTGACTTTATTAATGAGATCAATAATGTTTTAATTTTTCATTAAACTCTGTATTTTTTCTCTCACTATCTATGCCTGTTTACTTTGCCTGGTTATTTATTCTTTATGGTAGATGGAACAGGGAAGGAAATAATTATTCACACATTCAAATTGAAACACAACGCATACAAATCGAGCAGGTGTGTAGAGAATCAACGAACTGTTTCAACAGAGCATTGCCCGAAAATTGTTTTATTTAAAAGGTTGATGACTTACAGCACGGTCCGCGATAGGAATAACAATAAAAAAAAGTTAAATAACGTTACAGTATTTACTTGTTATTCAATTTTTTTGTTTTACTTATTTAACCTTGACAAGGGCGGACCGTGCGTTTGTGGGGCCCTGGGCTAATATTACTTGGGGCCTGCCTAATTAATCAACTAATTGCCATTTTGTCAAAAAAAACTGTTTTCGATAATGATAATAAGGTCACTAGGTACACAATATAAGAGAAAAAGAGGACAATACAATATTTTATTTGTTTAATATGACAGACACACAAACACAACTGTAAGACATTTAACTTTTCACTAAAAATAGACCAATCGATTAGATTAAGAAAACGTAGCTTAATAGCTTAACTAAACAACATTAGAAAAACGAAAAAACAAGAATTTGTCACTAGCGGTCCGCTCCATCCACCGAGAAATTGATACATGAAGCGTGTTCGCTGCGAATGACTGCGTTTGCGAGAAAATACACTGAGAACAAGCGGCGGGGAGTCCCCCGGAATAGACGCGAGAATTTGATCTCCGGGTTGCCAACCTTATGTAAGGAATTTTTAAAATTTGAGATTTTATTTGTAATTCACAATATTGTCAATTGTTTTCAATGGAGGCTGGGGCCCTATATCCACGGGGCCCTGGGCTGCAGCCCAAAAAGCCCTTATATAGATCCGCCCTTGAACCTTGATTATCTCTGTTTAATTTAAGGATATTTATACGTCGGTCTCGAGTAAACAAAAGAAATTTTCTCTTTTTTCTAAGGTGCAAACATTGGTTCACAGTATATTCTTTTGTTGTGCAAATTGCCTACAGCAACGTAAAACGGTGCACCCGATAATCTGAGATACGTCTATGACAATAATGGAAGTGTCTCACGAGAGTGTCGTTTGTGTCTCAGTAGGTTACCGACTGATGAGGTAAATATAGCAGAGCGCGTTTTCAATACGCACGAGAATTTTACTTGCAATTTACAAACTGGCGGCGACCGCAATGAATTGTCGCGCGGTCAAGTTCACGGCGTTTTAACAGGTTTTCTCTTTTTTGGGTAAAGAAGTGCGCTGCTTATTCGATTTGGAGATCTGTGCGTGAAAGTACGTGAGGGATTTACCAATTTTTGGGACGAAGAATGCGAGCATATGAAACGGGTGTTTGTTGACGTTAGCGACTTCTTAAGGTCATGGAACGATTTCGAGATACTTACACAGCAAATTAAGTGCAGTGAAGCAATGTTAAAAGTTGTAACAACATTCGATAAACAGTGAAATCAATGATAGAATTAAGCTTGGGGCTTTTTGAGTTAAGTCTGACTACGACCTTTGCGCGAACAATTTCTTTAGGTTCAGGATTTTTCTCTCAAATGACGATTTCATGATTAATTAGCTGTTAGATTTAAAGAGAGGTATATAGATAGATAGGTGATCTTTACTGTATAACTGTATACGTTCCCTGGTGTAACACAAACTGCAGCAGTTTGTATCATTCATTCATTCATTAGCCTTAAGAAATCATACATTATCACACAAGAAAACTCAAGTATATACTGATATTAACCGTTTTCCGATTTCCCAACCGACTTCCAGACGATTTTCCGGCATTCTCTCTTATTATAACTACCAATCCGAGACAAAAGCAATTAGGCCGAACGGCGTGTTAGAGTGAAAATGATATGGCGCCGATAGTAAGTTCCGCTCGACGCGCGCCAAGTTTCAATACTTAATTGGCCAAACTTGAATAGTTGGGCGCCAGACCGGATGTGGCCCTCAGGTGTTTCACCGGATGTGACGTCACCCATCAGTCTCCCCTTCGAAACTCTCCCTTCGTCACGCCCCGCGGTGTTACATAGTGCTTTATCGTGCCTGCTTTAAAGTTCGTTACCGTTGGCAACGAATTGAGGAAAACAAGGGGAATTCGGATATGATTCGTAATTGAACGGAAGCCCAAGAATTACAGAATATTTCGCCTTTCTAGTACAATCCTAAATACCAACCAGGTAAATTGAAGTTAGGCGACTTAATTTTGGTCGACTTTATGTTTGTTTTCACTATTATACGACGTGTAGTATTGTGCAGATAAAAGTGTTTAGTTAAATTCACAAATATATCCTACTACTATTATAAACGCGAAAGTTTGTAAGAATGTATGTATAGATGTTTGTTACTTTTCACCATCTTTTCACGCAAAAACTACTGAATGGATTTTAATGAAACTTTACAATAATACAGCTTACACATAGGCATATAAAGATATATAGTTTTCAGTCATCATTATCACACCACGTGGATTTCCCACCACCACGCGGGTAAAACCGCGGTAGCAGCTAGTAAGTAAATAAATTAATTATGGTTTATAAAACAATTTAAAATTGTCAGAAAAACCACAAAACGTAACCTCCAAAAACTTAATTATCATCTCATTTCTAAACGGTTCTCTGTATATAGGATAGTTTTGTACACAAATTATATCCCTTCTACTCGTATATAGTAGTATATGTGAGCATAAAACGGGTCCATACGCCATTATTAAGTTTATTTTTGTATTATAATGTCAAAAAGGTCAATAAAACTAGTTTTTTTTTGTATATCACAAATTATTGTATGTTGAAAAATACAAAAACTATCGGAATCGTAGTTCTTAAATATAATATTTACCTAAACTTAAAGTACACAATTTCGTGAAGTAGAGAATGTTTGAAAAATCCAAAAATTAATAGATAGATATCTACTGATTAAAGCGCAGGTCTATTGATTCAAGTAAAGCCTATAAAATAATACAAAACTATTAAAAATATATTTTTAAAAAACGTAGGTATGCGTAATACTATGTATACTTCATTAAAATTGCTTGAGGGCAGTTATTGGTGTTGTGTAATATTTATTATATATTTTAAACTAATATGTGAGTGTATGACTAAATAATGCAGTATGTGAGTATTATACGGGTGTGAATATTTTTTTTATATCGAACTTAATCCTGAGTAAAATATCGATATCCCTAGATACGGGCTCAGTTGTATGCGATAGGCCAATGACTATGGGTTTATTTTATTTCTCCTACTCGATTTATGGTAATATTTACGGAATATCATAGCCCTTGTGCTATAAATTTTATAATATTTTTCATAATAAATAAAATAAACAAATTAATTAAATATTTTACATATACTCATAAATTACTTTTTCAATCAGATTCTATTTCAAATATACGAATTTTCAGGCTAAATTACAGGAGGTTTTCTAAAATGCAAAGTAAACATAATCGATTGATACCATTTTAACCATATACCAAACTAGGCGCTTGTGAGATGGTTTAAAACCAACTTTTTGAACAGTTTCCGACTTTAAAATTTTCGGTTTTGATGAATAACTATAACATTTTTTTTGCCACACAGCTCTTTTCAAACGCTAGAGAATGTTGAATAACATAGGTAAGAACATATACAAAACAAATATATAAAATTGGCGTTTAGCAGTTAAAAAGTAAGTAGACGATTTGTACTTTTTATACCGTACGAATAAAGAACCTTGAATAAATAATTCGCTCATTAATTCATTATTTCTTGTAACAATGGAATCGCCTTGAGGCAGTTCTAAGGACGATCTACGATATTCTTAAAAACGGAAGTTCTTAAAATTTGAATAAGCTATTAAAGCATCTTTTACTTTTGTAGGTACATTTAGCATTACAGAAACAAGAGAAGGTAGTTTCCATTTTTCTAATTGGGGTCATTTCGATTTGTGGTGAGGCGGATATTTTGTAACGTAACTTACCAATCTATTATAATTTCGTCGAGAAAATATAATTTAGCATATTTCCTTCCTTTGTCCTGTAGGTCACGACTTAACTAGAGTCTCGAATGTCATAATCTCAAATCTGACCTCTGCTCGCTAACACTGACACAGTGTTTTTAAGGGTTCCGACCAAAGAGTACAGTTGGAACCCTATTTATATTAGTGAGACTCCGTTGTATTGCCGTCTTTATGTCACTGTCTATTATCTCGGCCAGTTTTAAAGCTATTGACATGCAATTTAGCATAGTCGTAGAATAGGATAGAAAACGAATTTACCGCGTGAAATTTGTAGGACCCGACGTTTCGGTGACGTTGCAGCCGCCGTTGTCTAGGGTAGACTGAAGAGCTGTCAGTCCGTTGTTTTGCGGGTAGGCCGCAAACCGCTGCCGCCACTGCGTAGGTTATAACGGTGGTGGGGGGCCGGGCTCGGAGCGCGGGAATTTTTAAATTCCGTCTTGCACACAACACTCACTGTATCCTGTTTTACGTCTTTGCGTTCGGCGTTCGGCGGCGGGAACATTTTAAGAAGAGGGTTCCACGTAGAAGAGAGTTTGTAGCCGTCATCTCTATTGAAGTTCTACAAACTCTCTTCTACGTGGAACCCTCTTCTTAAAATGTTCCCGCCGCCGATCGCCGAACGCAAAGACGTAAATCAGGATACAGTGAGTGTTGTGTGCAAGACGGAATTTAAAAATTCCCGCGCTCCGAGCCCGGCCCCCCACCGCCGTTATAACCTACGCAGTGGCGGCAGCGGTTTGCGGCCTACCCGCAAAACAACGGACTGACAGCTCTTCAGTCTACCCTAGACAACGGCGGCTGCAACGTCACCGAAACGTCGGGTCCTACAAATTTCACGCGGTAAATTCGTTTTCTATCCTATTTATAATGTCAAACAACCGCGATAGTCTTCGATTTTATATAGTCGTAGAATTTGATCGCTTGCACCTATCCCAGGCGTCAAAATTTAAAACTATATTTTTATCTCATGTATATAAATGTAAATAGAAATGTAAATGTGCGCCGCTCTATAGTAATAGTGTAGCTCTATAGTAAACCCCGCTCTTTGTAAATGTAAATGTGTGTGTAAATATAAATTTATATACATTTTGCCGTATGTAACCCGAGCTGGTCGCCTCACATTGTAGGGGGGAAGGCCAGATGAAGTATTTTTTTTAAATGGCTCATTTCGTTGAATTGAAAACACTGTCACTTTTGTATTTTTTGCTACCGCCGTTTTGCTACCCTTTTTGCTCCGTCAACAAAAAGTTATTTAAAAAAGATTATCCTTGTCTCCGATTATCTCCATTATCTACCCCCTTATTTTCGAAAATAACTTATCAGTACGATATATAGATATCACAATAGTAACGATTATAGGAAACATAAAATAAAATCTGTAACTATCGTATTTTTTTTAAAATTAACAAATGTATTTACAAAAAGAAACATCGATTACACGATAATGGAAAGTATGTTTAGGTAAAATTATGTTCAGGTATGTATGTTTAGGTATGTTTAGGTATAAATGTTTAGTTAGTTTAGGTATGTATGTTTAGGTATGTATCTAATCTAGTTTAGGTATGTATGTTTAGGTATGTGAGGGACCACCCCTCACAAGACTCCAAATTGTTCGGTGTGAGGTGGTGGTATCAACTTACGAGTTATCTCCGTTTAAAAGGCGGTTTTGAACGAAGTAGAGGGAATTTATTGATCGAAGGATTGAATATTGCCAGTTATAACGCTTTCCGAAACGTTTACGTGGACGCGAGTATACAGATGCGCGACTGCGGTTACGAGGATATACGGAAGAGGATTGTATACATACAATCCTCATCCGTATGTGTGCTCCTAGTATCTTGTACTGGGCACGGCTCGAGTCGAGTACTGTGGGATTACAGACTGATGTTTCGAGACTCAGGGAGAATAAGGAAAGGAAACCAAGGAGCCGGATCCGTTGAGCGACCTCGTAAGAGGGGTACCGGATATGCCGTCACAACCTTGGGGGAAGGTGATCACTCGGGGAATGATAATTTGGTTACTTTTTCGCCGGTTTAAATAGGCCGTGAAATGACGCAATCCGAAAATATTCCGAGTAAAAGTATTGTTTCATCGTGCTGATTCATAGCTACACGAGTCAAAATGTTGGCTGAATTGTGACAGTGGATTTCACTGGAAGTCGATGCATTTGTTGATCGCATGTAATGGACTTTTAAGGTCCGTTATAGGTATGTATGTTTAGGTATGTATGTTTAGGTATGTGTGTTTAGGTATGTATGTTTAGGTATATATGTTTAGTTAGTTAGTTGTTTAGGTAGGTATGTTTAAGTATGTTTAGGAAAAATTAGAAACAATTTAGATACGTTTTATGTAATGTATTCGTATATGGAGTTATTTTTTAAAACAAGGTAATCTAACAAGGTAATCTAATATATAAACTTTAAAAAACGAAAACAACTAATTTTTTTCAGCAACCATGTTTTTAAATAAAATTTCTTTTCAAAATCATAGAAGAGTATATAAACTCATGCGCATCAATTTACTATCTTTTTACTTATAAAAAATTAATCAATATCAATAGATTGCTAGATGTACTTTTATATACAATTTAAAATATAATTTTATAGCAAATAACATTTTCAAAAGATCGGAACCCTCGGCACGCGAGTAAAACTCGCACTTGACCATTTGATGACTGATTTGACGCCTGTCGCCCGCAGCTGATATCTCTTTGGTCAACAGCCCGTATCGATCATGTCATTTTATTGTATGCTTAAATAGGAAAAAATCCTACCTTCGGTTATACCTTTAAAAGAAATAAATAAATTAAAGGAAAAATATTTGTGGACTACATCTAAATATTTGATTCATTAAACTACAAACACGCTACTAACATAGATAAATATAATTTAAATATAGATAGGTACATAAAGTTTTTCAAATAAATTTTTGATTCGCAGTTTTACATTCTGTTTTCGGCTTCCCCATCAAATTGTCGCCCGGGGCAGGTATCCCGGGTTGCCCCCCCCCCCCCCTCTTCCTATGACCAGGGCTGCCTACAATGTAGGTGCTTACTGAATTTGAACCGAATAATACCGACGATCTTTTTATGGCATTTTTACGCTGTACTCGCCCTAGGATGAATATGAAATGTGACTCATAAATAATACTAATGGGGGAAAGTGAGGGCAGTCCACCTGTCCTTGTCTGCGGACGGTCGCCTGTTTAGCGAACCGTATTACCGGTAGTAGTCTGTCTCTTTTGCACGTGGCTCTGGCTCTGTGAATCAAATGTAACAACCGTATAGGATGACCGCCGTGCGAAGAAATAATGAAATTTAATTGATTCGAAATGTAGATAGCGAATGTCATATTATAACGTTCCGTGCCAATTCAGCTTATTATGTTTGTCCCAAATGTTAGAGTAAATGTAACTGATGCCAAATGAGTGGATAATACTAGAAAGATTATAGACGTTGATGTCCCGAAATAAACAATTACTTTGGTGCTACAATTAATATAGTCAGATTAAAATATTTGGTTTGGAATCCCTCCTTAATTTTATTTTATTTTATTTCTTTATTGGTATTCAAATAAAACATCGGCATTACTTGCTAGTTCATAATAAGTTATTTTTTTTATTATTTATTGATTTTTTTATTTATTTATTTATTTCATAAACAAATCAACATTACAGTTTATACCAATCCGTTGATATGCAATATAATAGAAAAAAATAATAGAATTCTTACAAGTACATACACAACATGTTTAAATAAGCGTTAAATACAAATACAGGCATTAAAAATTTATGTGCCGCAAAGCTCGGGTAAGCAGACTCCATCGACTTAGGTTGGTGCGCGAGGACGGCTCCACAAATAGATTATGAGTGCAAACACGATTATAATTGTCCGGAACAAAGAGACAAACCTTCGCTGGCATGCTAGGATTATCAACTCTTCCCCTAATCAGCTTGAAAACGTAGGCCATGGCGAGCATTTCTCTACGCAACTTAAGAGAGTTATAGCCCACCATACCTAGTAGAAAACTAGTAGGGTATAAGTACGGATAATATCCGTACTGCTTAAAATATATAAAGCGTAAGAAACATTTTTGAATTTTTCCAACATAGTGATATAATGATCCTGATGTAGATTCCATATAACTGCATTCGTTTCCAATCTGCTTCTTACAATTATTATTGATTATACAATGTATGCATAACCCGTACATTGTGAAAATGCTTTAGGTTACGAGTAACAAACCCTAGTAGCTTAAAAGAGGACTTGGACAAATCAGCAATGTGCTCCTTGAACGTAAGCTGGGAATCAAAGAGAACTCCTAGATCCTTTACCTTCTCAACCCTAGTTAGCACCTCATCAGTGATGGAGTAATCATACATCAGAGGTGCAGTCGATCTAGTATACGTGATGACATATATATGACATAATGTTCAGTGATGATGACATAATGTTCAGTGATGACTGAACATTTGGATATATTGAATGAGAGATTTTTGTTCTGGCTCCAAGACCAGACGGCATTATTACACGACTCCCCAACAAAAAAGGAGTGTAATGTGTTCAGGGTTCATCTATGTATGTTTTCTGTTTCTTTATTCCACTATAACTTATAACGCTGAAACCGATTTAGACATATGTGGTATTGTTAGAACCGCTATATCTTCCCGAGTGTCATAGGGTACCTTAACTGTCAAAATATCAAGTAAATAGTTGTCTAAATGTCCAAATCTCCAAATGTCAATAAATTACCATAAATATATCGTGTTTAGTGTCAAATATAAATTCTGATTAAGTACATTTCGATAATATAAATGTATCTACAAGAATACATAAGCCACAAATTTTTCATTAAAAAAATTATTCTAAACACAGCAGTTCACTTTTTGTAACGGCAGTCACTTTTAATATATTCACTTGCTTTATCAGTTCTTCGATATTTCGAATATCGTCACTTTATATTAGAGACTTAGTACATGCCAATAAGAAAACTTATCAAAGAATGGAAAAAACTGATTAACTTCTTTAATGAATTGTTTTTTTTTAGTTGGGTAAATAGGACAATATTTTAAAAAAGTATTCGTTTACTGTACTAACGATTAAACCTGTCTTACTCAGCCTGTCAAATATAAATCTTCGTTTTATTGCAAATCGTCGCTCTATATATGAGACTATTATTTTCCAAACTATTCCGGTTATGGAAAAAAGGTCATAATGTCATGAAAAAAGGCATGAAAAAAAATGTGCGCGTCAGCTGCGACGCGTGACTGAAGTATGATTCTCTCAGATTGCAATCTGCTGATTAGATATCTGTCTGATTTCATCATTCGACAAATGTATGGTCAGTATGGGCACAGACTGTGGTATGGGTTGGCTCGGAAGCCGGCAAATTTCATCGAAGTTATGGTCTTCTGTTGGGTATTGTTGCGCACTTGTTTCAATTTTCGATCATTACTGATGTTAATGGGTCCTGTTGCAGTTTGGCCACGAGACCCATTCGTTCAGGGTCGGTCATACTCACGGGTCAACACCCATCCGGCGGCTTCCACGCAGAAAGGTGAGCCAGGATAGGACGCTGGCCTACGGGGCAGTCAAACTACGGGCGCTCCTAGACGGTTTGCGCATCGTGCGGCGTCGGCCAATCGATTGTGCACTCCGACTAACAGCCGGGGGAGTCTGGGAAAAGTATTGTTTCCTATAGAGCGGGGTGGTTGTTAACCTTGTAGCAACTGCTCTTGAAACGACCATTCGGCCACTCGATCCCGGGTGAATAAGCCGGGTAAAGGATGCTTGGTCCGCGATAGATTCGGTAGACACCGTATCACCGCTTCATAAGGGAGAGGACGCGCAAGCGACCTCAGTCCTGTAACCAGTTAGGAGGTAGGAGGTATCCTGAAGGTTAATTCCAGATGAAGATATCCTTACAAACTGGTAGTCAGGGGCCGCTGGTTACCTTTCCCGGTGCCTCGCCGGAAGGCGTTGGCCTCTGACGGGCAGGTGGCGTAACTAGAC
Organism: Micropterix aruncella; assembly: GCA_944548615.1. NCBI lineage: Eukaryota > Metazoa > Arthropoda > Insecta > Lepidoptera > Micropterigidae > Micropterix > Micropterix aruncella. Next base: position 19,642,561 of record OX155953.1, read on the forward strand.
TGTGGATTGTTTTTCACGGGAGACACGAGAGACAGAATTGATCAATATACTCAAAACTTCCTGAGGTGACGGGTTTGCCCGTTGTAGTTAACAGCTCTAGTTGACAGTAAACGTAACGTTTTTGTTAACACCAAATTGTACTACCCATCAAATTCTCATACCGGGTGCTTTGAAAGAAATCGATGAAATGAATTTATTCACGAGACGTTTAAAAAAGACATTAGTTTACTGTAATAAGAATTAAAACTGTCAAAGAGATAAGTTGTTTGCGAGGAATCACTGCTAAGCACGTAAGAGGTTTCACCGGATAAAATCATCAAATCATGCATACGAGATGCCACTGCAATGAAAATTACAAGAAAACTAAGTAACCCTCGAGACATGGACTGAGCGTCATTTTACATCAATACCAATAAAAAAACGCAAAATCGTTTTTTTGGCGCTTACAAGGTCTCACATATGCATAGATCGACGATATATAGCTTACGTATGTTAGGTAGGTAGGATACGTATTTATAATTGTTTAATAAATACCAAAGGAAAAAATGAGACAGATCATAATATTCAAAATGAAAAATAATAAAAATTAGGAAATATAATTGTTTATAAAACTTTAATGATACGAATGTGTTAACACAAGCGACCCGTAGAAATGCGTCCAATGTCAATGAAATGTATTTTATGGCATTGTTTAACGTACAAAGTGACAATCGCAGTTCCTAATTATTATTTAAATTAATGCGTTTGTTACATAATGAGAGCAATTTCGAAAGTCGTAATTAATTAAAATACGTGACGCTGATTATCTAAGTATGCATATAGTTCAATGTTATAATCAGTAAATTCCTACGAAGGTATGTAAATATGGTAAAAGTTACGGTTTCTGGTTACGACCTTAAGGCAGTAGGGGTTGAACAGTGAAAGCATTGATTATACGCATAACCTCTAAATACTTATGCATATACTCGTATACCCATACCTACAACCTATTTTACCTATGTACCTATAAGAGTTAATCCGAATCAGATTATTATACCTGGTTTAACGTCCTATAATCGGGTCATCTTATACCTAATCAAAGCCCCCCCAAAATGGTCTGTCTATCTTTTTGATCGCTCTAAACTAAAAAACCGATGGACAAATTTCCATACGGTTTTTAATGTCCTTTTTAGAGCGTCCTAATGCATAAAAAAATCGGTTATGTCACCCCAAGACTTTTTCGGCAAGCATACCAACTCACCAAACTCACCCCAGCTCGCCACACCCCTCAATTCCCCCCCCCCCCTCCCGCGCAATCTCACCCCCTCTAACTAGCCAACTCCCCCCCCTCAAACCCGATCCGAGAGTGATTGTCGTGACTATGCCGTGTATGTGTGTGTGTGCTATCACTACTCATTAACTCACACACACACGCTTCGTTAGAGCGTCTTTCCATAAAAAAACGGTTATGTCACCCCAACACTTTTCCGGCAAGCAGAACCCCCCTCCCCGCCAAAACCCCTCACCCCCCCCCCCCCTCCATCCCCTCCCCCTCTAACTCGCCACCTCCCCCTCCCCCCCCCGACCCGATAGTGATTGTCGTGACTAGGTCGTGTATGTGTGTGTGTGTGTGTTATGACTTCCTACTCATTACCATACACACACATACACACAGATAGTTATTTTCCAGGAATCACTATTTTGGGTTCCCAGGATCTCAAAACGTGGAGATCCGGTGAAACTCTAATTTTAAATTTTGTAAGAAAACAAGACTCCCATTTCCATACACGATGTATGTTTTCGGGAAAGTAAATAATACATTTTAAACTCTTTCAGTGCGAAACCGGAGGAAAGGGTAGCTTTTAATATATAACTGAACATAAAATAACATAGAATTCCTAAGTGATGGATTTTTTTGGTATTCATGGTCATGGTCTTCCACTCCGTTCCAGTCAGGATAGTAAAATTGCGATTCCCACTCATAATTCTTCTTTTTTTACTTATTCCTTCACCGTTCATGCAGCTAGACTATGGAACCAGATCCCGTCAAATATCAGAAACGCACCAATGGTTTCTAGCTTTCAAGCGTCTATGAAAAAGCATTTCATGTCCCTAAATTCCTAGTTATCCTAGGTCTTATCCCATCGTCTCCTATCCTTCGCTCCTTGCGAATTATTCCAAATCCTAATTATATTTAAAAAATATATTTTTTATTACTTGACTAATTTTTGTTATGTAATAAGTTTTTCATCTTTTTTTGTTAATTTTTATCTCTTGGCACCTAAATTTTTACACTTCCACGAACGGTGGCTGTAAGAGATTATATTTTAGGCAATAAGTCCGCCTTTTGTATGTTTTTGTTTAATATGCAATAAAGAATCTCTATCAATCTAGATAGATTATAAAATACATACACAATTATATAGATCTATAAAATACATACACAATTAGGTAACAAACTCACCAAGCTCTTGACTAATAGCTAGCTAGGATACAGTATCAGTACCAACATAACAAATCGAAGATAATTTTAACTTTCGTAATAAGTGGGATGTCATTAAAAGTTTAAAAAAAACTATTTATTTATGCCAGTAACAACGACTTTATATCTAAATAAGCTCGTTAGTCAGCCTATTATGTATACAGCGATATTTTTGAACGCTTTACAGAAACGATAGACAATGAAAGTGTTTTAAGAACTAAACTGATTTAGGATTTAATTATTAGCAAAATAATTGAAAAACGTTTTATACCTGAAAATAATCGAAGAAGAATCATTCTTTGGATCATCTTGTTTCACAACACCATAAAAACAATTATATAGGTGCTAATTACATAATTTGTAACTACAACGTCATTCAATTTTGTAATGAACTCTTAATTTTAATTCCCCTATCAGTCGCAAACAATAGCTAAATTCGGTAAATGTAGATTGGCTGTGATCAGTTCCGGATTTGGACTCGATAAGGCCCTAAGCGATTAGATATATGGGGCCCTTTATAAGTCTATACAAATCGAGATATTTTTTGGGGGCCCTACGCTATTGCTAGTGTAGCTTCATAGAGGGTAACAGAAATAGAGAACGGGAGTGCGATGGCGGGCAGTGAGTGAATGCGTTCACCGAATAGAAAAAGATAAGGGCATATGAGACCCCCCCCCCCCCTTCCCTTGTCTAGTTGCGCATGCGCGTTTATCCATAGCATAGCAGACTTATGGCGTCGAAGCGTTGCCATAGTGATATATGTACGTGTCTCCGTGAATGCACGACTAGACAAGGATGGAGGGGGTACTATAGGCTGCTGTCTCTTTCTATTCGGCTGACGCATTCTCAGGCTGGTAACGGGGTCTAGTAGGTATACAGTCAATGTGTAGGTTATAAGTAAATCCTGCACTGACTGTGATCGCCTACCATTAACTGTTTATCCAAACTGCTACTTTTAATTACGCTGCGAACATGGTATATATGCACAAGGCGTCGAATGCCCTCGATGCTTGTTCGTGTTTATTTCAATCTCCTTTTCAATTTTTCAACGTGTCTTATTAGCACGAACTGTTCAAACGACATCACTTGTAAAAATTGTTCGTTTTTGAATGAGTGGCTTCTGAGCGTCGTACGAGTTTTAAGGTTGGGTTCGTGAGTTTTATGAGTAGGTACTTGATTTGGCTAGATCACAGATGGCTATACAGGGTGAGTTTTTTATTAGTGATATCCTTGTAGTGAGTGAATCAGTGCGAGCAGGTAAGCATCTTTGATATATCTTTTTTAGAGAAACAAAAATAAAAATAAAAAATCTTGAAAAATAAACTTTTTGTTTTAAAAAAATATTTTTTTAAAAAAAAAAGCGTTAAGCGCGCTGCGCTATCTAGCGCTAAGTAAAATATTGCGACTAAATAATATTCGCGATATCTTACCTACGGCTAGAAGGCGCAGCGCGCTCAACGCCTGTCATCAAGTTCTTCAAACTTCTTTTCTCCAAAAAATAATATCAAAAGTTGCTTACGTCGTCGTGATACCTATCTACAGACATCACAAAACCTATAGCATTGATTATACTATATAATCAATGCCTATAGGTACACACAGATTAAATTGCCGAGCATATCGGGTCACATGAGCGGTTGAAGAAAGTTACCAATAGCAGACTGTACCTAATAGAAACTCATTAGAATACATCACGGCAATAAAAGTGTCATAAACGGTTACAAAACCCTCAATCAAGCGATTTAGTATCATAAATGGCTGTATCATCATAAATGGAATCTAAACTCTATCATAAATTAAGTCTAATTTAACTAAACCATTTTTTAAAATTAGTATAGGTAACACCCAAAAGACGTTTCCTCGTGTTATAAATTAATTACTGATAATTTCCATTTTATGATATTATCCAAAATTTCGCTTGTAAAAATTAAATTAATGTTTCTGGAAAGTCATTACGTTTATTTTTATTTATTGTGGTACCTACAATGAGAAACCTATTATGTTATGTATACGAGAAACAGAGTACTCGCTTGGATTAATTAACGATAATAATAGGCTTTTGTAAAATAATAGGACCGTAAAACATTGTTTCTCCTAAACAATGTAAATAGGTTATCTAATGAATCTATAGGTAGAATTATGTCTGATTACCGGCGAGCATTGTATACAGTCCGTTCTACCCCAACACCAACAAACTCTATCAGCATAAACTACGTCAAAATCCAAAGACATAAACTGATAAAGTAATTCTTATTTCAAAAACCCTTTTCAGACGTTATTAAAATTTTAAGACATTTCCGTCTTACAATTTAATTTATGTTATTATTACATTTAGTAACTTTACATTAACATATAAACTATACAAATTAATAAACGATTAGAACCTCATTAGGAATCTTCATTTCAATCTTAATACATTTCTATCTTTCAATTTAATTATCTTATGTTATTCTTACATTTAGTAACTTTTACATTTACATATAAACCATAAAAATTAATAAACAATAAACACTTGATCAAAAACAGAATTTTCTAGCAAAAAAATAAATAAAAAAAAGGGAAATCATGGAAATAGTTATGATATTACTTTTTTTAATTAAAATGTACCAACAGACGTTAGAGGTTTTTTCGATAGGTTTTGACGTAGTCTTTACTGACAGTATTTATCAATATAGTTTGACAGTGTTGGTCAGCGTTGGGAAAGAACAGACTGTATAGTTAATTCCTATGTTGAATACCTACTTCAGTTTTATAAATATACGCTATGACGCTCTACTCGAAATTATATAATTATAGCTAAAAATATCAATCGCCATAAGCAGCACGCCATCGCGGCAGCGACGACGATGTAAGGGGTGGTAAGGTGAAGGTATTCTGATATAGAAACTGCTATAATACAATAAATATAATCAGAACGATAAGGCACTCAAGTCGTTTGCTTTGTCTTGAAAGAAGCTAGCGGTTAAAAATACTAGTTCTAGATTTCAGGCTATTGAGCGCAAACATTTTTAGCTTATATTTTTATATGCTAATTAATTGCATATTAGTTTATGTGCTCTTTTATATACGAGTATACACTTTGAAACAAAAAAATTGTTTCAAAAAATAGTTGTCAGAAATAATAAAAAAACGATTTTTACAGATTAATTATATTTTTTTAATAGCGACTCTATTAGACATGAATAGGCCTTATTAAAATGTGTCATATTATTTTTAATTTTTCCACAAATATTTTCCATTGAGGTGAAATCAACACTTCCTTTTCGTAATAGATTTGCTAATTTAAACTCACCGACACGAAAATTTCATATTAACCATTTATTTTTAACATATATGTATAATCATGTTTAAAACATTTAATTTATATAATCATGGACTGCTCAATTTTACGAAATAAATTATTAAAATGAAAAAGATATAATGATTTTAATGATGCAGCAAAATAATGATTTTAATGATGGGTGTTATCGCCAAGGAAGCTGATGGTTGCTTACATGTCAACATATCAATGAGGCTCATGAGGCTCAGGTCCTGGTTCTTTTTGACGAAAGACAATCTCAAAAAGAACTGGTCGCCATCGTTTGTGTGCAGTTAGTAGGTACAAGGGAGTCAGTCTTTACAATCCAAGACCCGGGGAGGTTAACATATATGTAGTATGTGTGAAATGACAGACTGTAAGGGATCGGTTTCACATAGCAGTGGGGGTAAGAAAGTGACTTTAGTTGGTAGTGAATGAATGAAAGTCAGTAGATGGAGGAGAGCTTGGAGACTGCCTGGAAGTCCAAAACTCGTCGTACATCATCACAACGCTCGACTTGGTTTCACTCGTGATCATGTTGATATGAATGTATGATAGATAGTCACAGACTTTTGATTTATTTTTCTTGTAATTTTTATCTAGCGTGACATCGACAATAAAGATCGAACGAAAAACTTCAGAAATAAAGGAGGGGGACGTACCTTTCTTTTATATTGAGGTACTTAGGAAAAAACAAAAGTAACAAAGGTTTGAAATCAGGGAAGCGAGACCTAGTTCAACTGATACACGATTCGACTGAGCAAGAACGGACCTGAACCCTCCAAGAGCAAAAGACGACCCCCTTTATAGCTAGTCGAAAATATACGTCATCTTGGGCTATTACCCTCCGATTTCAATGTTATGATCTGTCTGACCTTCGACATGGTTATGTTCAGGCAGAATCTAATCTACCCAGAAAAAAGATTAGCTAGGAAAGTAACCGGAGGATTATCAAGATATAACCTGAACGCAGTGTCGGATTATCCCATAGGCCAAGTAGGAACCGGCCTATTGGGGCTATGGGACCCCACGCCTTTTAGGGGCCCCACGACAAGGGATAATTACAATTATGTATTTTAAATTGGTTAATTGAAAAAAAACATTAAATTGAAATTCTAAAGAGAAAATGTGTAATAAACGCTTTGATCCGACGAATAGTACAATTGTTATAAAATATCGACTTTTGGCCTGTTCGATTGTATTTTGGTTATTTGCGCGTCAGTGCTACGCGACATAAGCGTTGTGAGAAGGTCGTGTTTTGTTTATAAAGACGTCTATGTTACACTATATCGTCGTCAGAATATTCGACAGCCCGGGGGAAGGGGGCGAAAATTGCAAAGTAGGCATCAAATTTTCGACGGTCTAAGATCCTTGGGTTAATCCGGCACTGTCTTTAATCAGTGCCTTAGCGAGCGCACCATACATTCGCCAGACTTATGGCAATCCTGTTTTATAACACAGTTTTTTTAATTAAAATAAACTACCATCTTTGTCGTGGTATTGTTTAGGTTAACGATCAGTGCCATAGTAAGGCAACATTCATCAGTAGGGAAAACTCGACACGAAATCGCTGCGAACCAGCGTGTTGGCGAATGAATCAGTCCATATCGCCGCTTGCAGTATCCTTTCTACGAGCTGTGCTACTGGGTCTGTAGAACTTGATTCAGATTCCGCTGCGACTTCCGCGCTGATTCTTCCACTTGCGTTTTCTATTTTATAAGTAAAATTTCTTTAAAACTTGTTAATGCTTTAAAATATCACCTCACGTAGAAATCCCCTCTGATAGCCCCTTCCCCCTTGAATTTCAAAACTCGAGCCCTCGGCCCCGAGTTGATATCGATAGGTTTAAAATTGGGTTATTATAGATAGTCGCCGTGTCATACAGTCAATAGAGTTTCACCAAATAGCTATTCGCTTCAGTAGGGAACCCTAAACGTGTATATTTCCTGTACGCAAGATATTTTATGAACGCTTTTTTCGTTTAACCAAAATAATTCACCAATGTGTTTTATTCGTCAATTGGAAGAGTTGATTAGATTTATGGTCCCATAGCAACCACAGAAGACGTAAGACCCCGGTAGCCACACGTCCGCGCCGTCTCTTTGGGGACCCCTCCTCAAATACAAGGGGGTATTTGAATTTTGCCCCTGGCGGCAGACAAAACCTTTTTGCTGTAGTTAAAACGGTTTTTGTCGAACCGGGCTTCATCTTTGGATTTGAGAAACGCTGCCTTGCGCTTGTCGTTTTGCGTTGCTACGCTCTGTATGAGTTTGAGTATAGAGCGGTAAGCGCGCGAGAAGTGGTGGCAGAGGGCTTTAGCCTCGGCTTTCTTGGCTTTTCCTTGAATGCGTTTTCTCTGTGAACCGGGTCGACATGGGTAGATTTTGGATAAACACCCGAGAAGTATTCATGGACCGCCATCTGGAAGGACGACAGCGTAACACTGGTAGAGTGGTCAAGAATAGAAGTTAAATTACTATTGTGAAATTCCCAGTCCCCTTTTGCAAGTGAAGGGAATTTTAGAGGAGGGAAAGATACGATTTGCGCGGGTAGATCGGTGGGGTGACAAATTGCGGGCAGATGTGGAGTCTAGGGACGTGTGAGGCTCAACTCTGTCCGTGACTCCTTGCGACGGTTTAAGACACTGACGTGCAGCGTAACTATCATCGTGCCCAGCAAAATCGCTTGTATTTTTTTTGCGCAGATAGGGTAAGCAAGGTCCGATGTCGTTTTAGCAATGTCGTTTGGAGTTTCTACTGGGGTAGCGGGAATCCCCCCCCCCCCCTGATAGGCCGGTTGGGGCATATTTTCTTATTATTCTTTTTTGCTTTATATAATCGGATCTGGCTTGCAAGGCCATCGATCCGATGCGTTACACCGTTTAGGTCGGGGAGGTGTGAATCGCATACATAATCACCTACGTCAATTATACTATACTCGAAAAAATGATACTCTGTATTCCAGACTAGAGAATTGCAATGAAGTTTAAGAGTATGATTTCAAGGGAAATATTTATTTTGACCCTTTTATGCAGCGTTCGTCTTATGTAGTTTTACACAATTAACAATGGATTAATAAATTACCTTTATTGTAGCTGAATAAAAATAAGAAAATTAAAAAAGAAAGCTAAATATATATTCAGAAATATTGTATTTCATATTTTTATATAGGTTAAGTTAGCATCTGTTTAGCAATATTTTAACTGGATATATTTTGATTTCATTATTACTTTTTTAATTTTTTAACATGATTATGAATTAGGTAAAAGATATCATTAAAATAACTCTTGAAATTTATACTATGTATATTATTGAGTTATTAGATTTACAATTTTTTTTTTTTTTTTACTTTTTTTTTTCTCAGTAATAGTACTTTTAATAAGTGTGCGCACAATATAAAACGTACAAGTGACCTAGTCGAGTCTACCTTGGTATGGGCTTCGGCCTAGTTAGGCAGACTTTGTGAATAATGTTTTTGGAAAATTACTTACGAAAATAAATTTATTCTTATTCCTATTCTTATTCTTATCTACTCGCAAATAATGTTCATAAAATAGTATAGGTTAGCTCTAAAATATTGCCTGTAGGCAATAAGATCGCATTTTCTTACAAATAACGCGTTTTATTATTATTATTATTAAATCAAAGAAACGATTATGAATTCACTAACTCAAAATCAAATCAGCTATTCTGATCGTCAAATAAAATAGACTTTAGAAAGACTTTTTGAAATGACCTACGAGATCTTGATTTTTATTAATTTTTAGCTTTCTAACCCTGAAACAGCGGGGGATGCCATACACCCCCTGCGTTTTTATATAATAATATGTTTTTTATATAATAACCTGGGGCTATATATAATACTGCTATATATAGGGCTTTTATATAATAATATATTTTTTATATAATAACCTGGGGCTTTAGTCCAATTAGATAGCAACCTGGCATTTAGGCATATTTATAGTAGCACCTTAGAAATAATTATTTGTTTTTGATTTCATTTTTCGTACATATGGGAAAGTTTGTCCGAGTCGTGTCGGCTGTTTATTTACGGATTGATATCTAACATATTTAAATAATAATTTTGAAAAACTTACATTAGAAATAGCGGAGAATATCGATGATCATCTTGGTTGCCACAGAATTTGTCACTTTTAAAAAGTACTAAACTAAACACTGTCAATTTTGAACTTAACGTTCACATTCACTGGGCGAAAACCTTAGCGCGAACGGTGAACGCAGCGTTCGCCGCTGCCGTCTGCGCTCTCAGAGTGCTACTTACTCACTACTTCCACTTTGAATTTGTCGACCCTGTGAAACGCGAAGCCCGGCGCGGCAAAGCCCCCTCTGCGGGTTAACTTAACCGCAACGATTAAGAGCCGATGACCTAAATGATTGCGGCAGTTGTTATTAATGATAATCCGTGTATAAGAAACCAAATCAAGATTTGGTGTTTGCATTTTCTCACCCTAGGCCTGTAACTGTTGAGGGATTTAGTTAGTTATCAACTGGCGAGGAGGCAAAGTATTGTGAACGTGCTAAAAAAAATGAGGTGAAGACGTATAAATACATTATGACACCCCTCGAGACGATTAAGATCATAAGGGAATAATTTTGTGGAAAGTCAGCTGTCAGTTTTAGTAGGTATATGTTATTGGAAAAGCTTGAGATTGTTTTCAGATGTAATGAATAACACAAATCGCAAAACGAATCATCGAATCAAGCAAAAGCTGTGTTAAATCATGCCAAAATGCTTCTTGATCTTGTTTTTATCTAAATAGCAGTGTTCACAATGTTCGAACAATAACTAAATATCCAGTCTCCTACTTTTTTTTTTGGTAGTATTCTTTATTCATAAAAAAAGATACAAGTTACATGTCACAGTTCCCCACTAAGGCTAGTGCCTTTTCAGTGGGTAACTAACAATAATGTGTTTATATCTGACTTATATTATCTATTACCTATTATACTTTTATTAACTATTATAACTTTCTACGTAGAAGTAGATGCATTGACTTCCTAACCTAACCTAATCTAACCTATATCTCCTATCATAACTAGCTGAATATACACTTATAAATATGCTTTTCCACTAAATTGATATGCCTACTTACTAATCTAACCTAACCTATACTAATTATCCTGGTATACTTACTTTGTTTACAATTACAATAACAAATGATTACACTAATAAAATGATTCATACTAGATATCTATACTTATGCCCTAACCTAACCTAACTTATCTTAATTAGCTTGGTTTACCATAATTATTCTACTTGATGTTAATGCTAATTTAGTCTAATAGAATTTTTACTTGTCACAGTTATGCTACTGCTTTTACATATTTATGCTAATTTACACTAATATAGTTTTTCATTTCTCTGTTATAGTATTTATATTACATAATATTTAAATTATTTCAATTAGCTCGCCTGGGTAAGTCATTATTTAGGTTGCTTAGTAGTATAAGTTTCAATGTGTTCTTTAGTAAGTATTTGCTGATTGAGTTGTCTAATTTTATTGAAAAGTGATTGAATAATTTTGGAACAATGAATTCAAGAGTTCTATCGCCGTAATAATTGTTTTGCTTGATATATTTCAAATACCCCTTTTCACGTAGCCGAGTTCTGTGTATATGATCGGCAGGTATTTGTAACGAACCGTTTTCGTTGTTGTCAAGCAGAATTTTATACCATACGAAGAAACTTATAGGCAAGACATCAATTGAGGAGTAGAGTTATGTGTAATTATTTTGCTTAATTTGTATTGAGCCTTTTGGTGCCATTTGTTTCAGTATTCGAATTTGAATATTTTCCACTTTCCTAACGTACGTGGGAAATGTAAGTCCCCATACCTGAATGCCATATCCTAGTATAGAATTTACAAGTGAAAAGTATATGATTTTCATAATATTATGAGGTACTACGGATTTCAGGTGAAAGAATAGTTTTAAAAAATACCTGAGTTTTCCACACAGTAGAAGTATGTGACTTTCCCAATTAAAGTTTTTGTCAAGTATTAAGCCCAGGTATTTATGTGTACTCACAACCTCTAGACTATTGCAGGAGCAGTTTAGATGTGATACGTTATCGTGAATGCACGTATACGAGTGTGCTTTAATAGCTATCTCGCCCCTTTTTTTATAGGGAGAGGTGACGTACAATACCTTTGTCTTCGTATGGTTGATAACGAGGCCGTTGTCATGGGACCAGCGCAACAGTTGTAGGAATTGTTGGTTCATGATTGTGTTTGCAGTATTTACGTCATCGTGCTCAACCACTATCGCTGTGTCATCAGCGAATTGGTACACTTTTGATTTAAAAAATATATTCGATATAGTGTTGCAATATATCAAATAAAACATAGGTCCCAATACGGAGCCCTGTGGTGTACCCTCTGTTATCCTAACACTTTTACCAATCGAGTCCCCTATTTTTACCGCCATTTCTCTATCACTTAGGTAACTGCGCAGTAACTCTTTGTATCTGCCTCTTATACCTACATCGTCAAGGGTCCTTATGAGTCGATCATGATTAATTGTGTCGAAAGCCTTGCTAAAATCCACAAGGACAATTATGACGTGTTTTTTGTCATTCAGGCACTTATTTACGTGGTTTGTAAAATTAGATAGGAGTTGATCGGTATTCTTATTTTTTTGGAACCCGTATTGGCTTTCATTGATAATATTATTAGTCGTTAGGTATGTCTGCACCTTGCCTGCGATATATTTTTCAAAGATTTTGTTAATACTTGACAAAATGCTGATGGGTCTATAATTGTTGTAATCCTTGTGATTACCGCCTTTATATACAGGTCTTATTAAAGCTATCTTTAAAAAATTTGGATATAATCCTGTATCTAAGCACAGATTAAGAATTTTACTAATAATAGGACTAATCTTTTTGTTAATTAATTTGAGATCTCTTACTCTAATTTGATCTAATCCATGTGATTTATTGGCATCTAAACCAGCTATAATTTTCTGAATATCTTCTGACTTACTTTTCGGAATGTACATAGTTCTGTCTATTGGCTTAGTTGAATTTAAATCTAATGTTTTTTTGTCGCATTTATGGAGTATGGCTTTAACGTTGTTTTGAAAATTTTCTACAAATTCATTTGCAATATTTCCGTGACTTTTATTTTCTCCTAAGTATTTTATTATTGGTTCATCTAAAGACTGCTTTTGTTTCCCAATTAAATTATTTATTTTATTCCAAGTCATTTTTATATTTCCTTTAGAATTTTCAAAATCTTTTTTGTAGAAGCATCTTTTTGCATTTTTTATTTCGTTCGTGGCTTTATTCCTTAGACTAACATAATTTTTACGATTTAATTCATTATTCTGATTATTTTTCCACCTATGATAAGATTTGTCTCTTTCTTTCATTAGTTTTATAATATTAGAGTCGATCCACCCATTAAAAAATGGGTTTCTCTTATTTTTAAATGATGATTCTTTAGTACATTCACTGTATATTTGAGTGAATATGTCGGCAATATTAGTTATCATTTTATTAGGATCATTTGTTCCCAACATCACGCTTGCCCAGTCTATTGATTGTAAGCGGCTGTTTATTAGTCCGTTGTCAAATACGCGTATCTTCCGCTCCCCGCCGGTCATGTCGCCCCCATGATCAGTACCAATGTTGACCGCTATGGCATAATGATCACTAATTTTATATTTAATTGTTGCCGAGTTAATATTGTCACGTTCATTTCTTATAAAGATATGGTCGATACAGGAACGTTTTAGCAATCTTTGTACGATGACTTCCCGCGTGAATGTATTTATATAGCATTGCAAACCATAATTTGCCATTATGTCTAAATATTTTGACACGTGCGGTTTATTTTCTAAATGTATGTTCCAGTTTATATCACCAAAAAATATAATATCATCGCCCTTAGGTAATGACGATAATTGTGTTTCAATTTTTTGTAAGCAAGTGCTATCGTTTGAATTTGGAGGTCGATAAACAGCAAATATTGAAGTATTTTTTTTGTTCCATTTTAAGTTACAAATGATAATTTCCATTTCGTCATATTTTATGTCTTTTTGCTCAAATTGTATGTGTTTTTTTATAAATAAAACCAAACCTCCACCCGTACCTCGATCTCTTGCGCAAATTATTTTGTGAAACCCATTAATGACGTAGAGATTAGCTATTTGTGGATCAGTCCAAGGCTCGCTAATTAAAATAATATCTAATTTGTGAATGTCGTTATGAAGGCACACCAGTAACTGGTCAAAGTTAGATTTACTCCTCTGTAAGTTGAGGTGCAATACACATAAATTTTTATTAGTCTTCGGCAGCGTATCATGCCATTTTCCGAATGAATTATGTTCACTATTATGATAAGTTGGTGTAGATAAAATATCAAAGTCCATATCGGCAGCAGAATTTCAGAGTAAGTTCAGCAGATAGCAGTTGTTTATAGAAGTTTCTCCAGGTCACTTTCACTAACTATTTGAATGATGTTTTTGTCGTCTTCGTTTTTTTTAGCATATATTTTATTGTTTTTATACCAGATGTATTTGAAGGTATGTTTTCCTGCTGATTTCGCTTTCCACAGTAAGTCTTTGAAGTAGTGGGAAAGATGTTCGTTGATGTAGATGCGTTGATCGTTGCTGGCAGACAATATTTGGTTCGTTAGTGTAATTTTTTTCTTTGAAAGCAATTTATTTCGTCCCTTGATGGAGCGAAATCTTACAATGTATTCATCAATCTCCACGGTATTCAATCTTTTCCCATATATTTCATATTAAATTGTTTTTTTTCCATGGAGTTGGTTCCCCTTAGAAAGAAAAATAATATAAACCTATATTTGAATCGCTATAACTTTTTGGACTTAGTTCCCTTTGGTATAGTCGAGTATATGCATATACTCGACTATACCAAAGGGAAGATACCAAGGGAAAGTGATAGATAATGGCTTTTTCATCCAAAAACTTGAGAGACCTTTTTAACATGTAGCGGTTTTTACCCTCCTGATCCTAGATTAAAAATCTAAGTAAAGTTAAAAGGATGATACTTTAACTCAGGGCCATCCTTAGTGCATCTGTTTATATAATTTACCGTTTCATTTTTTCGTTTCATTTCTCAGTATAAAAAAAAACAGAATTACATTTTTCGGAATGAAAAATGGGGAATGAGGGGGGGGGGGGTTTAAAATTCACCTTATAAGGCGCTGAAAATGTAGCTTGCTATACTATAAACAAATTTAGTTTTATGTCAGATATCAGCGTATCCGCAATCTCTTGCTCGTTCATCAATCAACTTTAACAATAATAATATTTATTTAGAAATAAAAAATGTTGAGCACGAGAAGTTATAGCGGTTTCTGAAGGCGTAAATCTCGTAACGTAAGATCACGATCTCCAAGCGTGACTGACAGAAGAGACTTATTAAGTACAGCGTAACTCAATTATGCTGCAACTATTTACGACAAATATATATGTGGCTACTGTTGCTGCCAGTCTTGAAAGGAAGATCAGACATGCAGACAAAATTATCACAAAATGGTGGTCTGTGAAATTCATAGAAAAACAAGGGTGACTCAAAGGTTCTTTCATGTCTCTATGGATTAGATACTTCTGCAAAAGCTGTACCTATTTCTTCATTCATTCTATGAATAAAAAAACTAATTTGAACTAAATGCGATTAAAACTTTGATGTTATCAAGAAGATTTTGTTGCATAGACAATAATTGTAGGAAACCATTCGGAATCACTTTATTGAAAAAGCACATGCTTTATACTTTTTAATGATCAACATATACTATTATTAGATCTATTAATAATATAATAAAATTGGATTTTCGGACCACAATCTCGAAAACTACCTTGGCATTCAATGTGTTAACTAAGAAGTCATTCTTCGTTGTAATTGTTTCTTTTAATCCTTTTTCAGGATTTTATTTTGTCCGTAGCAACACGGCCCGAGCCGGCTCCTTGCTTGTTTTTCTGAAAGAGCTTTATTGAGGATTTTGTTTTCTATGTGGGAGTTTGAACAAGATAGGTTGTGCCCACTAACAATTAAACTGGCAACTAAATCATTATTAAATGAATCTCATTTATTTAGGAAGTCAGGTACATTAACACTGGACACACAAAGATAGACAACGGTGAATCTACACCATCGTTTACAGTGGGACTATAAAACACCTCAAAAGTACCTAATTTGCACTAATTATAAGCCAGGATTTTAAACATAATATTGATGCTCTTCGCACGTCGGTTACAACGATAAAGACAGCTTCTATGAAGAGTTGGAAAAGGCTAAAGACAAGTAGGGCGGGTGGCCATATTATCAATAAGGACACTGTCAATTTTGGAATTAATTTGCTCATTTTAAAAACCTTAAACTCTTACACAAGGTTTTTTTTTTTAGTATATTTCACAATTTTTTTTTTTGAATTATGATATGTAGGACCTACGTAAATAATAAAACGATTTTATCCATCGTAATCATAAGAAATGGAACATACTGCGTAAAGAACGATTGCGGTATGATCCGTTTCTCATAATCACTATATCAAAGAATTACGATAGATTGCAAAGATTTATTTATTTTGACCTTTTATTTCACCATTTTTCTATGAAAAATTCCTGATGACAAAAAAAACAAAGGTAAGTTGATAATTTGACTATATTACGCAGTAGGATCGATTGCCTATAATTTTGATAGCTATACAGAATTTATTATTTTAGTAAAAACACGACAAAAATATTATTTTTATATCATGTTTTCCTGTTAATATTTTATAGAAATATCAGATTTAGTACCCAAATTCACTGTCTCCCTATTAATATAGCCACCTTCTGAGTACGTAGCACCACATTAACCTGGTCATAGAAGACTGCAATGCAAATAATGCGCTGAAAATAGTCAGCAGTCTCCTCTAGACTAAAAAATCTGTTGGCCTTCCGAAGACTCTCCGGGCAAATAGCCAAGGACTGATTTCATCTGAATTATAATTTCATAAATCAAATCTATGAGCGCCCTCTCTCGGCCGGCGGACGAACCCGATTGAATTACATTGGGACGCCTTAGGCCGCGCAGTTCGTTTCTCAGCAAAGGGTTGGTATGGGCCAAACGCCATATGGCGGGGCGGGCGGGGTGCGCGGCGAGGGGCGGCGGCGGCCCTCCGGCTCCTGCACTCGTCGGGTCGGGACCGGCTCTCGGCTCGTGGGCCCTGACCCTGCGGACGCACTAACAATCATATCACCGACAAGCGACGCCGAATAACTATAAAATGTACGGCGGAATTTAAATATTACTACTGTAGCTTGTATACATAGGAGATATTCCAAACAAAACTTCACAGTGTGATTTTGGTCCTGCACCGTGCCGAATTTCAATTCTGTATCTCCAATATCTCGAGATTGATATACAGACCCGGACTGGACTCGGAATATTTTGAAAATTACATGACTGAAAACCACATTTTCCGCTATTTTGGCACTTAAAAGTTAAGGCAAGATCTTTACCAAAAATTAAGCCTTTCTGTTGTAGTTTACTTACGTTTACAATACATTTTTATATTATTTTTCTTACATCTAAACTTGGCAAACACTAGAAAAAATAGTAATTCATTACAAGTTATTTATAACTTGAAAATGATTGAGAAATATTTTTAGATTTAGGCAACTTATAAACGTGGTACTTGCATAATATTTTGTTTTTGAATGAAGAACCTAAAAGTATTGATCACTCCTTTTACGCTTACTTGTTGAAGCATCGTATGCACCAAGTTTCAGGCGGTAGAATAGTCAATGATAGAATAGTGTAACCAGAAATAAATATAGTAAAACAATAGGCATAAATAGGATTCCAAATTTGGACCGCATGACAGAGTAAATATGGTAGTAAAAAAATTGTAATAGTAATGTAAAATATAAACCACTTTTTTGGGGCCAATTTGGGCCCCCCTTGAGTCGGGGGCCCTCGACATTCGCCGACCAGCCGTCCGGGAGTGTTGATATATGACTATCCTTAACCTTTTGTTTATTTGATTCTGTCACCCAACTGGGACTAGCCCGTTCTAGGGTGGACAGGACTCTAATATTATAATTAAGTTTGCTTGATTGCTTGATTGCTTACAAATGTACAAGTTTTAGTAAAAAGTTAATAACACTAAATTGCCCTAAAGTGTGGTCTTCAAAAAAATAATAATAATAATAAAAATAATAAAAAAATATTAAAAGATAATATAATAAATAAAATGCAACTCCATCATATAATCGGCAATAATATAAAATTCGATTAAATAATATAAATAAAGTTATATGTGGAAAAAGAAAGAAACAGTCATTAATATTTAATATAATATGTTAAGTAATACAGGATTTAATATAAAAATGTCTAGTCAAAAAAAGTACAATTCATTGTCAAAATAATATATAACAACAAAGTCAAATGTTTTTTGGTAGTTAGTTCAATGTTAAAATATACTCAACAAACATGTTTAAAAATATGTTAATAATTTGTTTACCTAAGTTTTATTAAGCTGTTATTTCTAACATTTGATGTATGGTTAGTCTGTCATGATTCGATAACCATTACAACCGATACAATTACTGAAATATATTTCTTCACCTTTGAATGTTGGTGAGAAATAAAAAAAATACACTTTTTATTACTTTCTTTTTAGTAGAACTACCAACTGCGAAACTGGTAAGACTAATATAATATAATATAATATTAATATAATATAATATAATATTTATAATATATATATATATATATAAATAATATAATATAATAATATATAAATAATAATATCTAATATAATATAATATTTACCAATTTTTTATATTTTTATATTTAAATTAACTACTAATGTATTTTTTAAAAAATAATTGAATATAATTCTAGAATGGTTTCCGTCTTGATTCGCACTCTGCAAAATCATTGATCTGTTTTGAGGCATCCATTTTTTTCGGCTTCCTTAGCTTTCTAGTAGTTGGATGGATCGTCGATCGTTACGGAAGTTCTATTTTGGGTATTTTGCATACGCACAGACAGACTTTCTGGAAATGGTCTTAATCGTCTCAGGGGGGCTCAAAATGCATATTTCCGTTTTTACTTCGATAAAAAAATGCGCTTTCACAATACTTTCCCTCCTGGTCGGTTGGTAGGCCAGGAAAGTAAAATATAAATAGTGAAAGCTCATGTCTCTTGAGTTTGTGTCTCGTGTTTGTTCTCAAGAGCACTTTTTCTACTTCCAGGCTATATCGGTCCAGTCCACTCCAGCGCGTTCCGAAGAAGTGGAGATGATTGTGAACGGCGTGTTTCTCACGATACGTGGTATCTAACCTCGCTAGGATATTTCCCGGCGTGCAACTACGACGTGACGTGGATCGCTCCGAGGGTGGAATCGGCGCGCGGCTCCGGCGTCGCTCGTCACGCCATGCATGACGGCCACCGGCTGTGATTTGTGTACCAGAATAGCATTTTCTTTTCTTTTGTTGCCTTGTTCCGTCACCCGGTGGAGAGCGTGAACTCGCCGTACTGACGAGTAGTTATAGCCCAGTCAAATTAGCTTTAAAAAGTACATTTAATTTAAGCAAAAAATACTTTTTAAAAAATCTATATACATATATAAAACAAAGTCGGGTTTGTTCGAACACTTATAACTCGAGAACGACAGGACCGATTGTCATGGTTTTTTATTTGTTGTACTTGTCTCCGTCCCGAATTTTTACATTTACATTTACATTTTCGTCGTGTCCAATTGACGGCTAAAGACCGCTCTTGGACGTGTCAGAATAATTGGGTTAGGTAGTAAGTCTCGTTACTACTCTTTACTGAACATACATAGGTAGTCAAGAATTAACTACTAGATTGTCAATCTATAAATATAAATAATCAAAATAGTAGCCTAATATTTGAAGTAGTTAGTAATTCGAAAAGATACGTAGTAAAATTATTCATTGTAATATTCAAATTTTCAGTAAAATGTTAAATAATCAAATTAAATCTACGTTATGCATTTTAAACTAAAAGTACAGATTATAAGACCATATAAAATAATCAGACAATAAGGCTCTACTTTTTAAGTAATTTAGATGGGCACAATATTTGAAAAATCATGGCCCTCAAATTCGGCTAGATTATAGAAAGGGTGGCCTATCAGCATCTCCTTGATATTTTTTATTTTATTTTATGTCCTCCAGCTGTTTAAATTTTGTAGGGAGTAGATTATAGAATTTAATGCTAAGCAGCAAATTTAATAGCAGAATAACTATTAAAAACATTGGAAAATTAACGAAAAAATAAAATAAAAGAAAAAACATTTTCCCACACATAATGTTTCCGAAAAAATAAAAGAAAAGAAAAATTTCCGAAAAAATAAAATACAAGAAAAAACATTTTCCGAAAAAATAAAATAAAAGAAAAAACATTTTCCCATGCATTTCATTTTTTCGGAACACTTTTAACTCGAGAACGGTTGGAAAGATTTTCATGGTTTTTGATTTGTTGTATTTGTCTCCGTCCCGAATAGCAGAATAACTGTTAAAAACGAAAATTGGAAAATTGACGAAAAATTATAATATAAGAAAAAACATTTTCCATACAAAATGTAAATCCGTGTTTTTCTCATGGTCAGTTGTACGTGGCATGTTCACGTGTCGGCAAATCATCCGCTTTATTTGTTCTTGCGCCTGATAAAAAAAAACAAAAAATGTCGTATATCACAAGGTGCTTCAATGAAGAAAATAACCGAGTGCATCCCATGCTGCACAATATGTAAATAGTTTAATTCAATCATGTCTTGCTGACACGCGATTGATATACTTAAGTTTTGTACTTTTATATTTATTTTTGTCTTACTATCTTAATAAAGTAGTTAACTTAATATTTATTTTGTATTCATTGTATTACTTTTATAAAATCGCTTATCTGTAACACGACATTCATTGACTGTTAGGCCGTACGATGTTCGCTGGGTCAGCTAGTAATGAAATAAATGAAACGTGTTAGTGGCAAAGTGAATGCATACATTCGTAGGTATATATTGTACCTACAGCATGCGTTTAAATTAACCGTAACCCTTGTAGAGGGTAAACCAATAAATAGTACATTCATAAATTAAATCAATGAGAGCCCTCTCTCGGCCGGTGCACTAACTAACCCGGTTGGGTTCCATTGGGACTCCTCAGGCAGCGCGCGTTCGTTTCTAGGGTAAGGGCGGGTTTGGGCCAAATGTGAATCGAGGTGTGGAAAATCTTCTTTAGAGAGAGTTAAGTTCATGATATAGGTACGTCACCTGTATATAGCTGGGGACGTTCCACGTGAAGTTTAGGGAAGAAGCTTTTTAGAAAGACTGCCAAAGATTGGCAGATTGGCGATACCTCCTCTATGTGTCCACATTAGAGTGCCCACATTAGAAAGATATTGTCAATGTATCGCAGCCGTACAAAAGGATGTAGTTGCTGCGTACAGAGTAACGATTCGTTTAGACGACCAATGAACAGATTGACGGAGGCGGGTGCCGTTTCGACGACCCTATCGCTACACCCTAGTTCTGAATGAAGAAATCCCCGTTAAAATTAAAGGCGTTGCGGTTCAACACTAACTCAGCGAATTCGACCAGGAAGCCGGTGAAAGATGAATGAGGTACCTACTGGCCGCAGATCCAAATAGTGTTTCTTGCTGCTCAGACCTATTCGTATATAATATGGGATGCTTCATGCTCGTGTATAATGACACTACATCGACAGTGGCGAGTAGGATGTTGGAATGGAAAGCCAGGTTTACATTTCTGACCATTTCCAGAAAGTGGTAGGTACCATAAAGTGGTATATGTGCGCGTATGCGTGTGGGGAGAGGGGGTTGGGGGGGATGGGGGGGAAGTTGTGTGTGTGTTATTATGTGTTAATGTAGGTAGACAAAATATTGCTTTTAATAAGAAGATAAATTTTGTCATTCACTTGTATTACGATAGCTATCACGTGTCAGAATTTATTACCGGAAAACCAAAACTACGCCCTATTTTCCAAGATGGCGGCTCGAGAACAGCCGGGATTCGTGAGGACTTACTGAGCCAGTGTTTTAAGCTCAATTTCCCACTAATTTGTGGACTCGATTGTTTTTTTTAATTTTGAAATTCTTGATCAATTGCACAAGTGTCGCTAGATATTCATATTTCGCGACGTCATGCGACACAGTCGTTTCCAGTGAAACATGCGTCTACTTGTCGATACTTTGAGTAGGTAGGTTTTTAACCTCTGGGACGCCGTTACCACCATTTGGTGGTATTTCTGTTGTGACAGTTTACGACGTTTGATCACCGTATTTATGCAATTATCGGCTTTATTTTTCACTCCACGGCGGTAAAAGTCACCTGTCATTGAATAAGCTAGGGTTATATATTAGTATGCACTAACGACATACAAACAATTTTCGAGCGCGGTGCCGATTCTCCGCGCAAATTTTGCGTCAGAGGCTGGCTTCGGAAGGGTTAAAGCACAGATTACACTGTGCATCTTAGAAACGCTAAAATACGTTTTAATTGATTTTTCAACGTGAGTGTTCTGTTTATGTACCTACTTATCCCATAAAAAAACCAAATCATAATTTTTAATTAATGTCTAATTTGAGTGGGCTAGCTGATGTTTTGTGGCGTTTCCATGCGTGAATTGCTCGAACGGGACGACTTTCACGATATTTTCACTGGTGGTGACTAAGAAAAGCGGTGAACAGGCTTTTAAAATATTGTGCTACATGTTTTGACAATATCTCGACATTGTAAGATCTACATTGTGTGTAGGTAATACTATGTATCTAGGGTATTTAGAACACATTATCACCTTGGCAAATTAAACTCAGGGTTATTAATGTGAATAAATTCAGGCATAGAATACTGGGATTTCTGGAAGCTTCAAAACCAATAATTGTTGCTCATGACGAGCCTCATTTTTTTGATACGATACATTCTGCAAGTAATTTAACAATAAAGTAATTTGATTTCCATCAAATTTTCCTTGTTTACGCCAACTGAAGTAAAATCTATTAAATTCTTCCACCTGTAAATCAAATTAGTAATTGTAAACGGCTCATCATAGATCGTTAAGTTCAGTTAGATCGACTACTGAAGCTAAACACGCCGCGTCTTTATGTTGCAGTCCATTTCCAATAACTGCACTTTCGTTGCATAATGTAGGGGAGACCGGGGACAGTTGGATCACTTTTTACTTTTAGGTGATTATTGCCTAAAGTATTAAACTCTAGATAGATGTATCAATATGATTGAATAGACAATTTATTCAGCTATCTAATTCAATAATCAATTTTAATTAAAGTCAAATACTTCAACGACTGTAGACCAGAAAAGAGACCATGGTAGATTGTATCAATTGTCCCATACCCGGGGACAAATGATACATAATTTCAGCCGATGAAAAAACATACATTTTGTTCCATGAAAGACTATTTTTTAACGGTAATAGATAGATAATTTTATGCTTTTTAACTCAGATATGAAAAGAAATAGAATATTTAGGTGCGAATATCTGAAAAAATAATTATATAAATCATCCTCTAAAATTTTATATATAAGTCCTATAACATTATAATGAAAACAAAGTGACGAATCTTAAAGAAACAAGTATAATTCAAGTTTTCTTTTTGTAAATTAAGCAAGCAAATCCAAAATAGTTAATGAAAACTAAAAGTAAGAAATTGTATGAAAATAAGTTTGTATCAACCGTCCCCATGTTTCAACTGTCCCCATCAGTTTTTAACTACTATTTTCCTAATAATAAACATTAAAAGTCACTTTGGTATTTACGAATAAAACTAGTAAAACTGTTCGGGATCATTTTTATTAGATATAATGTACATATATATTTAACATTTCTATTTTAATCGAGATCATAACAAACATTCTTTTTTAGTTCAGTCAACATTAGGTATACACCTACATGTATGTATTCTAACAAGAATAAAAAACTAATTCATCAAATATTTTGGTTTAAAACTCTCCTCATTTCGGGGCTACCAATAAACTTAATAATTACTTTATAAATCATAGCCATAAAGCCACGTACTGACGATGCGAAGCAAACGCTGTGAAAGGCGCATGGCAAGATACATCTAAAATGTCAACAAATTGTTAAACAAGATTAAACGAAAACTTAAAACTTAGGCGTTAGTAATTTCCTTTTTTTATCGAGATCAAAATTAACATTCTTAATCTTGGTCAGTCAACGTTACAAACCTACATATAGGTATGTATTGTAACAAGAATATAACTTCACCAAATATGTTGGTTTAAAACACTAATCATTTCGGGGTTAAAAATAAACTTAATAAATACTTTATTCTAAATTATAATCATAAAGCCATGTACAGACGATGCCAGGAAAACGCTGTGACAGGTGCACGGCAAGATACATATAAAATACATTAAAAAAAACTAACTTTTAAACAAAATTAAACGAAAACCAAACTTAGAACTTAGGCATAAGTAACTTCCTAATTTTAATCGAGATCAAAATTCTAGTTTAGTCAACGTTATAAACCTACATATATATATTGTAACAAGAATTAAAAAACTAACTTCACCAAATATTTTGGTCTAAAATACTCCTTATTTCGGGGTTAAAAATTAACCTTATAATTACTCTATTCTAAATCATAATCATAAAGCCATGTACAGACGATGCGAGGTAAACGCTGTGAAAGGCGCACGGCAAGATACATCTAAAATATATCTAAAATGTTAACAAATTATTAACAAACTTAGAACATAGGCATAAGTAACTTACTTATTTTAATCGAGATCAAAATTGACATTATTAATTTAGTTCAGTCAACGTTATATACATACATATAGGTATTGTAACAAGAATAAAAAAACTAACTTCACCAAATATTTTGGTTGTACAAGAGTATCACAAATGCACAAGAGTATTACAAATCTTACGTTACCCGGAATTATAATACATATAATTAAGTAAATTAGTCTGAGTCACAGTTTTGGCAAACGTATCCCCCTCCATCTTGAGGCGTACATTCCTCGTGTGCCCATAAATTACATGCAGTGCATTGTATCCAAGTTTCATTTGGCTTACTTGACGAATATGATTCACCACATACCAAACAAAAATATTCTTCTACATCTTTGTCACTTATATTGGCTCAACTTTGTAATTCTCGTTTATTTTTGGTTTCCTGAGATTTTCCTCTTTTTTCAGCTACTGCTAGTTTTTTTTTCTTGTCTTTTATGTTTAAATTAATTTTTGCTCTTTTTGCTGCTTTTCTTTTATTACTTTCATCAGTCTCTTTTTGTATTTGATCCTTTTCAGGTGTGTCAGTGTAAATAGCTGATTTCCTTTTTTTTCGGCCTTTGACTGTATCTTTTCGTGGTGGAGCTTTAGGAAATGGTTGGATTGCTTCCAGGTCAAATATGGGTGAGTCTTGTACCAAAGGTAGTTGACGTCTTTTTGTAAAGGACGTGGAAGTGCCAGGTATTTCGTCAGGAAAATGTGGGTATGGCTTTTTGAAAGCTTTAGAAATATTATCGGTCTTTCTGGGACTTAGATTAGGTGTTATTTCTCTTTTCGCAGCTGGATATTTATCCACGTATTCCGAAAATGTGTGCTTTCGAGAAATATCACCAATGGTATCCTTAACACTTAGCGGGTCTATAAGGTCTTCAGTGGCTTCTAAGTTCCTTACGTCTGTATCTGTACTCACTTAATACGTGTAGATAAAACACACAAATGGACACCCATTCACTTTGAATTTTCACACAAGTCTACCATAGTGACTTCGAAACTTTTTACTCATTTAACCGCAGGTGCCTGGTCTTTCCCGTTTGCTAATGACTTGTCAAATTAGCATCATACCTTTTCCTACGTTCCTTATTAAATCGTCCGTTTTTAAGATATTTCGCGTTTGGTACCTGCTTTTACAAATTTGGTTGATCCTTTTTATTTAAGTGCCCTTTTATTTGTTCAGGTGTATATTATCTTTTGTTTGAAATTCCCAATTTACAATAATAAATTTATGAGTCCGTTGGTCATTTCTTCACCGGACATTAGGCGATTTTATTTTTGGTTCTTGCCGAAATACGTATTATTGAGATATTAATTATGATATGTGAAAAAGGAGATGGCTATCATATTAACGATAACAACAGATCATAGAGGGGCGCTGTACCATATAAATCAAAATTATGTCGTCATGAAGACTAATTAGTCATGACAATCATAAAACTGACAATACTGGATAATGAATCGTCAACGGGGACAGTTGATACACGGGGTCAATTGATACGTATCAATTGTCCCCTTCAATATTGTATCAATCGTCCCCGGCGACACTTTTTTCCAAAAAAACAATTTATTCTGAACTACATAGCACATATCCAGACAAAATAATACACAAAAGAATCTCAAGACCCAAAGGTATATGATAGGTAAGGCAAAAGTGAACATCATTACATCCATCATGAAAAATAAGTTGATTGAAATGTTACGTAAAACTTACATTTGGGGTCGTGAAATTTTGTCGGCTCCCTGTAGGCGTTTGCACAATCCGACGTCGGCGACTAACTAGAGGTTATACGGGGCCCTATAGAGGTATAATCTGTTGGCACTCATACATTGATAGCTATCATAGGAACTGAGAAAACGGCTTTGTTTTAACTGTCCCCTGTATCATTTGTCCCCGGTCTACCCTATAATTCGCTCGAGGATTCAATGTGGCCTGTAGACAATTACGGGCGGTAACAAAATGGACTGTAGTTGTTAGAATTGCAAATACATAGGCTCGAATGCGCTTGACCGGCAAGAGTAAGTCCGAGCGGCGGCCCTCCAGCGCAACGCATCGATAAGCGCTCCGCTCCAGAAAGTGCTCGAGAGCGAAGCGCTTTACGAAAAAAAAATGGTTTTTGCGTTTCACGCTTATGCATATTTACAAGCTAGCGCCTTGGTGCACCCGTAATCGAGTAATCGAGCAATCGCTAATCGACTACTCGATTACAGAGCGCTGTCGCGCATGTTGCGGCCCAATTCGGGCCGCAAGAAGAAGAAGAATAGTCAACTGTCAAGTTTCAGTAATTTATGAAGGTAGCAAGCAGAACATCAATTCTTGCAGATTAAATTATGACGGTTAAGCCAATCCCCCTTGTGATTTTCATGACAGTTATCAGGTATCCAATATAAGGAAGTAAATATTTTCCGGAAAAACAACATTAGGACTCGAAAGCTATTGATGCTGTAAAATAAAACTAAATTATTGTATAATCTACTTGTAAACAGTGTATTTATACGTGCCGCGAATAAATACACTGTTCACGATGTAGTTATACGCGGCCCGTATGTATTTACGCCTTGCCGCGTAATAGGGATTTTACTGCCCCTTTTCTCGCGCCAGAGGGCGTAGGGTGCAGTGGCTCAAGAAGGAGCCAAATAGACACTGATCATATAAATACCAAATAAATAGAGAAGGCAATGGCCAAACGGTTCGGCGATTGCCGCTAACGCCACCTACAAAAAGTTTTGTGCACACCTCATTCAAACAACGCGTTTGAGATTATCGCTGACACTCAAATTATTATTATTACCGTTCAGTTCGCTCCGCTCCCGAATTGGCTTTACTTAAAGAAACTACTTGATTGGCTGAGGATTTAAACATTTTGGGAAACGGCTGCCTCGACCAATCAAATAGTTTCCTAAGTAACAATATTTTTGTATGATAATCAACTGAACGCAGGCTGTAAGCAAATTCAAACCAAACAGATTTTGTTGCTAAATTCCGATTCCCCATTGTGAAGTATTTGAACGTGTCGTTTCGTTCGATCGATTGATTTGTTTGTTGATAAGTTATTAACAGGTGCTACGCGTCGGGTCCAAAGTCCGCGATTAACTTTACTAATTATGCTCTCTGTATCGGGTAAATGTGCAAACGTCATCAAAAAACACAAGATTCCTGGCGAAATTCTTCGCTACAGCAGTGCGAACATCAACAATGTTAAATATCAGTATCTCCAGAACAGCAAAGTGCCGACGATGCACTTTCAGCCCTCCTTACCGAGACTTCCGATCCCGAAACTAGAAGATTCCTGCGGCAGATACTTGGATTCCATCCAACCTCTGCTCAGCGCCGAAGACTTTGAAGGCTCTAAGGCAAGAGTGAACGATTTCGTAAACAACGATGGGAAGAAACTCGACCAAATTCTGAGGGATTACGATAAGAGTAACAAGCAATCGAGTTACATTTCAGAATTGTGGTTTGACATGTATTTGAGGGATCGTCTGCCTTTGCCGATCAACTATAACCCAATTGTTGTCTTTCAAAACGACCCACGAAAGGAATATAATAATCAAGCGGTGCGCGCTTCCAATTTATTGATAAGTTCCTTGCGTTTTATGTTGTCGCTGCGTGCTGGTATTTTGGAACCTGAGGTGTACCATATGAACGCAAAGAAGAGTGATACGCAGCTTTTCAGGAATTTTACGAGAGTGTTACCATCTTCTGTTTCATGGTATGTTTATATAATTTATCAATTTATTAAATTCGGTACCTAACTTAAAACTTGGCTACTTCAAACCATCAATAGATTATGTACATTCCAACGAACTGATTGCTCGCATGCGCCAAGACAGCAGTCTTAAGCATACTACCTACAGCCGGTCATTAGTCTGGAGTCCACCTTTCATCCCCAGAAGTATAATAATTAAATGTGAGATCCATTGCAGCTTTGTATGTAGTTATTATTGAGGCTATCGAGGCAAGCTCTGTATTATCTAACCGGGTCCAGATAGTTGTCGTTAAGAATTCTGATAATGTGGCCAGATCTGGAACAGAGATGTCGCTAGCTGCCACCCAAAAGTCGCTAGATATAACATTTTTCCTACTGGAAAAGCCCTTAGAAGTCGCCAATGTTCATTTCTAATAATAATAGACATTTTAAAAATGTTAATCATTACAGGCTTTTATTAGGTACATACTATCTAAATATTTGCAAAACGCCTTAAATAAAAGAATATCACTAATACAAATAAATTAACAGAAAAACATAATACCCATATTTTTTATGTAAATGAATAAGAAACCATTAATATTTTCTCTAACTTCCGTTTAATATCCTTGGATCGTTCCTATTTTACAAAATGTATTTGATTCCATTGTTGCGAGAAACCATATTTTTTAAAGCTGGATTCTACTCTATGGGCAGTCTGCTTTGGTGTTGAGCAGAATTAGTTGGCAGCCATTGTGACTTTTCGAACAATTGCATATCCGCGTGGGCCGAGTAGCGGACATCTGGTGGCGATATGCGAGCCCTTACGACTCGTGTTCTATTCGCTTCTATTTCAATTTTGTTCTAAGAGAAGCTACTGGTCTGGTATACTGTGACTTAGTTATATTAAAAAGTTAACCAAGTAGGTTCGATTGTAGATGGGTGCGATTAACTAATTCTTTATCATGGGAAATTCAGAATTCGGTTATGATGCTAAAGCAACTAATCCACCAAATTGTTAAACAATTTAAGAGTCTCTGAAAAACCTTCAAAAAGTACTAGAAAAGTCGGAAAAGAATTCACCACATGCAATTTTTTATTACTGTCATTTTTTAAAAGTTGCTAGAACTAGCGACAAGCTTCGCTAACTTAGCAACTTTGGCTGCTGACTGATTTCTTCTTGTGCTAGCTTAGGCACTACTTGTTTCTGTTTTTGTTGTTGGTTGGTTGGAATCGGTATGTAACATAAAAAAATATTATCTTGTAAGTAGCTCTCCCATTGTACCAAATGTCCTATAAATATACCTAATAAAGATGGTAATTTTCATAAATTGTAATGCTGTCGTTTATTTGTTTTCAGGTATGGCGCATACCTTTTCAAGGCGTTCCCCCTCGATATGAGCCAATACATGGGCCTATTTGGATCAACTCGAATTCCGGAACAACATAAAGATAGGATTTTAAGAGACGAAACCAGCCGGCATATTCTTGTTCAGAGGCGAGGGCGCTTTTATGTTTTTGATGTTTTAGATGCTAACGGTAAGTTCTTTATGGAAACACTGTTCTTTACCAGTTTCTGGATTACATCGCGAGCCCCGAGGCTATAAGAAATAGGTGAAGGCAAGATTTCTTATTTTTTACTCTTCCATATGGAATAGTAGGGAAAGGGAAGGAACAAAAGGAAATAAATCACAGAAATTATCTTTTGCAAGATAAAAAAGCTTGATCTATCAAATGCCAACGTTTAAATTTGTGGCACAGTATTATAAAGATACAATAGCGAGGAAGGAGGTACAGTGTACCCGTTTGCCATATAAATTTCCCACGCCCATCATAATACTATTTTTACACTTCTGGGGGTGAGCGGTGGATTCCGGACTAACGACCGGCTGTGGTAGGTTTTGGACAGCTGTCTGCCAAATGGTCGTGCACCTTACCACCCATTCACCCCCCCTCCTCCTCCCCTTCGAAGCCATAGCATTTGAGATGCGGAAATCGCCGTATTAGAGAATTCTTCTAGGAAGGAGTTGATTATTTTTCTGGAGAGACCAAGATCTATAAAGAGGTGAAACGAAGATTTGGCTGGCAGGCCACGAGCGCCAACTTCCACTGCGTGAAGGTGAAGAGTGAAGCCGTTCCGGGTGACGGCATTTGCGAGATCATGGTATTTATTTTATTTGTACTCGTCTTTTGGGATATTTAATTCCCATGGAACAGTTTCAGATATAACATATTAGATTCCAATGGAATTATTTCCGTTTTGTAATTGTAAAGCGGAGCAATAAAGCTTTAAATTAAACTGAAAAAAGGTAATGTGAATTTTTCACATTTTTCGTTGTTAGTCGTCAGTTTCTTCAACTACTGAACGATACAAAGTTTGGCTATATCGAGAACCATCCCGGGAGAGGAAGACAAAGGATGGTTAGTAAGTCCAGGAACTGACACAACATTGAGAAGGTTGGATCGCAATACACAAACAAAGGTGAGAAAATTGGATCGAGATCTGTGGATAGGTCGCTCTATGTTGAAACGCATTACTAAATCTGACCCCAATTTGACAGCAAACTAACTGAAAAAAGCGCATTTTCTTCAGGACAAAGAAAAAAGGTCAAATCGAAAAAAAATGTTTTCTTAAACGACGCGCCGCTGCTGAAAGCTGGAAAAATATTTTATTTACAAATAGTTTTTTTTTTCGATTCAATATGGGTTGCTAATAGTCCAAAATATGCTGCAGTTGTTCATCATTGCCAAAACAATTAATTTGTTATGGTTTAATGCTGCATTTGCGCTACAGGCAAAGCTCTCCTTGTTTTGGTTGAAAATGGTGCCAAAATAAACCAAGAAGTATACCAGCGAGACATTCTCAATTCCGTGGATGTTCCATGGAGCAAGGAGTATTTTGGAAACCAACTATGGACATTTTAACAATACTGCTCCAGCTCTCAAGGCCTTAACTGCTGGAATGCCAATACCACCGATCGGTGACTTTCTTGCTGTGACGATTCGCAGGCATCCGATCGCCGTATTTATGCAATTATGCAATAATATGCGGTAAAAGTCGCTTTCATTGAATAAGCCGCCGTTATATATTAGTATGCGGCGCACTACCGCCCCCTACAAATAAATTCTTGAGGGTTGAAAGCATGCCATCCAGAGTTTCATTCCTAAGGCTGGCTCTCTAAGATTTAAGTATTCAACAGACAATTTTCCTGATTTCACAAAACAGACAATTTTCCTGATTTCATAGTTCTCAAGAACGGCCACACTACTTACCCGAGTTGAATCTCATGGATTACAGTACTTGTACCCGGGAATGTAATAGAAAACCATGGAGGAAGTATGGAATATTGTGTTGAATTTTGTTAAAAGTGGTCTCTATGCATAAAAGCCAAAGGAGAGTGATTTGAGTAATAATCAACTTTCTTGCTCAGATTTCATTTTTCCATTTTTTAGAGTTCCATCTTTATTATTTATATTGCATTGATTGCTATATCTCAATTTAATAAAACTATTCGCAAAATGTTTGTCGGTATTTTGGGCCTTCCTGTACTTGAGATACATCTAATCAATTTTTAATTATTGAATCGCTGATATAGTGAATTACATTTCCCCATATGAATTAATTTTAGTTCCTTCTATAACTAAAATGATTAACCCTTCAGGCCTCGGCCCCTCAGCCGATTGACAAGTTGATTTTTGTTGATTTTTGTAGTTGAAATTTTTGTAAAAATTAGTAAAAAAATTGAATTATGACACTGTCTCACCAAAACATTAATTACTGCCAAACCACTCAAAATCAAAATCAAAATGTTCTTTATTCATATAGTTACAATTAAATATTATTTTTAATTTATGTTCTTATGATGCGTCCAAGCCTTACTCCCAAGCCGTTTTGTCATTTACATAATCAGATATTGTATAGTATGCTTTTTTATACAATTTTGCTTTGATGGTAGCTTTAAACTTATTTACAGATAGTTCTCTAATAGTATGAGGAAGTTTGTTATAGAAGCGTATACATTGTCCCAAAAAAGAATTGCTTATTTTGTGGAGACGAGTAGCACGTACAACAAGGTTATGCTTATGTCTAGTATTAAAATTATGAGTGTCGCTTTTTATTTTAAACTTGTCAATATTCTTGTGGACATACAACAGATTTTCGTATATATATTGTGATGCAACAGTAAGAATATTTATCTCTTTGAATTTTTCTCTAAGTGAAACTCGAGGACCAAGTTTATATATAGCTCTTACAGCACGTTTCTGTAGTATAAAGATGTTATTGATGTCCGCACAGCTTCCCCAGAGAAGAATCCCATAGGACATAATGCTGTGAAAGTAACTAAAGTATACAATTCTTGCTGTATCTACATCAGTCAGCCGCCTTATTGTTTTAACTGCGTATGCCGCAGAGCTAAGTTTTCCTGACATTTTCTCAATTTGTGGGCCCCATTGTAATTTGGAGTCAATTGTTATCCCTAGAAACACAGTTGAAGCAACAGGCTCCAGTCTAGTTCCATTTATTTCTACATTGGTTTGTACCTGCTTAACATTAGGTGTAGAAAATTTAATCACTTTGGTTTTTCTTTCATTTAATAGTAGGTTATTTACATTAAACCAATGGACAACTTTTGAGAGTGCATTGTTAACTTCGTCATAATTGTACAATTTTCGACTAATTTTAAACGTCAAAGAAGTATCATCAGCAAACAATACAATTTCGTGATTATTCCTTATGTGAAAGGGTAAATCATTTATGTATATTAAGAAGAGAAATGGGCCAAGAATGGAGCCTTGTGGGACACCCATGGTGACCATTGATCCTGGTGATCTTTTACCGTTTACATCAACCTTCTGAATTCTATTTCCCAAGTAAGAAGTAAGAAGATCAAGAGCCTTGTTCCTAATGCCATAGTGATGTAATTTCCTAACTAGTGTATCATGGTGTACACAATCAAATGCCTTAGACAAGTCACAGAAGATGCCTAAGCGTCTTGTGACTCTTCCCAGGCATTCAATATACCTGTCAATAGTTCTGTTCCCGCATCTATGGTTGAGCAACCCTTTGTAAATCCAAACTGTTTCTTATGAAGTAAATTATATTTGTTAAAATGAGTGTGCAATTGTCTAAGAATTAATTTTTCGAAAATTTTACTCAAAGTGGGAAGTACGGAAACTGGTCGAAAATTCGAGGGATCAGAAGTATCGCCAGATTTAAATAATGGTATAACTTTACTATGTTTCATCAGATCAGGAAACACTCCAGAAGTAACACAACAATTGAATATATAGGCTAGATAAGGTGCGATTATTTCTATGATGTATGAAATTGTTTTTACAGAATATCCCCAAAGGTCCATAGTTTTCTTTATCTCAATTGTTTTAAAGGCATTTATTATATCATTGCAGTTAACAATAGTGAAAGCGAAGTCGGTAACACATGCGGAAACGCTTTCTTTAAGTAGCATCTCAGCTGAAATGGAAGACGACTTGAGGGCGTTAGTCGTTATTAACGGTATATTCGTAAAAAATCGCTCAAACTCAGTCGCAACTTCCATATCCGCTTTAATGTCTAAATTATTTATCTTTAAATGAAAGTCCCTTGTGCGAGCTATAACCCTATTTGTTTCATTATTAATAATATTCCATGTAGCTTTAATTTTGTTTGTAGAGTTTTTGATCTTATTCTTCAAATAAATTGACTTCGCAGTGGAACAGGCTCGTTTGAATATTTTGGAATAGTTATTTACATACTTCTTAAAAGTCGCACTATGATTATAAGTTTTTTCATTATACAGTTCATACAATTTATTACGACTTTTGTAAATACCAACAGTTGCCCAATCACTAAAGCATAAGCGATCACTGATCGATTTCGTTTTAGGTATGAAGATTCTATTAAATTCAACTCTAATTAATTCAAAGAATGAGTCATAAAGTTGGTCAGGATTGTCATGAATTGGCAACCTTTGTAATTTGCTAATTAAGCTAGATTTAAATTCCCCTAGACGGCACTCAGTAATTGGAATAAAACTAATATTTTTTCTTAGAACCCTAGTGCTTTTCTTAGGAAATGATACTAACTGACCGCAGTGATCAGAGTGCAAAATATTAATTAGTGATTTATAATTGGGTTTTATGTTTGTGAATATATTATCTATACAAGTAGCACTTGAGGCAGTTATCCTCGTAGGTTCAAGAAAAACATTATATAAGTTAAATGATCTAAATAAATTTAAAAAGTTACATGTCAAGGATTTTTTTTCTAATATATTGATGTTAAAGTCTCCACAAATAACAATTGTTTTAGGACTATTGGTTATTTTGAATAAGGCATCTTCCATAATTTTATAAAAAGCTTCATAAGGCGCACATGGTGGTTTGTATACACTCATAACAATGGTTTCCTCCAATTCTATACATGCAATCTCTAAAACTCGTTCGACAGAGAGGCTCACAATATCACGTCTTTCTTTAAATTTCAAGCATTTCTTTGTAATTATTAAAGAGCCACCACGTATCAACCGAACTCTGTTAAATGAGCTGGCAATCTGATGGTTATTGGAACTGAAAATGATCTGATGGCTTTTGAGCCATGATTCTGATATACATAGAATGTCGATATGATTACAGTTCAAGAACAATTCTAATTCTAGCTCTTTGCCTATTATCCCCTGAATATTCTGATGCACCAGATTTATACAATTTTTTGGCATATTTTCTTGAGTAATAACCACTGATGGGGATATCAGATTATTTATATTATTAATTTTCTCTGAAGACAATTGTATTAAATTACCATTATTGCTACTTAAGTTTTCATTTTCATTAATTACATAGCCAGAGTTTCGCTCTATTGTCTTAAAGTCTAATTTAAAGAATATGCAACATATTCTGAATTGTCATTACTTAATGTCAAATCGTTTAACTGCTCATTAGTAGCAGTGGTGTTTGCCGATGTTTTGCCTGAGTACCCATAATTAAAATAAAACATATTATAATAAACATTAACATAATGAAACATAATAAAATAAAACAAATTAAACGTCACGCTGAATCGTGTTGTGGCCGATATCAGCCAATTGGGGCTCTAGGGGTTAAACTGTGTTTGTGCTATTGAGGTTGATAATTTTTTTTGCTAAATTTAGCCCTCTCCAAAAAGATAACAAATTACTTATTGCTCCACAGCAACAATAATTTATTTATGTATAATTTTAGGTAATTTATTGGATATCAAAACAATCACAGCAAGCATAAAGAAAATACTGTCGGATGATAGGCCTCCAACGGAATATCCAATCGGAATTTTAACAACAATGGATCGTAACGCTTGGGCTGCTCAGCGGGAACATTTAGTAGGAATCGGAAATGCTGCCATTTTGAAACAGCTGGATACGGCGATCTTTAACTTGATTTTAGACGACGACGAGCTTGCGGAAGACAAGCACAAACTTCTCAGACATTACATGCATGGAGATGGTACTAATAGGTACGACGGAAGCAGGAAAAAACCTGTTGAATAATACTTATAATCATAATACAATACTTCAGTATGGCAATTCTCTTTTTCAGATGGTTCGATAAATCTTTCAGTTTGATTGTCACTAAAGATGGAAATTCTGGCTTGAATTTTGAGCATTCATGGGGAGACGGCGTAGCTATTCTTCGTTATTTCGAAGACGTACTGAAAGACTCGACGACGAATTCTCATGTGCATCCGGACGATTTAAAACAAGATGGAAACGTTAACATCGCTATCACGGAACTCGGTATGAAAATCATTTCCGACATATTCCAGAAAATTATTTTTTCAAAGAGTTGCAAAGCGATTTGTAATTTGTAAATGAATACATGCTAGTTTCTCTCCCCTTTGTTACTAAGAAAACAGCCCTTCCAATGTTTGTTATGTAGTTTAAAGATTTCCAAACTTTTATGTGATATTAAATTTGTATTGCGCAGATTTTAGGCTTGACAACAGGCTGAAGCAATGCATCCACCAGGCTAAACATGAATATGATGCATGGTGTTCAACTCTGGGAATAGACTTCCTCATCTATGATAAATTAGGGAAGAGCTCATGCAAATCGTTGAAAGTTAGCCCTGATCTTTTCATGCAACTCGGATTTCAGGTAGGTCATTTATTTAAAGTATTTATTTCCTTTTTGGACACACACGGGCTGTGATTGAGAAAGTCTGTCGACGCAACTGAACCACATGCGGGTTCTTTGATTAAAAGGACATTTCTAAAGACTGCGGATTTCGTGAGAGAAAAGGTTTAATTTTAGTTTCTCGAGATTGTAACTGTGCGGCAGAATTGATAGGGCGGAAAAGAGAGCACTGCACCGAATAAGGGTGAGACCGGATTCGTAGTTCTAAAAAAAAAAACATCACAACCATTGCAGTACCAGATTGAGTGCAGATCTATATCTATATATATAAAAATGAATGTTTGTCTG
This sequence comes from Micropterix aruncella, assembly GCA_944548615.1. Taxonomy (NCBI): domain Eukaryota; kingdom Metazoa; phylum Arthropoda; class Insecta; order Lepidoptera; family Micropterigidae; genus Micropterix; species Micropterix aruncella. The sequence goes on from OX155953.1 coordinate 19,679,256, forward strand.
TGTGTCCGCTATGGACTACTAAACCGCTTGACCGATTTTAATGAAATTTTGAGGGAAACTTTAGATTAGTTTGGAGATGGTTCCTGTGAAGTTTGGTGCCAATCGAACCAAAGAAAATTTTGTAGTGTCCTCAATAAAACCAAAATTCTTTTTTTTAAGCGGCGAATTTGAATTTCGAATGCGACCGCGAAGACAAGAGTGAGTTCTTCTTTTTTTTATAGTCGAATGAATTCTAAAGCGGCGAATTTGAATTTCGAATGCGACCGATTTGGAGTAGCAACGCGCGCAGGGTACAGCTAGTATATATATAAAAATGGATGTTGGTATATTTGAGCTTAATAGACTATGACACCGTTTGAGCGATCACCAGGAAAGTAGGCATACGTACGTATTTTTTCATGGAAAAGGTTTTTATTCCATCCACTTTGTTGAAACTCTCCACTAGATGGCACTGCAGCACATCGACTTCTATACCGTTCAACCGAATGCCATAAGAATTTGTATACATAGGTATTTGAGAACGAATAATATATTCGCGTTATCCACTTTGTTGTAACTCACCACTAGATGGCGCTGCAGCACATTAACTTCTATTCCATTCAACCGATTGCTATGAAAATTGGTATACATTTGTATTTAAGAAAGGATAATATTTTCGCTCTATTTGCTTTGTTGTAACTCTTATACCGTTCAGCCGATCGCCATAAACTTGGCATGAATGCCACCCGGGGAAGACCAGGAAATATTCCACTAGTATATTATAGAAATACAGAAAGGAAATGTACAATTAACCCTACGTTGGTTGAAGGGTGAGTGCTTATTTATAAATCCATGGTTATACTTGAAAAATATACACGATTTATAAATCAGTGCAGGTTAGCAGTTCCGGTCTGAAACTATTAATAGCTGACGGCTGGAATGTGGGGAGTGGGAAGATGGCCGGCGGAGCCGCTACGTTATCTCCTGTCGTTTCCTTGACACTGAACTTCACAGAACTACACATGAGTGAGTGAGCAGAGAAAGATGCAGGTGAGCGCTGTGCTCACCCGTCGACCAACGGCGTCTATCTGTGACCCTTGCCAGTGTAGGGTTAGGTCACGAATTAGTAACCATCCCATCTCGGAAGCCATTGTTCTGCAAACGAACTGGAAGGTCCGATAATTTGAAATTTTCTTACAACTGTCTGAATGTGACCAGATGCAGACGTTACAGTGTCTTCATCTCGCTCGCTCTAGGTAGAACTATCCTCATACCACTCTCTCAGATTAAGATTTGCGCGCGACCAGCATTAACAGTATTGTATTTTACAGGCGGCCTATCATCTGATGTACGGTAAATACGTCGGTACGTACGAATCGTGCAGCACGGCGGCGTATAAACACGGACGAACGGAAGCCATGCGTCCTCTCACGGTCCACACGAAAGAATTCTGCGATTCAATCCACTCGTCCAAACCAAAAAATAATGCAGATCTCAAAGAGCTTATTTATCGCTGCTCAGCGAATCACGCTCAACTGACCAAAGAGGCCGCCCTCGGCAACGGCTTCGACCGCCATCTTTTCGGTCTTCGTAAGATGGCCGAGTTGAATAACATCGCCGAGCCGGCGTTTTTCTCCACCGATGAATATCGTCTTTTGAATAAGTCAATTTTGAGTACCAGCACTCTATCGTCGCCCTCCGTTCTAGCCGGGGGCTTCGGACCGGTGGAGCGGAGCGGATTCGGGATAGGTTATTCCGTGTTTGAGCATATGCTCGGGACGGCTGTAACAAGTTACTCGCCACACAATAACCCCAGTTCCTTCGTTGCCGCTCTTGACAAATCTTTTAAAGAAATTCAGGCAATACTGTCTTCGTAACTGTATAGCTGGGGAGCCAGCGATAAAAAAGTGCAAGAGTTTTGGAAAAGCTGAAACTTCTAGATCAGACAGTAGTTTGGCCAGAGAACGCCGGGCTACAGTCAGCAGGCCAGATTCCAGCACACATGGCACTGGCGTACTAGGAAAGGTATAATTTTAATTAGTACCCCAAAAGTGTTTTGGATAAGCTGAAAATTCATCAGTAGACAGCGGATGCAATAAAGAACTTGAAATATATCGTCAGCATCTCCATACATGTCAGGCATTGGTCTATGACGCATCAGTCTACTGTGCCGGGTAATATAATGGTATGTACAGTCCGCGCGCTAGCTCCGAAGAATCGGGGGCTGGGAAAGCGGCCGGATTATTCCGCCCCCGGCCATCGCCTCATACCCCGCACTCCCAGTACTTGTACTAGGAGAGTACTAGTACTGGGAGAGTGCAGGGTGTGGAGCGACGGTCGGGGGCGGCGTAACCCGCCCACTCCATCTCCCAATTCCTCGCAGCTCACGCGCGGACTCTAAAGCAGTCTGACCATATGTTTCGAGCTCTTTATTGCATGCACTGGCTACTGATGAATTTCAGCTTTTTTAAAACACTTAGGGGGTTCTAATTAAAATTACATTTTTCCTAGTACGCCAGCGCTAAGTGTCCCGGAATCAGGTCTGCTGACTGCCCGGTCTGCCCTGGCATTCTATGGCCAAAATACTGTCTGATCTTAAAGTATCAGCTTTTCCAAAACTCTTGCACTTTTTTGTCGCTGACTCTTGGCCTAATAGTGAATATGAGAGCTGGAATGTGAAGCTCTGCGCACAAAGTGAGCGAAATTTGTTAAAAAAACACAAAGCTGGGTTGTTTGATGATCAATGTTTCGGCTTATCAGGGTCATGCGTTTCTATATGATGCCTTTTCAGTTGAGATGGTAATACGTCTGATACCCGCTACAGGGTTGGGTTATGTAGCTTTGATGTATAAAAAAAATGTATTAAGCGTTAAGTTTAAGTCACACTTAAATTATATAATTTTATAATTTCCATATATTCGAAATATATTTATTATGAGATATAAAAGTATATTTTTTTCTGATTTTAAATGTGACAGTAATTCAGTTTTTCGGTAAAAATGTTTAGTCAACATAAAAATTCGTATCTGCAATTGGAATTTAAACTAAATTCGAGAATCATTAACCGTATGATTGATTTAAGTCAGTATTCTTATCATAAATAAAATAAAATACAAACGGAGCTGCCATGGAATTCACCGACCAAAAATCGGGCCCATCATATATAATTATTACACTTCTGGGATTCCGGACTAACGACCGGCGGTGGTAGGTTTAGGACCGCTGTCGCCACATGTGAGCGTTCACCTTACCACCCATTCATTCCCCCTTCGAAGCCATAGAATTTGAGATGCAGAAATTGCGGTTTTAGATATTTTTTCTAGAAAGGAGTTGATTATTTTCCTGGAGAGACCAAGATCTTTAAAAAGGTGAAACAAAGATTTAGCCGGCAGGCCACGAGCGCCTACTTCCATCGCGTGAAGGTGAACAGTCAAGACGTTCCGGGTGACGGTTCTTGCGAGGTCATGGTATTTATTTAATTTGTACTCGTGGTCTTTTGGGATATTTGATTCCCATGGAACAGTTAATTCTACGATAAGGACCATCTTCCGAGATAGAGAGTAAAGAGTTATATCTGGACGCAGGGCTGTGCATCCGAGACTTTCAGGGAATTTATACTGCTTAGAGACCGAATCGACCTCCATAATACAATCTGAAGCTTTCTCGATTATTGAGAAAGGTTTTGCAGTGAGATGTTTTTTGCCTTTAGAGCCAACCCGCACAAACTGTATTGGGGGTTTGGAGGATACTGTGGATCCCTTGTTGGCACGAGCCACTGAGAGGCTAAGTACCTCGCGAATAACAGCAAGGACTTTTTCGTGGCGGTAAGTATACCGTCCTTGATCCAAGGCCACCTTGCAGCCAGCTAGAATATGTCTAGCTGTGCAAGGGGTGTTGCTACAAAGGGGACATGAACTATCCTCGGCATAGCTCCAACGAGCGAGGTTACTGGGGTTTGGAAGTGTATGCTGAAAGGCATTTAAATAAAATTTCAGCATCTCTGGCGTCATCATACAACATTACTTTCCAGTGCATTGGAGGAGGAATGCATAAGTCTCCAATTGTTGTCCAATCATTCTGGCATTGAAGGCCAATAGCGTGAGCCATACTATTGCTGTCGTAATCTCCCCGCAAGAGAGACTTCTTCAAGTCCACATCGCTCATGGTTGTACTGCCATACCCCAGACCAGTGCCATTCTGGCTGATTCCAGTAAGGAACTTTTTGTGGAAGTCAACGCGGGCTTGTAGATCATTTGACTCACTACGGCCACTTACTACGTGCTTCGATATTGCCGGATCCTTGGAATTGCTTAGAATCGAATTTTTGGTTATTCTGGAGTTGGCGTAGAGTAGGAGTCACTGTTGCGTTTTTTTAAATTATTTAATTTAATAAACCGGGATTTCCCAGTTTATAAAACCCGGTGAAGAATAAGCGATTAAAGGTGCGAACATATTATCGGACGCATCCGTCAGCCGCGGCTTACGGACGCGACAGTCTTATGCACAGTTGTTTGGGATGCAGCTTGCGGATCTCTATCGGACGTCCGAAGCCTCAAGGTCAGGTCCGCGGCTTAGGTCCGATAATGTGCACGGCTCAGTAGAAATTCATTACACAGATACCTTTAAGTCGCGTCCGTAAGCCGCGGCTGACGGACGCGTCCGATAAATATGCTTGCCCCTTTACTTCCTTTTAATTCAGTGTTATTACATACTGTTATTTTTGTAACAGCTTTAAAAAGACCGTCTGATGACCCACACGATGCCACACCACCGCTTCGGCGTTTATCCTCAATGGTACCGTCACTATACGCTCCATTCATAGACGAAACGCGAGGATACGGAAGGATTGGCCTCGACAAATTGATAAAAGAATTAGACGCAGACGACCAGGTGATTCAGTGTCGAGCGATTCATTCGATTAAGAATCTAGTACATTTCCCAGAACATGCCATTTACCTAATGAGTAAACAAATCACCGGCCGGTTGAGCGATCTTTTGAAACACGAATCTCCGTTAATGAGGGAGGATACATGCTTAACGCTTGCGACTCTGGCGACGTATTCTCAAATGGAGAAAACGCTACGGCTCCGTCAAAATATTTATGATACAATTAAAGATGACCCCAAGAGGCGCGTCCGGCTTCAAGCCGCTCTATATTTAGCCGTCGCAATTGATCCAGAAGATACGAACTTCACCAAACTGCTAATAGACAAAATTCAAAACGAAGAAAGGGAAATTGCGCTACTTCATTTAAAAACATTGGAGTCACTGTTGCGTTTTGACCAAACTGCCGCACTTGAAAACAACGGTTTCGACTTATTCCTTAAATTCTTATTAGATGATTTCAAAGCGCTGGCACTCGGCTGCCTATCCCAATTGCTTCAAAACCGAGAAGCCAGAATTCTTTCAGACCAGAACGACTTCATTTTTAAATTACAAGAGCTCATAAACGACGATGATTGTAACATAGTTTTAAACGCACTAAAATGTTTGGTGTTTGCACTGAACACAGATTATGCAAAATTAAAGGCTCAACGGTTATTCGGTCTTCAAAAAAGGCTTATTGAATTGGCACAATACCAACCGACACAACTCTATAGTCTGACGGTATGCATTTTAATCAACACATTGTTGATTTTAATCAAAAAATATTCAAATAAACTAAACCATTTCTTTTAGGCATTGATCATTATAGCCGATAATCCAGCAACTCGGGATCTAATCCGTACAGAATTCATTCAAGAAATTGAAAATATAAAAATGGACAATATCGAAGTGAAGGGTCAACTCATTGAGGCAGTGAATCGAAATTAATAAAACATAGTTACTAGTGATTCCAAATATATATTTTATAAAAAGAGTAGTCCTCGTATTCAATTTCAAAGAGTTAATCAATAGCAATCATATACATTGTGGTAAATTCAAAATAAATTAATTTAATTGAATTCAGAGAATTGTCATTATTTACACTCAATCTTCCCTGAAAAAAAAAGAAAAGAATTTGCATAAAAAAGGCAAAATAAACATTATAAAAAGCGAAACATCGTCAGAATAAATTAGTTTAAGGACATTATATAATGGAAAGCCCTATTTATACATTTAAAAGTATGAAAAATAAATTTAGGTAATAAACCATTATTTCTCCAATTATCTCCGTAAAATTTAAACTTATTTTACTTTTAGAATTCTAATATTTTGAACGTGATTTAATATCCTCATTGTGAAAAAACATGGCATTTTTTAATCTATTGAATTCTGAGGAGATTAAATTAAATTCAACGGAGGGCTTAAGTAGCCAGCGCTATAAATTAAAATATCTTATAAATCGCAAATCTCTCTAATGTAAATTATTTAAAAATAAGACTAACAATCACAGGTCTAGGCTCGACGAATAGTCGCATTTTCTAAAAAGCTCACAAACTAAAACTTCGGATAAAATTTTAAAACGTCCAAGCGAAAACGATCCGATTTTTACAAGAACGGTACGGGTTACGAGTTATCGGCGATCGGCCGACGACTCCATCGTCGATATCCGGGTCTAGGGGTGCTCTTTTTTCATTATATACCGCGAGTTCCGCTTTATTAATCGCGCGAGCCTCGAGGCTATGAGACAAAGAGCCCCTTTTTTCCAAAATGACGACCGCTCGGCCCACTGCCGCGACTCCGTCCGCTTTATAAATGCGAGTCGGTGTCGTGATCGGTCTCGTCGGCGCTGCAGGGCGAGCGCGGGGGCGAGCGCGGGGGCGACGCGCGGGGCGACGCGCGGGGCGACGCGCGGGGCATCGCGGAGAACACCTCGCCCTCGCCCACGGCCAGCGGGTCGCACTGCGCCGGCTGCGCCTGCTCGGGCGGCCCCTTGCTCTCGTACACGAGGCAGACGGGCGCCGCGCTGCGCTCGTGCCCGTTGCCCCCGTCCTGCTCTTCCAGGAAGCGATCCATGTAGTCCGTGTGCCCCGGATGGAGCGTGTATTTCTTCTTTTCGAGTCGCGCTTTATTGGCAAAAATATCGTGCCTCTCCGTCTTCTTCCAGACGTAGTAGAATTGCACCACTTCGCCGACGGATCTCGTGCGCACTTTGTGCTGTTGGATCAGGTGAAAATCCTTCCCGTGCGCTTTGATGCCGTTCTCGAAGTTGCGGCACTCCTCCTCGGACCACAGGCTCATGGTCCGGTCGGGGGCGGCGACGATGCGGCGCCGGCGCAGCGCCTCGTCCGCGTTGTGGCCGCACTGCTGCAGGAGGAAGAGGGCTCGCTCGTCGTCCCGCAGCTGCGGGCCCGTCGGGATCGCGCCCACGCCGTACGTCGGCGACGACATCGCGTTCACTTTCAGCATGTATTCTTCGATCGCGTCCTCGTCGATCGCGCTCGGGTTCCAGATCAATTTGTCTTCGTTTTCGTAAGGCGGCGCGTCGTCGTAGCTGCACAGTCCCTCCGGTATCCAGGCTTGATAGTCGCTTCCGACCATTATAGTTTTCTTCCAGTCGTCCTCCTCGGGGCTGTAGTCGCAGTCGTCTTCTTCTTCGGAGGGCGGCCGCGAAACGGAGCGCAGGAACCGCGACGGCTCGGCGACGGGAGCGGCCGGACGGTCGTACAGTTGCCGCAGAGCCGACGGCTCGGCTTTTTCGGGTTCCGGCGCTTCCGCGACGCTCTTCTCCGGTTCCATCGCTTCTTCTTCTTCCGCGGGCGCCTTGTCGTATCCGTACAGGGCGAGCAGTTCCTCCAAGGGCATGTCCCCCTCGCGCTGCAGGCTGTTCAGCTCCGCCCTCGGATCCTGCCGCTCGCCGGCCGCGAGCGCTTCCTCTTCGTCTAGCGTTCGCTCGTCGTCGAAGTCATTCACCATCATCTCCACCGTCGGCTCGAAAAGGGACTTATCCTCGGAACGGGACTTATCCATTGCGGCATCGTGATCGCGTTCCGTTCCTACGAACGCGCAATCTGTCATGACTGGCGTCCGCGTCGACCACACCGCCGGTGCATTTCGTCCTTGGCTCAACATACGCGTAACCTTCGACGCGCCCGCACCGCCGCCCGATCCATCGACAGATCCGCCCCCTTTTTTCAAACTGAGATATTTCACAGCAGTTTTAATTCAACTTCGGATAAAATCGTATAGTTCATCGCAAAAACGCGCGAATTACCCTGCGATTTTGACAGTCCGCCATGTCAAACCTTTTTCGGACGCAACAAATTACAATGTTGCTAGTATATTTATTCTTCTTCTTCTTTCTTTTCCTTGTGGCAATTCCACGCAGCTAGGGTGCTGGTGATTTTGTGCCAGTTTGTATGTATTGTTAACGGGGGGCGCCAGTTTTGCATGCGGCAGTCTTGCACAAATGTCACTTTTGACAGTTCCAAATCTGTTGAGGGCAGATTTGCAGGAGGCAACCTTGCAGGCGGCAACTTTGCAAGCGGCAACCTTGCAGGCGGCATTTTTGCAGACGGCATTCTTGCAGAAAGCAAACTTGCATACAAACCCGAAGTTAGCAACGGTTGAGAATGGCGCATTAGGACATGATTACATGAATAAAATAATTTTATATTATTTTACAATCCAAAAATAAAGCAGTAAAGCGGTCATATGTTATTAATTTTAAATTTAGAAAAAGAAGTAGCAAATTATCATATCAGGGTAAATTAAAGTAGTGAATATTTTTACCTCTCCACATTTAATTACCGGCATCCTTGTAGTGGATGATTCAGTACATCAAACGGGTTAAAAAAAATGTTTTTTTTTTCTGTTAGGTTAGGTTAGGTTAGGTTTTTCTTTCCCTAAAATCGAAGTGATATTAATTACCGGCATCCTTGTAGTGGATGATTCAGTACATCAAACTAAACATTAAAAAAAATGTTTTAAGTTTTTCTGTTAGGTTAGGTTAGGTTAGGTTTTTCTTTCCCTAAAATCGAAAGTTGATTGCTGAGATCCGCGATGGAGAGGACACTCAAGGAAGTGGACTGGTTTCCGTACCCTGACATATGTAAACGCGGCTTTTGTCGATTTCTACTCTGGTAACACTAAATTTTAAATACGATGTTTTGCTTCTAACTTCATTTTCTGCAAAAATGCCGTCTGCAAAAATGCCGACCCTCGAAACGTCAGTTTGACATTTGCAAAACTGCCTTCTGCAAGATTGCCTTCTGCAAAACTGCCGCCTGCAAGAATGCCGTCTGCAAGATTGCCGTCTGCAAATCTGCCTTCTGCAAGTTTGATGGGACCCTTGTTAACGGGAGGGAGGATGACTACTGTTAGTGTTAGTACCTACAAAAAAAAAAGGAAGGGACATCACAATTGCATACACAGAGGACAACATAGAGACTAAAAACATAACAGAATATTAGGGGAATATTTTGGAGAAAGAAAAAGGAGAAGGGTCAGGGTAATAGAGAAGTGCTTCTGGGGGCAGCGCCGCTCCCCACCGCCCCCCGAGAGCAGGCCCCTCCCCCAGCATCGGCCGCACCGAGAATGTGTCGTCCATTGACTGTATATTTATTAGGGAATGAAAACATCGACAAAGAGGGGGGCGCCAGTTTTGCATGCGGCAATTTTGCACAAATGTTTTTTTGACAGGTCCAAATTTGTTGAGGGCAGATTTGCAGGAGGCAACCTTGCAGGCGGCAACCTTCAGTACAGTTTTTAAGTTTTTCTGTTAGGTTAGGTTAGGTTTTTCTTTCCCTAAAATCGAAGTGACATTAATTACCGGCATCCTTGTAGTGGATGACTTTTATACATCAAACTAAACATTAAAAAAAATGTTTTAAGTTTTTCTGTTAGGTTAGGTTAGGTCATTTTGACATTTGCAAAACTGCCTTCTGCAAGATTGCCTTCTGCAAAACTGCCGCCTGCAAGAATGCCGTCTGCAAGATTGCCGTCTGCAAATTTGCCTTCTGCAAGTTTGATGGGACCCGACAAAGATTGGCTTCAACCTCTTGATAAACTCGAAAACAGAGATGATTTTTAAACACGTTTCGAAATTTATTTTTCTGTATGTCGCGAATGCATATAACTGCAGTATAGGAACCTATCCTGGATTTTTGATTTTTAAACGTCACCGGGCTATATTCGCCACGCAGATTCCGAATCTGCAATAATCTTTTCGCTCTCAATAAATAAGCGAGATATAGGCATTTAAACTTTGCATACTAAACCTCAAAAAGACGGCACGTACCCTAGTGTCTGAATATAGTCGATATATCGCGAGTTCTCTAATATCGATAACAATTCGCGATATTACAAAAATGATGGCATGGTCGTGAAAAAACATGTGCGATATTTAAAAAAATAGACTATTATCGAGGGTTTTTTCAATGACTTTGAGTTTTGATAACAAAAGGTATCCTGAAACAATAGAAAATTCCTAAATATCTGAATATCCCTGCAAGCAAAAATTTTTTTTCTAATTTCGCGCGAAATTCGAATTTTTTTTTTGCCTGCGGCGCTATAGGGACCGTGCACGAAGTCACGTGATAAAATATTTCGACTTCAGCGCTCGCAGTGGCAAAATTTTTAAATTTTCGAATGACCGCTAGTGTCAAAGTGCCTTTGTTTCATACGATTCGGTGTTAATTTGCTCTTTGAATTTCGTGTGTTTTAAATGTAAAATGGCGATGCCTGCGTCTCATGTGACATTATTATTTCGACCGGATTCCAGACCATCGATATTGGCGATAGTTTCAGGCCTCCGACTAAAGAGAAAGGCCAACTCCTCTTCGAAAGTGACTACGTTTTCAATGTGCAAGAACTTCGCGATTGGGGAAATATCACTGGCAGAGTAATAAGACAAACGTCTGTGTCTTGCCGACCATATCAGATCACCATAGAAGTGAGTTGGACAACGTTATATTTGTTATTTAAATCATAGTAGATTGGATTTTTTGTGGTTAGTTTAGTGTTTTTTTTTTAATGGAGGCGTTAAAACACCTTCAATGCAGACTTTGCAAACAAACTACACAAATAACTTGCGTTTTGCATCCTTTTCTACCATGTAATAATTTATATGACTTTTTTTCAGTTAACGGCAGATCGTAAAATTAAAAATGCTTCATGTGACTGTCCTACCGGAGCAACCCAGTGCTGCAGGCAAATATATGCAGTAGTATTTTATATCAACCACGAAAGGAATTGCAGCAAAACAAGCTTTTCGCAACAGTGGCGAAAACCTTTAATTATTGCCTGTAAATACACTAAATAAAAACTAAACTGAACTGGAAGTATGCTTTATTTTATTTGGTTTTTTGAACATAATAATATGTACTTATTTATCATACATATCATACACACATATCATACATACCTATACTGTTATTTTACTGATTCACAAATCTCCGATGTGGTCTTGTGTAAACAGAAAAGTATCCTAACAAATAGGATAGTTCTTTAAAAACAGGATCGCCAGAAGTTTTCTGAATATATTGAGTGGATTATATTGACTAAAAACTATGTCGGTTGAAAAAATAAAAAAAATGTATTTTATATTTTAATAATGGGCTTTTGGAGATTTTGCTAAAACAGCACACATAAAAACAATATCATCAGCAAATGGCAGCATCGCAATGGTGAATTTGTCAAGTAGGTATCTTATATATTTTCACCCTTTGAATACAGCTTTCTATATGCACGCGGGCACTGGCCACTTTATAAGTTTCAAACACCTCGCTAACTTCAACCCGCACAAAAGAACGTGTTGCTATCACAGTTTGGAGAATCCTTTGTTTCTGAAATAAACACTTGAACACTTTTGTCCACCAAGCTAGTTATGAGTGGCTCCCCATATATGAACACTTGTTCATTTTGTGGTTGACAGGTAAATGGTATGTCATTCAACTGCCTTTTCTTTGCCCGATTGAAGCGGGAATGCGAAGATTGTGAGTAGACCTGTCGCTTTCGGTACACTGCGGGGAATAGTGAAGGATTATACGAAGGGCTCAAGGGATGATCCGACTTCTCATTTCCGATAAAATGCGCGCTGCAAATCCTCGAATTTTTATTCGGCTGCCACGGCGTATTGTTTGGCCTGTAAATCATAAACAGTGTTTAATCCGAAGCTCAATTTAATAATGTCACGGAATTAAGGTATTTCATATACATACCCAGTGCGACTGATCAAAGAAATCCACTTTTCTCGCCTTTGCAGGTTATGTGCAAGCTTAGGAAAACTGTAAAATTTTACATTTTTCGTGTTGTAATAGGTTAATCTACACCCAACAACACAACATATAGTGCCCCGTGACGTTTTGGCATGGTGTCCTTGCTAGAGCCGCTCATATTTTAGTAACGATAAACAAAACAAACCAATCCTCCATACAAAACCACAGGCTACGCGAGAACTGTCACTCAGATTGTTTAGCAGTGTACGCGTGAGGGCGCTGGTGTTCTTCGTGCACTGTCCCTATTGATGTTAACATGACAATGTGTTAGCGATAATTCGGTTTTTTTTCGAGGTTTTTACAAATCTACTTTGGTGATGATGACAAAAGGTAAACTGAAACAAACTAAATTTCTTCAATATCAAATTAACACCATGTGTTAGCGATCATCTAAAACAATTGGACATTTTTCGTAGATTTTACGAACTGACTTGGTGTATTGATTACTAAAGGTAACCTGAAACAAACGACATTTTAGGATATCGTCTGTCATCAATATGCAAAGTCATTGAAAAGACATCGAAAATAGTGCCCTTTTTTAAGTTTCGCGTAAATATGTATTTTTCCAATCGTTTTATTTCAACATATTTCGATTAGTCTAAAAACTCTCCAAATTGTCATAATTTCTGTAATATCGCTAATTGTTATCGATATTACGAATACTCGAAAGTGTCCCCACGGTACGTACAAACAAAATGGCCGCAACTTTGTTGACATTGGGATGACCACTGATCATAAATTTGAACGCCTATATCTCGCTTATTTATTGAGATCGAATAAAAATTATGGAAGATTCGGAATCAGCGTGGTGAATTTTACTTTGGCCTATTGGTTTACATATAAAATTTAAACTTTGAATGCCTATATCTCGCTTATTTATAGTTACCGACACAATTCTCTTCCAGATTTAGCATTAAAATGCTACAATCTATTAGTCCATATTTTTTTTTTTGGTGAGAGGTTCCTATACTGCAGTTATTCCTTTTTCTGTTACGCTTTATTCGAGATTTCGACTTTACTTGAACGATGATGCCTCGTGATGTCGAGTTAACGTAATCGATAGGATAACGAATAAAGAAAAATTGACCCTCACTACATTCTCAGCGCCTCAACATTTATAAAAAAAGCACCCAAAATACTAGATCTCCATCCGTTTTATTTCATGGCAACAACTAAAAAATGCCAGTTTCCCGCCTCAATACATACCAAAAAGCGCAATAATTTTGATTTCGCGTACATAAAAAGTGCATTATCACATTACTTAAAATCAATAAAAACTATCTAAGATCCAATTTCTCTCTGCAACTTGGTCACTTTATACGGCAGGAGCGCAATCATCTCCCGGCAAACACCAATCTCCGATTTCATGATATCCTCAGCCTTCTCGTCGAGATCGCAGAATTCAACAAACTTCTTGTAACACGCAAGACTCTCTTCTGTGTTCTTTAGTTGGATGTTTTTATCCAGTACGACGTATTTCACATGCAAGCGGCCCAAATGGAAAAACCCCAGAAGCAGCGGTCGAAATAATTCTGCGGGCATGCTCTTCGGAAAGTCGCCGGTGGATTTTTCCTTCACTGATTCAATAAAAATCTTAAAATTTTTAATTGCGTTATCGGTTAAAGCATTGATTTTGCATAAGAGATTCGGCGACGGCCGCTCTGTCGCCGGAACATTTTTCAGCTTGTCGAGTTTTATGTCGAGTATATCCGAGTATGTTTCGCCGAGTTCAAACCACAGCTGTCTACAAATATCCCCGTAATACTCCGGGTTTAGTTCTTGGACGAGTGGTTCGAGTAACTCAACTCGGCGCTTGTGCATGGCCACCTGTCTGCGATCGTCTTCTTCGAAGAAAGCTAGAATCTTGTATAAGCTTGACCGATCCTGGATTACTTCGCAGTAGTCGGTAGCATGGTTTTCAAGCGTGTAATATTCCTTAGCCGAATCAATCCATTTCTGACATACTAGAAACACGCTCCGAGCATCGTCAAACGTCAGGACGAACTGATCGGAGACTTGATTTCCGATAGTCGATAAAGGAAGAGCGTCGAAAGTGAGACTCTCATAGCTTTTTGATATTTGACACTCGTCATCGAGTTGTAGCTTTTCGAATTCCGCAGAGAGCGAATGCGGTATCGAGCCCTCGCTCTCGTCCATCAGCCGATCCTTTGACGCCGAAAGCAGCCCGAGGCAGTATTTCGTCCAGCATCGCGATACGTCCGCGTGGCGATGGTTATACTGCTCTTTTTTTGCATCGTCCTCTCCCAGACTTTCTCCATATTTATTCATAACGTAACTGGCCGCAGATAAATGGTGCCGAGACTGCGTAAATCCATTCTTCTCCATAAAAAACTGACTCAGAGTAGCAGCATTCAACGCCCAGTCGATGCTGTCGTAATCCGACAATTCAATTTGTCGCTTCAGCGTAATATGACAATAGACGGCGGACTTTAAATGCTCTTTCAACGAACCGTAGACTTGCGCTAAATAGTAGAGCGTGAGCGTGTATGCTTTTTCGACATTCACCGCGCCGTTCGAGACAACTTCTTTATCATCCGGTTCAAACAATTCGTTGAACTCAATCGGTGCAATTCCAAGCGCCTTGAAATCCTTATATAAAACGGTCGCTTTCAATAGAAACGATTTTGCTTTCGCTATGTCATTCCGATTGGACCAAAGCAATCCCATCTGATTGTAAGCATTTAAAAGAATCACTACTATTTCGGGGCACGACTGCTTCTCCGTCAGTAAATCAATACAGGTCAGTAAATTCCTCTCCCCCTCGTTTAACTCATCCGTATCTACACCGACTATGCCAAGATTTAGGAGTATTATACCATGGGCTACAAGAAATCGGAGATCTTGCAAATCACCTGCGACATTTTTCAAATTATTGAGCATTGTCTTTAGTATCACTCTTGCTGCATATTTAGATTTGTATGGCTCCGTTTCTGGATCCGATTTTGAATCATCGTCCAAGAGTTTTCTTACGCTTTTATAATCATTGTACAGCTGCTTGAAAAACGACTCCTGTTTCTCCGCCGCCATTATCGATCGATTACTTTATTTAAATATGTAATTAGCTCGACGAGTATAAAACAAAACCGTTGCAGGACGTATCTATAATTAAAAAGGACAACCCCGAAAACCGACAGCAGAAATGACGTTTTGCCGCAATTCTAAAATGACAGTTCTGGGCGCTAGAGTTGGACAGCGTAAAGTCGCTTCTAATAAAATTGTAAGGAGTCGAGGTCGATTTCAAATGAAACAATGTTATCCAAATCATTATCTATTAAATAAGTAATATTACATTTTCCTAATGTAAGTAATTCATAATTATAATTTATTTTTTCTTAGCCTTAGTATACACCAATCCATCTTCACCCTTTCCATAAGGAGAACAGGCGTTGGTAGTGAGATAATAATTGCCGGCAATACTGAAAATATAAAATAAAAATATAAATCGGTACTTTAATACGACATAAAATATGGCATGTAACCTAACCTTCGGTCACAATCGACTCCCATGTAAGCGACTCCTTGCGGCTTTTCAAGTTTCGTTAGTCTCTTGAAGTCGCCGAAAGACTGTGCGGGGGCGGAAGCAAAAGCGCGAGGCGTTTTTACCGATTCTGCCCAAAATCGCCAGGATCGCCAGTGGCTGCAAAGGTCATCGTCCGAAAGTGGTATTGGCGTGAAGCGCGGGCATCCGGGCTGTTTGGCTTTGCCTCCATTGGGCCAGAAGTCCACCGTACCCGTGTTGACTGGGGCGCCGTATCCGCCGGCATCCGTGTGTATGATATCCACAAATTTCGCATCCGACGCTTCAATGTGTCCCATAATAACTCTAGGATAGAATATTGGAAAAGCTGGGTCTAATGCGGTTATTCTGAAATGTACATTTTTAAATTAATTACTATTGCTCGTTTATTTTTGCATAAGGTCTCCCAAAGGTCATTTGCTAATGTGCACCGCCAGCGCTCAACTAATTAAAATACTTGTTAATTGGTGACTTTAATAATACTTAGTAATTATACGAGTTATATTATCCATACATATAGTAGGTATATATTATAGTATCCATATATAGAATATAGAACTGTTATCTTATGAGCCCACATCTCGACATATCGATAGCCATGATTATATGTTATCCTCAATTATGCTATAGAGCAATTTGTGCTGCAAGCTAAAATCAGCAGTAGGCGATTTCCAAAATGGTGCACCTTAACCTTGATAAAAAGTCGAAAACGTAAAATCCATAATAGGTGTGGAAACGCTGGAAACGCGAATACGATGAATTTGTACTCTGGAATGTGTACAACGCGATTATGATGAATTTATACTTCAGAAAGTGCCCTACTAATAATGATTGGCCCAACAATTTCTATTAGAAATCAAACATTTTTTTATTCAAATCAATTAGTTTTGTTTCGATTAGAGGAGATGGGTGACAGGGGCCCAATTTCCTCTTTGCGCCAGGGCATTGGCCACCTAGCTACGCCACTGGGTGATGTTAACCATTTGCCGATATAAATGTGCTTATCCAGTGCATATGTACTCAACATAGACGATAGATACCCCTTTTTAAGATATCAATATATTCTTGTAAAGCAAAGGCGAATTTGTTACAGCAGTGAAACTAAAGTTTAGATATCGCTGCTATGTAGGTACACGCATTACACACATACATAACACCTACACAGGCACATAAATATACTCACAAATATACATCATATACATGTATACATACAATATACGAATAAAGCCTATACTAAATCATCTTTAATATGAGGAGCATCATATCAAAACGTATTATCTCCAAAAAAATATTTTTTTGTTTTAATGCGGCATCGTACAGTAAAATGTGTTCTCTAACGTCCCTGGCCAAGATAACCAGTTCAAAAAATGTCTTCTACCTGAAAAATGCACTTCAAAATGGACGGCCACATCAAAGCGTATTTTATCTGCAATAGTGGCCGTTTCGAAACGTATTATATGTCGCGGTCGCATCAAACTGTATTTTGTTCATACAGCCACATTGTTTGTACTTCGTGAACGCGTCAAACAATATTTTTTATCATTAAATCACCAACGCCTCTACAAGAAGTTACGATAATCTATCCGGTACGTGGGCATTCATACATGCCGCCGGATAGAGTATTCCGAGTGGTGAAAAAGAAATTAAAAGTTGCCGAAGAAATTATTACCCCACAAGAATATGAAGAAATTTACAACAAAAACGGTAAAGTGCATGTCTTGGGTTAAGACATATTGGGTGTTATTGGGTATAAAACAACTCGCTATCACGATGAAGAAAATGTAAGGCATCAGAGACGTAAAACGGATACACTTAAAAAAAATACTTTTCCGGCCAAACAAAGAGTAATACAAAAACCCGGATTGACTACAAAATGGAACCATTTTACATGACTGACTCAGACTTGCCGGTTACCACTATAATGAAGAAGGGCCGAATGATAGACAGCGTTTCAGAGTTAAATAGTTAAGATATTCAGAATAATTTAAGCAATCTAAAAAAAACTGATGTGGATACGTTGCTACAAAAACGATTTGGAGAAAATTGGAAAGAGATATAGCTCTCAAATTTTACAAGGATGCCTTATGTAACAATCAATACCAACCTAATGTGAATGAAGAAACTGAGACGTGTGAATGCTTGGAGGAAGAAGATGAAGGTGACAAAATGTAATATAAGCTAAGTACGTCAATCGGGTCGTGGTCACATCAAAAAGTATTTTAAGTTATAGGACACATCAAACTGTATTATCTCCTCACTTTAAGTGTGTTTATTTCTATAAATATGTATTAAAATGTATGTCAATAAAAATAAGAATGACCTTTTATTAGATATCACTAATATATTGTATAGTTGTAACTTTTCCCGTTTTGAAGATATGAGTTTTTGTCGATTATCTCTGAAATCAATCTGATGGAGAACATACGTTTTGATTTGATGCTCCTCATATAATAAGTCAAATATTACATATATACATTACACATATACTTACACATATTTGTTTGCGTACCTATTAAAGTATTATGTATTATATTAGGCTAAGTATGTGGCAGTAAAATGTAACTTGATTTTGAATTTGTAAAGTATATAATAAACGCTGTTAGTTTTTTTAAATACAATTTAATATTGAAGTTCTCTAAAAATATCAGGGCATCTCAGGATTATCTCAACTTCTATATAATATGCTAATAACGGTCTTATCTGTCTATGCTTATGATACAAGTACCTGCCTATTTAGTATTATATTCTTGTCCTTTAAGGATTTGCCAATAAAACCCGCAATTTGACCCCCGAGCGAGTGTCCAACGACATGAATTAAATCAGTGTTCAATTGTTCATCAGCCATTTTCTTTATTTGTTCTGCCACCAAAGATGCCACCTGAAATTACGCGATATAAACATGAAAAATGATATTTATGGATCATTTATTAATTGTGTTATTATAGGTATGTATACTACTAACGTTTTTGGTATTCGGCGCGGCGTTCGCTAAGTACGATCCAAAGGCCATATTGGACCAATCCAATAATATGAGATTCGTATCGGGTTGTGCTTCGAGATATGCGCTTATTACTACTTGGACGCTTTCCTGCAGCGCGGTCTCCTTAAAGCCATGAATGTACAGCATGATCGGTTTATTGTGCTTGAAATCGGCGCGTTTTAGTAAGTTTGTCGAATTCGCCAGGCGGATATCCACATATTCGTGAAATTTCTTCCTAAAAAAAAAATACCATTAATAAATACTACAACAATAAATTTATTATTATTATTTGTAGAAAACGTACCCATTGTAAAAACGCAGGTATATATCTTCAGGCGTGTTTAATCTATCAGGATAAGTACCTTTAAAATAAATAAATAATTATTTAAAAAAATACATTATATTCATATTGATATATTCACTATTACCCTTTGCGTGTATCGTAAGAAAACTATCAAATAAAACTACGCTTAAAGCTGCAATAGGAATTACACGCAGTACAGCCATCGTTGAGCAATCCTAAAATTATACTGCCGTGAAATTGCTTAGAATAAGTCTTTATTATTTCAAAATATAATGGAACAACAATTTTCCCTAATATAATCATATCGGGACAATACTGATGAGATGGCACGCGATATCATCAAAGTGTATCGGCCTTGACAATGGATTTGTGTTTTACTCCTATCAGAAAGCATTATCAAAATCTGGATACATTATATTATAACGCAAACTGCCATCATTATGTAGTTAGGTAATGTTAAATGAAACAATGAAATACAATGAAATCTGCTGGGCCATCAGAAATAAAAGCTTACATGTTTGGCAAAAGCTTTGGGAGACTGTGTGGGGACTAGGGGGTTGACGTGCCGCTTCCTACCCTCGATTTCGGAGCGAATGGTAAGATATTCCCTGCATTTTGATCATCATACCACACAACTTGTCGGATGGCTCGGAGACTTTAAAGCCAAACTTGCCGAACTAAGCCTTATATAACAAGCCACACACTTAGCCACATGTTACACGCACATATCAACACTTCATAGTATGATAATAAACACTTCAACTAGAAAATTTCCCAATACATAGTAGAAACAAACAAACAAACTTTTTAAGGACCCTTGGTGACCTTGTGTAACGGGGTCATCAAACTGCAGAGCATGTCTTTTGGATGTATCCAATTCTGGAGAATGAGAGGCGTCTTATGTTTGACGGAATAATTCGATGTGTATTTCCAGTTTAGTATGAGGACTTAGTGCGGAATCAAACTAAGTAACTTCACGCTTTCGACTCCTTTGTGAAAGCATGGATAAAAAAGACCCAAATTCGAGTGAAATTATTTTGGTGTTAGCGTCTCCTATTCTATATTCTATATTTGAATATAAGAGTATATTATTATATATTTGCTTATATATAAATATTTTTGAAAAAAAATCAGGGACTATTGTTTTTGTTTGTATATAATATTAGAGGACAGACATAAGAGCATCATTTCCTAAAACAGTCCGAGCAGGTGTTACTTAAATAAAAAAAACGGTTGTGTCACCCCAAGACTTTCCCGGCAAGTAGCAAAGGACTGATTTCATCTGAACGTTAATATCCTAAATAAAATCGACGAGTGCCCTCTTTCGGCCAGCGGACGAAGCCAGTTGGGTTCCGTTGCAACCGCCTCGGGCGGCGCGGTTCGCTTCCCGGCGACGGGCGGGTTGGGCGAAGCGTCAACGGATGGCGTTATTATTTTATTAAAATGTATGACGGAATATAAAAAAAATATTTGTGTAGCTTGTAATTTAGTCGTATTAACCGTTTGGGCGCTATCAGACTTAAATCTGGAAATAGTCTTAATCGTCTCAGGGGGGCTCAAAATAGATATTTTCGTTTTCATCTCGTCGGTTGGTGGGCCGGGAAACTAACTTTTAATAATAATTTAACTAATAATAATTAGATAAAGTGGAATTTTATTGTAGCTACATTAGCAACCTGTTTAATTAGTCTAGATGACTTTCAAAATTAAAATTGAAGGTTGACTTTGTTGAATCAGTTGCAACACACAATTTTAATGTTTGAGACAAAAATAATTGATTCTTTACAAAAAAAAATCGACATACAGTGCTGTAAAATAAGTGATTAACACTAACATATGTTTCCTGCACATTTTTTTTAGTTGAAACCGATTATTCAAGACGAAATGACAATCGTCTTCAATATAATTGTCATTCTAAGGTTTTGATTCTTCTATATTATAATAATATAGGGTTACGGGGAAAAACGAGCAATGTCAATTTCATTTTGTGATAAATACTTTTTTATGAGGTACCTACACTTATATTTTAGGTAAATTTTTAAAATGGAATTACCAAAAAAATTAAAGGGTTGACATTGATTGTTTTTCCTCGTAACCCTTCATATGATAGGTTTTGTATGTTGTAGGTATGCCCGTATTAATATTTAGAATCGACGGGACGCTAAATTGCTGCTCAATGACTGAATTAAACAGTGTACGATCATTTAAAGCCTATTTATTTGAGAGGCGAGCAGTCAACGTCTGTAGTATTTATATGATCAGTGGTCTGTAGTTTGAGTTATAAATACGATTCGTTTCGGACGGTTACAGGTCTATATTTACAATCCGCGGTCAAAGCTCTTTCAGTAGTTCAAATTGAAAAATAAATTGGGTATTGTTTTGTACCACTGTGAGTATTTGGATAACTCTCCACCGCAAAATATGCAATATTGGATGGAGGCGCTAAGAGTGCGAAAGTAAGCTGCAGAGGTCGACGACCACATTACTAGAACGGTATAAGCGACAACCCACTATCTTGCCCATATAGACCGACCCACCACCGCCTAACGCCGCGTAATCCTCGAGAATGTTGAAAGCCGCTCTAAATACCGGAAAACTGGTTTTTAGTTTCATTAATCTCAGAAGAGTATGGGGGTTATCATGTTATAACTAGGTGTTTCCTCGTATTTTATACGCAGGTTTCCGAAATATCAAGATTAGATTGAAGTCAAGATAACATTTACTTTAACTGTGTTACCTGTGAGTTATCATATCATAACTAGGTTTTTTCTCGTATTTTATACGCAGGTTTTCGAAAAATCAACATTAAATTTTAACGAAGTTATGAAGACATTTTCTTTAAGTGTGTTTGTTACCTGTGAGTTATCATACTATAACTAGGTGTTTACTCGTATATACTAGGTGTTTTTTAGTATTTTATACGCTGGTTTCCGAAATATCAAAATTAGATATTAACGAAGTTATGCAGACATTCAGTTCCATTCTGTAACCTGTGAGTTATCATATTATTTATTACTAGGTGTTTTCTCGTATTTTATACGAGGGTTTGCGAAATATCAACATTAGATTTAAACGAAGTTATGAAAACGTTTACTTCAACTGTGTTACTTGTGAGTTATCACATTACCTAGGTGTTTTCTCGTATTTTATACGAATGTTTCCGAAGCATCAACATTAGATTTTAACGAAGTTATTAAGACTTTCACTTCGATTCTGTTAAAACAGTGCTGAATGTTTGCATGTGTGTTCATTCTGTTATAGATCGTTTAATGATTTACTCGGATCGTTCAATGTTTTAATGTCGCATCTCGTAACCCTCTCTCTTGTTGAATCGCTCGTGAACGAACAAGTGCCGTTTCGCTTTGGCTCTCTTGTCAATATCTCTACATACTTGATGAGACAGCCCGTAGCGCCGGTATATCTAAGTTGAGAGAAAACAGCTAAACCCCTTCCCCCATCCCTATTATACACGAATTAGGTCATTGGATTTATGGTCCGATTGTATATTACACTTGAATAAGAAACATTACGTTCGCCAGATAGGATAAGATTTAAGCCGGGACACCAATAACGTGAGAATGTTTTGGATGTTTGGAATCAGGTCTTTGCGTATGTACGTACACGTATGTATAATACAAACCTGCTCATTTGCTAATTGAGCGGCCTTTTTTATTATCAGCCAAATCCACTTTAGAAAAAATATGAGGTATTGATACCACTGAATACTTTAACTCCTGGCGCAGGTCGGTCTGTAGTGTTCATGTGTCGTTATACCTGTTAAAATCGAGGCTGAAAAGTGTGCACTTTTCCAAAAGTAGTTAAATCACTTCGGTCTACATTTTCAAAAGAAGCATCCGTCTGCAAATCCAAAACCAGTTTGGATTTGCAGATGGATGGACCAGTATTGATTTTAACTGCTTTTGCAACAGTTCGGTCTTGTAAGTTAAAAATTGGTATAAAAGTTTGAAAGTACCTATTAATAAAAACATAATTTGCATCAATCGACAAAATTTAACTGTATTGAATTTAACTGCTTTTGCAACACTTCGGTTTTGTGACTTAAAAATTGGTATACAAGTTTGAAAGTATTAATAAAAAAAGTGATTTTCAACAATCGACAAAATTTAACTGTATCGAATTTAACTGCTTTTGCAACAGTTGTAAAGTATTTTGTTCTTGATTTTTAAAAAATCATTTTAGCAGCTCAGCTAGGGGAAATTTGAAGTTTTTCATATATTTACCAAGAATCTTATATCAAAGGATTTAACTGATACTGGAAATATTCAACTTAATTATGAATCATGTCTAAATGTAGGTTTCTAATTATCTATAATCCAACTGTAACATTGATAATGCTGTTTAATAACGCCATAATAACGTTTAATATAATTCTACTATAGTGCATCTAGACCATTTGTACACAATCGTGATTTGG
Organism: Micropterix aruncella; assembly: GCA_944548615.1. Lineage (NCBI taxonomy): Eukaryota > Metazoa > Arthropoda > Insecta > Lepidoptera > Micropterigidae > Micropterix > Micropterix aruncella. Next base: position 19,702,632 of record OX155953.1, read on the forward strand.
TTCTGAAAAAGATAAACTGGGTAGATAAGTACTTAGTTAAACATAGTTTACCACTTAACTGTTACGATATTTATTAGCTGGATGATAGATACGACTGATGGCAGTTTATAATATTAAAGACAAATATAGGTACACTATACAGCTGTCAACTTAATATTTTATTTTTACTTAGAAAGTATTTATTACTTTTAAATTAAACATTGTAATTTTATGTATTCTTCGCAACTTTCGAAATAAGTAAAAAGGCAAATCTGAAATTTTCCAGTGCAAATATTGCAACGTCCCGAAACAACTTTCATAACTGGAAATACTGCATCTTCGCGTGCAATTAAACCTAAATAGCAAGGACTGCATCGCGGTACTTAAATACTAACCATTGCCCCACCAGAACAAATTCCATCCATCAGCAACAGCGCGAAACATCGCCGCAAAAAACACGACACTTTTGTGAATATTGTACCTCACTAATTAAAATTGCGAACGTCACTAATTCATGCTGATTTTACTCGGCAAACAGGATTCACAGAAATCTGTCGAAAAGCGACAACGAGCGAAAATAACAATACGGCAATGTAACAACCGCGGCAACTCGCGCGTAACGGCTCGGAAATACAACTAGTTGTGCCATGCCGATTTTAACGAGCTCGAAGGCAAACAACCGTAGGTACTATTTAGTGGACGATATTAAAATATCGTATATTCTCTCACTAACATCATCACGATCCGATATCGATCAGTGAGATTTAAAAAACAGGGTTAAATCAGCGGATTTATAAAAAACAGTAAAACAAAATATGTGAATAATAATAATTATAATAACTATTTTTTTGCAGGTAATAATAACATAAAAAAATACTGTAATTACAGAAAAATATTTCAATCAAAATATTGCACCTTGCAATCATAAAAGTATATAAAAAAGGCTGCGTGATCTCAATACACACACTGCAAATAAGAAGAATCCTTAGACAAAAAGTTTGATATTAAGGTCCTTAAATTTTCCCCATAGACCTATAAGTACTAGAACGCGCAACCAGCCTGAGAATACGATAACGGAATAGAAAGACACAGCAGAATATGACTTACTCTCTCTCTCACTCTCTCTCTAACCTTGACTAGTCGCGCATGCACGGGACACACGTAAATATATCACTATGGCAACGCTTCGACGCCATAAGTCTGCTATGCTATGGATAAACGCGCATGTGCAACTAGACAAGGATATAGGGAGTCTTATATGCTGCTATCTCTTTCTATTCCGCTATTGCAATCACTCACAGTCCACCTTCGCACTTCCGCGCTCTATTCTAATACCTCTTTGATCTTCGGTGAGATTGAAAAAAAATATATATTAATAAAAATTACATGATATACAAATAAACACACACATACCTACATGAAAAAAATACAAATGAAAAAAACGATGCATCGAAGAATGGAAGAAAATACATCTATTAGTCATCATTAAAGGAGATTTATCAAAAATATGTAAAAAAACGTTTTTGTATAGCCGCGCACAGTTGATTTCGCACAATCGCTCAATAGTAAAATAAAATTCCCTGGAAGCAAGACTTGTGTTCTTTGGAATGATGGTAAGATCAGGCAAGATGACTACGTGCTCTTGTAAGATTTAAATGTGCATTACCAGACCAGCACATCCTTGAGTTAGGGTGCTTAGGATGTTCTTTGAATCCCACTATCTTCAACACGTAAGAGGCTAGATGGATTTTTCTCCGCTGCCTCATATTTAGCAAAGATGATCTTTGAAGGCGTTTTGAAGTCTCCGTTCAGTTTGCTTATGCAGCTGCCGTTCATAGAGCCAGTCGTCGTATTCTAATAACAAGATGATTAGTGCATTAACTACTAAGATTCGGACCCTGATGCTGAGATAGTCTCTTATCCTGTATAAGATCCAGATACGAGAGAATCCCCAATCGACTTGTTTGCTAATATGATTCTCAAGTCGAAGGTTTGAGTAAAAATAAATACCAAGGCTTCGTGCTGAAGAAACTAAAGGAATGAACGAAGAATTTAATAAAATCTTAAGGAATCTAGAGCTGGTGATCTTAATTCTCGCTGAGTTGGTTTCAATAATCATATAACAAGATTTAGTAGTATCAATTTGTAGCTCCTACTGATTCAACCAAGCAGAGCCTCTCTAAATCTAAATTTATATTACTGAAAGCCGAAACAGGATCACAAAGATCAATATGGTTATAACTATATTTCGGATTATAATTAAAATATTACAATATAACTTTCTACATTGTGATGACATCCGGTAATCACAATGCAGAAAGTTATGTTGACAATTATTTAAGGTTTAAACTTATTTTATTCAACGAAGGGTACCTACCCAGACACACAGCATTGCCTTTAACACATATGTTGATAATGGGATGCTACCTAGATACGCAATAAAACCACTATGACAAAACATTTGTTTTATATATTGAAATGACATCAGACGACTTTTTTGACATGAAAAATGGACAACATATTATGAGGGTTCAGCCAAATAGTCAAACTCTAGGGTTTATTATACATATTCCAATCTTCAGACCGCAGTGGCTGTAAAGACGGTATTAAAGAGTAAAAGAATATTTAAGAATGTATTTTAAAAAAATGCACATTTAATGACCAAACAAAAAATCGGTTGTCTGTAAAGTCGGTTTACTGACGATAGTTGAACGTGACAACGTCATAAGAAAATACTGATGGAATGGTTGCATTTGAAGCAGTTTCATTTAAGATTCTGATATTGTTTATTACAAACACCCAAAAATATATGCTTTGTATACTCACCGATTTAACTACAACATGTAAATGTATTATTGTATAGCAGTATAATTGTATAATTGTTTATTGTTTAAAGGTTATTGTTTTTTTTAATTTGAAAGTTTGAAATCTCAAACTGTTAAATAACGGTTTGAGTAGCGTTTGAGCACGCTGCGCCATCTAGCGGTAGGTAATACGTCGTAAATAAACAATATCAGCGACATTTTACCAACCGCTAGATAGCGCATCGTAATGATAGCTTTTCATACTTTTTTTTTTTTTAATAAAAGTTGCTTACTTCGTTGCACTTTGTTGTACCCACAAGAAAATTGTCCGTTCAGTAATAACATTCCGTATATCAAGAATACATTTTGTCAAGAATTTAAATCTATCTAGTGATTTTCATTCGTACTATTTTAGACTGAGGTTAGTAAATAATTCTTGTCGCAACCGGTAGATGGCAGCATTTATATTGAATAATAAATATAATAAATGGAACGCCTCAGAGCGAGGTAACGCCGCATGAGTCATGTTTTTTCGTGCGTGCAGCCAGCTCCATCGAATTATAAGACGTTGTCACGTCAAAAATCGATGGGGTGACCAAAGTTGATTATGTAATCAGGACAGGCACCACCCCCCCCCCCCCCCCACCCCCACGTAATCAAGCGTAAGACTCAGCTTCAATACCCCCCCCCCCCCCTTCGGTGATTACGTAATATGTGTGGACAGCGCCTAAGCGACTTCACATGCACAGGTTCAAGTGGTTTTAAATTTAAATCTTAATGTATATGAGGTTATGTCTTTTTTAATGAGAAAGAATTATTTAATAAGAAGAGCATATTATGTTTATAATAACCATAAAAAAATATTTTCATGGGATTTATATTGGGAAAAGTCTTTCTTGTAAATTTAGTTTTACAATGTTTACGATGTTTTACAATGTAGTAGTAAATGTAGCATGTAGTTTTGTATCATTTTGTATAGGACCCAAACACGGTTACCTCTGTAAATAAAAAATAAAATAAATAAAACTTTGTTAATGTTATCTTTGATATTATGTGTCATCAGCTTGTCTATCTATTTAATCGTACTTTTTTAATCGTAGTTATTCCCGCGCTAGCGTGGTGGCGCTGAGTGAGTTTATAGCCGGTGATTTTCAAGACAACACGATTTTCTCGGCATGGCGGGTTTTGTTTGCGATATCCACGTGATGTACATGGCACACATTTCAGTCGAATGCCCGCTCTACACGTTGGCAAATGCTTTGGCAACTAGGTACCTGCTTCTCTCGCTCTTTCCAATACATTTTTCACAGTGATGCCGACTCGCTTCCTCCTTCGCGATGCGGCCAATCTTTGGCCAACGTGTAGATCAGGAATACAACTTTTTTAACTGTTTCTTTTTCATACCTAGTCACGAAGGTGCACCGATGTGGCATATTTACGACTACTTTAGCATTTTTAGGCTCAAAATTGTAGCAATTTTTAAAGTAGTATTTCTGGCATCAAATAAATAAAACATCAATAATAAAAAAAATACATGGATTAGCAAATGCAACGAAAGATGAAGTACCTATATAAAAAAAAAAGTAGTTACCTATGCCTACATCGGTTGTGTCACCCAAAAATCGGTTGTGTCACCCCAAAACTTTCACGGCAAGCAGACAACCCCCTCCCCCTCTTCCGCGCTAACACCCCCCCCCCCCACCCCACGATAGTGATTGTATCAAGTGATTATGATCGCAAATGCAGTAGTGGTTATTTTCCAATATGTTGTAGTATTTGCTTAAATACAGCAGAATTAAAAAAATATTTGTGTCGATTGTGTAAGAGATATTCCTACCAAAATTTCATAATGTGGACTCAGCCCAACGCGGCCGAATTTCGTCTTCCAATATTTCAAGATTGAAGTATGACTAGCGCGCCCCCTGGTGGACCGATTTCAACCACCACTCTTTTCAACTTTTGCCATGATCAAATGATGCCTGCATGCCAAATTTCAGCTCAATCGGATAATGCGTTTGGGCGCTATCGTGGAGGAAAAGTTCTGGAAAAGTACTCATTCTGGAAAAGGTCCTAATCGTCTCGGGGGGGGGGGGGTGGTGGGGGGTCAAAATCGATTAAATGGGAGACTTCAACTCAAAAAAAAGCGTTCACAATACTTTCCCTAATCGTTTGTTGGCCAGCAAAGTAATATTAGACAGTTTGTACAAACATTTCTTACAAAAACAGTAAGTAAGGGTTTAAGATGCAACGAGAAAATATTTAAACCTTTTTAACCCTTTGAGGGTAAGCTTTTATAATCCTTTGAGGACCATAAGCTTTGCGGAAGAGTATGAAAAATGTTGATACATAAAACTGTTAATGGGCGATGTAAATAACATGTCAAGTTTTGTGAAAATTGGTTCCAAAGATTTTGTATAAATTGATGGGGCATAAGTGTCCCCGTGGTCCATAAAGAAGCAAAGCAAAGCAAAGTTACAAAATTTTCCAAACTTTGATTTTATTATTTAACTCTGAATCATACTTAATAAAAAAACGCACTAAAAAGAAAAAAAAGAAATTGAAAACGTTGCCATAAATATTGTATTTATTTATTTAAAATCACCAGAGTTCATTGGTCATTTGCGATATTTAAAAAAAACGGTATATTTTAAATAACATTTTTTTTGCTAATATTAAGATTCCGATGTAAAATATAATTTACAAATTATTCTAATTCAATCATTTATAAAATGATTATGGGACACGTATGTCCAATGGTTGCACGTATGTCCAACTGTTTTGAGGAGTGGTGTTATCTCAGCCATTTCTTATCTCTTTTTTTATCCTACCAATATCCCCTAAGTTGCAGGCTATCTGATCTTACTCTTGTCTTCTCTTCCGTTGACGAACAAAGACGCTCTAAAAATGTTACAGAATAAATTAAAAAAATGTTCCCTAATGCTCTAGCAAATTCTCTAGAATGAGTCAAAAGATTTTGGAAGGGGTAAAACGTGGAGGAGGGGGTGGGGGAGGGGTCGATAAAAGGAAGGGCAACTGAACCCAGGTAACGCTGGGGTCATTCAGCTATAGTAGGTACTCGTATCACAGCAACATCACATCACACTAAGCGTCGAAAAAAATATTTGAACCAATAAACATTCATTTCTTTTTTGGTGAATTCAATAAGCTGGCTCTCGCCTTGACTTTCTAAGCAAAATAAAAATAAACATAGCAAAATAAATTCTAAACGAAACCCAGACTGTTGGCGTTTTCTTTTTTCTTGGTGTGTGATTTTGTTTATTTTGATTAACCGGTCGACTCGTTTTTAAAACTCGGTTTAGCCGACCAGCAGTTAAAACATGTAGGTACGTTAATCTAGTCAAATGACAATTACTATTATTTGTTAAATGGACAAAAAATATGTTTTGTTTAATTTTGCCTCTAAAAATTTGCAATAAAAAAACAAAAAATAATCTTAAATTAAATTAAATACAAAATGTTTGGTGGTATATCTGTAGTAATCATGTATGAAATGGAATCGTTTTTACCAAAACGGTGGTATTTTTTCATTATAAAATCTTACCACCACAGTCATCCCAAGTAGTGGGGCTCTCTAGACGATCAAGCATGCTTATCAAGCATCGAGTCGCGGGCTGGGAGGGGATCGTAAACCGCAGGAAATATGCTTTTTTTTAATATTTACCAATAATGCCTAATTTTGTAGTTTTATAACAGGGAGTCACATCATTCATCAATCAATTACGTCTAATTAACGTGACTCCCTGGTATAAACTACAAAATTAGGCATTTTTGGTAAATATAAAAAAATATATTTGCATATTTCCTGCGGTTTACGATCCCTTCCCAGCCCGCGACGCAATGCTTGACAAGCATGCTTGATCGTCTAGAGAGCCCCAGGGTGGCGTAATTTAAAATTTTTAAAATACCACCGATTTGCTATAAGGGAACCACAAAAGGGACTAAAAGGTGTTCCGAGTTGAAAAATACTGTGACAATCGGTCAGCATATACAACGAAAGTACCTAAAGCTATCGGCACGATAATGATCCAATAGGTTTTTGTACCAACGCAACAATTTGGTGTATTGCAACAGGCCGTCATTGAATAGTAAATATCAATAAAATTCTGGGCGCGTCGACCTTGGCTGTTGGAACTTTGCTTTATTTGATCTTTTAGTAATTCAATGTTTGCATGGTAATAATATTATAATGTATCGATCTGATATAAAAAAATATGACAGCCAAACATAACCAATGATATTTATTTTTGTCAGTCGCTTAGGTATAGTAAAACCAGTGGCGTAAGTAAAAAAAGGCCCCGGTGCAAAATTGAACAAAAGGCCCCTGCTTGCAGGACAGCATGGGGACATCTGAAACCGTTGCAGATATTTTTTACCCATTTTTTTGTTTCGTTAGGGTTTTAAAAAGAATGCGATTATAATTGTGTCTTTTTGTTATGTCTTTATTTGACATTATTGCCACTATTTTTTCTGCTGTTATTCTATTTGACATTTATGGCATTTATCCATTGTCTTTTCAAGTTTCCGTTTTACGACTATTTCTACCATATTTAATATTATTGTCCACGTCATTAAATATGTCACGTTCATTTGACATTTCAATTTTAAGCGATGTTTACGACCTAATCTCAAATAAAATGTCTCGAAAACGTAAAATGAGACGTCTATCAGTTATATAATAGTTGATGATTTATAATAAAATTAGTGGATGATTTGTAATTCTGTAGGTATATTCTACTTTCAATTTTAGAGTAGCAATGAAAACATAAAAGTTATTTGTTATTATATTAGAAAGCACATTATTTTATAATGCAATGATATACTGAAAAAAACGAATATATATATTTTTTTTAAATATTAAAATAAAAAAAAAACATTTTTACATCTAGCGGTAGGTAAAATTTCGCTAATATTGGGTATTAACAATATTCTACGTACCGCTAGATGGCGCAGCGTGCTCAAATACTTCCAAACGTTTTTTTTTAATTTCCCATTTTTTTAAATCAAAAGTTGCTTACTTGCTCGTACTGATTCACCCTACTCACCTTGTATACGCAGCTATGTAGTTATGTAAGTATTTATGTTCCTATTATGTTTTTTGACGATTTAACCAGATTTATGTATCTACCAATTTGATTGTTGTAGATACCTAGTCTTTTTTGAAAAATGAAAATGAATATGATTATTATGAATACCCAGAAAAATGCTAAAAGGAGACACGAGACATATTTTGAAGGCATGAAAAATGGCATAATTACATACTTTTTTCAAAAGCCTTTTTTAGAGATAGTATCCATTTATATATTAAAAACAAATCATTATAAGGCAACATGTATCTATAATTATTAAAAAATTGTCAAAATTTACTTTATTTATCCAATAAAAACTTGTCTAAGAAAGTGATCATAAGAGATAATAAGTATACAGGTAGATTTAAAGTTTAGAATTTTAAAAATTGAATAAAAATTTTTTTTTTAATAAAAAATATACGAACGTACCTATATATTTTTTGTTGTTGATAAATATACTTATTTAAAAAAAGTACCTAGGTATAATTCAAACATTTTAGAAAAAACTCGACGAATATTTGGGACGAATAGCCGCTACTATTTATAAGAAAATTGATTTTCCGATTACACGGGCGCGCCAGCGCATAATACCGACTGAAATAATAAATTTATCAGAAATTGGATCGGAAGAAATTGTCCAACTTCGTGGCTAACCCGGTCTCCGGATTTAACTCCCCTCGATTTAATATATGGTCTACTAAAGGACGACGTTGGTAAAAGGAGTTACCAGAACGTAGAAAAATTACAAGATGATATTCTTGACTAACAACAATTTTAAAATTCTAAATGTGACGGAGTGCATCTAAAGAGCAAATATATGCCTCGCTAATATTGGCGAACACTGAACATTGGATAGGTATTTTTTTTTAGTTACGTAAGCGTGTAAATCAAGCAATTTAGTTACAAAATATGCATCATTTGAATTCTAACTCGGTTACTTACACACTTTCAAAATTCTTTCCATTGTTTAGTGATACCTACCTATAGTCTCTGGGTCAGTAGACATGTTCCTTAGAGAATTTTGTATGGGATAAATAAAGTACATTTTGAGAAACTTCTAACAACTTTAGACCAATGCTGCCGTATAATGATTTATTTTCAATATGAATTTAGAAAATTGGCACCAAAAAAAGGAAAAAAGTGATTTCTCCAAAAAAAAAATTACTTCTCAAAATAGAAATATGTTGCCGTTTTTCAATTCTCCAAAATCCGTCTCGCGACTCTAAAGCATTTTTCCCTATTTGCAATGATGATAGGTTCAAGGCTAGACTAGTCGCGAGAACCTACTAAATGAAACTAAATAACAAGTAATTATATTAAAAAGAATAAAAAACACGACTGCCGTTACAGAAAGTGAATTATTGTATTTATAATTATTTTTATTAAGGTTTTTTGTAAAATATTTGTAGTTTATGTATTTATCCATATAGATTTGACACTTAAACACGATATATTTATATTAATTTATTGACATTTGGACATTTAGATGAGCATCTACTTACTTGATATTTCGACAGTTAATGTACTCCCATGATACTCAGGATGACATAACGATTCTAACAATACCATACACTTCTAAATCGGTTCAAACATTTAGAAGTTATGGTGGAATAAAGACACTGAAAACATACATAGATGAACCCTGAAGCCATTACACTCAATTTTTGTTGGGCAGTCATGTAAAACAAAGAGCGGTTTCGCCGATACCTAAAATGAATGGCGATAACAAAGATGCCGTATTTCGACTAATAATTAATATTTGCAATGGAAAGTAATCGATCCTTACCGTCGTCGCGATTTTTCTTAAAAAATATTATGTAAACAGACCAGCGGCGGAGCGGCAAACCTTTTTCTGCCTGGGTATATCAAATTTTATTGCAGTTGCGACTTTGGTCTTTTTTCAAGATCAACGTTTAGGAAAGCAATCATTTGAAGTGCGAGAGCTCACACTTCAAACCCATATAATGTTGCATGTTACATCCAATAATATTGTCATAATATCCAAATATCGACGTCATAATTATTAAAATATAATACTGTATTTAGAAAAATATATACTAGATACTAAACGCTTCATGTACAGAATCAATAGCACTTTCCTTGTAAACAGCATAATTCAATAAAATGGATGATCAGTAAGTACTTACCCAATAAATGGGTTTGCCTCTCAAGTCTCGTCGAGACTTTCGACAGCTAAGACGAGACTCTGAGAGCTGAGAGCAGTCTCGTCTCTAATGTTTCGAGACGAGACTACATTTTTCACGAGACGGGACGAGACTCATCCAAGTCTCGTCTCGTCTTATCTCGTGGAATGGTTTCGGATTTCCTCCTACTGTCCTGTTTTAAAAACTCTCCTGTATATAGGTAAGTCGCGAATAATTTTGTTTATTTTGTTCACATTTTTCTTTGCAATTGCACTGCAACCTTAACTTCGACAGACACCCAAAGCCCAACGTTATGTGAAATAATTTCATTGGCAAGTTTCATTCGATTACCTAATTTAAAAACCCAGTAAGGGGACATACCAATTTTAAAACCTATTAATGTAATTACCCCTTGCTAGGTTTAGAAATTGGTTTGGTTCCTTACTCGGCCCGATTGCGTTTCTTTGTGAACTAAAATTTGAAATAAGTTCAAGCAAAACGAGACACAGCACTACGTTAGAGCGGAATATGAAATAAACGATAGTCTATGTTTCCACACAAAAACTACCCGTCGAAAGTATAGCCCTCTGAATGTTTGAACGCATTTCGTGCGGCCTTAGATTAAGCTGATTTAACTTCGATGGGTAGTTTTAATGCGTAAAAGGGTCACCTATTCATTTCACATTCCACTTTAACGCATAGCCCTGTCTCGTTCACTTGAACAAATTTTCGATTTTAGTTCACGAAGAACCGCAATCGGATCCAACTGTGTGTTAAAATTGTTTGTGGAAAAAACAGTGTCCACCTACTAGATTTGAGCGCAGAACTGAAATGGTACTTGCAGTTTGTTTCTGGGTATATTACTTTGAAAGAATATTCATATACATCGAAAAATAGTTTTAAAAAACCGTTTTGTTCGCTTACTAGGTTTCGATATGGCTGCACAGCCACCGTTGGCTCACACATTTCAGATTGAGAATTTATGTGACCCGAAAAAGGGTCAGATAATCATGATCTGGCAGCAGATGCGGGTTAGAATTTTACAATGCTTATCTTATCAGAGCGTACTAAATATGAATAGACATAAAAAAAGCATTCAATACCATTCCAACCTAGATTACTATAAAAAGAATAAAAAAATATTTCGAAAAACGAACATTTTTCTGATCTGTCAATATAGACTTTTTACTGTTGTACAGTTTATAATATTATTTAAACAATGGATGGTTTTTTACAAAGATTTCTGGCGGAAGAATACAAAATTCCTACAATGAGGCCCGTTCCAGATAGAAGTGTGATTGATAACATTATTAAAACTCACCCGAATGGTGCCCCAGTATTTCGAGCTAACGCGGTATGTACCTGACGCAGCAACATTATTTAACGAGTTTCTAAACTAATTAGCTTGTTATGGTTTTAAAGGTTAAAAAAAATAAACTGAGAGCTGATTTGAAATATCGCGCGTCTCTGGCTAAACAAAAAATCACGAAAGAAGCCTTGGCATCTCCGAAAATTCCAAATATCGGCGATGAAGATGATTGCATGGTTTATCTTCGCAAATGCGCGGATAAAATAATAACAGTGCCTTTTCTGAACTCTTGGAAAGACGATATTATGAAGCGCATAGATAAAAGGCTGACGACGAGCTACCCCAAACTGGTGGAAGCGAATTTCAATGAGGTAAGACGCATCTGGTACGACACAGTTCACGAATTAAGCGTTAAATCCATGGTTAGAGAATACCCCGGCGCAGAAAGAAAGATATACGTCGAGAAAGAATTCAAGTTTAAAGGAAAGACAGAATATTTCGAGGAATACCTAAGAATCAAAGCTGTCATGAAAGGGAAAGTCACCCGCGTTATATCAAACCCTTTTGTACGGTTGATCCACGAGTCAGCCTACACATTATTTCCAAATTATCTAATAGATATGGCTAAGCACAGAACCGACGAAGACATGACTCTAAGTGACTTAGAGAAGCGCGCAAATGAAGACATTCAAGCTGCTAATGCTACACTCTCAAAGAAGTGGTACACATCAATCCTATCGAAGTGGCTGATGAATACAAAATATTTCAATGGTCTAAAGGTAAAAGACAAACTGAGATTTCTAAAGTACATACCGAAGTTAATAAATTTTAAAGTAAGTGAATGTATTCGGGCTACTGTATTAAATATTATAGATTGCGTCGATCACTCTGACATACCAAAAATTGCATTTAATGTTACATTTCACCCTTCCACTGGCTTTAATCTAGATCCTTCGGTTAATGATGTTATTGAGTTATATGAGCAAATTATTCACAAAATTACGAATGGCATTGCACAAAATTTACCAAATATCGAACACTTTTTGAACGTTCCCACTGATTTAGACTCATTCAGCGTCGTTTTCAATGTAGATATTTTCAGAGAATGCATCACACATTTACGAGATTCTTTAAAGAAGGCTTTCGAGCCGATTTCTAATTACGTCGAAGGCTTAAACTCTAAATTTGTCGATTTATATGGCCCTGCGGCTGATGAGAGTTTCGAGACGTACAAGGCGGGCATTGGCGATTTTTACAAATCGAGGGAAATGATTTATTTTCTTCAGGATAACAAAGCCGAACTCTTGCACGTGCATCAAAGTGAGTTCTTCGATGTTGGTACGATAACTAAAACGAACATGATCGACAGTCTCAGAGAACGAGCGTCTGAGTTTATAGATGCCATTTTACACGGCATTTGCTTGCAGCACCAAGCCGAAAATAACAGCATTTGCGCTACTTTTGAAAATATATCGCAAAAGTTAACAGATCCTCTGACCACATCGATAGAGCTCGTCGAACGGGAGGCGTTTTGCACTTATGTGAAATCGGTATTAATGGAAGAATTAAAAGAAAGAGTCACGAATTCGATGCTAGTGTTAAGCAAACTGCTCGAATTGACACCAATTTCCGAAAGCCACGTCGAGTTAAATAATAGAACAGTGAAGTGGCTGAAAGATATTATACCAATTTTGGATGAAGGCGGATACCAGTATGAGGAGGCGAAAGCTATTGTGGACCTTAATTTGAAAGCTTCGGTTACAAAGTTTAACATGACTTTAGCGGGCATATTCCCTCTTTTGGTGACCCTGGACAACATGAATGATATTAACAGAACTTTTGAATATCTTTCCGATCTGCGTAAGCTGTACAAACAAGTAAAAAATTGCGAAGAACAATTGGAATGGATAAACAACGAAGAGAAAACTTTAAAATACCCGATTTCGGAATTTCCAAATTTAGGGGAATTAAAGCAATACATTTTCCCGTTTTATAATCTCGTATATTATGTCCATAAATGGCGAAGAAGTTACTACGTGTGGATAGATGGTGCGATTGATGATTTAGATCGCATAGTGGTGGAACAACAACACGAAGAGTATTATAAAGAATTTCTAAGATTGAATCGCGTTTACAAAACGGCACTAAGGCAACAGCAAATTGAAAAGAAAGAGCATAGATTTAAAGGTAATCCAGATGAACCTAAAATAGAAAATATGCCGTCGCCACTCAGTTTATGCAAACAAGCAGTCCAGGAGATAAAAGATTTCAGGCCGATAGTCCGCCTTTGCAACATAATGTGCAATCCAGCCCTTTACCAAAGGCACTGGGATGATATGTCTGCCAACGCAGGTGTCGACTTAACCCCCGATGCGGGAAGCACTCTAAGAAAATTTGCTCATCTTAATCTTTGGGACAAAATGGATGAATATGAAATCATAAGCATCGGCGCGACTAAAGAGCTTGCTTTGATTACTTCACTGAAACAAATGATGTCTGAATGGCAAGACGTCTGTTTCAAAACGAGTCTGTACAAAGAAAGCGGCATTCAAATTTTGAGCGCCCTCGATGACATTCAAATGCTTTTAGACGATCACATTTTGAAAACGATCGGTATGAGAGGCTCGGCTTTTGTGAAACCGTTCGCAGAGGAGGTGAAATCGTGGTACGAAACCCTCCTCAGAATTAACAGTTCTATCGAAGAATGGGGTAAAGTGCAAGCGCAGTGGCTTTATTTGTTGCCCATATTTTCGTCGAAAGATATCGTAATGCAGATGCCCGCGGAGGGAGCTCTATTCGTCGACGTGGACGGAACCTACAAAAGATATATGGGTAGTTTAAAAAACGAGCCACGCGTATTACAATCTGCCGGGGCCGTAGGATTGCTCGAAGCGATGATTGAGGCTAATAGTCATTTAGAAACTATAAACGAAGGCGTAACAAATTACTTAGAAAGAAAAAGACTTTATTTCCCGAGATTTTTCTTTTTATCGAATGATGAAATGCTGGAGATATTATCGGAAACGAAAGACCCTTTAAGGGTGCAGCCCCATTTGAAAAAATGTTTCGAAGGGATAAATAAATTAGTTTTCGATGCGGACCTTAACATAAGTTCCATGGTCAGCGCTGAAGGAGAAGTCGTTGATTTTTTGGGATCAGTTTCGACGGTTAAAGCTCGAGGATCGGTGGAGATATGGTTGCATCAGGTAGAAAAGGAAATGATTTCAGCTGTTCGCAGCGAAATCGAGCAATCGTATTTCGACTTTCCGCTGATAGAAAGGGAAGAGTGGGCGCAAAACTGGGAAGGGATGGTGGTGCTTTGCGTGTCTCAGATTTATTGGGCGATTGACATTACAAACTGTCTAGAAATGCATTCGTTAAAACAACTAATAAATTATCGCGACTTTTTAACTGAACAGTTGAAAAAATTAGTGCAATTAGTTCGGAATCCGAATTTGACAAGCTTGACCAATATCACGCTTAAAGCTCTCATTGTTATAGACGTGCACGCAAAAGACGTCGTCGAGGAATTAATTGACAAAACGGTTATTGAAGTCACGGATTTCAATTGGTTAGCTCAATTGCGTTATTACTGGGAAATAAACAACGTCAGCGTAAAAATCGTAAATGCCAGCGTAGATTTTGCTTATGAATATCTTGGAAATACTGATCGACTAGTTATAACGCCGCTCACTGATCGGTGCTATAGAACGTTGGTGGGGGCTTTTATTCTGCATTTGAATGGAGCGCCGGAAGGCCCTGCAGGCACTGGCAAGACGGAAACCACCAAAGATCTGGCTAAAGCCCTTGCAGTGCAGTGCATCGTGTTTAATTGCTCGGACGGCCTCGACTACATAGCGATGGGGAAGTTCTTCAAAGGGATCGCCTCATCCGGCGCTTGGGCTTGTTTCGACGAATTCAACCGAATCGATGTGGAGGTTTTGTCGGTGATAGCGCAGCAGATCTTATGTATCATCCAAGCCGTGCGAAGGGATGCGGTCAATTTCATTTTCGAAGGAACGGAACTCACTTTAAACAAACGCTGCTACGTGAGCATAACCATGAACCCCGGTTACGCGGGCCGATCCGAGCTTCCCGATAACTTGAAAGTTTTATTCAGACCGGTGGCCATGATGGTGCCGGATTATGCGATGATAGGCGAAATCTCGCTCTATTCGTTCGGTTTCGTAGATGCTCGTAAATTGTCCATAAAAATCATAACAACTTACAAACTCTGCTCTGAACAATTATCCTCTCAAAATCATTACGATTACGGAATGCGAGCTGTTAAGACAGTTTTGCAGGCGGCCGGAAATAACAAGCGGAGCTTTCCAAATGAAGATGAGAGCGTACTATTGTTACGATCGATAATCGACGTGAATTTAGCGAAATTTCTTTCGTTCGATATTCCTCTTTTCGAGGGTATTATTTCAGATTTATTTCCGGGAATAACATTGCCGAAACCTGACTACGATCACTTTTTGGACGCCGCCCGCGTGGTGTGTCGCGAATCAAATCTGCAGGCGACCGAAACGGTTTTATTAAAAGTGATACAGACTTATGAAATGATGATCGTGCGACATGGTTTCATGTTAGTGGGTAATTCCTTCTCTGGAAAATCGTCGACTCTTTATATTTTATCAAAAGCATTAACTCTTTTGAACAGCAAAGGTTTAGATTATGTAGCTGCTCAGTATTGCGTTGTAAACCCAAAAGCAGTCACACTGAACCATTTATATGGAGCTTTCGATCCCGTCTCATACGAATGGACCGATGGGATCATTCCTTACATATTCAGAGAATACGCAATGGATGAAAGTCCAGACCGAAAATGGGTTGTATTCGATGGACCAGTAGACGCTGTATGGATAGAAAGCATGAATACAGTCTTGGACGATAATAAAAAGTTATGTTTAATATCCGGAGAAGTTATATCTATGTCGCATTCAATGTCTATGGTGTTCGAAGTGATGGATTTGTCTCAAGCTTCTCCGGCGACAGTGTCTAGATGCGGTATGATTTATATGGAGTCGTCGTCCCTCGGCTATAGACCATTCTGTATATCCTGGATCAATACATGCAACATTGAATGGATTAACGGCAACGAAGAACTTTTATTGGATTTGTGCGATTTATTTCTTGCTAAAACGTTGCAATTCGTTCGCAAAGAATGTTTACAACTAGCTTCGGGCGGAGAGATTAACTTAGTGATTTGCACGCTTAGGTTGACGCAAATGCTGATGGATGACGCCATAGACACAGAACCCAACACCGTAGAAACTGTTCGTTGGATACAAGCTTCCTTTATTTTTGGAATTATTTGGGGCGTTGGGGGTATTTTGGATTCAGAATCTAGAAATAAATTTGATGATTTCGTTAGAAATATTGTCACTGACGATACGAATGAAATCAATCTCTTCCTTCCCGAATCTTATATTTATGAAAATTGTTACGTATACAAATCTAAAGGATACTGGAGAAGTTGGGCCGAAATAGCGAAACAATTGAATGTAATTGAAGAGAAAAGTCTTCAACAAACCTACATTCCGACCGCCGAATCCGTTAAATATACATTTCTCCTCGATTTCCACATCAAAAACAAGTATCCATTTTTAATAATCGGACCGACAGGAACCGGAAAAACGTTTTACGTTCAGAATTTCCTAATGACAAATTTATCAATGGAAAAATACGAACCGGCGTTCGTAACATTCACTACTACTACAACCGCCAAACAAACGCAAGAGCTGGTTATTAGTAAATTATACAGGAGAAAACGAGGAGTGTATGGCCCGAGCAAAGGAACATTTGCAGTTATATTTATAGACGACTTAAACATGCCGATAAAGGAAGAGTATGGCGCGCAGCCTGCCATTGAATTGTTGAGGCTCTACCTGGATCAAACCTTTTGGTACGATTTAAAAAGCACGTCTAAACTATTTCTTGTCGATTTAATGTTTATCGGGGCGATGGGTGTACCAGGAGGAAGTCGTCAATTTATAACTGAACGATTGTTAAGTCATTTCAGTATGTTTTCAATCAATTCCTTTTCTTCTGAGAGCATAATTAAAATTTTTACAAACATTTTACAAATCGGCATGACGCGAAAGGAAATTAGATCAGAATTTATTCAGTTAGCCCCGAGAATGGTCGCTGCTACGATGGATTTCTATTCATCCGTGAGCCTAGAACTTCGCCCTACGCCTCATAAATCTCATTACATATTTAATTTGAGGGATTTTGCAAGAGTAATGCAAGGATGTTCTTTGATCAAGGGCGAATCGATAGTCCACAAATATACAATCGTTAGATTATGGATCCACGAAATAGTCAGAGTATTTTACGATCGCTTAGTGGATGAAGACGATAGACAGATAGTGTTTCAATTAATACAACGATGTTTAAAAGAGCACTTTAGGGAGTCGACCGAAATGGTTATGGAAAACTATCGCAATAAGAACGGGATGATATCAAAAGAATGCCTCACATATCTTATGTTTGGCACTTACTTGGACACTGATAATGAAGGTGATAATAAGAATTACGATGAGTTGCAAACGTTAGGACAGCTATTCGACGCTGCGACCGCAGTGCTGGAAGAGTATAACTCCACGCACAAAAGCAAGTTAAGCGTCGTTCTGTTCGATTATGCGCTTGTGCACTTGTCGAAAATATGTCGCCTGTTATTGATGCCTTCGAGCAGCGGATTACTGGTGGGCGTCGGCGGATCCGGCAAACAATCTCTAACCAAACTTTCCGCAGCGATGTGCGGAGCAAATCTCTACCAACCCGAAATTACACAAATGTATAGTACTCGCAGTTGGCACGACGACATTAAAATTGTCCTGAAAGAAGCCGGAGGTTTAGCAAAACACACGGCATTTTTATTCAGCGAGGGACAAATCAAATACGAAACGTTTTTGCAAAATTTAGACAGCTTGTTGAACTCCGGCGAAGTGCCCAATTTATTCGGCGTGGATGAGAGGCAAGAAATTCTGGAAATGGTCCGACTGGACGCTCAAGGGGGGAATAGAAACTTAGATGTGTCGCCTTTGCGAGTGTTTTCCTTTTTCGTCGGACGGTGTAAAGAAAAGCTCCACCTCATTTTATGCTTCAGCCCCACTGGGAGCGCATTCCGCAGTCGGCTGTACGTTTATCCGTCCTTTGTCAACTGTTGCACGATCGATTGGTTCGATAGCTGGCCCGAAGAAGCTCTTGAAAAAGTGGCCCGATTTTATATGGAAACCGTTCTATTGTCCGACCAAGTAAAAACTTGTGCTGTCAATATTTTAAAAAGATTTCACGTCGATGCCCTTTCGCTTTCCACGCAATTTTTCGAAGAATTCCGGCGTAAGACTTACATAACATCCGCGTCGTATCTCGATCTGATTCGATCTTTCAATTCATTAACAATTAAAAAGCAGACAGAAATAAAAGAAGCGCATTTTAGGTATACGAATGGTTTGGATAAACTGAGAATGGCGGCAGAAGCCGTAGCTATAATGCAAGCCGAACTAGAAGAACTGAAGCCTCGGTTAATTGTCACGGCTGAAAAGTCGGTTAAAATGGCCCTAGAGATTGAAACGGAAACTGTGGAGGCGGACAGAGCAGCGGCGCAGGTGAAAGACGACGAAAAAGTAGCCAACGTTCAAGCGGCTGCGGCCCAAGAGCTCAAATCCGAATGCGAAGCGGATTTAGCTTTGGCTCTACCTATTTTAGAAGAGGCAATCAATGCATTAAATACTTTAAAACCAGCAGATATTGGATTGGTGAAATCGATGAAAAATCCACCTGCTGCAATCAAACTCGTCATGGCAGCCATTTGTGTGATGTTGAACGTAAAACCTGCTAAAGTGCCTGACCCTAACAACACAGGAAAAAAAATGCTTGACTTTTGGGGGCCGAGCCAGCGACTATTGGGCGACATAAATTTTCTAGTAAATCTAAAAGAATTCGATAAAGATAACATATCGACTGAAATAATGCAGAAAATACGGAAGGAATATTTATTTAATCCTTCTTTCAAACCGCACATTATTAAGAAGGCTTCTACGGCCGCTGAAGGGTTGTGCAAATGGATAATTGCAATCGATATGTATGACGAAGTCGCCAAAGTAGTAGGCCCTAAAAAAGCAAAGTTGAAAAGCGCTGAACAAGAACTGGCTCAGACCGAAAGAATCTTAAACGAAAAAGTGATGCTGGTCGAGGCTTTAGAATTAAAAGTGCTTAATCTAAAATTGGCTCTTGATGAAGCGAACAGGAATAAAAGAGAATTAGAGATGTCTGTTGAGCTTTGTGTTGATAAATTAACACGTGCAGAAAAATTAATCGGAGGCTTGGGCGGCGAGCGAACCAGATGGACCGATGTGGCGAACGCGCTGCAAGCCTCCTACGATAGTTTAGCGGGGGATTTGTTACTTTCTAGCGGCATAATAGCTTATCTGGCTCCTTTTACGATGCCGTTTCGCACAAAAGTTATTAAAGATTGGCAAAATTTTATAACAAATCAAGGCATTTTGATGTCGACAAATTATATATTTAGGATTGTTCTCGGATCAGATTTAAAAATCCATAATTGGTACGTTAACGGACTTCCCCGTGATGTGTTTTCAACGGACAATGCGATAATTCAAAACAATTCGATTAGGTGGTCGCTGCTTATAGATCCACAGGGACAGGCAAACGATTGGATCAAAAGCATGGAGAAATCAAATGATTTGCAAATTATGACTTTTGCAACCGGAAATTATATGAAGATCTTAGAGACGTGTTTAGAACATGGTAAACCAGCTCTAATAGAAAGCGTACAAGAAGACTTGGAGACGCCGTTGGATCCGATTTTATACAGGAATACGTTTAAACAAGATAACAGAGATTTTTTAGCGATAGGGGATAACGTATTTGAGTACAATCCACGCTTTCGCCTGTACATGACGACTAAATTAAGAAATCCACATTATTTACCAGAAGTCTTCAATAAAGTTACCATTATAAATTTCGCTTTAACGTTAGAAGGATTACAGGATCAGCTTTTAGGCATCGTCGTAACTAAAGAGAGGGCAGATCTGCAGGCTAAAAAAGAAACTTTGGTGATTCAAAGTGCAGAAAATAAAACTGCACTCCAGAATCTCGAAAACAAAATACTGCAGACCCTTCAACATACAGAAGGCGATATATTAGAAGACGAAAATGCTATTCAAATTCTTGATTCTTCCAAGTTATTAGCGGTGGATGTAACGAAGAAACAAGTTGTTATTCATCAGACTGAAGAAGCCATTGAAAATTTTCGACTCGGATACAAGCCTATCGCGACTTATTCTGGAGTCCTTTATTATTGTGTAACGGAATTGCCCAGCATTGACCCTATGTATCAATATTCTTTAACGTGGTTTATCAATTTGTATATTTATTCTATAGAAACGGCCAATAAATCGAATGATTTACAAAAACGGCTCAATTCCTTGCGGGAAGCGTTTACTTATAATTTATATTCGAACGTGTGCCGGTCTTTGTTTGAGAAGGACAAAACTATGTTTTCGTTTATTGTGTGCACAAAATTGCAGATGGCGTCAAATGAAATTGATTACGCCGAATTAATGTTTCTTTTGAGCGGCGGAACGACTGGCGACAATTCCACGGCCAACGCAATCGAATGGCTGACGGAGCGTTCTTGGGACGAGGCCTGTCGCCTAAGCGCTTTCGGCGCATTCAACAATTTCAATGTGTCGCTGCAAAAAAACGATTCCCAATGGAAAGTCATATACGACTCGATGCAGCCGCATCGCCTAACCTTTCCTCTTCCTTGGCAAACGAATCTAACCGATTTTCAAAAACTTTTAGTTTGGCGAATCATCCGACCCGATAAGCTCAGAGAAGCTATCAAGTTGTATGTTGAAAAATCAATGGGTGTCAAATTTGTAACTCCTCCGCCGTTCGATATTGCTAAATCTTTCGCCAACAGCGACTGTTTGACTCCATTAATATTTTTATTATCGCCCGGGGCCGATCCGATGGCGGTTTTATCCAAATTTTGCGAAAAAATGGGTTACAGCACTAAATTTATGTCAATATCGCTCGGTCAGGGACAAGGCCCGATCGCTCAAGCGATGCTCAGTCAGGCGCAGACTGAAGGGTGTTGGATTTGTATGCAGAATTGCCATCTCTGCATGTCGTGGATGCCGACATTAGAAAAACTCGTCTCGTCCTTCGACCTCACCAACACGGATTTGAGCTTTAGATTGTGGCTCACCAGTTACCCATCTGAGAAATTCCCTCAGACGATATTGCAGAACGGCATCAAGATGACGAACGAACCGCCGACGGGCCTCCGGCGCAGCCTACTCAGATCCTACACGTCGGAACCGGTCAAAGACCCGCAATTTTATGAAGGCTGTCCTTCGAAAGAGAAGGCGTTCGTGCGACTGATGTACGCGCTGTCTTTCTTTCACGCGTTAGTTCAAGAAAGGCGGAACTTCGGGCCGCTGGGTTGGAACATTCAATACGGATTCAACGAAACGGATTTTCAAATATCTATAACGCAACTTCAAATGTTTTTAAATCAATATGATGAAATTCAATTCACCGCCATTAAATATTTGATCGGTGAGTGCAATTACGGCGGCAGAGTGACCGATGCATGGGATCGCAGACTTATCGTAACCATTTTACAAGATTTTATGAACGCTGATATCGTTTCTGATTTAAAATACGCGTTCTACCCGAGCTACGGATTGCCAAAACGATACGGCTACGGAGATTATTTGAATCACATTGAAAGCGTTCCTCTTAACCCACCTCCTGACGTATATGGACTGCATATGAATGCTGGAATCGTGCGAGATCACGCATCGTCCATGTCTCTATTATATTCTTTACTTTTGGTCGAAGGAGGCGGCAGTAAAATTGAAGGCAGCGACAACGACGACATTTTAATTAATATCTCCACCGATATTATTTCTAAAATCCCTAAACCGTTTATTATAGATAAAGTCTCAGAAAAATACCCAGTCGATTACAATGAATCCATGAATACTGTTTTGGTTCAGGAGATGCAGCGCTTCAATAAGCTCACAACTGTAATATTAAAATCGGCAGACGATATTATAAAAGCTGTCAAAGGCCAAATAGTCATGTCTCAAACGTTACAACTGATCATTAGTGCGATTTTAATAGGAAAAATTCCAGGAGAGTGGCTTAAAGTCTCTTACCCCAGTCTAAAACCGTTTTCTAGCTATTTAGCCGACCTTTGCGACAGATTAGTCGTTTTCCAAAATTGGTTCGATAAGGGGAAGCCGGGTAGTTTTTGGCTATCTGGATTTTTCTTTACGCAAGCGTTTCTCACGGGGGGAATGCAGAATTACGCCAGATTTCACAAGATCCCCATTGATTTATTGACGTTCGATAATAAGGTGCTGAATACAATTTACGAAACAGAGCCCCCTGCGGACGGAATGTTTGTTTATGGGTTGTTCATCGATGGTGCCCGGTGGGATAGAACTACGAAAAATATTGCTGAACAATATCCAAAAATTTTAAACGACGCTTTGCCCTTAATATGGCTAAAGCCCATTGAAAGTATCATTTTTTCCGAAGGATCTAGATATAAATGTCCGTTGTATAAAACGTTAGAACGAAAAGGCGTCCTCGCCACTACCGGCCATTCTTCTAACTATGTACTTCCTATTATGTTACCGTCTGATAAACCTGTTTCGCATTGGATCAAACGGAGCGTGGCTGCAATTTTGCAATTGAGTGATTAGAGTATTGTATTGTAAATGTCGCTTTTTAATAAATAAAAAAAACTTTTTGTGTAATGGTCGTTTTATTTGTCTTGTATTATTTGATGATACGATCTCGAATTTAAGGGCGAATCAGATTCGTCTGTAAACCTCCTGAATACTATTTCGAAAAAATAAATATATAAATGAATAAATAAAACGGTTTTCCAGACTAACCTTACGATGGGGCTCAATGGCTCTACAAACTGTCGATCAATCACCGGCAGATTCTGTGTCATCATCGTCAGCCCTAGAGAGGTACTCGAGATTATGAATCGCTTAATAACGTCATAATCCCATTAGCACAAAATATAGCTACGTGTTTATTAGACAGTTTTTAAAGCTATAAAAAATATTATTATTACTCTAAAATATAAACATATTATTATACAGAAATAAAAATGTTTTACACTTACATAAACAATTAAAAAAAAAATATTACTACATTTGTCAAGTAAATATATCAAATAGAATTAAAAACACAAGTACTGTTTTTTTAAATATTTTTATTGCGGTTTTTAATGAAATATTTGTGGTTTATGTATTTATCCATATAGATACATGTATATTTCCGGAATGTGCTCAATCAGACCTTTCATTTGACTCTAAACACGATTTATATTTATGTTAATTTATTGACGTTTGGACATTTAGACAACTAGGGTAGACCGGGGACAAATGATACAGGGGACAGTTAAAACAAAGCCGTTTTCTCAGTTCCTATGATAGCTATCAATGTGTGAGTGCCAACAGATTATACCTCTATAGGGCCCCGTATAACCTCTAGTTAGTCGCCGACGTCGGATTGTGCAAACGCCTACAGGGAGCCGACAAAATTTCACGACCCCAAATGTAAGTTTTACGTAACATTTCAATCAACTTATTTTTCATGATGGATGTAATGATGTTCACTTTTGCCTTACCTATCATGTACCTTTGGGTCTTGAGATTCTTTTGTGTATTATTTTGTCTGGATATGTGCTATGTAGTTCAGAATAAATTGTTTTTTTGGAAAAAAGTGTCGCCGGGGACGATTGATACAATATTGAAGGGGACAATTGATACGTATCAATTGACCCCGTGTATCAACTGTCCCCGTTGACGATTCATTATCCAGTATTGTCAGTTTTATGATTGTCATGACTAATTAGTCTTCATGACGACATAATTTTGATTTATATGGTACAGCGCCCCTCTATGATCTGTTGTTATCGTTAATATGATAGCCATCTCCTTTTTCACATATCATAATTAATATCTCAATAATACGTATTTCGGCAAGAACCAAAAATAAAATCGCCTAATGTCCGGTGAAGAAATGACCAACTGACAACGTCTCAAATGAATTCCTCTGTCTCTAATTCTCCTATCATAACTGCGGACGTTTTTCAAACAATTATGTCAATGGACGTGGACCGTTGTGATAAAAGTGATCATGAAGGATTTATATCAGCAAACATGGAGTCATTATTTGTATCAGCCGATTCTCTAGTGCTAGAGGAGGCTATTAG
Organism: Micropterix aruncella; assembly: GCA_944548615.1. NCBI lineage: Eukaryota > Metazoa > Arthropoda > Insecta > Lepidoptera > Micropterigidae > Micropterix > Micropterix aruncella. The sequence continues at coordinate 19,727,243 of OX155953.1, forward strand.
AAACTTAGAAGCCACTGAAGACCTTATAGACCCGCTAAGTGTTAAGGATACCATTGGTGATATTTCTCGAAAGCACACATTTTCGGAATACGTGGATAAATATCCAGCTGCGAAAAGAGAAATAACACCTAATCTAAGTCCCAGAAAGACCGATAATATTTCTAAAGCTTTCAAAAAGCCATACCCACATTTTCCTGACGAAATACCTGGCACTTCCACGTCCTTTACAAAAAGACGTCAACTACCTTTGGTACAAGACTCACCCATATTTGACCTGGAAGCAATCCAACCATTTCCTAAAGCTCCACCACGAAAAGATACAGTCAAAGGCCGAAAAAAAAGGAAATCAGCTATTTACACTGACACACCTGAAAAGGATCAAATACAAAAAGAGACTGATGAAAGTAATAAAAGAAAAGCAGCAAAAAGAGCAAAAATTAATTTAAACATAAAAGACAAGAAAAAAAACTAGCAGTAGCTGAAAAAAGAGGAAAATCTCAGGAAACCAAAAATAAACGAAAATTACAAAGTTCAGCCAATATAAGTGACAAAGATGTAGAAGAATATTTTTGTTTGGTATGTGGTGAATCATATTCGTCAAGTAAGCCAAATGAAACTTGGATACAATGCACTGCATGTAATTTATGGGCACACGAGGAATGTACGCCTCAAGATGGAGGGGGATACGTTTGCCAAAACTGTGACTCAGACTAATTTACTTAATTATATGTATTATAATTCCGGGTAACGTAAGATTTGTAATACTCTTGTACATTTGTGATACTCATGTACAACCAAAATATTTGGTGAAGTTAGTTTTTTTATTCTTGTTACAATACCTATATGTATGTATATAACGTTGACTGAACTAAATTAATAATGTCAATTTTGATCTCGATTAAAATAAGTAAGTTACTTATGCCTATGTTCTAAGTTTGGTTTTTGTTTAATCTTGTTTAAGAATTTGTTGACATTTTAGATATATTTTAGATGTATCTTGCCGTGCGCCTTTCACAGCGTTTACCTCGCATCGTCTGTACATGGCTTTATGATTATGATTTAGAATAGAGTAATTATAAGGTTAATTTTTAACCCCGAAATAAGGAGTATTTTAGACCAAAATATTTGGTGAAGTTAGTTTTTTAATTCTTGTTACAATATCTATATGTAGGTTTATAACGTTGACTAAACTAGAATTTTGATCTCGATTAAAATTAGGAAGTTACTTATGCCTAAGTTCTAAGTTTGGTTTTCGTTTAATTTTGTTTAAAAGTTAGTTTTTTTAAATGTATTTTATATGTATCTTGCCGTGCACCTGTCACAGCGTTTTCCTGGCATCGTCTGTACATGGCTTTATGATTATAATTTAGAATAAAGTATTTATTAAGTTTATTTTTAACCCCGAAATGATTAGTGTTTTAAACCAACATATTTGGTGAAGTTATATTCTTGTTACAATACATACCTATATGTAGGTTTGTAACGTTGACTGACCAAGATTAAGAATGTTAATTTTGATCTCGATAAAAAAAAGGAAATTACTAACGCCTAAGTTTTAAGTTTTCGTTTAATCTTGTTTAACAATTTGTTGACATTTTAGATGTATCTTGCCATGCGCCTTTCACAGCGTTTGCTTCGCATCGTCAGTACGTGGCTTTATGGCTATGATTTATAAAGTAATTATTAAGTTTATTGGTAGCCCCGAAATGAGGAGTGTTTTAAACCAAAATATTTGATGAATTAGTTTTTTATTCTTGTTAGAATACATACATGTAGGTGTATAATGTTGACTGAACTAAAAAGAATGTTTGTTATGATCTCGATTAAAATAGAAATGTTAAATATATATGTACATTATATCTAATAAAAATGATCCCGAACAGTTTGACTAGTTTTATTCGTAAATACCAAAGTGACTTTTAATGTTTATTATTAGGAAAATAGTAGTTAAAAACTGATGGGGACAGTTGAAACATGGGGACGGTTGATACAAACTTATTTTCATACAATTTCTTACTTTTAGTTTTCATTAACTATTTTGGATTTGCTTGCTTAATTTACAAAAAGAAAACTTGAATTATACTTGTTTCTTTAAGATTCGTCACTTTGTTTTCATTATAATGTTATAGGACTTATATATAAAATTTTAGAGGATGATTTATATAATGAATTTTTCAGATATTCGCACCTAAATATTCTATTTCTTTTCATATCTGAGTTAAAAAGCATAAAATTATCTATCTATTACCGTTAAAAAATAGTCTTTCATGGAACAAAATGTATGTTTTTTCATCGGCTGAAATTATGTATCATTTGTCCCCGGGTATGGGACAATTGATACAATCTACCATGGTCTCTTTTCTGGTCTACAGTCGTTGAAGTATTTGACTTTAATTAAAATTGATTATTGAATTAGATAGCTGAATAAATTGTCTATTCAATCATATTGATACATCTATCTAGAGTTTAATACTTTAGGCAATAATCACCTAAAAGTAAAAAGTGATCCAACTGTCCCCGGTCTCCCCTACTTACTTGATATTTGTCAGTTAAGGTACCACCATATGACACTCGGGATGACATAAAGATTCTAACAATACCACACATTTCTAAATCGGTTCGAGCGTTTAGAAGTTATAGTGGAATAAAGAAACGGAACACATACATGGAAGAACCCTGAACAAATTACACTCCTTTTCTGTTAGGCAGTCGTGAAAAAACGAGATTCTTTGGCTGTATAATAAGGTTGTTTTATTTAACTGTCATTTGTTTTTCTCATAGTGACATCATATTAACCACTCTACCTTGAGGTTTATATTCAGAAAGTAGGTAAATCCTTGCTTTTTTTACAATAGATTTCTCAATAATATTACTTCTTTAAAATATACCAGACAAAATATATAGCGGTTTATATAAGTTATTTTTATATAGCGGTTTTATATAAATTTGAAATGCATATTTTTTATTAATTTGTTTTTTTTCTATATGATAATATTGCGGACGTATCACGTACTACCTACGTTCGTATAGGTAGGGCGGTTAAAAAATGCGGTTCTGCATTACTATAGATTTTACTCGGGAAACTTATCACTGAATGATTTTCGACGATTTAAAATGTAATTTGACAGCACAGCAGAGCCTCGATTGGGTACTCCTTTGGGGTACTTACGTTAAACCCTCTATGCTGTGGTACCTACAAGCACAGAGGGTAATAAAATGGAAAACGGGAGTGCGAAGGCGGGCTGTGGGAATGCTTTCACCGAATAGAAAGAGATAGGGGCATATCACTGATCATATAAATAGGGGCATATCACGGACATATGAGACTCCCGGGGCACTATAGGCAGCTGTCTCATTCTATTCGGCTGACGCATTCTCAGGCTGGTCACGGGGTCTAGTAGTTATACGGGTACGAGGCGGCACACGGAACACACGACCTGAGAGCTGTCGTCACCAAAACGCGGTCCACGGAACGCGCAGGTCGTCGCACAGTGGACCGCAATTTGAGGGACTTACGTGGGAGGAACCAACGTTATTTTTTCGCTGTTTTCTTTATGCAGAGTTGCAACTTTATGCATACGTTCAATATACAGAATGATAGTAGAGTACACAAGGATTAAAACAAAAAAGGTTTCAAAGCGGGATCGATCAGGACAAAACAGGAATTCAGTCTGATTCGTCCCATCCAAAAAATCTGAAAATATTTTTTTCTGTCCAAATTATTAAGTTTATGAAAAAATCACTAAGGGTAACTATTGTTAAGGTTAATAAGGTATATCGATCTGAATAAAGAATATAGTTAAAAAAGAAAGTTTGTTCTAAGTCCTTCAAATTACAGTTTCCACTGTGCGTCGGTCAACTTTTAACTAGATGGCGTTGCCATACCAACTAACATTTACCTACTGATTATTTATTTAATAATTCAATTGTGATCCTATAATACATGTAAAAATAATGTGGCTATATTGAACGTGATAGCGTATTTGTGTGGCTAGGAAGTTTGATAAGGCTTCTAGAATAGAAAATCGAAGCAATTTAGGTACCTACCATTTTCATAACTAAGAACTGAAGCACGCTAACAATATGGGAAATCTAGACTATAATACCAGTACGAAATGCGTCTGTTCATTTTAATTACTGGGAACTATGAGGGCGCCAACAGCATAGAAAATCTAGGACATTTACCTGTACGGGGTGCGCTAATTTATTTTCATAACTATGGACATGTAGAACACCGATATAATAGAAAATCTAAGAAAGTTATCAGTACTGTATGCGATCGCTTATTTTCATGACTAGGAATACGTTCCTAGTGCGGTCGTTAATAAAAAGCATGATAAACAGTTTTTAGCATTTTGGAATTCAGAATATTCCTCAGTTCTTTGAAAATATATCAAAGGATTCGCACCTTCGTAGTCACGTTATGTAGGTATATGAGAGTCCCACTGGAGAAAGCAATCTAGAGTGATGCCTAGATATTTCCAAGACATTTCTCTTTGCTGGGGCTGATAGTTACAAGCCTCTACGCTATCGCATTCGTGTATTACAATAGTACGATAGGTACAAAACCATCACAACACAAAAATACAACATTTAGGCACATATGCTATTATAGATAGGTTTTATAGGGGGCATTTTAGCTTATTATAGGGGGCATTTTAGAATACACATTATAGCCCAGTCAAATTAGGGTTTCACTTCGGAATGAGAGATAATAAGCTGGAAACTTGTATACACCTTCATTTTGGCGTTCTATAAGTTGTCTCGAAAGTCTCATAAAATCTCGTGTCTTCGTCGTAAGTTATTCAAGGTCAAAGGTCACCAAAATTGGTTTTTCGCGATTATCTAGGTTGCTATAGCTCCAATGGTTTTAACATCTACAATAAAAATTGTAGAACATAAAATTTGCGACAAATTTTGTACCAAACATTTTTTTATGCGCTCAACCGTTTTTGAGATAGAGGGCGGAGAGCGCGCAGCGCTCAGCCATACATATCAGCCATACAGCCAACTGTGAATCTCGGTGAATAATGCCCTGAATAAAGTTATTAAATCATTAAATTATGATTAACAACGAATAATTTGCATTATTAATTAGATAGGTACATGTTATTTAATAACATTTTCCATTGTAATATCTAATATATTAATTTAATATTGCTTACCTACTTTGTGTAATTCAAAACACATTAATGAAATACTAATTGTATATTAATTTATTTAAAGTTTTTATTGAAATATTCTATTGAAAGATTTTAGGAGTAACCACTAGCGTGAAAATACGGCGAGGCTTATTTTCAGTAGATGGTGTTCGATTCAAGAAATAAGTATAGCAAACGGTATGGTACTTTGCTTTAGCTGCGACCAAGTCATACTCATAAAGTACACGATCTTTGACTTATTCTCCTAAGGAATCCATTTGTTTTTCTGCTCTTTTGATGACATTATCTTTAAATTCCAGAGTACTTAAGTTACTGATCGTGCGTCGGTACTTTTCTTTTTTTCTTGACTCTGCTGCTCCATCAGCTGTTTGGCCACATAATAAACACAGTTTATTGAAATCAAACACTTCATTCCTTTTTTTACGAAATACACTGGATGATGGTAAAGGTTTACCTTCTTCTAGGCGTCGTTTTGATGTTGCTATGGATTTTTACTAATTTATACTTTTCGACACTCAACATGCACAATCAGAGAGGTTAAAGTATTTAAGAAAGCTATGAGACACCATTTCTTTCAATACTTGCAGTTTGTCAAGTTTTCAAGCCACGCACTTCATTAACAGAATCACCTTCTAAAAGTGACTTCTCACAAATCAGACACAAATCAGCCATAATTTTTAAAATTGTACGTTCGTCGTTGCCGAGATCTAAACGAACCAAAGGAACATCTGTCTCAATATCTAATTATAAATAAAGAAAGTCGTATTATTAGGGTACTGCATTCTCAGGTATAGATTTCATAGAAAAAGGTCGTATTATAGGGATCCGCCTTGCCAGGTATAAACCTAATAGAAAAATAAGTATTTAAGGGTTTACACATTTAAAGGCAAAATATTTAATTACTTTTCTACTTAAAATCTATTTTAAATAAATAATTATATAATATTAAAATACATAATAAGTATTTTATTTAATGAGTTTTTAATAACACAAAGTAGGTAGTTAAGTACCTACTATTAAATGAATATTTTAGATATAAGTAAAATGTTATTAAATACAATGTTTTAGCTTATAAATAATACAAATTATTCATTGCTAGTAATATTTAAATGATTTAATAACTTTATAAACGCGGTAACTTTATCAGTATTATTCACCGAGATTCACATTTGACCTTGCATTACAGTATGTATGACTAAGCGCTGCGCGCTCTCCGCCCTCTATCTCAAAAACGGTTGAGCACATAAAAAATGCTTCATACAAAATTTTTCGCAAATCGTATGGTCTACATTTTTTAACATAGATGCTAACATCATTGGAGCTATAGAAACCTAGATAATCGCGAAAAACCAATTTTGATGACCTTTGACCTTGAATAACTTTCGACGCAGACACGAGATTTTATGAGACTTTTGGGACAACTTATAGAACACCGAAATAAAGGTGTATACGAGTTTCCAGCTTATTATCTCTCATTCCGAGATTTACCCCCATTTGTTGCTAAAGTGACTGCACTATTATGTGGACTGTACGGTCAACTTTATTGTTTTGTATAATTTCTCGGTGAACAAAGTATAAACTAATTTTAGTATATTTTTTCCGATATATCTATATTGCATTCCGCGCATTGCAATGCGTTAAGTTTAGGTGATAACTACCTATTTATATTGTTATCAAATTAATAAAGTATTATGTAGCAAGATACTTTAAAATAGGTACCTACCTATTTAGCTAACTATGACATTACATTCTATTAACAATCATCGCTGGATCGATCTTTATGCCGATAGATAGGTTTCGCTGTTTTCTTTATGCAGAGTTGCAACTTTATGCATAGGTACGTTCAATATGCAGAACGATAGTAAAGTACACAAGGATTAAGGCAAAAAAGGTTTCAAAGCTGGATCGATCAGGACACAACAGGAATTTAGTTCATTTTGATCGGTCCCATGCAAAAAATCAAAAAATATTATTTCTACCCAAAGTATAAAGTTTAGGAAAAAAACACAAAAGGCAGTTATTGTTAAGGTTAATAAGGTTTATTTATCGGCATAAAAATAACACAGACAAATGAAAGTTGGTTCCTGAGTCCCTCAAATTACTAAATCCGCTGTGCGGCAGCGCAGCATGGATATATTTGATAATAAACTATGTTTCGCATCATCAAGTTGGCAGCGCCGTTGGTTGTCATTCATTTGGCTTTATGTGATTTGAGGTTATGATAACAATAACTAGTTTCCGATTACTATAAATAATTGCGAATGCAAAATTGTTATTATCCAGACGCAAAGTGACAGCTGAAAATTCGTGAGCTAATTTGTTTTGTTTATTTTATAGTTTCTAGCTAATTTCAGACATATTTTCTACCGTCCGAATCAAATATTGCAGTATAGGTACCTCTTCTAGATTGTTGATTTTTTAACGTCACCAGACTATATTCACCACGCTGATTCCGAATCTGCAATAATATTTATTCGGTCTCAATAAATAAGCGAGATATAGGCATTCAAAAAAGCGCCAAACCCATACATTTCGGTAGTTTTTAAAAAAAATAATACATAACACCTATTTGGCGGTAGGTTAGGTTAGGTTAGGTTTTTTTAAACAACCTTAAAAACTGAGGTAAAAAAAAAATTTTTTTTTTTTTGTATGTAAATTTGGTTTTGAAAATTTACGCGTCCGAAGCTTTTTTCTTTCACATTTAGCATTACAATGATCTAACCTAGTAGTATTTCTTTGTTTTTTCGATTTCTGAGAAAGGTACCTATACTGCAATAATTCCAAATATTGTTTAGGTTATTTTTGAAATTTTCAGTTATTTTTCCTGTTTTCATGTATTTAAAAACTTCTAGATTCAATCATTTTAATGCTAAATCTGATAGGAAATAGCGCCGGACACGCAATATTTTAAAATTAAATTTACATTTAAAAAAACAACCTAACCTTAACCTACCGAAATGTAGGTGTTTGTTCAAATACCTATATTTTGGTTATTTATTTATGGTCGGCCCTGGCCCGGTGTAGCATAAATCATCCTTAAACCTGGTCGTAAATCATCATTAACGCGGGAAAAAACACATTTCTCACAAAATCATTGTTTCAGTTTAGTTTGAGCTTTCAAACTATAGGCTACGACGAGATGCTACAACACTACAGCAAGACGACGATCGGTGACATTTGCAATATGGCTCTGACCGGAGCAGAAGTAGTCCAAATTGTGATTTTACTTGGATTAGGGCAAAGTCAATGTTTAGTGGCAAGAACTCTGGCTGTGAGCCCTTCTACTATACAAAGAGTATACCGTCGCTATCTACAGACTAGTGCCTTTGAACGAAGGCGATGCTCTGGTTGGCGATGAGACGACCATTATATTGTGACGACGGGTCTCCGCAATCGCCACCATCCAGGGGGCATCCAGATTTGCCGCATCCAGATTTGCCGCAAGGCGATTTTGACAGCTAACTGACGTTTCCCGATTTGCTGCTTCCAGTTTTGCCGCATCTATTCTGTCGCTTCCAGATTCGCCGCATCCCAATTTGCCGCATTTTATTTCGCCGCGTTCAGATTCGCCGCGTCCCATTTTGCCGCAAATGAAGGATACTTAGGCCACGGTTACATGAAAAATATTTTTTCGAAAACGAACCGCTACATATTTTTTTTATTTCGATACATACCAAACCTAAACTAATTTCCTCAGTTTAAAACCGTATGTATCAAATATCAAAAGTAATTAATATTGGGACGAAATCATTAAAATATTCATAGGTTTTTTGACATGGCAATAAGTGGATCTCCTTTCGCTCACAAAAAGATACTACGCTATGGGGATGTTTTGAATAGGTTTATCGATATTTTTTCTGATAAGTTATATCATTACCTATGGTTTATTTTGGTGTCGCTTTAGTTTAATATGAATAAAATCACTTTCTTGACAATAGTTACTTATTTAAACGTAGTAGTTTTATTGTGTACAATAGAACCTTGATTACAGGTCAGGGGGTCGGGATCGGAGGGTTGAAAGTATATGGGAAATAGGCGGAAAATAGAAAACAGGAGCATGTAGAACCAACAAAATACCTAGGTATACCAACATTTTTACCTACTTATATACAACAGTCACGCTGAATCGTGTTGTGGTCGATATCGGCCAATTGGGCATCTAGGGGTTAAACGTCTCCTGGATTGGTAAGACGTCTCCTGGAGTAAACTTTCGATGATAGTTTGGCAGGGGAGAAAATTGCCACCTGGTGTCTTTAAGTAGCTTCCTATTTAGTGATCCACCGGATGCCGATAGGTTAATTAGCTTATTAGTAAACTTGATAGATTCCATAAAACATTAAGATGAATATGGGACTTCCCTTAAAATGGGTGGGGTTTCTCCTTCCGCCGCAGCGAATATAAGAAACAGTAGAAAATAGTCATATTCCCGAAATAACCTCAAAATTGATCTAGGAGAAAGCTAACTTGGCACATTGGGCCTGATAAAAAAAGCCCAGCCTTCTGTTTTATATGACTACTCCTTACATTTAAATCCCTTCATGACAATTATACCAATTTGCAAGCAAGGAACATAGTAAGTACATACCTACCTATTTTGTACAACAACCAACATTGTGTTTAAGGGGCTGAAAATTTAGTGCCGATCGGTAAGCTACCACTGATCGTTATCCGTGTTCTTTTATATTATTCAAAACTATTTGTAGTAAGACGTCTTTTTTGTTTCAATAAAAAATATTTTTATCGTTGTTATTATTAATGTATATTAATCTTATTAACCACATTCTTGAATTCGATACGAAATCTGAAACCAGTAAGATGTTATGTCTCTTAAAAATCGTTTTTATATGGTCCATTGTACCTACACAAAAATAAATAAACTCCTTCACTCGAACATACTCGTTCTGCTCGAACATATGTTTGACTGATATTATGTCCTTTGTATACATACCTATGTGTATTTATGAACGGAAGCCCGATCACAAAGGAACTTTTTTATCGTATAACATTATTGCTGATTGTTATTATAACCTCAAATCGGTGAATTAATTTTGACAGGTTGACATTTATAAAATTGTCGGAATTGCCATAATTCCAATCGTTCTGACAAAGCGTTGCAACAAATTCTGCATTGTGAAAACGCCGCTTTATCAACAATTGCATGGTGGCAACACCAAATCGACGTTTGACAGTTTTATGTTGCGGCAAATCTGGATGCGGCTGTTTGGGATTGTACTGGACGCGGCGTAGTGGGAAGCGGCAAATTGGGATGCGGCAAAACTGGAAGGTTCATTTTGCGGCGAATCTGGATGCGGCGAAACTGGAAGCGGCAAAATGGGATGCGGCAAATCTGTAGGGACCCACCATCCATACCATCATTTTCTATTGCGACCATTATATTGCGCGGCATTAGACCGATGCGTCATAGACCGATGCGTGACATGTATGGAGATGCTGATGCCACGCATTCGATTATGAAGCATTCGGACCATATGGTTTGAGTTCTTTATTGCATCCACCGACCACTGATGAATTTTCAGCTTTTCCGAAACACTTTAGGGGTACTAATTAAAATTACACCTTACGTAGTACTCCAGCGCCAGGTGTCCCGGATTCTAGCCTGCTGACTGTACCTCGGCATTCTATGGCCAAACTCTTGTCTAATCTGGCTCCTTAACTACTACTTTAACTCGGGGACGTCTGAGAACTACAACGTAGAACTTTCTGTTGACTGTCTAACCACGAGGGATGCTGATCTTAAATGAGCGAAAACTCCATGCCGACGGAGGCACAAAAGTGCAAAGAGCGAGCGATAGGCCCAACTGACTTGGCTTAGACTAAGCAATGTGGGGATCGTGGGTGAGGAAAACCGGCCGAGTGCCCCTCCGGTTCGTTTTACGCCCTTTCACCAATTTTATATATGAACTCTCCGGACAAACCTCACCACTCACATACAGTATCGTGCGAATTGATTGGAACATACAAAAACTGTAAACATAACAATCTATAACTAACAGTACTGTTTTTGTATGTTTATGTCCAATAAAGCACTTTTTGAAGAAAATACTCTTAATTCTGATTAATTCGCACGGTACTTTAGGACAAGGAGGAATAAGTGCTGTGAATCAAGCGCCTAGGTACTAAAAAGAAAAGGCTCTTGTAAATTAGACTTTTTATGATGATATACTACAAATAAAATCTTACTTTTCTTGGGAATATATATAGGTATAAATACACATACATAGACTTGTAAATACACACACCTATTAACTCCAGAATACCAACGAAGGCATTCTTGAACCCGGCATTTTTAGCCCAGGCCAGTTCAGTTAGGAGCTTCTCTGCATATTATAAAATGCGACAGTACCAACATTTTTGCTAGGAAACTTGATCCCACTAAAAATATGCTTACCCTTGGTCTGTTGGCGTTTCCCAGTGCCTGACACCAAATTAAGTGCGAAACTGACACCAAATTTAAATTTTTTCATTTGTTCGTTTTACCTGTTGGTAAAACTTCTCAAAAACGTAGAAATCACAACAACACAGTCTCGACTGTGAAAAGTCAGCGTAACGTGAATTCGTAAAAAAATAACTAATAACAAAAAAAAGACCTTCATATTATCTCAAAAATTCAAATTGGACTACTTTCAATCGAGTGTCATATGTAAATAGAGTTATCAAATAAATCCTAAATAATCGAAATACATACAGCCATCGCTCAAATAAGAGTAGCCATACTAGGAATAAATCTTCCAAAATGGCAGTTTGTAAAATTTTGTGAAAATATGAAAACAAACATGATAATGTGTGATCAATATAAAATGGCCATCTGTAACATCTGCAGTAACCTAAAGAGACAAGGAAGTTAACATTTATGCAGAATGTGTAAAGATGGGCTGAAAGAACTTCCAGGTCTTTGGAATCTGGCCGAGGAACTGACTGAAGAGGGGAAGACAATGAAATGGGAACAGCCCGCATATCTCAGTCATAACTAAAAAAGTAAACAGCCTAATATATTTCATTAAAAAACCTTTAATGAACTCCATAGTTAATGCTACAAAATGTCAGGTCATTGTAAGAATATGATTTCCAAATTTGGAATCTGTATTTTGTCAAGAATATTCAGTTGCTGGAAGGAGTGGAGATGTTTCACCAAAATTGCAATGGAACTGAGGTATAGGAAATAAAAGGAAAGACTTTCAATGTTGAAACTGCCCACACTACAGGACAGGCGAAAGCGTAGAGACCTGATTGAGACGTATAAGGTGCTATAAGGACATTATAGCTACAGTGACCTTCCTACCGGCTAGTTTACACTGATTCAGTTACTGACTTCAAACTCAAGACAAGTCAGTTCGGACTCGATACTACCATGTGTAATTTGTTTTTAAGTCAGTGCAGCACTGTCGCATCAATGCTGACTGATAGTCCCGCTATATATTGGGTCATATAGAAAGTCTCTGCGGTTTTTTGGTACATTTTTGAACAAATAAAATCTGTATTGAAAATCAATTTTAATCAAGTACATATTGACCATTATTATCTATGACCATTTGCTATTTTTTGGGTAGCTTCATAATTCCATCGGTCTTGAATTTCTGTGGTTAATCGTCGAAAAACTTGGCCAAATGATTTTCAGCGGCGCTTCGGTCGGCCAATTTTTTTCCCATCAACAGAGTTTTGCAGAGACCAAAACAAATGGTAGTCAGACGGTGTAAGGTTCGGGCTATAAGGTGGATGCATCAAAACTTCCCAACCAAGTTCAGTCAATTTGTTCCGAGTTATCAAAAATGTGTGAGGCCGCGCATTGTCATGATGGAACACAACTACCTTTCTGTTGGCCAATTTTGGTCGCTTTTTCTGGATTGTTTCGTTCAAACGGTCGAGTTGTGCGCGGTACAGGACTGAATTGATGGTTCCGCCAGTTCAGCTCATAATGGACAATTCCTTTCAATCCCACCAAACACTCAACATAACCTTCTTTGCTGTCAATCCAGGCTTTAAAGTCGTTTGTGGTAGGTCACCAGCCTTTGACCATAATAGCTTGCGTCTAATACTTTCGTATTCCACCCATTTTTCATTACCTGTAATGAATCACTTCAAAAATGGGTCGATTTCATTGCATTTCAGCAGCATTTCACTGATGGTAATTCGGTCAATCAAAATTCTTTCCATTAATTTATGTGGTACCCAAACACCGGCGTTTTTTTTATAGCCTGCTCTTTTCAAATGATTCCAATCTGTCATGAAGCTGATGTTTAGTGCTTCCGCTATTTCCTGACAGCTTGCGTGCTAGTCTTGCTCCACCAGTTGCAAAATTTTATCGATTTCATTGACCGGCCGCCGACCAGAGCGAGATGCATCTTTAATATCGAAATTTCCGGAACGGAATCGAGCAAACCACTCCTGTTTCCTTCGTTCACTCACAGCATTCTCACCGTACACTTCATAAAATTTTCTGCATGTTTTAGAAGCGTTTCTACCTTTTTTATAGTTAAAAAGCTTCACATAGCGTATTTTTTCAGATATTTTGCACTCATTTTCGAATCAATATGATTTTTTACACGAGCAACGGATTAGAAAACGCCACGGATCTTCCACGAGCCACGGATCTTCACAAAAAATTTTACCTCGAATGTCACCTATTAAGCTTTAATGTTCGTTTGACAATCGGGTGAGTGTTGCCAGATATATAGGCATCAACACCATCTAGTGGCAAAAACCGCGGGGACTTTTTATATGACCCAATATTTTGAAGTCAGTCTGCTCGTCTCGCCACCCGCGCCAGCGGTACTAAACATCGAAGTTAGTAGTTGTTCAGTTGCTGGCACTGCGTTGTAGGGTGACGTTACGTCCTGTTGAAAATTTTAACTAGCGAAAATGACGTTTCTTTTGATACCTTTTCTTCTAACATTTCCGTCAAATCTTCTGTGTGAGTCAGTTCTCGGATCAGCACTGATGCCTGTAACTGATTCAATGTAAATCAGCCTTGCTATACTCCACCTTAGTACCGATATCAGTCTTCATGGGCACTCTTTGAAACTGACCCAAGAAAGTGTTTCACACAAATCCTCGGAAACATTTTGTCTCGAATCGAGTTGTAGATGATTGAAATCGCCTACCGCAGTGAAAGATTAGATTAGTCAATGTAAATGAGTTCAAAAGCCGATTGGACAAGTTTCTTAAATCCAGTGACTGACATTATTCATACGTATAATTCGATATGGGCATATCAGCTTCAATCTGCTAATCTATTGTACTAATAATAATAATAACAATATGTTGCTAAACAAAAGTCCGCTGTTTCAAGTTGATATTTTTTCTGGAGCAGTTAGATTGGAGGTACACAAACTTTTTTACACCGTAGAACACTTGTTCTTTTTTTATTTTCTGTAGTCCATAAAAAGTACCTTAATTATGGACGGTCTGCGTTCATTATCTTAAGCGACCACAACCATGAAGTATGAAGCATTTGAGAAAACCATGCATAATTGCACATGTGCCACTATCATTTGCACATCCATCGAAGCGTCCATTGCCTGCTTGACATTGACACACAAAATGGCTATTTAGGGCCGGTCTTTTAGACTGATGATTTAAATCATCAGTCTATGCCTGCCGATTGATTGCCTACAGATTTTAGCCTGTTGAGTAAAAAAGCTGTAATTACATTATAGTTTTTACGTTTGCTTACCACCTTAAAGATGCAGCACATTTATCTACAAACCATACCCTTTCTTGTACATATAGCAAATGATTTATAAGTCCTCCTAAGTCACCCCAGAATTTAGATACGGCATTTTTACCTCAAAAAATGGAAACTGTCCTCAAATTTGACATTTGACAAGGTACCGCTGGAAAGGCTTCTCGCTAAGCTAAAACATATTGGCATAGGAGGCAAGCTGCACAGCTGAATTAAGTCCTTTTTGAGTGGCCGCACATTTAAAGTGCAAATTGGCGACACTCTCGGACGAATTCAATGTGGTCAGTAGAGTTGTGCAAGGGTCAGTGTTGTGCCCTACGCTGTTCAACTTATTCATCGAGGATCTTAAAAAAGTCATAACATCAAGTGCGAGTTTCATTGGGGATGACACTAAACTATTTGCAAATCCTACTATAGCAAATCTCATCAAAGACCTTGATCAACTTCTTGATTGGTCCACAACATGGTTGATGAAGCTAAATGCTGACAAATGTACGGTCCTTCACATCGGCAAGAGCAACCCCAATCACCAGTACTATCTAGGGCCAGTTCCGTTACAAAGTGTTAAGAAATAAAAGGACCTGGGCATAATGACTGAGGGATGTAAAGTGGGGTGAGCACATTACACAGATCGTGAAAAAAGCAAACTCAATTATGTACCTCATCCACAAGTCATTTAACTAAATCACACCAGCCTTATTTGTGTCACTATACAAAACCTACATCAGACCTATGCTAGAGTTTGGATTCCAGATATGGAATCCATACTTTGGGAAAGATGAGGATCTCCTCGAGAAAGTCCAGCGCCGAGCGACCAAGATGCCAATGGAGTAGAAAAATCTCGAATATGCATCACGACTCCGCAGATTGCAACTGCCCACACTCAAGGATCATCGGATCAAGGGTGACCTCGTTGAGACATATAAGATCCTCAACGGATGCTACAATTGCCCCGAATTGCTTTCTATCTTTGAGCGAAACTACAAGCATCATCTGCGAGGACACAACTTTAAGCTGGAGAAAACACGATTCCACATGAATCCCAGGAAACATTTCCTGACCAACCGGACTGTGGACCAGTGGAACAGTTTACCTGCTGAAGTAAGTGAAGCGAGTAGTATAAACATATTTAAAAATATATTAGACGCACATCTTAAACAGAAATTGTAATTGTACTCAGTTTTATATTCAGACATATTAGCAATTATGCTGCCTGTTTGTAAAAGTAATAATAATAATAAATAAGTATGGCCCCATATAAAACTCAATTTTTGATATTTTTGTAGACACAGCACTAAGGATGACAGTATTGGCGACCAGCAGATAATGAAATGCATAAAAGTAACATAGCCTCTTATTTGTTTCAGATTCCCAAGCAGCAATGATCCAGATTCCAGATGTAATAAGTCGTGAGGACTGTACGTACTTATACGGAGAAGTTGCAGGACGACAAAGTCACATATAAAGCGATTATTGTTCTATTTGAGTGGCAGTGTCGATATATGGAAGTTGTCAAAGGCTTTCTAAAAAGGGTGGAAGACGTCCGGTAACAGAGATGTCCTTATCGATGTCGGATCTAGTTTTTCTTAGTGAAAACAGTTATTTAAAGTATTTAGTGAAATTACAAGAGAGGAAACGAACCCACCCCACGAAAGAGGTGGGTGGACGCCACTGCCACAACTCACTTACCTCACCACATCAGACTAATTCAATCCAGACACGACACTGGCGGAGCCCTAAGCAGGCCCGGGAGAGAGATAGGAGAAGGATAGAGATAAGAGAAGAGAAAAAAGGTCCGCATAAGAGAAGAAGAAGAGTAGAAGAGATATGTAAAGACAGAATTAAATTTGGCGAATTTCATCGCCTCTATTGCCAAATACGAGACAATGACAAATTGTTTTATGAGTATACTGGAATGGCACCAAATACTTTTGATTATATTCTTGAAGCAATACGAGAAAAATGCACTCGCAAGACTACCAACTTTATGAAACCGATTTCGGTGGAAGAGAGACTAATTGTGACCTTAAGGTAAGAAGAAAATATTCTATAAAAAGAAAAGGTTTCGGATAGGCTTAAGTTTTCAGGGCTAATGTGGTACAAACATCTGACTTGTATTGTTTTATCTGCTTTTATTAGTTGTCACACAGCATCAGTTACCGTTGTCGCTGGCTGCCTGTCAAAAATCGTCATGGAAGTGAAAACATCCATGTCTGAATTCATTGTAACAGAAGTTTAAGTCCATTTCATCACCAAACCTTAATTAAAATATCTGATAAATTTCTTGTCGTCTTAGATCCCTTGTTAAATTGTAAAAAACCATTAAACAATTTTCTCGATTTAATTCCATCATAATGTAGACTAAATATAATGTAACGTTTCTGCCGTTGCCGATATAATGTAACGTTTCTTGATTATGCCGATGTTGCATATTTCGACCTCACCGAAAGCAATCGGGTTAACCCCTCTCCTCGCGGAGTAAAAATTCAGCTGTCCCATTCGCGCGCGACCTTTTCGCGCGCAAAATCGACGACCTTGATAAAAACGACCATAACTTGTAAACCACTATACGGATCATAAAAAGAAGAACTGTAAAATGATCGCATTGAAATTTGACATAGGCATCAAACGATAAAATATAGAAGCGCGTTCTATTTTTTAATGGATTTTTTCCCAAACGGCGACCGTCGCCTCCATCATAACGGCGTCATCACATTCCAACGTATTAAAGTTTGCATCCCTGATGGGACGCCCGACATTTGTCGGGTTAAGCTAGAGCGCAACCAGAGTGGCAACGAGAAACTTAGCATTGCCTTACGAACTTGTTACTCCACCCCTCATATTCGCCAGACCTAGCGATTATCATATGTTTCCAAACTTGAAAATGGCTGGGATGATGGAGATTTTCAACCAAACAACAAGGTTATACGTGAAACCGAGGCCTATTTCGCATGCCTTAGCTAGGATTACTATCTCGCCGGGAAAACCAAACCTAAACAAAGCCCGCAAAGGAGACTATATTGAATAATAATTCACTACTTTTCTAATAAATTCTCATTTTTTAATTTTTTCCCATATTTTTCAAACAGCTCTTGTATATGAAGTTGAACTGCTGTTGAATAATTTGTCTACTGTAGCATTGGTGTGTTAATTCAAATTTAGAATTACCATTTTGGGTGGACTGTACGATTTGCAGTTTTGTATCCTTTCTCGGTTAAGTACACTTTCCGATTAGAAATAATACCCCAATATAAATTGCAAATGCAAGCAATCATGCAATCGTGGAGCCTGTACAACTTGACTGAACAAATAAAAATCACGTTCAACAAATAAAAATACGAACAAATCAAAATCAACAAATTAAAATGCCATTTGTAAAAATCACAACAGGTTAAAAAAGGGGTGTACAGATTAAAAAAAGTGTAAGGCCTCACAACTAATCCGTTTAGTCATCTTAAAATCGCAGGGCCTAGACAACTTAAATAATAAGGTTAGTCATTTAGCTTTTTTTAGCCCTCTCTGGAAGTGACCTCTAAAATTACGCTATTTTATTTTTACATTCTCCTTTGAAATACACTTTTTTTTCATTTCAGGTATTTAGCAACTGGAATGGCATTCAGACAACTCGCTTTATTATTTCGAATATCTAAAAGTGCTGTTTCGGTCATTATTATTGACATTTGCATTGCCATTTGGGAGACATTGCAAGTTAGACATATGAGTGAGCCTGATGCTGAAAAATTTTACCAGATATCACGAGAATTTTATGAAAAGTTGAAATTTCCCCACTGCATCGGTAGTATCGACGGAAAACATATCAGAGTTAGATGTTCCCCCAGCCCCGGAAGTGTGTACTTCAAGTACAAAAAATTTCATTCTATCGTTCTGATGGCAGTTGCCGATACTAATCAGAAATTTATTAAGATAGATGTTGGGGCATACGGGAAAGAGAACGATGGGGGTGCGTTTTGTAACACACCCATGTTTAATTCATTGGAAAATAATCATTTGAATTTGCCTCCCGGTCGTGCATTGCCAAATTCTGAAATCACAGCCCCCTTCGTATTTGTAGGCGATCAAACTTTCCCCCTAAAACCATACTTAATGCGGCCTTATCCAAAAAGACAACTTCAAGATGCGGAAAAAAAAACCAATTTCAATTATCGTCTATCTCGTGCGAGAATGGGCGTAGAACGCGTACTTGCGATTACCGCAGGAAAGTTCCCCATACTTCTTAAAGCTATAGAAACCAATATTGACAATGCGATTTTTATTGTTAAAGCTATATGTCTTATGCACAACATTATTACTGATTTAGAAAGCCATACTTTTAATGACGACGAGATGAGAAGCAATTACTTGGCATTACATAAGGTATCCAGCTCCAGAAAGACCAACAGAGCAAATACACAAGCCTTGCGAGTCAGAGACAATTTTACTAATTATTTTGTTAACCCTTGGAGTAAATGGGTATTTTCATGGATGCATCTGTTTCTTTTGCAGGATTTTCGGCGACATCGACCTTAAAGTACTATAACTACGAAACTACTACACCAATCATAAAAAGAACAACTGCACAATGATTGCATTGAAATTTCGAATATAGAATATTGAAATATCATTTTATAAAACAATTAGATAATTATGAATAAATATGAGAACGTCAAAGAAGTGAAAAAAAAGCGGAACCAGATCTGGTCGTATCATACTCAACGGATAATTGTTTCAGAACCAGATTTGGTCGTATCATACTCAAGGGGTTAATAACCCTATCTAAATAAATCAAGAAACTAATCAAAAGCATATGGTATTTTTTGTTCTCAATTCCCTTCTTCCCCTCCCACATGTTCAGTGTTTTGATAGGTACTAATTTTATCTACGTTTCTTCACCTGGCTGTTGCATCATGATCATGTAGTAAAAAGTTTCAAAATTTAAAAAAAAAAATAGAACTCATTTATTGTTATAAAAGAATATTATTATGAAATTAATTTAATGATTAAAAATATATATATTGTAACGTAACAAAATAAGAATGCATCATCAAAGTATTAAAACCACAATTATGGCAACGAACAATGCAATAATAACAGACCAGTATCCGCAGGTGTTATCCTTAATCATTATAGTCGACGTTGTTCTTGTTGCTTGTTCGGTAGCGCCTGCTGCTTGCGTTATATCCTGGCCCAGATCGTCAAGAATACCTGAAAAAAAATAAAAAAAATAAATCTACCTAATGCCAAAATTACTTGTGGTTACGACCCCTCACTGGAGCCCAGACTCCACACCAAATCATTCCAGACTTCACACAAAGGCTACCAGACTCCATATAAACGCATTCCAGACTCCATACAAAAGCATAGTGTGCAGATGTCGAATGCTGATTTTAGCATTGCCTCAGGTGGTGAATTCAGGGACATGATCATAATACTTGCCCGAAGGAAAGTGTCAATCAGGTGTTAGCATATTTGACAATGAGCTTAAGCCTACAAAAGTTGTCATTGTTGTCTGAAAAAGGTTGCTTTGTTCATCTCAAAATCAAGGATATATCCACAATTCCCTTACGAGAACGGAAAACAGTTCCTAACCAAACAAATCCTAACCCAACTCCATAGGGGTAACCCGAAACGTACAACCTGCACCTTGATAGATAATGCAAGTACTTTCGCCGCTCGTAAAACTAAAGAGTTTTTGGAGCAGGAAAGTATCGAGTTGATGGACCATCCTCAATGATTATTTTACATTCCTGGGAATCAAATAACAGTTGCATGGTCAGCAGTTTCAAGACCCTGAAAAGCTATGTATTCCGAGAGTCCAAAATGGCCATTTCAACAACCATCCGAGTGTTTCAACAGTTGGTTCATGAAAATACTAAAATGCATTGTTTTGACTGAGAGTAAGAACATAATTCGAAAAAGAAAAGATATATATTTTTAATTTACAGTACAACACCGAGGTCATTGTTTTTCCATTTCCTCATTCCTATTTGCGTTTATTTGGGTGTACCCCGACATGACGAATAAGATGTTTATTGACTGGCAAAATTGGATTTCTAGATATCTTGTAAATATCTTAGTTTGTGATTTCGAATTAACACTATGTAGTCGGGCATTTTCCCGCAAAATCGCGGCGTACCGCAGGTATTTTTTAAATTTAGATAGATCGGGTACCGCCGAAAATAGATAACGCACAACCCCCCCCACCCGTTCAGAGCCCCTTGCTTTTACAAGTTTCCTGCGCCTTACCGCTTCGCGCAACAGAACGAGTAAACTCGTCTCCTGCGCTTTACTATAAAAAGGAGTATGACGAGTTTACTCGTTTCCCGCAAACAATGTGTTAAAAAAGGGACCTATAGCGATTACTGTAATCATTGATTATATAGGTTATTAGATTGTTCAATGCCATATTATGTTTTTGCAACCCTTCTAGGTTGGCGTTGATAACATAATGAATGTTTTTTTTTATAAAGGACTGATTGATTATATAAACCTATTATTTAACCAATGATAACAATAATAACATTCAATTATTAGTGTAATCTACGCATATATAGGCTTTTATATAGGCTTTATCTTTCATATAGGCTGATTACACCACAGAAATAATACGGAGATATTAGAATGCCATCTATTAGTCTATTTAAACTAAAGCGCTTAATTATGTATTGAAATCTGTATAACAAATTGACAAGTTTATGTACACAATATTAAAATAGTTAGTTAGTTAACGTGTCCGGGCCAAGTTAGGACACGTCTCTCCAAAAATATGCGGCCTGGATGTTCTTGTTGTTTGTCTCTTGTAGGTTCTGGTGTGTGATGGGGGTTGACAGCTGCGGTAAGGATAGGAGGTGGTCTTCATCCTGCAGCGTTAGTCGTATGTTGGATTCTCTGTGTAGCCCCAGCAGACGAAATTGGCTCGGCATCTTGTCACAGTGTCCTTTGACGCGGTGGTAGAAAGATTGGCATCCCTGAGGATCTTCCATCATCCCACAGGGATCGGGCATCCCTGGAAACGGTGAGTTTAGACTCACAATCGGGCATCCCTGGAAACGGTGAGTTTAGACTCACCGTTTCCAGGGATGCCCGATTGTTCATGGTCGCAGACCAGACAGTCGACAATTTGCACAATCTTCGGGGAGGCTCCTTCTATGCCCCAAAGAAGAGCTATGATTATAAGATATATAAGCTCTTATAGCTATGAGCTATAAGAGCTATGATTTAAAAATTTGCTTGTTATATTATTATTTTATTTTGAGATAGGATACTGCATAGGTATGTTTAGAACACCATCTATCGGGCTACTGAACCTAAGAGAAGATTAATCAATGTTTGGAACTATGAATTGCCATCTACTTGTTGCATTTCATAGTAAAATCATAGCTTCCAAAATTTAGTACAGCATTAAGCAATCTAACAGCCTATATAATCAATGATAATAGTTAGGTACTCATATAAATGTAATAATAGATACATTTGTCAAATAAAATGTCATCCCTTAACCAAATTACTTAAGTTAGTCACCTGCAAAAATAATCACAGGAGCTAGACACAACGACTACATTGTATAATAACTACTGTAATTGGATTCGTTACAAAAAATGTAAGGGACACAACCAGGGCCTAACCGCATATGTGCAGTTCAGTAGGTACAATTCCATACCTAAGTAATCCATTACACTATAATAAAATGGAGCCTGGACAGGTCAGGTCGCCAGGCAGGATGACCCGAGGTGGCCGAAGAGGCTTGTCCAGTGGAGACCGAGAACCATAAAGCGAGGCGTAGGGAAACCACAACTACGATGGCTGGAAGACATCAGAAAAGCAGCAGGGACCAACTGACTGAGGGCAGGAAGAAGAAGGAAGAGGCCTACATGCAGGAGTGGACCAAGCCAGGCTGAGGAAGAAGTATAATAGAATAAACGTGCACCCTTTTTTGTTGCTTAAAAGAATGCTTGAAAAATGAAAAAGTTGATGTTGGATTGGTATTAGCGATTTATAATTTTATTTTCAAAAGCGGTGCTACGAATCCCTCGGGCTTCTTAAAACCCGATGCAATCTGATTTGATTTTCTCCCCCATCCAAGTCCGCTGCCCCCCTGTGCTACCTCGGCTATTTTAAGTTGCTTCTAGGAAGTGAGAGGAGCCTGATAATTATGGAGGAGGCAGGGAAGGTCTACCAGGTAGAGGACTGGTGTTCGAGTTCAAGTTACTCAGAATGACCTTTCATTACATACCATTTTGTGACTCTACTTCATTGCCAATATTCTGAGCTATCATCCTCTGTCTTGCCAGTATGGTCGCTAAGCTGTCTAGACCGCGGTCCTGTTCTAAAAAAAAAAAACAATTATATAATGAATTATTTTGTACCTAATACATATTATTGAAGATGTTGTCAAACCTTGTAATATTTGATCATGCGATTTTACCTCGATCTTGATGGTTTCACTTGCTATATCGTCGTCTAAAAATATTCAAGCATTAAAAAATATACGTCTTGTATATTCAATTAATATAAATAACAAAATGAAACTGTTCTAACCACCGAATAGGAGTGATCTCTGCTTTGCAAGAGCCTCAGAATCAGTAGGATTGGGCTTGCCACGACTACTATTGTATTCATTCAATTTGCGTATTCTGGTCTGCAGGTTCTCAATGCCTCGTTCTCGCCTTTCTCTTTCTTCTGGAGTGCTGAAAAAAAAACAAGAAAAAGAAGTTTGCGATGCCCAGAGAAAATTAATGTAGGAGGCCAAGTAGTGCCACGGAACAACAAAGAGTACTCTGGACTCCAAATCTGGTAGACTCGCCATAGTGTCCCCCCCCCCACATACACTGCGGCGGTTATGCATTTATGCACGCTTCTGCGGAAGTCTTTTTTAGTCGGCTAGTCCATACAGGTTTCCACCAGTGTCCACGGTGGGTATCGTAGAGAGGATGGAAGAGATCATTTATTTATAAAGAAATGAAAAAAAGGCTGATTGACAAAGCTAAAAAGTCGGCAGTGAAGTTGTCTAGGTAAGCATTTTGTTTATCCTACCACTATTATAAACGCGAAAGTTTGTAAGAATGTATATATGGATGTTTGTTACTCTTTCACGCAAAGACTACTGTATGGATTTTGATGAAACTTTACAATAATATAGCTTACACATCAGAATAACACATAAGTTATAATTTATAAAGATATATATTATATAGTTTTCTATCATCATTATCACAAATTTCCATCACCAAGCGGGTGAAACCGCAGGGCGCAGCTAGTTATATAGAATTTAACAAAAGGAGTAAAGAAAGGTTTCTTGTTGAAATTGGGTGAGGATAACACGTTGACTGCGAACTACGAGATAACTCATAATTCGCTTTAGCAAAAAGCTTTTTGTTACATAAGCAATTATGAGTTTATTGAAAAAGCACATAGGTAATGCTTTTAATGATCAATATATCGTCGAACTACCTATATAGACACTCAGGAGTCGTTGTTGTCATCGTCGATCTTCAGGACCTCATGCGGCAAAAATCAAATTTGCGTTTTTTATTGCTATTGGTGTAAAATCACGCTCTAGATCCTTCTGTCCATGTCCTGAGGGCTCAAATTGATTAGTTTCTTGTATTTCTCTGGCATCTCGCAAGCATGAGTTGTTTATTTTATCCCGTGATACCTTTTATGTGCTTAGCAGTGATTGGAATTATTGCAGTATAGGAACCTTTCTCAAAAATCGAAAAAATAAAGGAATACTACTAGATTTGATCATGTGAAAGAAAAAAGCTTCGGAGGCGTAAAATTTCGAGACCAAATTTACATACAAAAAAAAATGTTTTTTTAAACTCAGTTTTTAAGGTTGTTTAACCCTTGGAGTAAATGGGTATTTTCATGGATGCATCTGTCTCTTTTGCAGGATTTTCGGCGACATCGACCTTAAAGTACTATAACTACGAAACTACTACACCAATCATAAAAAGAACAACTGCACAATGATTGCATTGAAATTTCGAATATAGAATATTGAAATATCATTTTGTAAAACAATTAGATAATTATGAATAAATATGAGAACGTCAAAGTGAAAAAAACGTGCGACCAGATTTGGTCGACTCGTACTCAACGGATAATTGTTTCGCGACCAGATTTGGTTGACTCATACTCAACGGGTTAAAAAAAAACTAATCTAATCTACCGCCAAATAGGTGTTTATGTATTGTTTAAAATGAAAAAAAACTTTACCTACCAAAATGTATGGGTTTGGCGCTTTTTTGAATGCCTATATCTCGCTTATTTATTGAGACCGAATGAATATTATTGCAGATTCGGAATCAGCATGGTGAATATAGTCTGGTGACGTTAAAAAATCAACAATCTAGAAGAGGTTCCTATACTGCAATAATACCCAGTGATTCATTGCGAACGTTTTACACATTAGTGCAGCAAACTAATATATTATTTTGAATTGTCCTATTTACACATTTAGAAAAAAAATCAGTTTTTTTCCATGCCCTAAAAGGTTTGCTTGTTGGCATGTATGAGGTCTTACATATAGAACGACGATATACTATTATTAGAGTTTTTAATAATATAATATGATTTAATAAGATTGGTTTTACAAACAAGAATCCCAAAAGTACCTTGACAGTCAACGCGTCAAGGTAGAATCTAGTAAAAATAATCTAATTTGGATGACATGCAATGGCCTATATGATTAGATTCAAAGAAAGATAAATTTATATATAATCTTTAGCAACCATAAGAAATACTTATAAAAACTAAGATTTAGTAAAAAATATCAATTAAATATGGATCAGTTTTGAATGTCCTCATATAGTTTGAGGTTAAAATAATGTTATAATGAAGCACCGTGGAATACAGTAATTAATTATTTATAGTTGGTAGTTTTGATTTTGCCATGCATCTTTAACCAGTTGAAAGCCAGCCTTTGAGTGCAAAAAACTGCGCACCAACGTTTTGGTCGATTTTGTAAATAAATACTAAAAATATTGTTTTTTCAAGAATTCCCTCTTGTTACCTAGTAATTAATCTTGTTAGTCATGTATATTATATATGTATATCCTACTACTATACAAAACGCGGAAGTTTGTAAGAATGTATGTATGGATGTTTGTTACTCTTTCACGCAAAAACTACTGAATAGATTTTGATGAAACTTTACAATAATATAGCTTACACATCAGAATAACACATAGGCTATAATTTATAAAGATATATAGTTTTCTATCATCATTATCACAATTTTCCATCACCACGCGGGTGAAACCGCGGGGCGCAGCTAGTAATATATATAGGGGCCGGCCAAAAGGGCTACGCGCAGATCTGTCAAACGACGCAAAATGCTTAAAGGCAAAATGCTTATAGACATATAAGGTTATCCGCGCACTGTGGTAAAATTATGTGCATTTTATTTTTGAAAAATCTGTGAAATTTAGAATCACATGAAAAATCTGGAAAACTATGGAAAAAATATGGGTCCAGATTTCAATTCTGTGGATTACTACAAATTGGCTGTGGTGCGTCACAGGACATTTATTCCATACTATGGAGTTATATAGAACCCCGCGCACTGCGGAAATTATTCCGCAGTGCGCGATCGACGGCAGATACTTGCATAGACACTGAATAACTAATAAGTCTAAAATTTCCAATTTAGTGCGTGGACTGCAAAAATTCGATGTTTTTTTTTTCAAAATTCGCAGTGCACCGCAGTGCACGCCTGGCCTAAATGACGTTGAGTAGGGAGCTGACCTTATATGGTACGCCACTGGTATACATTTAAGCCAACCGAGGGGTGTTAAAATTACAGAAAAATAAACGAGTTCAGCTGTTAGCGCTCCATGCACCGTTTCATAACTGTGCAATTAAAAGACTACTAGTAAATATGTATGGCTAACTTACATAGTTAGTTCGGGATGTTCAATGTTTAAAGTAGCCCTTAGCCGCTGCAATTGTGCGGCACATTGTCTCAGTCTTATGCGTATATCAGCCGCGTGAGTCGCCGTATAATTATCCTCCGCTTGCCTGATAGCTATGTCCCTGCAAGCAGCTTCGAGCGCTTCATACTCTCTAATCCTAAAACAGTTCAACGTGAGATTATCCTCTTCATGGTTTCATTATTTGTATACAAAACTCACCAGGGATCCTCGTCAACATAAATTAGAGACATTTTAAATATTTGCAAGGAGGACTTTCTCGCAAAAAAATACAAAAAACAAACCAAATCTCGATATGACAGTGACAGTTGGTTTGCTAAACAATTCGGCGAGGGTTTATTAGTATTGACAACTAGGACCTGTAAAGTACGGCAATAATAAAATACGGTGCGAGTTTTAGTCGCGAATCGAGAGTTCCATAACTTATTAAGAAATGGATTTCCCGATCATTTTCACACACATTGAATAAAGAAGAAGCATTAGGAGATTTTGACATTGATATGTTTTAATAATATCTTCAATCATATCTAAGGCTTCAAGCTGAACGGTCGTATCTAAAAAAAATACAAATTCGACTTCTTGTGATTTGAAGCCACTGTTGAGTCGGCATGCCTTCCTTATGATCCAACATTTATGAATATGAATTTATAATCACTGTCCCACACGGCCATCAACACCAAAGAAAAGTAGTGTTTATAATTATAGTACAATGACCTGCTATCAGTTGTTTTTTTAATTCTAACTTGTTTACCATCAACCGCACCCATGCAGTTCGGAAAGTTATCACGTGTTTAGAAACCATCTTTCATATTTTGCCAGTTGTCTTTGGTCAATTCTACAAAAGTCATATCATTCATATACACCCTAATATTTTCAAAGACGTCTTTGACTATATTTTCTTATGTTGTCAATGCCGAAATTATGTAGTTATAATATAATTCAGTGAAAGTGCACCCTGTTGCCAAGTATCTGTTAAATAATAATCATGTTTAATGATTTTATGTTTCAGCAATAGCTCTACAGGAGATATGGTAAGTTTTGAGAAACAGGTTTAACCGATATGTAAGCAAGACTAAAAATATATAGAGTGGTTCAGGAGTAAGTAATATAAGTCAATTGTTATGCTTTCATCAGTTGCCATTCTTACTACCATTGACGAAAGACAAAGCAGCGACCGCAAATAGCTTAGAAGATGGAATCGCGACTAAGGATGTAGGTATTGCTGAAAAGCAAACATTTCAACGCGGCTGCTAGCGAGCGAGTGCGGTGGACGAAGATAGTTTAATCCAATAGCTCGCAGCAAATATAAACAAGAAATACAATGAAAATACATCACCAATGAAGCAGGTGGTGATAAATTATTTCTTTCGGCTTTGTGATTGTTTCAAATTAGACGCCAAGACGGAAATACTGATAGTTTAAAAAAATACTAAGTTTTGTATTCTGACAATAATGTATATTCCAGTTAGTCCATTCAGTTATCCTACTCGCAGATCAGCCACCTAACCACTATCCTACTCATCTCGACTATGGTGATTTCAGTAAAGGGTACAACCCTGGAACTTCTACTTTTACTATGTTCAGCGTGCCAATCAACCTGAAAGCCCCGCTTCTACGTACATTCAGCGTGCCATTACAAAATACAAGTGAAGCTGAAGCAACTAACGTATTGTCTTCTGGTTCTGTCAATAGTGAATCGTCGCAGTCATCGATACATATCATCTACCAATAGTTTGAAATGTCACATTAGAAAGATTATTATATTATAATAAAGATTATTATATTATGCGAAATATTACATATAACCGCTTGCTTGCCCGTGTCAACTAGTAGTTAACAAATCGAGAATTTAGAATTGACCGTGTCAAGTAGTAGTTAACATAACCTTGAAGTCAGCTTTGCCCGTGTTAACTGGTAGTTGACATTGCATTTCACTCAGCTATGACCATGTCAACCTGTGGTTAACATCGCTCCCGCCGTCGAAAAAGCTGATTCTACCCGTCTTTATCGCTCCAGGGCCTAATTTGTATTATTTGTCCCGTTTCTTCGTGAAATTTCCCCTCCACACAATCCCAGTCAAGCATCCAAGCCATAGACAAAAGTCGCCGCACGGCGCCAGATGACACAAGACGCCGCACGGCGCCAGATATTGGTATGGAAACAAAGGCCTTTTAAATAATAAATATCTATGAAGAAGTGATCATTTTTTTTTCTTATTCTATTATTTATTATATTGAAAACATAATCAAAGAATAAAAACCATATGTCATCGCTCTTATTTTTGAGGTATGAGCTTTTGAATACAAGACGAGCTTCAAAACGCCCTACTTCTAAGTTCAGCATAGCATAACTCTGCACCAAAGTCGTAATTTGATAAACAAAAGATAACATTGTTTAGCTAGTTTCATAATAAACATAAATATATATAACACTTGACACTTTTTTAAACAAATTGAGTCACAAGAAACGATTTTGTGAAACCCGACCCACGCGCTGACGGGGCAAAAAATGGCGGGGCAAAGTAGGGTCGTCACGTTTTTTTCGTGGGGCATTTGAGGAGGCACGCGCTGAGGGCCCGGGGCAAAGGCGCGTTGCGCGCGGACCCCCCTTGGGCAAGCGAGCGGATATAGAAACTTTATGAAAAACGTGTTTTTTTCTTACCTTAACGTTACTGCAATCCTTTTTTCAGGGGAGATGTAATTTCTGTCGTGAAATATTAGCTAATTCATCGAACGATGCCATTGAGATCCTGAAGTAGTTAAAAACTTTTTACCATCTCAGCTGGGGATACAAATTACTAAATATTCCATGCTGCTCTCTTGATTGCAATATTGTATACACTCAAGTACTACGGCATTTTCTACGCCTTCGCTCACGCAATAATAATAGAAGAAGCAGTGTAGGTCCTCGTCGGAATCTATGTTGAGACTGAATGAAGAGCGGCATCCAACTGCAATAGGACTGGTTGGAGCAGTCGTGTTGCGGTTGTACTCTCGCGCAGCTGACCACGACTGCTTGAAGTTGCCCGTCTATGGGGGCCATAATAGGATTTTTTATTGATACCTAGAAGCAATTATGCTGAATAAGTCCAACCCACAAATAACAATCTCTGAGATATATGCGTTTCAGATTTTAATTTTCAAATCGTAAGTTTTTTTTCGAGTGGCATATCACTCGCTCGCATGATGTGTCGCTCACTTTACCCCTCCATGGGCCAATTATCGAAAAATGGGCAAATGATAAAATATCAAATAGGCAAACAATCGCAGTTATCGCCTTCTATAAAAAGTGTTGCACACACATTCCCATGTTTTATTATTTATTTAAAAAAGTACGGCGACAGAAAAGTACGGATAGTACGGCAACAGAAAAGCAGAGGGGCCCGCAAGCGAGTAGAGTAGAGCATATTATCTTTGGAGTAGAGCTGCGTCATGCGCGGTTGCTATTTGGCGTGGTTCCGCCGTGATTTGCTTCGACTGTCAAGTGTCAACTGTCACTTTTTTTTTCAATTTTCTTCAGAAAAGTCTGGAAATAGAAAATCTTTACTGGGTTCCGGTTTCGTCTTTGTTTGGCGCACTTCCTTTGTTTTTAGAAGATGCCGGACACGGAAGTCGTACTTTTGAATTGCTATAACCGAGGCTGCGGCCAGAAATTCGACCCGTTGAACAACACGAAAGGTGAGGTTATATTTTTTGCATGCGATACGCGTACCCTCAATGTATATTGTACCGTACACATATTGTGATGCATATTGTTTATTAAATGTGTATTATTTAACGTATTTTTACATCTTATGGCTTTGTTCGTTTTAAAATATGTAAACTTGCATTATTGTGAAAAAAATTAAACCATCTGTTTCGTTGTTATATTCGTCCTAATGGGAAAACGAAACGATTTATTATTATTATTATTTATTGTAAGATTAAATGATACGTATTGTTTGGGTAAAATTACAGAATTTATACAGTAGAATAGAATAGAATATCTTTATCGTGCTATAAAATAGCTAACTCTGCCATATATAAAAAAAAACTAACAACTTACCCCCAAATGAAGCTGGTGTTTGGTGTTTATGAAGCTTTAAAAAAACTAAGATATCAGGTCTTTATGAATTGTTTTTAAGCTATTGCATAGCTTTTATCGCGGGCCTAGGCCAGCGAGGCGACCGAATGAAGAAATTTCTTAACGAAAATTAATGATTTTAAACTGGTAATTACGTCTAAACGAGTACTGCTTACGATTCGAAAAAAATATATATTAAACAAAAACATTTTCCTAATATTCTTAGCTTTGAATATTTTAGATTTTGTTTATATTACATAGTGTAATAAATTTGTGAAATTAGGTCTAACCGAACACAAAAACGACTACTACGCAAATACTATCTGGCGTATTATTAATGAACCTGCACTATTTTAAAGATAATTTAATTATCTATCTTTTTATCTACGATTTTTTTCGAATAATCCGTTTTTTTTTGCTTTATCGAATAAAAAATTCGTGCGCGGCTCTCTATCGGAAGACGTTCTATTACGAATCATTTGCTCCCGCAGCCGCAAATGATTCGGAATGATTTCAACCTTTTCCGATAGAGCGCAGTTATCTGATATCAGAAAAAATAAAATAAATAAATAATTATAATTGCATAAGTTGTTAAAAATGCTATTCAATAGCTTTACCGCAGCAGTCCCCGAGTGCCACACGTATTTTTTTTAAACTGACTACCTACTGCCATTACAGTGGCGTGCCCAGGGTTGATGAATGGGGCAAGCCCGACATACCTTTTTGTGTTTTTTACGCTTTTTATAGTAAAAAAAGTGGTACCTCTTTACTCCTCAATCTTCAGTTTGAAATTTACTTACTGTTTGTGTTGTAGATTCAATAAAGCACACTGAAGGCATGCTACTGCTAGACAAAATTTAACATATACTTATCAGCAGTTGCATACCTGCGGAGGCTTCAAGAAATGCCGTTTTATTTGCTTGAGCGAGTGAAATCAAGTTTAGACAGAACTCACCACAATGGACAATTTCCTCCATTGTTTATCAGGCAATAAAAACCACAAATCAATTGAAACTATACAATAAAAAATCTGCTCCTTGTTCAAAAGAAACGGAGTTAAATACGGAACACCCAAAACGCAAGCTTGGTTTAAACGTCAATACAAAAGTCGTATAGATACATATATTGTTTTGAGTAATTTGCCACAGGTTAGAATGAGAGGACCACTGATTTTGAAAGCCCCTTTGCAAGCCCATGTGTGCGAGCGAGATAACTAGCTGAACTGAACTCGGTAAGATTGCAGCAAATTGTCGCTTTGTCGATAAGCTGTTTTGTCGCGTGGAGCGAGATGTGCCCGCTAGATAGCAATAGGCGCCCGCAAATTCAGATATTAGTTTAGCAACCTTTTTAAGAAGATTTTTAAGAGAAGGCGAGCCGGGCTCTTCGGCTTGTATGAAGAAACCGCCACTGTGCCATATAAGTGTTTGACACTTCTTTAAACGCTTATGTCTCACTCATTTATAGAGATAGAGCAGAGATTTTTACAGATTCGGAATCAGTGTGATGAACATAGTAGGGTGACATTAAAACATCTTCATTGTAGTAGAGTTTGCTAAAATACATCAAAGTATAGCGTACCCACCGTTTCTATATTATAAGTCAATGTTCTTGCTTACTATAAGGGCGGTTAGGTTTGTTAGTTTTCCCTTTTTTCCGTTTTGGTTTTTGGCCCTTGCTACAGATTTGACACAGCATGAAATTACATGCTATTTATAGGGGTTGGTGTGTATGCTATAAAGTCTGTAATTTTACTCTTCTGTCTGTAATATCACAGTATACCATCCCGTAGCTTTACTCTCGAGCTACAAGGCAATGCGGGAAGAGGGTGTGAGGAATGTGGGCAGAGGGGTTTGTTCTGACGAACGCGAACAGTACGCATTACGGACAGGTAAAGGCTACCGACCTTTTCAAGCGTTCGGATATCTGCGAAGGCCGAGAAGCGAAACATCTGGCAACCATATCCGAGCCCTTACGACTCGTGACGTATTTGCTTTGATTTCAATTTCGTTCTAAGGGAAGGGTATGGTATACTGTGGCTATATGGAGATCGAGGACATTATTTATTTATTTAACAGTATTACATATGATAAGAAACATTTAATGTCATACGGGTAGGAAGTCAATGCAGCAAAAAATGATGCAAGGACTTAGTTGGATGCAAGGGATATTTCAATGCGGATGTTTAGTTGTCGTTTAAATTGCCGCTGAGGTAAATTATGTTATTAGTCTTCTTCAATCGAATTCATAAGCTGTAACCGTAGATGTGTTTATGCGCACTTTACAGACTATCATGTACTTGGTTTTGTACTGTCTATTATATACTTTGGAATGTACATGTAGAATTTCAATCAATTCAGTATTGTATTTCTTTATGGATTAAAACTGAACACAATAAAGCCTATTATGTGCTTGGTGTTTATCTTCAATCCATCTTCATGACATAAGGAAGATTGAAATAGTTAATTTTTCTTTTGGTAGATGAATGCCGCCACCACCCTGGGTTACCGTTCTTCCATGATGCTTACAAGGGCTGGTCTTGTTGTAAGAAGAAATGCACGGATTTCACTGAATTTTTAAATATCCCAGGATGCACTCTCGCTAAACACACTAACGAGGTAACACTGAGTTACATTGTTTTATTTTCTCTTGCAAAATTTCTGCCAAGCAGACTGCTTGATCTGGAATTATATAGGAAGGGTGAGTTTTTAATTAGTGACATCCTTATAGTGAGTGAATCAGTATGATGAACTAAGCAACTCTTGATTAAAAAATTTTGGAAAAACAAAGAAATATATATTTTTGAAAACTTTTTTTTTGTTTTTGGTTTTTGACAGTTTGTAAGTCTTATCTATTGAAGAAACATTTGAGGAACGTTGAGCGCGCTGCTCCATCTAGTTGTAGGTAAAATATCGCTAATAAACAATATTATCGATATTTTACCTTCCGCTAGATAGCGCATCGAACTCAAAGCTTTCTATAATATAAAAAAAAAATAAAACAAATTTTCAAAACAACAAAGATTTTATTTATAATATTTTTTTAATTGTTTTCCTAAATTTTGTTAATTAAAAGTTGCTTAGTTGGTTGTACTGATTCACCCACTACAAGAATGTCACTGATTAAAACTCGCCCTGTATACAGATCCAAATATCCAATTATCCGAACCAATTGAGACCAGACCCCATTCGGATAATTGAAAATTCGAATAATTGGATTTATTCCCAAAAAAAGGGCCTATTTTAATTAATTATTGTATATATGTTTAAAGTGGGAGAAAAAACTATTTAATATCAAAATTTAATATCAATATTAATGAAATGTAAAAGCTTCAGTTTTACATATTAAGCGTACTTAGAAAGTGCTGTAGTAGTAGATGGAGTGGGGGGCTTGTTTCCAGCCCTTAATGTCACCTAGATCTATAAGATCTTTTGTAACTACCCACTATGTGGTTAGGTCAGTGGTCAGCTAGTAGCCCAGTACTTCTTACCAGTCCAAGTAGTTCACTGACCTTCAAGTTGGGCAGATCGCTAGGTTCGAGAAAGGCTCGTCCCAGTAAACTGTGTCTTTTAGCGGCAAGGCCTGGGCAGCGACCAACGATGTATATGCTGTCTTCAGGTTCTTCGCCACATATTCGGCAGTCCTTGCTCTCGGTCACGCCAAGGTTGAATAGATGTGCTCTAAGGGTCGTGTGTCCGATGAGGAGATCGATAGTGGCTCTAAGGTTCTTCTTGCTCATGTCAAGTAGGGCCTTGGTTTTCTTTTGTAGTGGTTGCTCCATCATGGATTTTGCCTGGCGAAATCCCTGGCTCTGTTTCCAGGATGCCTGATGCTCCTGCTCCAAGCAGTCCCTGATGATTTTCTTACCTGTAGCGAAGGGGACCCCTACAGCTGGCTCCACCGGGCATTCCAGTGTGCCCAGTTTTGCAAGTCTATCTATCGGCCTCTTCGTTGCCGGGTATGCCTTGGTGACCCAGTAAAGAAAGTGCTGTACGTTAGTACATCATCCTCAAGGACAATAGCGCACGTAGACATAATCATTATTTTGCGAATCACAGTACGTTTCCGTCCTAATTGTTTTCTGTTTTAATTTCGGATAATCAGCGATTCGGATAGTCGGAGTGTGGATAATTGGAGTTCTACTGTATGTTTAGAAGTGTACTGTAGTGTCTACTGTATATAAAGAGTGTCATAGTTTAAAATTTAAAAACATGTCATTTTTGCATACAGATGGAAGGGGGCAAGAGTATCATATTCGATAAGCACGCTATGCTGGTTTGATTTTATCGAAGATCTGCATTGGCGTGCTGGAGGTCCAGAGTGGCGAGGCACAAAGCCAGAGCAGAACGGCGTGGATTTTCTAACACTGCATCACTCACATTTTCTTCAGTGGAAACGTCAGGCATAAGACTAGATTGTGATACGTTATTGGCAAAACTGGTTTCTCAGAACTTCGTGATCCACTTTTTTTAATAAGATCACACTTGATTTATCTCTGGGATAACGAATATTGTAGTGAGTGCAAACTTACACTTGGCTTTGTAAAAT
Organism: Micropterix aruncella; assembly: GCA_944548615.1. Lineage (NCBI taxonomy): Eukaryota > Metazoa > Arthropoda > Insecta > Lepidoptera > Micropterigidae > Micropterix > Micropterix aruncella. The sequence continues at coordinate 19,762,642 of OX155953.1, forward strand.
ACGCCTCCATATTAAAAATAGAATGCTAGCGCATTGCGCATAGCGACTAACAACCCGCATAGCGTGTGCATCAAATGAGATACCTCAGTCCCTCCTCGCATTTGCCTTGCAAAATTACACGCTTTTATAGTTTGAACCTTCCTACTGCACACCATTTGTGTGTTCGAGTGTCAAATATTCTTATTTTAAAGTCAAATCAAATAGGCTAATCAAATTATTTCTTACTATTTGTCAGAAAAAAAAGATTATTTCAGGCAACTGCACTCTCCACTGCATGCTAGACAAGTACAGATATAGAATTTCCGATGATAGTCACTTGTGTAATATTCCATTTAACCCTTCAGGCCTCGGCCCCTCAGCCGATTGACAAATTGCTGTCCCAAAAAGTTTTAGTAAAAATTAGTAAAAAAATTGAATTACGACACTGTCTCACCAAAATATTAATTACTGCCAAACCACTGTACCCATAATTAAAATGAAACATACTAACATAATAAAACATAATAAAATAAAACAAATTAAATTAAAATAAAATTAAAACGGGGCCGTCACGCTGAATCGTGTTGTGGCCGATATCGGCCAATCGAGGCCCGAGGAGTTAAACAGCATTTCATTGAAATAGTAATAGATCATATAATTTTGCTGTTGGGATCTTAGACCATGTGTTTATGCCTACAGCTTCTTAATACGAAGCTATTTTCTTCAGTCATTTCATTCGTTTTTGTGAATGTAAATATTTTTATGGTGATCTTGAAATAAAGTCCAATATTAACCTAGGAAGTTCGGCTACAGATCGAGCATTTACACTAGGCCGTTATATCGAATACGGGCCCCGAAATTGGGGTAAATGATCGGAATCGCCGTGCAGATTGTATAACCTAATTCCGCAGCCCGAATTACCTCGGCAGACCTCCGATTCAATAAGTATAACCTCCTAAAAGTAATTGCATTATGACACGTAACACAACTTTTACGCACATTCTACTGTAGCAATGGAAATAACAGAAAACCACCAAAATAATAAACACTCTTGTCTACTTCTGCAATTTTGAAACTTGCGTGATAACGAGATCAAAGCTCCACTGTACTCTACCAAATTATGACTGTACTCATAATATTTACAATTTAAAACACCACAAAAAACACAAAGCAATAATAACTTTAACTAAATACTGTCGACAAACTAGAATGTACATACAACAAAAAATACAAGTACTTATCAGAAATATTTACCAGACTCAGAGTCCAGCATCGTTTTTATCGCTACCCAGATGAAGAAAAGTCTGTTTGTATCTGTTTTAGAAACCTCCAGAACCCCCAAAGTCTGTCGTAGATGAAGAAACTGCCAAAGATGTTATTGAAGTAAAAATAAGGGATCCGGTGAGACCGAGCGCTCTAAAGAGGCCTTCATTTGATACCGCTTTAATCAAAATTGAACCAACCATTTCGGAATCGCTCAAAAATCAGGTCAATGAAGTGAAATCGGAGATCGAGTTTGATGCAGCTGGAGGCGAAAAGTAAGGTTTTTAATATTTTCTACTCCTAGCCTTTAATTACTCTTGCATTATATGATCCACTTGTAATCCACGCGGGGCATAGATGTGCACTATTGAATTTGAAGAAAATATCTCAGGATAACTAGAGGATTGAAACGTTTATAACAAGGTTGAAAGCCGAAATGGACTAGTCTGTACTGATTAAAATAAGAATAAAAATCTGGTCAATAAATCTGTTAAAACAGTTAAAACCTCAAAAAAATCATTTCGACCTCTATGACTTTCCTCAATTCAATATTTGTTTTTTGACTTGACTTAATCCGAGAACCTTATTTTAACAAGTTTCTTGGGAACAAACATTTGAGGCAGAATAGCCACCAAAATTTCAACGGTAATAATTTTTAGTTCTGTTGATGTAACTTATAGTCGAGGGTATGTTCGACTTATAGTCGAGGGTATCTCCTACTACGAAGTGGCAGTGGAAAACAGTATTCATGAAAATGGATATATTATGTAAAGACAACCCACAAATTAAGAGAAATGATGGTTTTGAGAATGATGGTTTGCTAACTCCAAGCAATTTCAACTTTTAAAAAAGTTAGCTAAAATAAACACTTCGTCAACCTGTAGCATTGTTTACAAACAGAAGCTATATTTTCCGAAGATTAAAAGATTTATAAGGACAAGTGTAACCATCTTTCACCCCTTAATGCTGAAAAAAATGTGTTTATTCACTATTTCATTTCATTTAATTACCATAATTATTCATTAGCAAATTTTAAATATTAACCTGAAGAAAGTCCTGACAGAGAGGGTAGTTTTTAATAACACAGGATCGCCATAAGTGGCAAATGTTTAACGGACCAGTGCGCTCCGAGACACTGTATGTGTTAAATGAAGTTCAGTAACAAAAACATTTAAATTAAACATGGGTATAAATGTTTTTCTGATTTTGAGTTTTTTTTAAATTTTTAAACGATTTGAGTTTAACCGGATATTAATGTCACTTTCCAGTATCCGGGCAGATAGTAAGAAAGTGACCGGATATCGGATTGTAATCGTTACAACACTGGTAAAATGTCCCTTTCAATCTCCCATGTGGTTATTGGTGTACAAATAAATCAATCAACATGTCACCTCATTCTATTTCTGTTTGTAGCATCGTCGCAATCGGCACCTCTTGCAAGAATGGTGGCTGTACTACGAGCTACGAAGGCCCACAAACCAACGATACTCAATGCGTCCATCATCCTGGATGCCCTATTTTCCACGAAGGAATGAAGTACTGGTCCTGCTGCCAGAAAAAGACCACCAGTTTTGAGACTTTCCTCAGTCAAGTAGGATGCACATCTGGCAATCATAAATGGAAGAAGGAGGTTTGATATTTTATATAAATTTTATATTAAAGATCATGTTTACAACCCTCCAAACAAATATTATTTCTGTTATTTGGAAAAATGGAAAGATCTACTGAGGAAGCTATGTGAAAGCCGCAGTTTGTTACTGAAGAGGCCATCGATCGGTTCCTAACAAAAACTTGACATTTCGCAATTTGATTATAGTTTTGTTTTTTCTAGAGCTTTATATTGGCAACAATCGCTAAAAGCTGATAATCCTCAATCAGTCTCAATGCATACTTTTTGCCAGTACGTTCTTTGTGATTAAATACCTGTCACTATTATGAAGTGTATTCAGTGTGAAGACCTTTGGTTGACAAAAATACAAATTGTTCATTTACCTGGTAGCCGCAGGTTTACCGAATCACGCATTATGGTCAACACGGTTAAATGCCTTTTTGAAATCCAGATAAACAAGATCTACCTGACCACATAATCAATACATGCGCCACATACTCGGTAAATATGGAAGTATTTGTCATAGTGGAGCGTTTGGGACAGAATGTAAATGTTACAATGGATTATAAATAGATACAAACGAATCTGCCATGAAATTCACTGACTGGAATCAGGCCCATCATAATATTATTATTATACTTCTGGGGGGTGAGAGGTGGACTCCAAACTAACGACTGGCTATGGTAGGTTTAGAACAGCTGTCTTGCCACATGTGAGCTTTCACCTTACCACCCATTCACTCCCCCTTTAAAGCAATAGAATTAGAGATTCAGAAATTGCGGTTTTGGATATTTTTTCTAGGAAGGAGCTAATTATTTTCCTGCAGAGACCAAGATCTTCAAAAAGGTGAAACAGAGATTTGGGTAGTGGGCCACGATCGCCAACTTTCACCGCATGAAATTAAGAGTGAAGCCGTTCCGGGTGACGGCATTTGCGAGGTCATGGTATTTATTTTAATAGGAATTAATTAAAATAATATTATTTAAATACCATGATCTCGCTTACCATTATCTATTAATTTAAATACCATGATCTCGCTTAGGAAACTTAGGAATAAAACTTAGGGAAAACCGATAATAGGCCTGTAATTATTGACCTGCCCCTTGTCGCGACTTTGTGAACAGGGTCGACTCTAGAGAACTTTCATTTACTAGGGTGAGTGACTGACTCCAGTGACCTGTTGTATATATGCGTGAGGGCTTTCGGAAAAAATACTTGTACTAAAGCGTACAAATGAAACCTTACAGTGCCGCTTCCCTGTTTGCTGTCTGTATGCCACCGTCATTAATCTCGGCCAGTTTTATATCAATCAACATGTTTTTTTTTTCAATTTAATTTCCAAAATTTATACAATATGTTATGTTTTGTTATGTCATGTCATTTCTCTAGAGAGGTATATAAACTCACGTAATTTACTTATAAAAAAGATCGGTTTTATTTTTATTTGTAGATGCAGGCAGCTGGAAGTGTGAAGTGCCGCTGGGATTGGCATCAGACTGCAACTCACGTTGTTGTTAGCATATACGCCAAACAATATCACCCAACATTCAGTTTTGTGAAACTTAACCCGATACGCCTTTGCCTTCAATTAGTCTTTCCCGCTCAAGGCAATTCCACATTTTCTATGGACGCAGAGTTACGCGGGGTAAGTTTTTGGGTTCATTTTTATTTGTGTCTTTTATCTATTTAAAATAAGTTATGTAGGCAATATGACAGGTTCACGAATGTGTCGCCTAAATTAATATACAAAAAACATATATGATCCTATTAAGGTACTTGCTTATTACAAAAAGCAATGATATAAAAAAATGTTTTTACAAAGTTGGTTAACCCGTTGAGAATGATACGACCAAATCTGGTTCTGAAACAATTATCCGTTGAGTATGATACAACCAGATCTGGTTCTGCGTTTTTTTTCACTTCTTTGACTTTCTCATATTTATTCATAATTATCTAATTGTTTTACAAAATGATATTTCAATATTCTATATTCGAAATTTCAATGCAATCATTGTGCAGTTGTTCTTTTTATGATTGGTGTAGTAGTTTCGTAGTTATAGTACTTTAAGGTCGATGTCGCCGAAAATCCTGCAAAAGAGACAGATGCATCCATGAAAATACCCATTTACTCCAAGGGTTAAAGCCAATATCATATTAAATTAAATATTTAGGTCCTATGTGAACTGAATCATGTAAATTACAATTTTACAAATATTTAATTCAAGATTAGGATGTATAAAATGAGTTTTTATTGCCGAATACTATCTTAAAATATATTCATTTCACTGATTTGGTTGTGTAGCCTGTTCAGAAATGCGACAACTTTTGACAGCAGGGACATTTTGCCTTGCGTCGTCTTGACAACATTTCTCGCATGCATGTCATGCTGGCGAGCCCCATGATAATTCAGAGGAAAAATAGTCCAATTGATGATAATATATCGTTTTTGGCTACTTGACCTTGGAACATCTTACAAATATGCATCAGCAGTAAGCACGATGTACAAAGTCCCAAGCTGTTCAATCCGACTATCCGACTACTGAAATAGATGTGTTGATATCCAGGGTAATAGCCAAGCTCCTTATGATACAAGGCCCTTATAAATCTCTTTTGGACCTATTCCATCTTATTTTGAGATCCTGGGAATCTTGATTTCCAGAAAATCTGTCTGTGTGCCTTTGTGTATGTGTATGTGTGTGTGTGTGTGTGTGTGCAAGTGCTTGTGCATGTGCGCATGTGTGCGTGCGTGCTGTACCTCAGAAAAGACAAGACCAATTAGGATCAAATTATGTACAAATATAGTCCATCCTAATGGCGAGATTCGAAAAGCTGATGAGAGATATTAAGGGCGCCATTTTGAAACAAAATCGCGGAATATTCAAAAATTAAAAAAAATATGAATCTGTTAATACTAATCTTAGGAAAATTAATAAATGTGACTTAGAATTCTTGCTTACGTCGCTTTTCCACATCTTGAGCGAGTTTTGAATTAAATATATTAAATTCAAAACTCTAGACTCAGACTAATAATCGGATAAATTGAGTCCTCCATTATTACTAATGCGAAAATGGAAAACTGCCTGAAAAATAGAATGGAAACAAGTTTTAGAATTCTGAGAATAATGCCTCTTACTTTGTTGTCACACATTTCTTTTTATCTTTGGTGGTTTACGAGTTTAATAATTAAAATTTTAAAATGATGGGTAGAAAATGAAGAATTTGAGAATTGAACCTGAAATTGCGTTTATTATTGCCGATAACTAGAACAGCGACACATTGTTTGTAGATTCGTGAGATGAAGTTTGGGAAAGTATATGATACCGTGTGTTAAGCAGATATTTATTTTGATGGGGTTTTTGGAAAAAATGGTAATTTTGGTTCATTACTGACAAAATTCTTTACTATGCCATACATTTGCACAGCTAGGAGCGCCTAGGCCAAAAAAGATGGGAGACGTCTTCCGCCTCTATCGTCACTAACTTGAGAGCCACAGGCAGGTTTCCAAACTAGTGGATGAATTCCAAACATGAGTCCCTCATAAAAGATCTTACAGGATAATGATAACCCTGATTTGGGGGCGAAAAGACATAGTGGAGTCAAGGGTAATGAAGAGGCGGATCAGCTAGGCTAGTGGTAGGCAAACTTTTTCTTCGAGGGATCAGAAAAATAAAATAAATTTTATGGGGGGGCCAGCTGGAGTGAATTACAACTTAAAATGCATTTTGTTTTGAAATTTTCTTTATTATTTATTATGAAAGTTGCAGATGGGTGTACTATAAGAAAGAAACTGTTTAATTTAATTGCCTGAAGTTAAAGGCCCTCGCATGGTAGGTGTATGTGAAACATGGAACTGCTTTTGAATGACCTTGTAATGAATGACCTTGTAATGACCTTGTAATGAATGTAATTGATTGATTTTGATGTCTTTGTAAGCGGGTTCGAGCTGAGACGATGATATTTTTAACATTGAAAAAAGGTGTTCGTCAGTTAGCCTGCTTCGAAGACTGTTTTTTCGCATCTTCATGGTGGAGAATGTTTGTTTGCAAACTTACAACGATGCAAACATTGTTATAACTTTCTGGGCATTATTAATAAGCTTTGGAAATTGTGCTTTGGGCAGTAATTTATAAAAATTAAATACTCATACTTAATAATTAAAAACTCATACTTTAAAAGAGTCGTTGCTGGTGGGCCGGAGTTGGCCCGCGGGCTGTACTCTGCCCACCGCTGGTCTACACTCGGGAGCAATGAACCCTGGCTACAACATAAACCAATATAATTCGGAAACTAAGAAAGTCAATAATTACTGCATTAATAATGAATATTCCATACCAGGAATGCTTCTTGTAATATATTTTTTTCTGACAACAGAAACAAAGCAAAAACAAACATTTTGAATTTGTAGTTTAATTTTTAAAAAAATATATGTTTTGATGGCATTGCTTTACAGCAACCAAGAAGTTTTATTAATTTTATTTGAGTAGTAATAAATAGTCTCTAAAATACTTATTATTTGAATAAGCTATCATTCTTAGTTTCTGAGATATTAAGGTTTATGTTGGTGACTCGGATTCATTGCTCCCGAGTGTAAAATTGACAGAGAGATGACCCCAGATGCAGAAACTATGTAGCAGAAATGCCGAGCCTGGCTTTAATCCTACAATCGCGGGACATAAAATAGTGGGTGCAATTATTATGAGGCGCCATCGTGAGCTCTGCAACTTGTCTCTCAGGTGGACTGGTTGCGGGAATTGTAGTGTAGGTTGAGAGTCCTGATTTACATGTGGGTAAGCTACGATAATCATTATCATCATCGTTCCGCTTATCATAATGCAATCATTTATTTTCAGATAATCGACCTATCAGAGAGTAAAGTGCAGATGAATCCTTCGAAAGTGGAGATTCTACTCCGTAAAGCGGAAGCTGGATCCTGGTCCTATCTGGATTTTCCTCGTAAGCCTGCTTCAACCGATGCTTCAAAGCCAGTCGAACCAGTTCCCGTTCCCGCCGATTCTTCTGATGATGAAGTCGACCTGTCTAACGTACAGCCTTTACCAAGAATCGGCAGCGTCAACATATCCGAAGTCGACGAATAAATCAATCATTACATAAGAAATACACAATAATTTCATATAATATTATGTATTTCATTTTATATTAATTTAAAGAGCGATTGAGACATTTAAAGTCGTTACGATAAAATTTAATTCTAACAATAATAATTATAGTATTCTATACTTACTTCTATAAAACCTTTGTTAGTTTATACATATTTCATAGTGTTAAATGACTAGACATATCACAGTTGACACAATTTATGTTAGTATTACTTCACTACTTGTTGAAATTCAATTACGAAGCAATGAAGATAATTTGTTAGACTACAATTGAAAATATTATTATTACTTTAGTTTAGAATGATTGCAAATTGAAGAAAAATAATAATACTGGTTTATAACGGGTGACCCTTAAATCCTTTGATTTCCCTGATTTGGCAAACGGGAGGCTCTGGACGGAATGAGAGACCGTTTCTTTGAAATTTAGTTGCCATGCAGTTAAATGAGCAGGTGGTCTGTTTTATTGAATCCACTATTGAGTGACTGTTGCGTGGCGTGAATTTCGTCCACCGAATCATCATCTGTGGGGTAGTGTTGAAGGCTTCGATACTTACATTTTAAATTTGTGGTTTCCAAAATAGCAGTTTGGCTAGTTGGAAGTTATCAAACATTTGAATTGTAATGTAAATACTTATGAAGTTTGAAATGTAAATGCTTATGAATAGTATTATAGGACGGGTATGACTTATGAATGGTATTGTACGCTGTATTGAGAAAGTTTACATCTAGGCAAGTTAGGATTCTCGAGAACTGATTCTTGCACTTGATCAACATTTACTGATTCGATGGGCCTGTGCCAGTGGCGGATCCAGAAATCGTGGGAGAAGGACATATAAAAATTGATTTGTTTTTGTGATTTTTAATAATTTTCGGTGTTTTTTATGATTTTTTCAGAATGATAGGACTTTATTGAATTGTAACTGTGAATTTAAAATACATGGGGATTGATTTTGTTCCTTTATTGAGTTATCCACATTTTATTTTACTCGCAGTAAAAAAAATGTTAAATTCACAGGGTAAAACGAAAATCAAAAATTAAGCTGGACAATAGAAATTCTTACAAAAGTGATTCATTAAAATTAAGGAATAATAATGAAACACTTGATTTCTTTTTTTCCTAAATAACTATGATAGATCATGAAGCAATTCTTCAAAAAAAAAACTAGGGTCTCTTGAGCCTCAGGCAAGGAAGTCAATTGGTACATCTGGATCCACATCACATTCAATATCTGTAAAGGCTATGCCATCTACATAATCAATCTTTCTTGTGCCACGGCAGAACAACAATATTTTTTCCTAATTTTATATACTGACACTTAGTTGCAAATACTTTAATTGCTATTTGATAATTAATGTCCACAAAGTATTTTACATACAGTAGGTCCGAGGGTACCTCCGATAATCGAAAACTCGGATAACATGGGACTCTGTCGTTAATCGAGGGGGAAACATACGGTAAAGTAGTAAAGTATAAAATCATTGACACCGTAGTTAATCTATTATATTTTTAAATATAGCCATTTAAAAATGTAATACAATACATACATACATATATTATAGAAGACAGTACAGTGGAACCTCTCATAAAGAGCACAATTCCTTCCAGACTCTTAACTCGTTAAGCGAAGCAATTGTTTCCATACTCGTTATGAGGAATTACTGAAAATTACTCATGAGAGAGTCCACTGTATTGCATAGTAAAATTGGAGTGGAGAGGTGACATTGGGGGGTAAAAACATGGTCTGGTCGGGGCGTTTTTGACCTCGGTTAACCCGAAACTTGGTTAATCGAGGCTCAGATAACCGCAGCCCTACTGTATTTGAAATAATGCTGTTTTTTAGTCCTTTTTGCGTCTCTTGGGTTGTGGTTTTTGCAATGATCTGGGCCGCACATGGCGAATTTGCCAAACGCTAGGTACGTTCCTCATTCTGATTTTTTAATGACAATTTTTAAAGATCCTCTGTTTATCTAAAACTAAACCAGTGTTCCCATATGTGTAACATGGTTTGAATAGACGGAACGGCATTTCGATTATGCCAATGATAATTTTAATAAAATTTGTACTGCACAATATTGCTCCGATAAAACTCTCGTACGGGAAAGCAGACTGATGTGGTGAAAGCTCCATGGCAACTGGATATCTAAGAACTGGCTAGCACCCCTCCAGTGCACCCCGTTTGTCAAATTTGACATTGATTTTTCTAAGGACTTACGAGCCACCCTCGTAATGTAAATGAAAACAACTTACACCTGATAATATATGTACATACCTGTAACCTGATAATATATGTACATACTGCTAAGTCTGAATTAGATCCTCAAGTCAATTCGATTATGAAGAGGGCAACAGTTGACATTTAAGACGGTCCGACATATTTATCCATATGGTACATATCCCCTAAAAGTCTGGTGATTGGAATTTCGCCTATGGTCTCTTTAAAAAATAGCAGTTCTATAGTCCTCTGACGAATAGCACGAAGTGAGGGCAACAGCAGTAGAAGTCTTCCAAATCTTGTTGGTTGTCGAGGATATCTGGTCCTGACGTAATCAGAGAGTATGCACTGAGCTTGATCTTGCAGCATTTCCACTGGCTGAACGTCGAATAGGCCAGCAGTTTCTGAAACCGAGCGCATGAAATATATTATATAGGTATTATAATCATGTTGAATATAATTGTCAAAATATTTAATTTCTTGGGATGTCTAGTAGGTAATGATAGGATGATGGTTTGGGAAGGGGGGGGGGGGGGGGGACTGATCCCACAGCTTCCCATGCTAACACTATATCAAAAATTTTGTTTAGGTTTTTGCTATTTTGTCATATTGTTTAAAAAATTATCATTAGATGCCACTCGACAATTTAATCTACCATATCTATTCGTTGACTGTTAGCTATTGCCCACTTGGTAGTAATTCTGCCTTTGTTGCATTATTTATGCGTAAGAGTTTTTATTTTTTTGAATAAGTGAAACAGAAATTACGGAAAAATAAACAAAAAATCATGTACATTACAATAGTTAAAATAACATTCATTAGTATGCATGTTATTTTAACTATTGTACAAATACAAACAAATACAAACAAATGCTGTATGGTCTCACAACAAACATTGCAAATGAGGTGAATCTTTACAAAAAGCCGGATATTAAGGAGTCTTGTCGGAAAGGTGAAAAAGTTTAATACAATATAATACGCAAATAAATATAATAGTTACTTAAAAAAAATAATACTAAACTGAAATCAGTCAGGTAAAGAACTGTGAACAATAGGTATAATAATTATTGCTGTCATTTAATGGAGTCATTCTACACAATAATTGCTGAACAGTGTAAGAAAATTTCCTAGAAGGTAGACTCCGCGTGATAGGGACGATGACAATATGATTACATGCTCCTATAAGTAGGTATAATGCTCATCACCAAACCAGCATATCATAGGGTAAATGCAACGTGGTTCTTTAACCTCCACAATCTTCAACGCGTAGAAGATATTATAGGTGGATTTTCCTCCGCTACGTCATATTTAGCAAGGATGCTCGCTTGAAAAATGAGGAGACGACGTCGAGGAGGTATAGCGAAACAAAATCGAACACAGGCATCCTGAACTCTGCAGTCTCCGCTCAGTTGTCTTATATAGACACGGTCATAGACGTTTACGATTCAGACTCAACTCGAAGCAGTCCCGTATGGACACAGATGTAAAGCCCGAAGATGAGAGAAATCCCAATTGAGCGGTTTGCTAATGTGATTCTTAAATCAAAGATTTGAATTAAAATAAATACCATGGTTTCGGGCCATTGAAACCAGTGCGAACGCCCGATGAACGTCTCTCAAACGACCGCGATAGTCTTCGATTTCAAACAGATATTATGATTCGTAACAGAAGTACCTAACTAACCTGGAGCAAATAGGACGACCGCCTTCATGCAGCCACATTCGCTGCCGTCCGGAGATATCTGGCGAAAACGGCACAGAATTTCCTGGAAATAATGAATCTTAAGAACTCGTCTTGGCAAGAAAATGGACGTTATAAAAAGTGAAATTTTCGATTTAGATACCTGAATAGTTTTGATCTCCATTGCCGTGATCGGATCGTCCGGAAGCCTGTCTCTGGCCTGCGGACAGGCGAGCAGTTCGCTGAGGTCCCACGGCACCGACCACTGCGCCAGGTGCAGCAGGAAAAGCTCCTTCCACGACTCCTGCAGCAGCAGGATCTGGTCGCGCTTGGACAGCGTCTGGAACGGCGCCAGGCACCTCACCCAGCGCACGGCCATGAACAACAGGCGAGCTGTGGTTTCCTGTATTACGAAATATAATGCATTCAGTTTTACTTATCTCCTGTCAACCCCTATAGGTAGTGGGGCATAGAGTTTTAACAGGTCACCCCAGTTGACCTGTGAAAACCGATTTTGTAACGATATTAACCGTGAGGTGAGCGCAGAAGACTTGGGGACGAAACAGTCCACTGTCGTATTGCGCCACTCGCCCGTAAGAAGCCAACGCCTTACCGCAAGACACCGGGAATGTGCACCCAGCGGGCAGAACTCGCGCCCTTACTACCAGTTTCGGCTGGATTTCTCCAAATGGTTTCGGGTTCGAGGTCGCTTGCGCGATCCTCTCCCTTATGTAAGCTTTGATTCGGAATTTACCGAATCTATCGCGGACCACGGCGTCCTTTGCCCGGCTGTTCTCAACCGGGATCCGGTAGCCGATTGCTCGTTTCAAGAGCGGTTGCCGTAAGCTGTTTTTCCATCGAACCCTAGATAAAAGACCACGAAGCCAGCAACACAGAACTACAAGAGCATCTGCAGGCTTGAATTATGCCGTTCCCCGAGTTAATTCATCATTTGCCCAAAGGCAATTAAACTTTATCGCACCCAAAATATTCAACCGTCTTGATGACGATATAAAAAAAATGAAAGTAACTTTTTATTCAATAAAATAATAAAAAATGGCTTTTTGACGATATAGTTCGTTCAAGGACAGAGAATGATCTTCTGCAAATCATCTCTTAGAAATAATATACCTGCATAAATGTGATATAATAAACATAATGTAACATATATGTGTATAGGTATATGTGTGTGTATATGTGTCCTACGTCAGTTATGCTTCGCCACCCAAGTCTGAAAATAAATCTTATGCCCAGATACAGGCAGGGCCGGACTGGGACTTAAAATCGGCCCGGGCGTTTTGAAGCCGGTCGGCCCCTCAGAAAAAAAAAATGAAGTACCTACATATATATATATTTTGATTTTATTATTAAAGACAAATGTTTCTAATCTATCTAAGTATGTAAGTTAAGTTAGTGACTTCGGGAGAAGCTCACTGCTTTCGGCTACTTTGTCTATTATTTCGTCAGAGTCTAGATTCATTAAGAGATCTTTTTCTACCGCCATCAACATGAACGAATTTAAATTTTGAGGAGACAAACTGCTCCTCATACGATTTTTTATAATTTTTATGGTAGAAAAACTCCTTTCACATGCCAGTAAGGAGAAATTTATAGCCTAGTACAATAGACTTATAGGCACTGCTCAATAGATTAAATCTATGTAAAATTTTGAAACACAAATCGAACAATTTTTACATGCACTACGTATCTCACATGCTTTGAAAGTGTCATTACTTGGTTATCCAACGTCGTTTCTACGGTACCTTCATTATCATTATCTTCTACAATGATCTTATAATCTTCCGATTCTGAATTTTTAAGATTATCCCAATGCAACGTCAAATTTTCCAATTCAATCCGCAAATTTTCCCTGGTGGCTTTTTCATCAAATCTGTGTCTGCTTAACTCTTCGAGTTCACCAGATTTAAGACCATTTTTTCTTATTTCGGGGAAACGCTTTGGATCGAGGTAAGAAAAATCAGCATATAATTGTTTATTTGCAAGAAATCGGCGATCCATGCTCGCAGTAACTGTATCAAAAATAATGTTATGAACTCTTACTTTAATTATCGTTTCGTATTTGAGCAACTATTCTAAGTATGCTTTCGCTTTCACACGCACTTCTGGCTTGAGGTGGACATTTTGTTGTATTGTTGCCAATGTCATGATCAATGTTACATACAAAGACGATTCTGGTTTTGAAAATGACCCAAAAATTTTCTTGAGGACCGTATCTTTTGACCACCAACGTGTTTCGCCAATAGTTGAGAGTCTTTTCGTATTGCCGTCCTCTTTAGTTTTTTCCCAAACATCCATGCGTTGATACGATTCGCGAAGGAATACTGCAACGTCATTCAACAAACTAAACAATAAAGTGCCTTTCAATAACCGACTTAGTAGTATCTCCTAATACTAAATTCAGTACATGTGCGTAGCATCAAACGTGAATTTTACCTGGAGACTCTTTTGATAGCCACGAAGAAAATCCGTTGTATTCATATTTGCTGCCCCATCCGTTGAATTACCGATGCATCTTTTCATATCTACATTTACAGACTTTAAAACTGCATCAATTAAGGAAAACATATCCTTTCCAGTTGACGATTTACTTTCTACGACAGCGAGAAGTCTTTCATGTACACGAGCATCTGTCACGTAGCCCTATTATAATTGAGCATTGGTCTTTGCACGTAATATCCTGAGTGATATCTACTTGCAAAGAAAACATACCAGCTGCTCGTACCTCCAGACAAATATTCTTACATATAAGTTCACCGACTGCTAGGATAATTTTATTAATAGTTGTTTTTGACAAAAACGTTAATAATGACCCTCTTCTTTGGCAAACCATGAAGTGTTTTACTTTTATCAATGCACTCTTTCAGGTGATATTTCAGATGGATATCATATTTGCTGAGGAGAACCACGAGCTCAAAAAAGCTGCCGTGGTCTACAGTCATGTCCTCGAGACTATATGCTGCTTTCAGTTGGTCACCTCTATAACTTAATCCGCGTTTCCCAATAAACTTTACAATGTCTATTATTCTCTGTAAAATGTCTCTTCTTTTCCGCACTTGTGCTCGATTTAAGGACATTTGATTGACAAAAAATAAACTTTGAACGTCTTTCTTACTGGACCTCAAAATGTAAGCTTCCGCACAAACATGATGCGTTTCAGTTTTTTGTGTTCCTCTACTCTGATGTGAACATGTCTCTTATCTTGCATTCCTCGTAAAAAAGGGCTTGAGCTGGTATCAGAAGTTGTAGAAAATGCTAGGCAAACTGAACAGAACAAAGCACACTGTTCACTGCTGTAGGTCAGCCACTTGCGATTGGTTCCGTCTTTACGATTTACAGCTTTCTGTAACACAGGATCAATAATGTCTTGCATGGAATGAAATTTGAGTAAAATCCAGCTGATCGTTTTCAGGGCGTGCAAAATAGTTAAATGAAGAATTGACATTTTCATGTTCATTTCATTACATTTTCATTACATTTTCAAGTTCCCTATTGGCGTCATTTGCAGAATAATGAGGGATATGCCCATGCTGTTCATATTGAAGTTCCACTTCAACTAGAGGTTGTTCGAATTGCTGTTCCTGACTGATTAACTCTTTGTTACATTCAGGAGGTGATTTGAAAGTTGCTTCTTCAGTTACCACCACTGCATTAGAAGTAGATGAAAAATATTTGTCAACAAACACTCCATCGGCTTTTTCGAAGCGGTCGATGCGGTCTCGTTCGTGCGTGGATTTGCGTGTATACCTACAGCTCGCCTCTCCCCCATCGCACTGGCATGCACTGGCTCCAGCCCGGCCCGCGCCTTCCCGCGTCGCTCTGCGCTGCCTCGCCGTTCGCGCGTGCGCATGCATGGCAATATGGCGACGATAGGACTATCGTCGACTCCGGCCCATCGGGCATTTGCCCGATCTGCCCGTACGGCCAGTCCGGGCCTGGATACAGGCTATACTCGGCCTAGTTGGGCAAGCGCTGCGTATGGTCATGTGAATGTGGGTCGTCGTTTACTTCGCACCATTACTTGGTATGACCATTTTATGAATTTCGCATGTTATGTTTAAAATAAATAAATAAACAACCATCCCCGCTCTATAGGAAACAAAGCCGTTTCTGGGCTCTCCCGGTTATCAGTCGCAATGCACAGTCGATTGGTTGACGCCGCACGGTGAGCAGACCGTTAAGGAGCGCCCGGAGGACGATTCTTAGGGGAACTGGCCCGCAGGCACAGAGTCCTACCCGGGCTTTCACTTCTATATGGAGGCTACCGGATGGGTAAACCTGTGGGTTGGGCCGACTCTAACACATGGGCCCATTAGGTCCCAAGGGTTTTAACAATACATCTTCATTTGTTCCATTCTTCCACTTGATAGTAGTCCAGGTCTTTACTATCGCCTTAGTTTTGTCTGCAATGGTTTTTTGGACTGCATAATTTACATTCATATATGCTGTCACAACCACACACTGTAAAAAGCCACATTAAGGTTTTGGTTATATATAGATACCTTAGATAAGTTATATAGATATATAGATAAATTAAGCCCTTGATACAAACAGTCCGAAGATTTTACACATAATATACCTAAACCAGGGCGTTTATCATGGGGCGCTCCGCCAATAGGAGAGCGTGTTTTCCGACTTATAGCTATCGTATATGTATAATATATATCGTTAAAAACTTTCTCTGGTGGAGGCGAAGTCAACTGGGAGCTATATAATTCGTAGAAGGCGTAGAGGCGTAGCAGTGCGCCGCGACCCTCCGCTCTATAGGCTGTAAACCGACGCTACGCCAGAAAGTCAACACCCCCTACGACCAATCGTAGCGCTTGTAACTGACGTATATACTAAACGAATATACATACCTGGAGAATCTCCCAAGTCGGCGTAAGCGCTAAACCTAGTGGACTGGATGCGGGACGCAGAAGAGTGGGGTCTCCGTGGAGTTGCAGCTGTTTGGCGCTCCATATCAGCTCCTAAATAAGTAAACCAGATATATCAACGTCTATGTAAGATAGACTGCCTAAATAATAATCTGGTTGACTGTTTTTTGGCGCGTGAAACTAGGTTTTTTCATTCATGAATCGAAATAAAGTTATACCAGGAGAATTCGTTTTTCACAAGGGAGGGTCCCATACTACACACTACTTTCACCCCGTTTATTGATCATTTATGTTGTTATCTTTCTAACATAATGTCGCAGGTGAGTGCTTGAAAGAGATACTTACATTCCGTTTTATAATCTGCGTCCAGAATATCAATATTGCCAGTTGATATTTTCAAAGTTTAAGACAAATGAAATCTTTCTCTGTGTAGACCCGGACATTTTACAGCTGCCACGTAAACTACGATTGGAATGTGCTTTTTTAGCGTAATTGTAACCTAGGTGCATGAAACAGACAGCTCAGAGAAATTTCATTAGACCAGCCGATTGTTGGCTCTTTTAATAATTGGTTATAATATGCATATTTTATTTGTTTAATTTATTGAATATATTGAACAAATACATCGAAAATTGAATATATTAAACAAATGCATCAATAATAATTCATTAGGGAACGCAACTAACTATTAGGAGACCTAAATAAGTATACCTACTCATTGAATATAATATGATTTCATTTATTTTGATCTCATAATTTGCATATAACCGTTTTTTTTTGCAGACCGAGCGCTTATTTTAGGATTAGCCCGATTTTAAGACTCAGCGCACTGAGTACAACTTCGTAATATTACCCCTGCCTATCCTTGCAACTTCTTGGTAAAGATCTGCACATATAATATTAAACTTGATTTTAGTGACAATACCTGACACTTCTCGGTAGACATAAGTATATGCAGGAGTCCCGGCGGAGGCGGAAAGCTGGCTGAGTGCTGGAAAAACGGCGGCGGCGCCATACCGATAGTCGGAGCTAGGTCATGGGTCTGTCCGATGCTAAGTGGACTGCACGAGGGCCCGCCGGCGCCGGGCGTCCCCGCGGACGGCGCGCCTGACGACCCAGCACTCGACCTAGAACCGGAAACAAAATAGCTTTTAAAATAACGTTCACAATTGCAGGAATACTGGTGAAAAAAATAACATCACAAAACTTAACACTCGATAAACTTGGCATTCATAATTCATGGCATTAACAACCGGTTGTAGGTCCTGGCCATTACAAGCGAACGCCATCATTATGTTTTAGACGGTGGATGGAATTTATCAGTTGACTAGATGACCCGGTGAACTTCGTACCACCTAAAATTGATTTTTTGTAACTCTTTATAAGCGTTTATTAATCCTAATCAACCTTCCAAATCCAATTAATTGAAATCGAATCATGTACGGTTTGAGTTTCATTTGGTGATTAAATGAAAGTCGTTGCTAATTAAAATAAATTCAATGTATTTAATTTACATGATGAAATATAATTGCTTTTTCGACTTTTCTGACTTTTTTGCATTTTTCGACTTTTCGGACTTTTTAAATTTTTCGACTTTTTCGACTTTTTTGACTCTTTTGACTTTTCGACTTTTTGACTTTTTGAAATTTTACGCAATCGCACGGAATGAATAACAGTTATGGATGTCGCAGCTGTCAAACAATAGGATCGCCGCGAACGCCGTCTATTGAAAGTGGCTCATTTCCCAAAATGACCAATTTGGGTTTTTTCGATTTTCAGTTGTTTCTTTTAATTTTTCCTAAATATTTTTTTTTGTTAACCACCCCTGAATCAAGGCAAACAAAACAAAAAAATAATAATAGAAATCGGTCTAGTCATTTTCGAGATCTTGCGAGACTAACGCACGGCGATTCATGTTTATATATAAGAAGAAGATGAGTTCCAAGGGATCAAGTCTCGTTCAACGCTGTTCTTAGCTTTGGCTAAATATGCTACTATATGTATGCTACCGGGATTTGAAGTCAACATTATCTTCGGTAGACTTCGGGGACTCCATTCTTTCAATTTTCTCTCTCCGGTATTTCTACAGAATATGGCTGATTAAAATAATATTCACTGGACATGGCATTTAGGATTATTTCTATGATTATATCCCTAATTGAATATTAATGATGATACAATTAAGTTTGTAAAGCCTTTGATATTATCTGCACCATGATCATCAGTGGCGTAACTAAGGCGGTGCGGTGCAGTCGGTGCGGCGCATCGCGTATTTCCCGCCCACGGTAGTTCGGGGGCCCAAGATAAACTTCTGTCTACGATTCACTTTCCATCCAACTCTGCTAGAAAGCTGAGAAAGCCGAAAAAATGGATATCTCAAATCAAGACGAAAACCATTACAGAAATGTACGTCAAGTAGTTCACCAGCTAGATATATAGATATGAAAAAAAATACATTTGTAATATTATGTGGGTATTTTTTAGTTTTACCAGTTTCGCAATAATAGTTCTTGTTAATATTCAAAGTTGGATAAATATAATTCAGTAATTAAATTAACAATAAAGCGCCTCATTAGAAAGAAACAAATGTTACGAACATTCTCCCATAACAATGTTTCTAAGTATGTGTTCTTGGGATTTTTTTCTGCAATATGTTCGAGGCAATGCCCACAAATGAATACGCCGATTTATAATTTAGCTTCAATATAAATATATATTGGAGCTAGGTTACATCCTATATTCCATAATGAATGTAAGTGAGTAGGTGGAGGGTCCTTTTGTACATTTTTGCAACGGGGCCCATTTTACTTTGCCGGCAGAGGAAAAGTATTGCGAACGCACTTCTGTGTGTGTGTGTGTGTGTGTGTGTGTGTGTGTGTATTCCTTCACGATGGCGCCCAAACGCTTAATCCAATTGAGCTGAAATTTTGCATGCAGGCATCATGTGGTCATGGCAAGAGTTGAAAAGATTGTGATTATGCCCACCGGGGGGGGGGGGGGGGGGGTGCGCTAGTCGCACATAATTCTGTAAATATTAGACTTAAAGACTTGAAATTCGTTTGGCGAATGTGTTGTTAGGCCAAAACCATAATGTGAAATTTTAGTTGGAATAGCTGTTATACAAGCGACACATATTTTATTAAAACTCCGCCATACCCATATATGCCCAGAACAGAACTATTTTGGTCTCCGATATCTTTCATTTTTGGATATGTGGACACCTGAAGGGTTCTTATGAAGAATCCAAGTGAAGATTTGAGGTGGGAGTGGGGGAAGAGTATTTTTTTTTAAAGGGTCGAAAACGACCCCTGGGTCTAATGTGTTACTTTTAACTGATGTTGAATAAAAATGTTATTTTTTGTTTATTTTTTATTTACCGACAAAATTCAAGAATGAAACTGAGAGAAACATTTTACATGCAAATTGACACCACATTTACTACACGCCGTTACAGTTTTATTTTTACACTAGCTGTGCCCGCGACTCCGTTCGCGTACATTTCGATTTTTACGAAGCATTAGGTGCAATAACATTTTTTATTGCGTGATTAAAAGGGATGCTAATCATATGGTAAGGTGGTAGCAGTCGTCATGATCTTATTGTAACGCTTCTTTGTAAACGATGTTGTGTGTTGTGTTATGGGGAGTGCAGATGTAAAGATCGTTACTGCTGCTCACTCTTGAGCAAGCAACATACAGCTGTCCGTGAGAGAAGCAGCTCGTGCGGAGATCTACACCTGCAGTGCGGAGCGTCTGTCCCTGCGACTTGTTTATAGTCATAGCGAAACAGACGCTCACAGGGAACTGTACACGCTTGAACTCGAACGGGTAGTTGTTGGGGATGAGAGGGATACGCGGGATGAACACGTCTTCCCCTCGGCCGCAACCTGTTAGTATGGTCGCCTCGATTACGTTTCTTTGTAACGACTTCACCAGAAGCCTGGTGCCGTTGCATAGCTTGGGGGTGCTTAGGTTTCTCAGCAACATTATGGGAGCACCAACTTTTAACGTTATCGTATGTGCCGGAAGTCCAGGAGCATTCAAAGAGTTGAGAAACTCGATCGGGTAGTTAGTCGCGTCGCCATCATCAACTACCCTATTAATGGCATGGAACACCATTTCGGGGGCCTCGAACATACTTAAAATTGCGTTATTAATAGCAACCGCCTCATCATTTTTTGGGGTGAGAATGGCTCTTTCGCAGAGCCAAGAGCTTTCCTTGCTGGACAGATTTTCTATGTCAGGATAAACTTGGGCGATCAGCTCATTAACCGAAGTAACAGTTTTACATATTGAAAGTGGAAGCTGAATTTCGCCATTCACTTCGGTCATTGTACCATTACCTATCTTCAACAGCAGATCAGAGAACTCTCCCGTCAGTGAATCCCCTCCGAGTTGAGCTCTCATATTGACGGTAAGTGAGAGCTTTTTTACATTGGACCAGAGAAGGGATCGTTTGAGACAGGCGTTTACTTCATCAGCGCGCGTACCTCTGCTGATGACGGGGAGAGTCTGACGGAAGTCACCAGAAAAGAGGAATGTGACACCACCCATAACTTTGCTATTGTTTCTCATGTCCTGTAACGTGCGGTCAACAGCCTCCACTGCTTTTTTGTTTGCCATCGTGCTTCATCCCACACGATGAGAGCACAGTCTCGCAGCACTTTTGCTTTTTCACTATTTTTTGAGATGCCGCAAACAGGATTGTCGGAGCGATCTAGATCTATAGGTATTTTAAACATTGAATGAGCTGTCTTACCCCCGGGCAGTAATGTTGCTGCTATCCCAGAGGATGCCACCGCAAGAGCTATGTCGGCATCTTTTCGAATTTTTGCTAAAATTAGATTTATCAAAAAAGTCTTTCCAGTTCCTCCCGGGGCGTCAATGAAAAAGATTTCACCCGATTTAGATTTAACGCTGTTCACGACTCGATTGTATATATTTGTTTGTTCCACAGTTAGTTTTGGCTCATTTTCTCGAACCAAACTATTCATTTCGGCAATGTTATAGCTCGCCTCAGCGGCATACTCCTTGCTTATTGTTGCGTTGTTCATCATCTGAGGAGAAGGAAGTCCGTATCCACCCAGAGGATTTCCGCCGATAGAGATGACGAAATCCTGAAGTTGTAATAAACCACGATTTTCTATGTCGGGTCTACATTCCTCAACATTGAGATCAGGGGTACGTCTCTGAATCTCCCTCGTGATGTCTTCACAGAAGATATGGCGGTACTTCTCCCATAGATCGCTTGGATTCGACAGGTTACAGAAGACCAACATAACAGCAAAAAGTTGGCGAAGTTTAGCGGCGTTGTCACTGATGCAAGCCTCTCGCAATGTGTCATCCCAGCTAGAATCGTCTTCAAGCAGATGTAGTGCTCTACATGCTGCTTGGTAGGTTGGATGAACTAAGCCGTCCACAGATTTAAGGCATTCGAACGACGTCGGTCCTCGTACGTGATGAAGTAGCAACCGTAGAAAGTAGCATTCGCTATTGCTTGGATGTACTGTGTACACCCTACCGAGTACGTTTTCTCTAAAGATGCCAGTAACACCTTCTACGATACTACCACGCTTCCTACGATTGAAGACGCCACGTTGTTTGTCGAACGTATAGTATGATGGCACGTCTTCGTAGAGCAATGTTTTAGCGAATTCGTCATCTTGGCAGAGTTTGAAGAATGCCATTAACGTCGTATTTTTTGGATCATCGACTCTATCCCTCACGTTATTCAAAGTGAAGTAGACGCGCTGCCCATTCTCGAGATGGACAGCCAAATGAGTAACGGGAGGAAATCGTTCGTGTATAGGAAACGACAGGATGCGCCAAACTGCTTCCGAACTGCTTACATATCGTCCAGATTGGTACCGCAACACTTCGTCGTGTTCGTTTTGTACCCCGAATGTCGCTTGGTCGCTGCCTTTATTTACATATTTGCATATGTATTTAATGGACTGGACGCTGCTACATAATTCGACGTTTATGTGTGTTTGGAAGGCTCTTGAGAGGGTCGGTGAGTGCGGAACAATCCACCTGTTATCTACTTCAATAATTTGACCGCGTATACGAATTTGTGCAGTGAACCCGCCTTCTTGGGGACTCCTGCGTCGGTATAAAGGGTAGCCGTCTGTACCCGTCACCGTTTCCGTAGTGAACTGTTTAGGAAATTGTTTACTGCAGCGACCGTCCTTCATGCAAGGCGACTGCATGTTCAAAGGTCCGCAAGGACCATGAACCATGTGCGTTTTGACGATTTCATATAGTTGAGGATCGTTTTCGGGATTTGGTAGTTCCGCGCGTATGACTCGATCGATTTCATTAGGCCTAATTTTTTCTTCCAGCCACAGGAGTATGTGAGCATGGGGGAGACCTCGTTTCTGCCATTCGACAGAATACATGAAGCATCTAGCACCACCAAATATCTTCTTCTTGGTGATTAAATCCATTAACTTAAGATGAAAAACTCTCGAGATCAAGTCATGTCTATCATAAGGAAGTTGTCCAGGTAGAAGTTCCTTCTTTATTTCTTTCCACTTGGGATTGGTCGTGATGGTGATAAAGAGATCAGGTCTTGAGTACTTTCGAACGTAACAGAACGCATCTTGAGTGCGCTCGTGCATATATCTCGGGCCACCTGTGAAACTGGATGGTAATATCACCAGGCGACCCAAGTTCTCCCCACCTCCATCCTGCCTCAGCGCATCTTGTAAATGTACATACTCTTCAGATCTCAGTTTCTTTTGGTTCGTTCTGATAAATATTAGTCTTTCGGTCTCTATCTTTGCGTACATGTCTACTAAATATTGATTAAATAGCTTACGAAAGTAGTGAAGGTGATTGTATACATCCTGTCGAATCATTATTCGATAACAGTAAAACTGGAGAGCGGATGTTTTTTTTCTATTGTTCTCTTCGCGCGTCACAGGATCCACATTAAAAACCATAAAGTTATACCCATCTTCACCGTGGCAGAGTAGCAAGGGATATTGCAGTGCATCGTAAGATCTATGTGTTTCGCATATCCTTAACAAACGGTCATCGTTTGTACGAAGAACGATATCTCTTTTCTCACACTGCTCATTCACCAGCAATACGGCTACCTCGTTCGTTGTTGGTTCGTTGTATCGACCTCTGTGTGCTGTCGACGGCCTTCGGTCTGCATTTATGACTAACTTATAGTCATCCCGATTACCAGTAGGGAGAGATTGTAAAGCCGTCTTGAAGTCTTTTACATACGGATTACACTCATTAAGCATCGACTGAAGATTTTGTACTAAATTTCTATCTATGTTTGAAATGTGTGACATTCTTGTGTCAGTTTGAGCTTCATAATCTGAAATGAAGTAAATCTGAAGGAATTTTGCTATTGCGTTTTCGACTGGAAGCAATGATCCTATGCGATGATAAACTTGGCCTTGTATTTTAAAAGTTGGCATGAATGGGCCTTCTGATATTTCATTGCCCCCAAAAGATGTCATTTGGAAAGCACTGTTGTAAGAGCGAATGGCATTAAGGAATTGCGCTGAGGATGGATGGTCTCCGTTCAAAAGCGACTTAAGTGGTTCCGGAGGTGGTTCTATTGGTTCCAAGTGAACCTTTCCCGATGAGCAGCACAATCCATTTGACTCATTTTTCCACTTTAAGGCCTTACAGTAACGACAAACGACTTCCATATCCCCAATCTCAGACTCCTTGGCATAGTTTATTTCTGGGTTATAAGAAAACCCACTTTTATATTTTTCAACCCAGTACAAAATGTCAACAACAGCTTCATTCCGCCCCCCATCTATGGATAACTGTAACTGTCTGTTAAGACTGTGCATTTGACGTCGACATTCCAATCGATCATTCCGCTCATTTTGAGACAAAGATGCTCGGAACGTCGCAATCTGTTGTTGGTTTGCATATAAAGCACTTTCTCGTTCTTGACTTAACAGGGCATATCTGTCTCTACTGGCAGCCAGACGTTCAGCTTGTTGTGTTTCGCCCTCCCTTCGAAAGGAATCCAAGTGACGCTCTCGATCGGCAGCTAAACGTTCTTCACGCTCTGACTCGGACTCAAGTTCACGCGTGCGTGTAGCGTATTCACGCATAGCCGTCAAACGCTGTTCTCGAGCTTCATCAGACTCGTGTTCACGTACCTACGTATGTAGAAATATTGCGTTTTAATAATAATCGTCGTTCTCGCGCTTCATCAGATTCGACTTCACGCGTGCGTGTAGCCTGTTCACGCATTACCGACAACCGCTCTTCTCGAAATTCATCAGACTCGTGTTCACGCTTACCCGTAGCCTTTTCACGCATTACCGACAACCGCTCTTCTCGAGCTTCAGCTGACTCGAGTTCACGCATGTGTGTAGCGTGACCACGCATAACCGACAACCTCTGTTCTCGCTGTTGCGAGGACTCCATGTCTAAAGACAAAGCATTCCGCTCGCGATTTGATTGTAGGCGTGCATCTCTTTCTTGCTGACTTTCAGACTGTCTCGCGAGTCTAGCTTTTTTCGCTTTTGAAGACACAGAGTTGAGATTAGTTCTTTTCCTAATTGGCGGCATTGTATAAAAAAAATCCTAAAAATTATCACACAATATTAAGATTATTAGTATAGATTATTCCTACTCTTTCATTGTAGCTAAGGTACCTATGCTTTCAGAATAAACTACATACTTACGAAATTAATACGAACATTCAACTCAATTCAAATAAAAACCAGTCAAGTACATAGGTACTATTCGGTAATGGAAAGTAAAAATTATTGCCTAATATATATTCGCAATAACACCTTTATTGCACTTAAAATTAATCAATAATCAAATGAATATACATAGAACTAAACAAAAATGCTAACTAAACTAAACACAAAGCTATCAACTCAATTCAAATAAAAAACCATTCAAGTACATAGGTACCTACTATCCGGCAATGGAAAGAAAAACTTAAATAAAATAAGACCCTAGAAAACGTTCCCGGCAGTTAGGCAAAATACCTAAGTAGGTACCTACATAGGAACATCTATTGGTGAAAGAATTTTTAAAATCGGTTCAGTAGATCCCGAGATTACCCCTTACAATTTAACAAATATACAAACACACAAACTTTACTTCTTTATAATATTAGTATATTAATCAATAATCAAATGAACATACATATGTAGATCTAAACAAAAATGCTAACTAAACCCAAAGTGATGAAACAGATTAAAAAAAATAGCGTTCGCTCGAAACAATGCATACGAAACACCACGCTCCGCGCTCTACACGCGACACGTCCGTGCAGGTCGAGTTTGGCGTTCTACTATATGGCGAGCGCCCCCGCTCTGGTCCGTATTTATAGACACTCGCTCCCCGCGCCCCGCGTCATAAACTCGCACGCGCCGCTCGCCAGGCGAAAATGCGATCAGAGTTTTTGATCAGTACTCCGTCATTTTACTACTTCTAGCGATGATTTTTGGCATGATTATAATAGTGTAAACAAAATCTGAATAAAATCACCTCATTCAACATAATAAGCAGCTAAACATGCAGATACTCGAAAAAATAAATTAGGTTTGTATGGGGGCCACGTCTTATCATAACTGGAGCTAGAATTTAAATAGCCTATCCTGTGTCCCAGATGTCTATATGTTTTTATACCGAATTTCATCAAATTCGGATAATTGGTTTAAGAGTTATGGAGGAACATACATACATACATACACACATACAGAAAAAAATTCTAAAAATCGTGAAATTAGTTTCAGTATCATATATTGAGCCTATAAACACAATATCTCTGAAAACAAACTAACTTACTCCATGACCGACCCTTACAGATTTATTATTAGTATAGATAGATAGTATAGATGATGTCCCAATCCGGTCTCAACAAGCTCAGAGCGCCCTTGATAGGGATCTGCAAACAGGCAGTAGCCCAATCTTGTTGCAGCAATCTATATTTTGAAGCCAAATCTAATTGGCTTCCTTCTAATATGCTGTTTGCAACCATGTCTACCGTAGTATGGAACCATGGATTTATCAATGCTTATTTCCTTTTCGATAGGAGCATACTATAGAAATTTAGCATTTAGCATATCAATCAGCGGGCGTACTTTCGCCATCTTGTCATTTTCAGGCAGTTCGGAGTTATCGGCCGCATGAAAATAACGCATTATCTCTTCAAATCGATTTCGTCGCATACTTTTTGTGACAAGGATATTGTGAGTATCTTCATTGCTCTCCCAGAACATGCGGCAACGAAGCATAACCAGACAAAATAAGGATAGCAATAAAAAATATATATGAAACTACCCCCGGCAAGTAATTTTAAAAGATGGCCCATTTAATTAGGATTAAAATAGTGCAATATTTGTTACTTTTCTGTCCATAATAATTATTAACATTTTTTTTTTGCAAAACATCCTCATTTTAAAAATCCTAATTCTTTAACAATATTTGTGTTCGCTTAAAGATTCTAAAAAATGGATCAATTAATTAACGTGTAGTAGCCAACAGGAAGAAAAACAGCGATAGAGCGAGATAGATGGTGATGTTATTCGTCAATACTTTTCGGTATTCCCGTGGTTCTTTCAATCGCACGTATTGAAATGCCGGGATCGTTTTCGATTTCATTCAGAATTATGTCAACGTCGTATCTTCGAGGTCTTCCATTGGACGTACAAACACTATTAGGCAATCGTCCTTGCGAGTATGCTATGTGTACCGTGATAAACACGCGCTGATCTGGATGATGTTCTGCATTTGTGTACCTCTCGCTATACAATATGGCCGCAGCAGAGACATTTCCGTGGCATTCACCGTAAATAAAATGCATATTTGCAACCTCTTCCGCTGAATACAAATACGTCATATTCTAAGGTGAACTAACAAAGAGCGTACAAGGCAAATTAAGTTCAGAGAAACAAAGCCACAGTCGACAAGCACTATCAAGTCCAGGATAACACAATCCAAAGCCGATAGAAGGAAAGTTACACGATTACGGAGAAAATGCACAGCAAACGAAGACACGTAGCGTACTGACCGATTGCACCATTTAATCTATGTTGCGCTGCGTAAGAGCACAGTAAACCCCAGGTAGTAGCTTCTCTTAAAACAAAATTGAAATCAAAGCGAATACAACACAAGTCGTAAGGGCTAGGATATGGTCAAAAGATGTTCCGCTACTCGGCCTACGCAGATATCCGAACGCCCGAAAAGGTCGTCAGCATTTACTTGCTCGTAATGTTAACCGTTCGCGTTCGTCATGATGTACCCCTCTGCCCACATTCCTCGCACCCTCTTCCCGCATTGCCCTGTAGCTCAAGAGCAAAGCTACTGTTTGGTATACTGTGGTAAGAGTAACAACTTAAAATCACTAAGCATCGGCGTCATTATCCGTCTCACTTATTCATGTTGAATAGCATCACCATCTATCTCGCTCTATTACATCGCTATATCGCTGTTGTTGTCGCCATATCGCTATTGTCATCGTTATAACGCTAATTCGTTGTTTCATTTCTTAGAATCTTTAAGCGCACACAAATATTCTTATGGAATTAGGATTTTAAAAAAGATGATCTGTTTGCAAAAAAAAAATGCCAATAAGTGGTATGGATAGAATAGTAGCACATATTGCTCCATTTTGGAATTCTGATTAAATGGGCCAACTTTTGAAAATACTTGCCTGGGATAGTATAGTATGTTTTTTTTTATTTATGAAGAGTCAAAGTTAAGGGACAATTTTTTTTTAAAACGCGTCTTATACAAATTACGTTTCTTTTAAATAAATCAGCAAAGTTTTTTGTTCAATTTATGATTGCGATTAATAGCACGGTTATTTAAGATCACGTTAGTAAAGAAAAATACTGTAAAATTGTGGAATTTGTGGTAAAAGTACCTAAGAATGTGATCGAGGGAGTCAATTTTTCACATTTTAAAAAAATGCTAATTATCATTTGCCTAAGTTTGGAATTGGAATTTGGAATTTTTATTATATTTTTACTAGAACTGGTACGACTCTCCCACTCGCCATGTGCCCGCTTGACATTTACTTTCGGGACAGTATATATATGGGTTAAAAAAATACATCATATTGGAAAAATAAAATTTGAAGATCACAAAAAACATTAAAATATCGTACGAAATTTTTTATAGTACGAAAGTGTTACGCCCCGGACGGGATTAACGCGCGAAGGGATGGGTTTGGGGAAGGTTTCTAAGGGCGAGGAAGCAAGCTCTGCTTGCCGGGAAAGTCTTAGGGTGTCCCAACCGATTTGATTAGTTACTCCACTGATGATCATTCTCTCTGTCATCTCATTCTAGGCAAAAAAAAACTTAGAATGTATCTAACTGGCATTCCTCTGCTTTTGTGAGGATTCAGATTTTCTTTACGAAAAACTAAGTTGAATCTTATCTCAAAATATTTGGTTTAGGGTTCTTTACTGAAAAAATCTGATAGTAAAATATAAAAATGCATTTCCTTAATAACAAAGATCTAAAGCCAAAATTTTAAATGGCTTTTAACTCAGTTTGAAAAGGCAGAGTTTTATTTACAGAAGTGCCCTTTGAATATTTATGCATTCGGAGCCAGGCACCGAATGCAGTGTCATTTATGATTTTCGCCTCTGTTAAATAAGGGCCCTTTCACACGATTACATATTGAGTTGTGAAAACTCAAGTTAATCAGACTTCGTGATGTAGTTGTACATACTGACCCGCCAACGCTGAGAGGCTTGAGCGGCTGCGAAAACAGCGGCTCCGGCGCGATCGGGAACTGGAACTTGAGGTTGCAGTGCGCCGCCGGATTGTACGGCGCCGGGAACTTGAGCTGGTCGTTCTTCTGCTGCGCGAAATGCTGCTGGTGCTGATGGGGGAGGTGCATCGCGCTCGGCGGGCCGCCTTGCTGCAGCCCCGGCGGCGCCAGCGGTCCGAGGTGACTCATGGAACCCGCGTGCAGTTTCGGCTTGCGCGGCCCGCGCTCGTGTTGAACTGCTGCTGGGGACAAGAAACCTATCAAATCATGCTTTTCAAATAATTCGCTTATCGACGATCATTAGTCTGCTAATTTCCCTTCGCAGGGTTATGTCCATTTAGTACTGCAGGAGACACTTAGGCCGTCGAAATCTCGGGGCCCCTTTGAACTTTTCGGGGCCCACCTTTGGGCTGTCAAACATTCTGACGACGATATAAAATATACTGTAGAATATACGTGTTTATAAACAAAACACGATCGCACTGAAAAAGTGGGCCGTTAACCATTTCTGGCAACTCTTATATATCGTAGCAAAAAAAAGATAAAAGTATTTTTTTCCAGTAAAAATATTACAATCGTGTAGGAATAACATTAAATTAATCTTAAACTGACTCCCGTCCGAGTTGACGCGACTAAACATTTAGATATTTTTGCAATGCCATGCGCCCGCGCGCTTTCGATATATAATATACGTAAAGATGTATAGGTATACCGCGGCGACAAGGGAATACGTCCCACCGTTGGCAGTGACCAATTACGAATGACAATTTCGGCTTCGCGCGTCGTCTAATACAGTCGATTTAGCTTTTCAATTATAATATAATAATTATTAAATGAATAGTTTTTTATAAAGTAAGAATTAGATTACAATAATAAAATAACTTAAGATTACTGTGTTATTTTTTATATCACTCAAAAGTATCTTTAATAAATAGAAAAAAAATAATGTTTGGCCATAAATTTTCTGGAAATTACGTAATTTCAAACATTTTTTTCTTATATTTTTTGTATGGAAGTTCCAAAAACTGTCTTGGTACTATCCAAATAGACCATGCGCTGGTGTAAATAGTGTTTTTTAATATTGAGAATCATCTCTAGGTTTTTCAAAAACTAAAGACAAATCAAGCTCGTTTTTTTTTTTGGAAAACAGTAACAGAATAAAGATAATTTACAATTAATATGGAAATAATTTATCAATTTCATTTTGACGAAACGATAGCTTAAGGACCGGGTTTTTAAAATCCGGCATAATTGTATTAAAATTCGTTTTCTTGTTCTCACAACCAGGCCACAAAAATATGCTTCATAGAGCTTTTGGGCGCAACGGCCGGCACGGCCTCTTAAGCCAAGAAATGATATACCTACAGTAAATTACTTTAAAATTTCAAATGTACAAAAACAAAGACTATAACATAACAAGTTGCAATAAAACCATTGACAATTATAAAAAATGTACATTAAATTAAATGGGTTGTTGGGAATGGGAATTAAATGGGAATGGTTTTTTTTAAATTAAAAGTTGCTTATTTGCTCGTACAGATTCACACACTTAATCTGTCACTAATTAAAAACTCACCTGTATAAACGCGATATCTCGATATCATGTATAAACGCGGTAAATAACGCGTAGGCTTGAAGCAGCTTGTAAACACGCCTCCGTGTCAAAAAAGCGCCCTCAAAGCCGGCCGGGATAAAATGGGCTTTTCGCCCTCCTCCCTCCTCCTCCCCTCTCGCTTCCCTCCCGTCTGGGGGCGCGGAATCAATGGTTCAAGTAAAAAGATCAATGGCTCCGAATAATGGCGTATAAATAGCATCTACCGCACCGCTCTTTCATGGATACGCTCGCCTCCGCAGCCGAGACTTAATGCGCATAAACGCTTTGAGAAAACGCCACAATGAATATTCCGCCCGAGGATCAAGTCTCTATTCATAGAGGGGTATAGAGGTCAGCTGGCTATGAAAATAACCGCGGACGATGTAGAGTAGAAAATCCTGGAAGGTTGCAGGATATTTCCACCAGATCTCCTCAAAGATGTGTCAGGTTGAGCACTAACACCCGAATCTATACTCGAGATTCTAGTGCTTGATCATTCATTAACCAACCATTTCTTAAGCTTGACTAATGCCTACGTACCTATTGTGCTCTATAGGCAATCGACTTCTCTAAGCAGTCCTCAAGCAGTCGGGATTCTTTCTGTTTCGTCTGGCAATATACTCGTACCTAAAAGTATTAGCCATTAAATGAAAAATATTTCTCTTTCGTCAAATGCTTCTAAATAAATAACTAAACTTTTATATTTTGTGTAAAAAAAGCTTTTGCTATATTCTCTTTGTTTTTATTCTTTTGCCAGTGTGCTTTCTTTTAACCCTTTAAGCACCATTGAACATACGTGTCCCATAAATTCAAAAATCATTTTATAAATTATGGAATGAGAATTATTTATAATCTATATTTTTTCCGTTGTATTATGACATCAGAATCTTATTGGAAAAACAATAAAATATTGTTTAAAAATATATCAGGGGTCTACAAACAAAAGTAGACAAGTCACATTTTGGAAATTTTGGAAATTTTTATGGCAACCCTTTTACTCTCACAATTAGCTTTTTATAAAAATATCATTGAAGTAAATCAAGACTCTAACGCACAAGAAGAAGAAATTACAGCGAACATTCATTTGGAACCCGAATTGTGAGAACCACAAGAAGAGTCAAAACAGCTATTAATTTAAAATTTACTAAACTAATTTGAAGATTAACATTGTGTTTTTATAAATAAAGATAATTAATAGTATTTCACTGGTTATTACTTTACTAAATACATCCCTGGTTAGTGCATGTCCTTCATGTTAGCAACAAACTTGGTTATGTCGTATTAGATTTACAAATGAAACTAGTTATGTCCGCCATTTGGAAACAGAGTTACATATGTCCATTAATTTAATTAAAATAACCCTTATTATTAAAAAGATGCCGTGCTAAATATGTTCTGAAAATAATCAAAATATACCTTTCTTTTATTTCATGGTTTTGTTCTTGGCTGTAGCATGAAAACAATTTTGTGAAGTGTTTTTTTCAGTTGGTGTAAAATGACATCCGTGGGACTTATCTACTTTTGTTTTTAGACCCCTGATATCATATTTTTTCAAAACGTCGCAAATGACCAACGAACTCGAATGACATACGAACGGTGATGTCAAATAATGAAATAATATATTTATCGCAACTTTTTCAATTTCATTTTTTGGGAGGGGGTTCTCCGGCAATTATCCTCTTCTGGTAATAATCATGCCGGCGCTCATGTACACGTCGACCTCTAGGTTCTCACGATAGGTAGATAATAAAATATCAATTACTGGAAGAAATCTGACTTCCTCAATTCGAGTAGGTACGTCTCATAATAGCTAGCATCGTCTCTCTGCGCCCAGTTTCAGCAGCCTATATTGACCTTGGCGCACAGTGGGCCACTGTAGTCGGTCTTCTACCTAGCTTACTAAAAGTATAGTTATGTTATACGATTGTTACCTTCCTCCATTAGCGGCAGTGATGGCAGGAGCGTGTTGCCATCTACAACGGGCGAATCCATCAACCCAGGAACGTATAATCCACCAACTAGTTTGGCCACGGCCAATCAGAGTCCAACGTCTTACTCGAGACACTGAGAAGCACCCAGCGGGCTGCCTCGACCAGACTACCATTTATGGCCGAATTTCTACGGACTCGAGGTCGCTTGCGCGGTATTCTACCTGATGTAAGCGGTAACTCAGTTAGAATTTATCACGGACCATGACGTCCGTTGTCCGTCTCTGAAACAGGAGCGTGTGGCCTTGGTCATTTCAAGTGCGGCTGACATTAGGTCAACAGCCACCACCGCTCTGTAGGAAACAAAGTCATTTCCAGACTGACATGGTTATCAGTCGCAATGCAGTCGATTGGCTGTGCCGCACGGTGCGCAAATCTACGGTACGCAAATTTACGCTCACCCCATGGTCAGCGTAAATTTTGCAGACGGACAGCGTAAACACAGACAGAAAAATAATTGGCGTTAAAACTTCATGGGTGACGGGTTCGCCCGTTGTAGTCGACACCTCCAAGTGGTAGGCAAACGCCCCCGAAACCACCTGCATACTCAGTTGCAGGGGGCACAAGAGTCCTACCCAGGCTCGAGACTTCACCGTGGAGGCTACCGGATGGGTGCTTACCCATAAGCTGCGCCGACCCAAAATCAAACGGGTTATAGTGGCCCAGCTGCACAGGGCCCATTAGTATTCGGTAGTGACGTCAAATCGGACTCAGTGCACTGAGAAAAATATTGGATTGATTTTTGCATTACCGTTTTGTTATTACGATTTTATGCAGAATAACGATGTTTCACTCGTAATTTTGTTGAATTACAAGGAATTTTGTTGAAAATCTATTACTCAATTATATGTATCATTTCCTTGCGATTCATACACGAACATTTTCCTTTCGATTAATACGGAAATCACAGTATGCCTACTGTAGTTTCAACATGATTCGTGTGTTCGACTATATCCTCCGACTGTATCCTACTACATACTATCATATTAGAAGCGAGATCGCAAGGTCGCGACGTAATGAAATAATATTATATTTTAACATTACGACACGGTAACTACCGCCACGCCAGCACCGCTATGCGCCATGTTAATCCAAACGTATGGACCATAGTCCGCATTATATATACGTAATCCTTGTTGAAGCATTCGTATTTCCGTGTATTACATCGTTATATTTTTCTCAGTGTGGATCGTGATTGATATATGTAATTGATTTACCTGTGTTGGTCCATTCCGTCACAGGCTCCGATAATTTCCGATTTAGCGACCGAGAAGCGAATGCATGCTGACGGCAGAGTATCAAAAGGGAGGGTGAAGGATGTTGGGTCGGTTTGGGTGTCGATGGGCAGCGTCATGTGTCGACACAAAGGGCCCGTTCTCATGGCCTAATGTCCGACCGATTCGTTACGTCACGGACTTATTTGTCCGCCCCGCCACTTTATTGTTTCATTCACCTCGCAATCCCTAAGAATTTATTTAGCCGATTGCTTTGCTGACGTCTTTCCTCGCTCAGCGCACACATCGCCGTGTTTGTTATATTGCGGGATGGCTTACGCACTGGTGGATTTCTCACACTATTAGTAATTATTTTGCGCTGGCTAAACTTTTTAGTCCCACGCGGGACCTAAACGTGCACGGCCCGGTGGCATAGTGGTTAGGTCGCCTGATCTTACATTGTAAGGTCCCGGGTTCGATTCCCGGCTGGGTCACCATTTTCCGTTGGGATCAAATTAACGGAATTGCATTTTCAATTCTGTCGATCGAATGCAATAACAAGACACACACTTACAGACATGTTATACGCACACATACATATAACACGTTATAGTAGGGTTGGTTGTAAGAGATTGTCATATGACAATAGACCCGCCAATTGTGACATTTTCACAATAAAGAGTATAAACAAATAAACAAACACTCATTTTATCGTTCCCCTAATTTGGTAAACGGCGATTCGGATTAGCCTTTCGTGGATGAGCATCGATTTAAGTAAGATTGCATCGATTTAAGTAAGTAAGATGAGCATCGATTTAAGTAAGTAAGACTCTAATAATCCACCCAAGTAATATTTGATAGTCGATAAGCGTTTTACCGATCAATCTAACCAATAGCAATATAATAATTCTAACCTACTGGGGCACCTACATGGGAACCGCGACAGGCGGTTCCCGTTACTAAACCAGTAGGTTACTGTACATAATTATTATAATTGGATCAAATGCAGCCAATTGCAGTATCGGTTTATCTCTTCGATTTCTTGTGTGTGAAAATGCCATAGAAATTCTGTTTCGGAACCCTCGACGCTTGAGTCAAATTCGCACTTAAATGGTTTTATCTAAATTACACTGGTAAGCTCCATTATGATTATGATGACATGATCATATTATAATCATGATATAATGATAATAATGATAATGACATTTAATACAGATCTATCTATACAAGAATGATTAGAAGACTAAGATTTTTGAAAAGTGCAAATTAGTACCAACATTGAGTGATTCGATTAAAATGGCTACCCACTGTATTTTTATTGATCAAACATATCCTTCTTCTATTTAAATGATATATTGAATTGTAGAGACGGAATGACGTGTCACCGTTCTCCCGCGTTTAGATGTGACGAGGATCAAGCCGCGCATTCATCCGACGACAGAGGGTGTTTAGCCAGAAATAAACTAATGTAAACCCACCCTATATGGGGCAGTTTAATCTTGCCGAGCGCGCACGTGGTCGCTTTCTCAAAAGCTACCGCCCGTTGCATCCCTCTGCAGATTAGTCGCCCTTGCGAATTACCGATATTATTTTACGTGAAAACCCGAAAAGTAGTCCTTGCTCTCCGGTGGCCAAGACGTACGGTAGGGGACTAATTTACTCGAAATATGTATTGTATGTATCGAAATTGTGCTCAATTTGAAATTGGCCCATGCATTCCTGTTATAATCTGCGTAGCATTTAGCCTATCCTCAGAATCACAGACGACAACAATTGACCGCACGCCAGTCATCAATTCCACGCGTTAATATCTGTTTTTTGCATTAGGTATTTTATGAAATAACTGCAATAATTTTCGATTTCATATATTTATACATTATATTCTTTTCTAACATGTTTTTTTTAAAATTCCACTTTTTTATTTGCCGCAATTCAAACATTTGATTTTATTGTTTTAGGACAGCAATATAGAGTAGACTTTCATCTCAGTGTTACCACTAGTTTGGTAAATGTTTTCTGAAAAATAACGTGGCAGTTAAGTAAACATTGAGAAGAATGTTTTTTCCAATACACTTGAAAATCTTCAAAAACTATGTACTTAGCTAATTTTCAAAAATGTTTATTGTTTATGTTATATTTAAAACAGTACAACTTCGACTTGCAGCATTATGTAATTTGATTTGGCTAATTTATAAACGGGTTTTTGATCACTGCTATTGAGCCACGCGGTCTGTCTTATTTTTATCCAATATGGCTAGGTTCATTAAATTAATACAGTAAATCTAAAAGTCTTGTATTTTATAGTCATATGTCTTTGACGTTCTAGTCTTTGACGGTTTCACAGGATAGTAACACAGTAAGGCAAAGGTAAGTTTAAGGCAACGGTAAGTTTCAATAAATGCTTTATGTATAGAAGTGAACACTACAAAAAGATACCCTATACTTAGATAAATAAATAAATAAATAAATAAATATCCTAATTTTGCAACATTGTTAAATAAAATAATATTAATTGCATACCATGTGTTTTAGTAATGAAGAGGCACAATGAGCAGTTGTATTTAGATTCATTACCACTATGCATTTTTACAAGTTAAAACATTGACTATTTTTGTATGCTTTTTTTTACCCGTGTGTTTTTAAATGACACATATTGTTTCCCGGTAGGTTAAAAAGTACTCTAGAATGTCAATTTTAAAAGGATCCTTTTTTTACCATAAAAAGTATAATTGTAATTTGTGAGCTGTGTAAATTTTGTGCGAACATATATTATACTAGCTGTTGCCCGCGGCTTCGCTAGCGTTAAATTTGGGGTAAGATAGATACTTTTTTCAAATCAAGTTGTAAGTTTTTACGTGTAATATAATATATAAGGTATCCTACGTCCTTCTCTGTACCCCTGTCAATATGTACTCATGATGATCAACTAAGTAGTTAAGGCGTGAAGATGTAACGATCGCGGTGCTTGCGCTACGCATGTTATCGAGGCAAATGTTGAATTTATAATTAGGTTATAGCGCATTCTCGCGTCCGGGAACCGTCCCGCGCGACTCTATTTTGATTTTTAGGGTTATTTACCCCTTCTCAGCCCCTAAGTGATTAATTTTTGAAAAACATGAAATTTGCAACAAAAAGCATTTGCTTATTTGTTTAATATAATTGAAACCCCTTTTCGCCCCATTAGGGGTTGAATTTAAAAAAAATACGAAATATGTATTTGCCTAGATGTTTAGTACAGTATTCCTACAAATTCCATCTAATATCGTTTCTCCATACAAACTTTTAACCCCTTTTCACGCCTTTAGAGGTTGAATAGGGAAAAAACACGAAAGACGTATCTATTTAATTATTTGTTTATTAGAGTAATCCTACAACGTTTCGAAATAAAAAGTTCATCTAATAACTTTTATCCATACAAACTTTGGAACCCCGTTTGACCCTATTAGGGGTTGAATTTTGAAAAAACATGAAACAACTATTTGCTTATTTCTTTATTAGAGTAATCTTACAAAGTTTCGAATTAAAAAGTACATCTATATCGTTCTCCATACAAATTTTTAAACCCCTTTTCATCCCTTTAGGGGTTGAATTTCGAAAAATTCGCCCTTATTGAGCGCCTGCGTCCTAAAAGGAAGCTATTTTTAAAATTTCAGCTTTCTAGGTCTAACAGGGCTGGGCGTCGATGAGTCAGTCAGTGAATGAATGAATGAGTGAATCGGAACTTCCCTTTTTAGGTATATATGAGATTTGCAAAAATAAATTGATAAGCAATATTAAGGGTAGTTCTAGCAGTGTATCTCTAGAACCTAGTCCGAATATCGGCCGAATATCCCTATTTTGCAGATAATATTCCAGGTCAGCAGTTCGTAACCATAGCAGTATACTATATGGAAATATCTGAAAGACTAGTCCCATAGATTCCACGTCTACCGACAGTCTATGTATATTTACCGACGTACATAGTACTATGTAAACGTCAGGAAATTAACTACACGATTTCACAAAGCCACACCACCACCGACGAGGGCCCGTTTCGTTTTTCGAAATGTTTTCTAGCCTCCGGCTTTTAAACTTCAATTTCGTACGAAAACAGGCGCGGGAATTGTTTTTGTTGCACTTTAATATAGGGGGTGAAAAATCACCCGACTCGTCCACACCGATACAGAGCGAATGGGCTGTTTTATATTCGCCGAAGTGGAGCGATTTCTTTCATTGCTGAATCGCATATTTAAATATTTATCGCTGCACTTCTGGCACCCTAGTGTGAGAGTTAATCTCTCCCGGGAGGGATGGCGATTGTAAGGCGATTAAGGCGCATTTGATTCTACTTATTGGCGTTTTATAAATTAGTTATTGAATTTAAGCACTTAGTATTGTATATTTAATTGTGTTGAGCGGTTATATTTAACTAAATCAGAAATGTATTTTAAATATATGGATAATATACATTTTAATGAAACCATTTTTTTTGATAATAATATATACATTGATTTTAAGATATTATTAAATTGTAATCGATCTTTGATAATAATTAGCAAGATTTAGACATACATTTTATTTTTTATGGAAACTTTTTATTTATTTGATTTTTGCATTCATTTTGAGATATTCTTTTATTTAGAATTATTTTTTATGTTTCGAATTTTAATAATTATTTGATATTAATTTACAGATATCATTTAATTTTGTTTTAATTACGATACATTAGAAAATATGCTAATTATAATAAATATTCTTACATAAAAAATACATATCCTTCTGTTTTATAAATATTAATGCTTACCATTAATAAATATTATTTAAATATATATATATATGTCAAAAACGTAATTTTACTTATTCTTAATTATGTAAATATCACAAAAATAAGTAACAAGGACATCGAAAACTGAAATATTCAAAGAAAAACTAAAAATAATCAAAGAAAAAATCGTAATTTTAAATGATTTTTTTTATCGCGATGTGTATTTCTAATTTAATATGTTTTAATATCCGCGTAAATTCGAATTTGTGTTAGCTGGATGGGTGCGAGTTATGCCTGATTAGTATTTTTATTTAGATTAGGGAACATTATACTGTATAAAGGGCGAATCGAAAGATTTTGCCTATACTAAACAGGAAGCGTGTTTAGGCACTAGTTTGACATGCATGTCATATTGTACAACTAAAAAAAATGGCGAAAAAAAGGAAATATATGAAAAAGAATAAAAAACACGGCTGCCGTTACAGAAAGTGAAATATTGTATATATAGTTTTCTTTATTACGTTTTTTTATGAAATATCTACGGTTTATGTATTTATCTATATAGATAGACCTTTCATTTGAAACTAAACACGATATATTTCTATTAATTTATTGACATTTGGACATTTAGACAACTACTTACTAGTTATTTGGACATTTAAGGTGTTATATGATACTCAGGATGACCTAATGATTCTAACAATACCACACACTTCTACTTTGGGTCAAGCGTTTACAAGTTATGGTAAAATAAAGAAACGAAAAAAATTATGTAAACCCTTACACATTACACTCCTTTTTTTGTTACGCAGTCGTGTAATAAAAATATAAACAAAAGGAATTCATTTCACTGGCCTATATTGGAGGTTTTGGGAGCTGTGTAGTCTGGAGAAAAGATATAATGTTTATATTTCAATATGAGTTCCCGGATGAAACCTAACATGCTAGGATTGGGATACGCCGGTGTGGCAATCGTGTGATGCAGCTGAATAGAAAATTCCCGAATGTTTAAGAGTAGCCTTAATCTGAAATGTTTGTGTTTTTATTTGTTTTTCTATATCTTTAGTTCCTAAGATATAACATCTTAACGTTTCACAGGACGACGCACGGTATGCCAGGTAGAATAAGTTACGTTGGCAAAAAAATACACCCTAATATCTGCAAAATAAACAAACGCCAACAATTATTACTAGTTTGTTGATTAAAACCCCCATAAATTGACGTGTAGGCTTTAAGGGGCTCTCTAGATGATCAAGCATGCTTGGCAAGCATCGCGTCGCGGGCTGGGAGGGTTTATTTTTATTTTAGGGATATTTTTTTTTAAAAATGCATTTTTCCTGCGGTTTACGATTCCCTCCCAGCTCGCGACGCGATGCTTGTAAAGCATGCTTGATCGTCTAGAGAGCCCCTAAGGGCAACGTACCATTGTGGGTCAACTGCAGCAGGTAGAGAGGCGACCCGCGCTTGTGAATATAGTACACTTTTCTAAACGCTCATATGCCCTATTATATAATCTTGCTAGAGCTGTACATTTCGAGCTATCCTTTACGCGAAAAAATCTACTACCAGATAAACTAATTATAGTGACACGTTTGAAAGAGTAGTTGTTAACAAAGAAAAGCAACGCGAATTACTCGCACACCTAATCAGCCACATAAATAAATAACGTCGCTTGACGTTCGGCCTTTCGGGTATATTCAGCTCCGCTTATGTAGCCCCGTCTCCTTTTGTCTTTGGAGAGGATTTTTTCTAGACGCGTTAGGAATTCCCCTGGCAGATACATCACACTCCCTGTGCACGCATTCAAAAATCAACTTAGGATGCGTTTCAAAATCAAATGACCAATCGATAGTACGATGCGCCCTGGATGTTACGCTCTTTAGTAAAATATTTTTTTCGAACACCTTAATTTAGCACCCCCTTAAATTGCTGCCCGGTTTTCCCCTCCCCCCCCCCCCCTCCCCCCAGATCCGGGCCTGCATATAGTGCATGGCAGAATAAGATTACAAATATACTTATTCTGCCACGGTAGGTATAGTGGACTGGTGACTCACACTAACTAGCATTAATATCTTTCGGGATACTTTAGCAACCCATATGTACCAAAAAAATATATTAAAAAATATACCTTTTAAACCTAATTTATCGCTTCATTTACCTTTTAAATGGTTTTAAAATATCATATTTCAAATATTCAGGAGTCATTTAAAAAAAAGATTTTGCCCCGTTAGGTTGTTGTCAATCTTCAAACAGTTCTGCTAATATATACATTTCCAAAATAGCGTAGTCAATCCATATTTTTGAAAAATGGAACTTCGCCAACCAAGCTCTCGAAGTATACTATGTTTTCATACTATGAATGACATCAATCGACCACAGTATAAGTTTCTGTAATGGATGAATTATAGTTAAAACATTCAGGAATCATTTAAGAATAAGGACCAATAACGTTGCTCCGTTATTTAAAAAAAGGCTTTATAAATAAATAAATAATTTGTACATATAATTTACTGTACATGCACATTGCATGAACCAGTCCATTTTAGTAATTCGTATTTTTTATGTAATCATCACATATTCATAGTTTCGAAGTTATTTTAGTTTTTGTTTAATTTTAAAATCTTCAAACTGAAATAACTCCGAAACTTTAGTATGTTTGCCAGTCTGTAAACAGTGTTGCCAGTGTTATCAATTTCCGAAATAGCGAAGACAACCCATAAAATTTCACATTGCATGACCCGATCCATTTTTAGTAATTCATCAGATTTTTTATGTAATCACATTCATAGAGTACGAATTATTAAAATTTTTGGTTAATTTCAAAATAACAAAAATTGAAATAACTCAGAAACTTTTCTATGTGTTGCCAGTCAGTAAGCAGTGTTGCTAATATATCAATTTCCATAGTAGCGAAGCCAACCCATACATTTAAAAAAGCAACTTCGTCAACCAAGCTAGTAAAATAGCTGCAACCGAGTAAAATATCTACACGCAGACGACGTCAATCGACCCAGTGGCGTAACTTAGCCGGTGTAGCCGGTGCGGCGCACCGGGACCCACGGTAGTTCGGGGCGTCTCAAAATGGAACTTCTGTTCCGATCGACATACCATCCAACTCCACAGGAAGCTAAGGAAGCCGAAAAAATGGATAACTCAAGAGTGATCGATGATTTTGCAGAGTACTTATCTATTTGTCTATTTTCATAATAGATTAAGTAGGTAATTTAAATATGTAGACATGCAAAAATTGGTACATTTGTAATAATATTATTATGGGTATTTTTTAGTCTTACCAGTTTTGAACTTGGTAGTTCTACTCAAATTAAAGTATGGTAGTTCTACTTAAATAAAAAAACTGACAATATTTAAAAAAATTCTAACCGACTTTCAAAGGTGGAGAAATAAATATAATACAGTAATTACATCAGTAGTAAAGCGTCGTAATAAATGTTTCGAACATTATCCCGCAACAATGTTTCTACGTTATCCCACGTTGCCCACTGAAGTTCTTGGTAACTTGTTCTGAATCGCAAATGAATACGCCGATTTATAATGTAGCTACAATATAAATATGTAATGTAGCTAGGTACAGTAACTACATCCCATATGCCATACTGTATATAAGTAGGGGAGTGACCTTTTGTTCAATTTTGCACTAGGGCCCATATTTTTAGTTACGCCACTGAATCGACCCCAGTTATGTTTCTATAATGAATGAATTCGGCCCTGCTCCGGCCCTACTCCGGCCCTGCTCCGGCGCTGCTCCGGCCCTGTCGTAATTTACTTAAGCTCAGTCGATTTGATTTTAAGGATTAAGGCTCGCATTGGCTGAGTCGGTGGCGGCTCTTCGTTACGAATTTGCCGTGAATTGGTAATTTCCACTTCACAAAGCTAGGTTTGTATTCGCTGAGCTTTTGGCTAATACATTTCGGGATCAAAGGCGGCTTGCGGTCGGAAATCGGCGCCGCCGCCGCGCCGCCCCGATTCCGCCTGAGCTTTTGCCGTAGTAAATTGTCGTACATTTGCCGCTTGACGAACATTCGTTTTAAGTACATGCCTATTCAGGATACGACTTGATTAGTAAATGGGAAGAATTGAACTCACAAAGTTAAGCTTCGAAATCAATTGTCGTACATTTGCCGATTGACGAACATTCGTGTTAAGTACATGCCTATTCGGGATACGGCTTGATTAGAAAATAGGAAGAATCGAACTCACAAAGTTAGGTACGAGTGGCAAATCAAATTTATTTAATATGCGCTCCATTGTCGAATACGAGTTCTGTTCTAGTAAAACGGAACGCTTTTTACGGAACGGAATCTTGAAATGGAAACTGAAATTTTAAAAAAATAGAAATTTGAAATAATTTAATTTATTTCAAATTTTGTAAACTTTGCTATTTAGCAAAGTTCAAGTACGGGTTTAGAACCTCTAATACATAATTTTATTAAAAATATTTAAATTAATTTAATTGTAAGTTACGTTTTGAAAAACTGTAAAACTCAGCATATCGACTGTTTCGTTAATACCTGTCGGTTTAATATAGATACAAGTACCCATGCATGTATAATACGCAAGTATATGTATAATACGCAAATATATGGTAACTAGCGAGTATCTGTGTATGGTTCACGGAACCTTCATACTCAAGCTAAGACCCTGATAATATGCCTTCATGCTTTGGTGCTTACTCAGCGCTTTGTGTCGTGGCTGCGCTAAAGTACAGCCATCGACAGAGTTTAAATGCCTTTTTATTATACTTACTATATGGCTTAGAACTACAGAATTCATATATGGCTAAGAACTAGAGAATTACTATATGGCTAATAACGAGAGGAAAATCTTGCGTAATAAAAAATTACGTTTTGAAATCTCATTATCTAAAAATCTGCACGCATTTTCTTCAATCATTCGAATGCGCAGTTGTTGTGGAGGTTTTCTAAAATCTGATTATTTTTATGAGAAACTTCCGTGACTTGATTTGTGTACCTACACTTTACATGATGACAACGCTGTTTAATTCCTTGCTTTTTTTATATGTAATATTTTTATTTAGTTGCGTCCTTAGCCTTTAGTAGAGACTATATTATGGGATTTCTAGGTCTAGGTACCTATTATAGGCTCAGTTACTTTTTAACATCCTGCGTTTGATGGTCATATGCAAGATAATGCGGTATAATAATACACAAAAAAAATATTGGATTGCTTCTTACATTACCATTTTTTTATTACGGTTTTATACGGAATAACGATGTTTCAATCGTAATTTTGTTGAATTAGAAGGATTTTTGTTGAAATTCTATTACTCGATTATATGTGTCATCATTTTCCTTACGGTTAAAACGAAAATAACTGTGTAGTGTAGTTTCAGCATGATTCATGTAGGTATCCGACTCTAACCGTACGCATACTTCTACATGCTGTCATGTTAGAAACGAGATTCAAAGGTAGCAACGTGATGAAATAACAGTGTTTTAACATTACACCGTTAATTCATACATGTTAATTCATACGTATGGGCCACAGTCCACATTATATACGTAATCCTCGTTGAAACATGCGTATTTCTGTCTATTGAATCGTTATATTTTCACAGCGTAGGCAGGGGAAATACGCACACAATGGCATATATGGATAAAATGGCCAACCCGTGTTATGGAATGAGTACCTTTTTAGCAACCATATGCAAGATTCCTTCAAAGTATAGTTATATTTTATGCAATAGCAAGTGCATATGCGGGATTCACCCAGGGGTGGACCGTGCGTTTGTGGGGCCCTGGGC
Organism: Micropterix aruncella; assembly: GCA_944548615.1. Classification (NCBI taxonomy): domain Eukaryota; kingdom Metazoa; phylum Arthropoda; class Insecta; order Lepidoptera; family Micropterigidae; genus Micropterix; species Micropterix aruncella. Next base: position 19,807,446 of record OX155953.1, read on the forward strand.
TAATATTACTCGGGGGCCTGCCTAATTAATCAACTAATTGCCATTTTGTCAAAAAACTTTTTTTGATAATGATGTCTAGGTTACTGGGTACACAATATAGGAAAGAAAGAGGACAATACAATATTTCATTTGTTTAATACGACAGACACACAAACACAACTGTAAGACATTTAAATGTTCACTTAAAAATAGACAAATTGATTAGCGTTAGAAAACGTTGCGACTAAACAACATTAATACTAATGTTATTGCTACTAAACAACATTAAACTAAACAATATTAATACTGATTGTAATAATATTTTAATTAGTAGCTTAATTAAGCAAGTATTGATATTAATTGTAAAGCTAGTTAATATAAGTAAAATTTAAACAAACATTCATTACTAGTTACCTATTGACAAGGCACTAGCCTCGGTAGGAACTCGTTTCACAATATAGTCCATTGTTTTCAATGGAGGCTGGGGCCATTTATATTACGGGGCCCTGGGCTGCAGCCCAAAAAGCCCTTATATAGATCCGCCCCTGGATTCACCCTAGCCCAGTATGCATTTAGCATGGGAACCGACCCGCCTCGTTACACATTCGGCGCTTTCCGAATTGACATGACCAGATAATCACAGAAACATCCTAAATACCTTCTATTTGTGACACATAAATCCATTTGAAATTTTATGTGGAATATGATGGTTTTCAATCAGAATGTTGATTTCGGGTTGCCCAGCTAGAAACCTCAAAGACACGGCCGCAAAAGTGACCCGCGTTCGTCGCCGACATTACCGACAGAGCGGAGTTGACGCAGCCTCCGCAAGGCAGGAGGATTATTGGATCATTAATCAAAGTTGGTCACACCCCCACCCCTCTCCGCCGTAGCCCCTCCCCCCTCCCTGACCCCCTCCGCCATCCATTTCACCGGCGGCTCCACGCCATCTTCCAGGTTTGTGTAATATTACACTTAGCGTTTTGACAAAGCCCCAGTTAAGGTTAGGTTGCCATCCCTTTAATCAGGGGATTTGCCAATTGCGCGTGTATGGATCAAGCATTAGAGATAGTTTAGCTCTTTATTTATTTTAAGGTTAAGCGTTATATCGACTTAATATACAATATTACGCAAGTTGTGTAAATGGAAAAATTGTCGAATATACCAAAAATGTTAAAAACCTTGGAATTCTAATAGATCAACATCTTTCTTGGCAAGATCAAGTAAACCAAGTAAGTCGTCGCATTTTCCATAGTTTACATTTCTGCCCATGTCACATAATAAAGAAATGATTGTGTCCACACTCCTTGACTACGGTGATGTTTGTTATATAGATGCCAGTGAGGTTATTTTGAATAAGCTGGAGCGTCTGCAAAATATCTCACTCATGTATGTTTTTAATTTGCGAAAGTTCGACCACGTTAGCTGCTTTCGTAAGCAACTTCATTGGCTCCCTGTTCGCGATCGAAGAAATTTGCATACGTTGTTGCTAATCTACAACATACTAAATAACCCCACTTCACCCTCCTATCTCAAGGAGAATTTCCACCGGTCTACTTCAAGAGGCCACGGTCTTCCACTTCGATCAAGCCGGGATAACACACTCGCCATTCCGATACATCATTCTTCTGTTTACACGCACTCTTTTACAGTCCATTCTGCTCTTTTATAGAATCAGCTCCCTCACTCTATCAGGCATGCACCTTCGCTGCATACTTTCAAAAAGTTGTTGAAGAAACATTTATTTTTACACAGCCGCTAACCAAATACCTCACCTTGTCCTCTCCTTTATCCTTCCTTGGGCAACCTTAGCATAAATTACTGACATATAAGTTTATTTTAAATTTAACTTTACTACTTCTTTGTGTATTGTACTGTGAAAATTAGGAATTATTTTATTGAATAGTTGACTGTAAGATATCGCTAGAGCGATAAGTCCGCCATTTGTGCATAAATTGTCTTTTTATAAAACCAGTTGTTTTTATAGCACAATAAAGTTATTCTATTCTATTCTAAAAGAGGCGTGTATGAGCTGATTTTATGATTTAATAAGAGGGCGAGGCGCCTGATTTTATTATTTTATCAGAGGGCAATAACCTGTTGTTCATCCCTATGATCACATCAGCGACCTTTTCTTCCTTTCCTCGAAGCTGCACGGCTCTGGAATGCTTTGCCGAATAATGTCAGAACAGCCCCAGCATCACCACGTTCAAGACCAGGCTCAAGAAGCACATAAACCAAAAACCATAACTTAACCAACCCTCCTTCTCCCCTCCTACAGGGTTCCCTTTCCTTCCTTTGTCTCGTTACTTTCCTCCTGCTTCTTTATTTAATTTTAACAATTTGTCTCTTTTATTACTACATTTTTTTCTAGTTTTTTGTTTATTTTATTATTTTAGTTTTTATTAGGTATGTATAGCCAAAGCAATACTTGTATTATAGGTTAGCTGATAGACATTGCCGCAAGGCCTCGAATATAAGCTCGCCTTTTTTATTGTAAATATAGAGTATTATTTTTTTTTACTTTCCTGTCAAGGAAGCCAGCCGTGGACAGAGTGGAATGGTTTGAACAGATCTTTTGAGCCGATCAGCATGATTAAATCAGAAGTAACAGTAGACTGGTAACTTTTTACGAAGTCCTAGGACTAGAATCAACATTTTATAGCTTCTATTGCAGGTCGAATTGCAGAAGAAATAGTCGTCTTTTTGTATTTTTACGCGATGTCTGCCTGTCTAGGAGATGTCTAGGATGTCTGCCTGTCCGGGACAGGCAGACATCGCGTTTCATCGGAACTCTCTTAACTGTGTTTAACTGCAATAAAAGCTACACGGTGTCTGAGGGGATATGAATTACTAAGTATTTAGTAAGACGAAAACATGGGAGAAAGTATTTGTCATCACTAAAGCCTATCCTTAGTTCAGAATTGCCGTAACTCATTCGAAATATCATTCACAGTTTTCCAAAAATGGACACTGAACCAATGAAGGTTGGTTTTGCTTTCTGACCGAGCAGAATATATTGTCTCCACGTCAAATAAAAGATTGCCCAAATGGTGACCTGAAGAGCGATTTCTCGTTGCATTGTAAGTGAAAGTCGTACTTGATGACTGTTTATGGAGAGAAATTTTAATGTAACAAGAATGGGGCGTTTCATAAGAGAAATTCGTTGTTAGGATCTTTTGGGTTTTCTTTATTTAATATTTTAAAATTTAGTATGATCGATTTAGCATAGTGAGCAATCATGGCCTCTCCTAATACATAATGCATAATTATCCTTGGTCATTAATTTTGATTCAAGTGTAATATTTTCAGTATCTAGTTTGGGTCTCGCTTAGGCTCTTGAAGTAGTAGGAATGCTATTTTATGACCAGTAGGTAAATGTAGCTATTACCTAACATTTTCCTTATAAAGAATCGATTAGTATAATATATTCTACTTCTTTTCTCCCTCAAGCTCATTTGAATGTAATATTGCTATTTCATTTGCCATTTTTACATAATTTTGGATATTGGTTAGTGGTGGCAACTCCTCTTTTTTGTTTGAGTAAAATGTTAGAGTTTGTTCATATTTAGCTAGTTTTTTTTGCTTCAAAACTCTCACCTAATTATACGGGCTCAAATACTTCTCCAGACAACACAACATTCCTTTGTATATTTTACTGGATTTTATTTGCGAATCAACTACGTCGACCTCGCAACGTGGGTGCTTTTCCAATTTCCAACGCTTTTATCAAAGGTGAAAGGTTCGTAACCCGGTTTGTTCGAGTGTCCATAACATAATTTGACACGGAAGCGTGGAGCTGATTCAAAGAGGCGCCAAAACGTATTGAATGGTAAAATAAGTAGCGTCTTTCCTTGGCGAGCGCTCAAAGGAGCCATTTCGCTCAAAAAGCTGTGCGCCTGGCGGACAGCTTTCAACGGAATCGCTCTACCATTCAATCCTAATTACCGAACTGTTTGGAGAAGACGCACAAAGAGAGTATTTTAAAACAGAGTCGGTTGAAGCAGCGAGTGCGATTCAGAATAGTAACATTTCAAAATAAACTAAGGCCGTGATGGATTCTAATCCGTGATGACGCGACAGGTTGTCCGTGATGACGCGACGCGTAGAAATTATCGACGCAATCACAAATATATATGGTTTGGGCAACAGGAGAGTGTTGTCAACTACAACGGGGAAACATGCCATCCCAGGGAGGTATAAATATATTGATCTTTTTCAACCTGTGGTGAAATGTAGAGTTTTATGGACAGCACAGTCCACTGTCTAGCTACGCCAACTGGCCCGTGAGAGTCCAACGCCTTACGGCGTGGCACGGAGTAGTTGTCCCAGCGGGTAGCCTTGCGCCCTCGCTACCAGGTATGGCTATATTTCTCCGTCCTCCCGATTAGTTAGGGGTTTGAAGCCGCTTGCGCGGCCTAATTTGCCTACCGCGGCGCGGTAAGCGATAATTCAGTTCTATTTTTTCAGGGACCGAGGTGTTCTTTGCCGGTTATTCACCCAGGATCGGGTGACCATCGAGTCGTTTCAAAAGTAGCTAACATTAGGTCAATAATCGCCACCGCTGCTTAGGAAACCGTATGTCTTTTCCAGACTCTCAGTTATTTCCGGAGTGCACACTCGATTATCTCACGCCGCACGGTGCGCGAACTATACGGTAACGCCTGAAGGTACATAATCAGATGTACATAATCAGACTTTTCATTCACACTAAACACCATATATTATTTTATTGTCATTTAGACCTTTAGACAACTAACCTCTTGTTTGATATTTGAACAGTTAATGTACCCTATGACGGGATGACAGCGATTCTAACAAAAGTTTATCCCATTATTAAAATTATCTAAATACGTATAGACTCTCGGTCAGTAGATATGTCACTTTTATAGAGAATTTTGTATGGGATAAATCAAACTTAATGGAAACATTAAATATATTAAAAAGATTGAAAAACACAACTGTAGTTACAAAAAATGAGCTATTCCCAAGTAGCACAAATTGGCAAGCGGTCACGGCAACGTTATCGCTATAGCTTTAGTCACAAGAACTGGTCCTATAGCAGTCTTATAAGTCTTTGTGACTGCTATATGACCGGATTAGGCGCATTTTATACGGCTTTTAGCTGAATAGTGGCTGAATAGCGGTCATAACGGCTACCTTTGGTGGTATAAGCCACTGTTATATATTATCTAGCCACTATTATACTTTTTATTACAACTTCTAATCGGGTAATGACTTAAAATGATATATAATGGTAACGAAATGTATCATGATCATTTACCGTCGCAAACATAGAATTTCTAATGGCTACTAATATATTTCATTTTACTGACTTTAAAATGATTGTATTGTAGTCTAATCTAATACACCATATCCTCTTGCGGACATCATTTCATCGACAGTAACATGTCTAACATTTTTTTTACCCGCCTTCAAGATATTAATATCTTAGTAGTAGTAGTAGTAGTAAACTGAGTGGGGGGCTTGTTTCCAGCCCTTGATATCACCTGGATCTATAAGATCTTTTGTAACTACCCACTTTGTGGTTGGGTCAGTGGTATGCTAGTAGCCCGGTAACGCTTACCAGTCCATGCAGATCACCGACCTTCAAGTTGGGCACATCACTGGGTTCGAGAAAGGCTCGTCCCAGTAAACTGTGTCTTTTTGCGGCTAGGCCTGGCAGCGACCAACGATGTGTATGCTGTCTTCAGGTTCTTCGCCACATATTCGACAGTCCATGCTCTCGGTCAAGCCAAGGTTGAATAGATATGCACTAAGGGTCCGGTGAGGAGACCGATAGTGGTTCTAAGGCTCTTCTTGCTCATGTCAAGAGGGCCTTGGTTTTCTTTTGTAGTGGTTGCTCCATCATAGCTTTTGCCTGGCGACATCCCTGGCTCTGTTTCCAGGATGCCCGATGTTTCTGCTCCAAGCAGTCCCTGATAATTCTCTTACCTGTAGAGAAGGGGACCCCAACCACTGGCTCCACCGGGCATTCCAGTGTGCCCAGTTTTGCCAGTCTGTCGGCCTCTTCGTTGCCGGGTATGCCTTGATGACCCGGTATCCATATTAGGGTGATTTTGTTGACTTTTCCCAATTTGTTGAGCTCTTGCATGCAGTCCCAGACAACACAAGATTAGGTAGTGACTTTCGCCAGAGCGTCAGTGCTGCTCTGCTCTCAGAGCAGATGAGGATTTTTCTATTTTTTAACTTAAGTCGACTTTGGAGTTTTATGCATTCCAATATGGAAAATATCTCGGCTTGGAAAACCGAGCATATTGTCCAAGGGAGATGCTGATTCTGTGGATGGTTTTGGGTTCGTACACGCCCGCCCCAAAACGTCCATTTGTTCCTGATCCGTCAGTGAAACAGGCGTCCGCGTTGTGGCTTTGGAGCCACTGCGGATTCTTCCATTCTTCCCTCGTTGGGATTTGTATTTTATAGGACTTCTCTGCCGATTTTTTTTCCGTAGTCGATCCTGGGTCAGAGTGAATGGGCTTTTGTGGAGGAGGTTTAGCTCAGGATGATTGTGCCCTCCTCGCTCCCACTCGCCCAAACACTTCAGTCTGTATGCTGTAGGTCTGGCGGAGTGAATTACGAGCTTGTCCAGAGGCGGGCAGCAGAGTGCCACGTCTAATCCCTCTGTAGGGGTGGTCTTCATAACGCCAGTTGCAGCCCTCATAGGAACCTCGAAGGCTTTCAAGCATGTTTATTGTCTCGAGCTTTTTCACCCTGGACCACCAGACATAGGTTAGTCTAGGCAGCAGTACTGCCCTGTAGAGCCATAAGGCGACCCTAGGTTTTGAACCCCCAGGTTTTTCCCATGGCTCTTCTGCACGTCCACAAAGAGGCATAGTAGGTTGTTCTCCTGCACTCGAGGTGGTGCTTCCAATTCAGCTTTGGATTTATTTGATTACTGTAACGTATTCTATTTCCTTTCGTATATTTTATATCCTTATATAGATGCATATTTCCGGAATGTACTCAATCATACCTTCCATTTGACACTAATCACAATATATTTATGTTAATTTATTGACATTTGGATATTTAGAAAACTACTTACTGAATATTTGGACAGTTAAGGTACCATATGACACTCGAAAC
>OX155953.1:19814731-19928295 GCA_944548615.1 Micropterix aruncella
ATATAATCTTGGACGCACCAGGTGGAACCGGTAAGACATTTTTAATATCTTTGATTCTGGCCAAAATACGGTCGCAACAGAAAATCGCATTGGTAGTTGCATCGTCAGGCATTGCGGCTACTTTGCTAGATGGTGGGCGAACGGCACATTCAATATTCAAGCTGCCATTGGACATTCATAATAAACCAAATGCAATTTGTAACATAAAAAATAGTGGAATAGCTGCAGTGTTGCGGAAGAGTTCAATAATAATTTGGGATGAGTGCACAATGGCTCACAAATATTCACTCGAAGCATTGCATAGAACTATGCTAGATTTAAACGGCAATAATAAACTTTTCGGTGGTGCTATCTTACTTTTGTCTGGTGATTTCCGACAGACCTTACCGGTTATACCTCGCTCTACTTTCGCGGAAGAGATTAATGCATGTTTGAAACAATCATTCTTATGGCGAAGTGTTGAAACACTTCGATTGACCATAAACATGCGCGTATGATTGAAAAATGATCCATCAGCAGAGATATTTTCCTAGTTATTGGGAACGGTAAAATAGAACTGCAACCAAATACGCAATACATTAAACTGCCAGACAATTTGTGCACTGTTTTTCAGGAAAAAAATTAATTCATTCAGAGTATTTTTCCGGATATACAGAATAATTACTTGAATCACAACTGGCTCAGTCATCGGGCGATTTTGGCAGCCAAAAATGTTGATGTTGACGAAATTAACTTCCAGATACAACAGTTGTTACCAGATACAACTGTTGTTAATGAAAATGAAAGTGTAAATTTTCCAATTGAATTTTTATATTCACTAGATATACCTGGAATGCCACCACATAATCTTCGATAAATATTGATTCCCCTATTATTCTCCTACGTAATTTGAAAATTTGAATCCACCTCTATTATGCAACGGTACGCGTTTGGTCATCAAAAAGATCACCGGAAATATTCTTGAAGTAACCATTTTAACTGGGAAGTTTAAAGGAAAAGTGGTCCTGTTGAAACGTATTCCAATAATACCGTCAGATTCTACCATACTCTTCAGAAGGCTACAGTTTCCAATTCGTTTAGCTTTCCAATTCGTCTATAAATAAGTCTCAAGGCCAAACAATGTCCATTTGTGGTTTACATTTGGAAAATCCATGTTTTTCTCATGGTCAACTATATGTTGCATGTTCATGTGTAGGGAAACCGTCATATCTATTTGTGTTAGCTAAAGACAGGTTAAACAAAAATATTGTGCACCGATTAGTGCTAAATTAAATTGAAATTAAAAGTATTTATAATTCAAAATAATAAATATTATTGTTAAAGATTTAAGACTATCTGCCCTACCTACCTCATTCATAAGTTTAAAGTGTCACATGTTATTTACTAACAACTTTGTAATATACTCATTTATTACAAACGTGAATAAAAATAATAATAAATTTTAAAATTAATTCTTTTGTATTGATTTTTGCTTAATATCAACTGTACGAAAATTTTAATCAATCGTGTTCAAAGTCCTTCCCCTTCAAATCCCAATCCAGTGGATTTTTATACCAGCATTAACGTTTCCGTCTTCGTTCGTAAATAATAATTTCATTGTATTAATGGGTTACGGCAGTAGAAAATCTGTCATGGAGGTCGCTATATGGCATCTATGTAAAAAAGCATGGTGGTCCCCATGAATGATGTTCTCCTACCGTTCCTCTTAAATAGTTTACTACAATGTAATATAACAAAAAAGCCACAGCAACGCGTGGCCGGGTCTGCTAGTATATATATATATATATATATATATATATATATATATATATATATATATATATATATATATATATATATATATATATATATATATATATATATATATATATATATATATATATATATATATGTATATATATATATATATATATATATATAATTATATACATATATATATATATATATATATATATATATATATATATATATATATATATATATATATATATATATATATATATATATATATATATATATATATATATATATATATATATATATATATATATATATATATATATATACATATATACATATATATATATATATATATATATATATATATATATATATATATATATATATATATATATATATATATATATATATATATATATATATATATATATATATATATATATATATATATATATATATATATATATATATATATATATATATATATATTTATATATATATATATATATATATATATATATATATATATATATATATATATATATATATATATATATATATATATATATATATATATATATATATATATATATATATATATATATATATATATATATATATATATATATATATATATATATATATATATATATATATATATATATATATATATATATATATATATATATATATATATATATATATATATATATATATATATATATATATATATATATATATATATATATATATAAAACTTATATTAAAAAATAATCTAAGCGAATTCCTCGATAAGGAACTAATTTATAATTTAGATGCAAAAAAGTTGCTCATTGCCTTGGACATTAACATTTCGAAAACATTCAATCGCGATTACTTCTAAAATCTAAGCGGTGATTGTGTTTTATTTTAATTTAATTATATTGGCTGGCATGGGCGTAGCCAGGTTTTAGTTTAGGGGGGGGTTTAAGAAAAAAAAACAACAAAAAAGTTTATGAAAATTAATATTCATTATGGATACGTCATATGCATAATATCATTATGTGATATACATTGATGGACATAACATTATGTAAAAAAAAAAAATTATGTGGAAAAAAACAGAACATTGATTTGATTCTCTAATGCAAACGCATTAGAGAACTAATCTTCTGTTTTTCTGTTTAAATATATCCACTACTTCATCCGCATTAATTTCGGCCCCATAGTGGATATTCATGAGAGCCAAACCGTTCAGTCTGTTTTCACTCGTTGTGTTGCGCAAGTAGTTTTTAAGTCTCCGTAGGCTTGAGAAAGTCCTTTCTGGGGTAGCAGTAGAAACAGGGATGGTAGCCAAAATTTGTAGCAATGTGTAAATGTTTGGATATAGTTTTTGATCGCACTTATCTAGGCATTCCAAAGCAGATTTTGGAGTAGTGGAAGTGCTTTTCATCACTGTTTTCCACACATCAAGTTCTGCTTTGACCACAGATGTATTTCTTTCTGGAAGCACTGACGAGTACATACAAATTGCCTCTTCAATTTCAGAATTGGCCGCAAAATTTGAAGGTAACACACAAGATAGTGCCGATACTACTTTACGGTGCTTTGTAAACCTTTCAATCAATTGTTGAACTGTATGTTCAAGGAATGGAATGAATACATTTATTTTGTAATATGTGCATATATCCGATGCAGGAATGTTAGAGCGGTTCAACTGCCTTCCGACGATGCGTGGCATCTGCAGTATACCACCATTTTCTTCAAGCAAAACCTTTGCTTCTTCATAGAGATGGGTATACTCGTCATCAGCTTTATCTCTCAGAAGTTGCAAAGCATTAATAACATCATCCACGTGGCGGAATGCTGTGATGAGGTCGGTGTTAGTTGCTTGCAGTTGTTTTGATAGTGACAATGTACAGCTCATGACTTTTTGAAGAATCTCTAAGGTCATCACAAAATTCGAAGATCGAAGTGTGTTAAGCATTTGGACGGCTTGTTGCGATGTTTCCTTATTATGGCTAGATTGGAGTTCTTCGATAGCACTCACAATCGCTGAATAGATTTCCTTGAATCTCATGATGGCTTCATGCTTGTGGACCCACCGTGTTTCACACATTGCAAGCAGGCTTTTTTGGTGATCGACGGGTAACAGCTCTCGAATTTTATCTTTCAAAACGGCAGTGCGTTGAGCAGAATGTCTAAAGTAGGAACCAACAGACTGCACGATCCCAACGCAATTTCGGACATCTGCTCGTGAACATGAGTCAGCAATAGCAAGGTTAAGAGAGTGTGCACTACAGTGTACATAAAGAGCAAGAGCACATTCTTGACGAACATATGCCTGGGCACCGTGCAAATACCCACTCATAGCTGCAGCCCCGTCGTAACCTTGACCAACCACATGAGAACATTCAAGACCATGCTTTTTCAGAGCCGTAATAATAAGATTTGCGAGGCCGGATCCTGTGACGTCAACAGTGGGAATGTACTCGAGGAACATCTCCTTAACTCTATGATGTTTAACATCTTTTAAATCTACATATCGCAAGCACAGCGAGACTTGCTCCACACGCGCGATGTCAGTCGTTTCGTCAGCGAGAATAGCAAAAAATTGGGCATTTTTTACTTCGTCGATTATCTTACGTTGAATTATTTCCCCACAAATGTCTATTATTTCGTTTTGGATCTGAGGGCTTGTGTAAAGAGCATTCTTCTGAGAAGTGACCAAATGCTCAGAAAGATTTTTATTTCCAGACTCAGCCCCGTACCGCAATAATGCCCGAAAATTACCATCATTCTGTAGTGGTTGTTCAGGGTCTGGTGTAATGTGGATCCGCCCCGAATCAGTTTTACCTCTTAAAGGGATGCCTTGCTTGCCGCAAAAAATTATTCCTTTTACGATAGGGATTAGTTTCATTCGGTTTTCCCGTTGCTGTCTCGTTCTCTCAGAAGACAACTGCTCAGTGACTGAAAAAGCCTGCGAAGAAATTACTTTAAGGAAGTTATCTGCCAGTTCCGAATTTCGCTTATGATATCCTGATTTTGCATGAGTTTCAAATATTTCTAGTGCATTTTTCCACCTGCGGAAAGGCTCGGTTACAAGCTGGCCGATCCGCTGATGGCCGCCTTTACCTTCTTCAAGCGAACGTCCCATTACGACGCAAATTCTGCAGTATGCTCCACTTTTATATTCAGAATATGACAGCCAGGGGAATTTCTCCATCCATGTTAGTTGAAAGCGTAAATTTCGTTTTGTGGATATGGGAAACTTATAATCTTTGGATGGGGTCCAAGGCACTTTTAAAATTTGGCCTTTTAAATATTCATCCACGAATTCGTCTTGATTCGAATAAAAACCAACGTCCAATTTAGCTACAGGATGAAAAGATGACGTAACAGGCAAGCTGGTCGGTTCTAGACTAAATTTAGGCTTTGTGGTCGTAGGCAGGAAACAGGGTGCCGGCGCCACCCACTCAATTTCGACGTTCGATACTGTAACTGAGGTAGAAGGCTCGTTCGTCATCACAGTCTCATTGCCGGAATCCACGCTAGTTGTAGGTTCGGCAGCCAAATACACTTCTTTACTAGAAACTGCTTGACCACACCACTTTTTCCAGTAGTCCATACCCTTAATCTTATCGCCTTTTCTTTTTTTTTCCCTCCATTTTCCGTTCTTCTTTACCTTCCTTCACTGCACTACAGAACAGTCTACACGGACCGAACTCACTCGGTACCTAATCGGTGGCGACTACCGATAACCGAGCCGACTGAGCACGGCAAGCAGTGCGGTGCGGGGTACCGGGGGTACGGCACGAACACATACGAAGGTTACCGATGGACCAAGCGCGCGGGAAAATGAAGCACGCTCGCGCGAAATATCGACGAGCTCTTGTTTGGTATTGCTCTCTCTTTCATATTTTTTATGCGCGGCGAACTCGACCCAACCATCGGACTCAAGTCAGTTTATACCTGACGGCAAAGGGGTATAAAATATCGATGAAGACGGTGTTTACCTGTCATCGGATATTGACATTGTTACAAGTGTTAATATTTAATATATATTAATATCATATTTTGAACATTTCGGGGGGGGTTTGAACCCCCAAAACCCCCCCCCTCGCTACGCCCGTGTTGGCTGGTTAATACTCTAGCGTCGCGCTGAGCCATATTTAGTTATTTAGGATGTAAATTAATTACAATTAATCAAAACGTGAGAGCGCTCTGAGAGTTACAATATGCTTTGCCACCACTGCGCAAATATAGTTTTACTGTGTGTGCTCTGCAATCGAACGTTTAGTATCCGCCCGCACTCTGGCGCGCACGCACGTGGAATGTTTGCCTGACGCTTCATCAACGCTGGATTTCTATTGGTGCAATCTATTGGATTTCTATTGGATTTCCCTTCAAAAGTGAAAACGCCTATTTTTTTGCGGGTCCGCAAATTTCAGATATTTTTCTCAGGTGTTATGTCGCCTTAATGAAGGTAACGGTCCCGATATATCGGGACGGATGACAGCCCTAAGCATGTAAGAGGGTAGATTGAAAAGTTTCAGGAATAGGCAAGAGATGGCGTTCGTATCGCGAAATGGTTGTCACGGTTGGTAAGACCATCTATTGTAGGAAAGCAGTCAAATTTTCAGACAGATACGTTGCATAGTTCTTGTTTACCAGGCAGTTTTGTGAAGCAAATCAGGCACTTTTGCCACAATAGAAAAAAGTCAAATATTTCTTGCAGTGATGAAACATTTCTGGGTGGATGTGAAAACGGCGACAGAGATAGGAGATATTTTGCAGAAAGTTCATGGCACCTCCACACCTTCATTTTCAATTATTACTTTCTGGGTGAGCGATTTCAAACGTGGCCGTACGAGCACTAAGGATGAACCACGCAGTGGACGTCCACAAACGGCCACAAATGGGGAAATGGTATAGTAGGCGTTTGTCCGCTTGCGCTGGTACCAGCTAACTATGTCGACTATCTGTCTTTGTACGTGTTTCTACTCAATGCACGGAGGCTGCATGGGCGCTAATAAATTCGATTGCTGCCTGTACTTGAGCAGCGAGGCTCGGCCGCCGATGAGTCTACCATTTCGGCTGTCGGGTCAAATTTGTCACACCGACGCGGGGCCAAAGGCGCCGCGACGCTCACTAAGTGACGCGCGACGACGCGCAGAAACAATTTATCTCGCGCTCACCGCCCCGCTTCGTTTCGGTGACAAATCTGTCGGCGGGGGACGTTTTTTGCCGCGCGTCATCCGCCATTGTGGCGCGGGCGGGGCGCTAATGCACCTACCGCTCAATTTGCCTACCGAATAATACGCGCCATTTGCGCCAAAAGCGTCGCGGCGCCGCCCGACGCCCGACGCCCACTCCCAAAGCCCCGTCCGTTGCGTCTCGATTGAGACATACTCGAAATCATTAATATTATCTCATGCACTTAATTTATGTGAAATACAGGATAACATTGTCTAGACTAGACTCTTTTCACTGCTGTTCATCTACTTACTCACCCATCTTGCTCATTTACGAGTAATATACTGCTTGTGTAATATTACTATTATCCTATATATTATACTGCTTATATAATAATAATATGCTTGCTTATATTCGATTTATTATACTACTTATATCTTTTATAACTATTGCCGACTCATAAGGATCGGAGATACCTATACATCGTACAAAATAGATATTGCATAAAAAACTCAGTTTTTTTGCTTTACTTCTATGACTTCAAGGTCAGTTTTCAAAAAAATGAAATGTGCTAAAAATATTGTGCAGTAATTAAAAATGTATTTTTAACAATAATTGTAACTGTGTTAAAAATATTGTAGAATGGTTTATTTTGAATACCTATCAGTTTAAAAGTTTCCTTTGATTGTTTAATCCATATTTTATCAAATTATTTTTAATTTCTTTGATTTTAAACTATTATATTAAGAAATAGGTATTATTTTATTCGGAGCGCATTATTTAACTTTATGAAATGCTTTAAATGCGTTAGGTCTAATAATACTTCACTAAACAATTATTCATATTTACTAAATTATATTTCATTAGGTCTAATGAACTACTAGAGTTGTCAACTACAACGGGCGAGCCCGTCAGCTCAGGAAGTTTTAACGATTAGTCGTTCTATCTCCCTGGAGTGAGCGCACAAGACTTGGACAGAACAGTCCACCGTCTAGCTCCGCCACAAACCCGTAAGAGGCCAACGCCTTAACCGCGAGATAGCCAGGAATGTTACCCAGCGGTCTTACACTCACGCCCTTACTTCCAATTGCGACCAGATTACTCCAGTCTCTTGATTGGTTACGAGTTCGAGGTCGCTTGAGCGGTCCTCTCCCTTACAAAGCGGTGAAGCGGTGTATACAGAATCTATCGCGAACCAAGGCATCCTTTGCCCGGCTGTTCACCCAGGATCGGGTAGCCGATGGTCGTTTCAAGAGCAGTCGCCGTAAGGTCCGCAACCACCCCCGCTCTATTGGAAACAGTACTGCTTCCAGAGTCTCCCGACTGTTAGTCAGAGTTGGGAGCTAACGGGCCTAATGATGAGGTGGCCACGATGACCCATGTGTTCAGGGTCGGTCACACTCACGGGTCAACACCCATCCGATGGCCTCCACGCATGGGGTGCGAATCCTGGGTAGGACACTGGGTAAACCAGTCTCCCCTGGGAATCAAACCTCTGGCGCTCCTGGACGGTCTACGCACCGAGCGGCGCAAGCCAATCGATTGTGCTCTCCGACTAACAATCGGGGGAGTCTGGGAACTGTATTGTTTCCTATAGAGCGGGGGTGGTTGCCTACCTTACGGCGACTGCTATTGAAATGACCATTGGCCATCCGATCCCGGTTCAGAGTCGGGCAAAGGACGCCTTGGTCCGCGATAGATTCGGTGCACACCGTTTCACCGCTTCGTAAGGGAGAGGACCGCGCAAGCGACCTCGAACTCGGAACCAATCGAGAGACCGGAGAAATCTGGTCACAATTGGAAGCAAGGGCGCGAGGGTCGGCCCGCCAGGTAATCATACTGGCTATCTCGCGGTAAAGGCGTTGGCTTCTTGCGGGCTGTGACGTAGCTGGACGTTGGATTGTTCTGTCCAAGTCTTCTACGTTCACTGCAGGGCGACAGAACGAAAAATCGTTAAAACGTCCTGTGGTGACGGGCTCGCCCGTTGTAGTTGACACCGCAAGTTGTTAGTCAGAGTGCGCAATCGATTGGCTTATGCCGCACGGTGCGCAGACCGTCCAGGAGCGCCAGAAGGTTGATTCCTAGGGGAAACTAACCCTAAGGCCAGAGTCCTACCCGGGCTCGCACTTCACGCGTGGAGGCCGTCGGATGGGTGTTGACCCGAAAGTGTGACCAACCCTGAACAGAATGGGTCTTCGTGACCAACTCCGCAAGGGCCTCTTAACTCTATAGGTAATGGGATATAGGTCTAATGAACTATATCCCATTACAAAATATATTTCAAACTAATGTTATCTTAATTCTACAAATTTCTACCTTCTGTTATAGGTCACCTTCATTCTGGCCACTTTAAACTTGTGTAACGTTAGTACCCGCGGAAGAAACACTGGCTCCCGTCACATCACCAAAGATAAGCAGCTTCAGGCGTCGTTAGTACTTGGATGGGTGACCGCCTGGGTACTGCCACGTGAAGCTGTAAAAGCCGAACGCCTGTAAGATAATTGTCGTTGAACATTAAGGCGGGCTGTTACCGTGAGGGGCATACAGTATTTAAAAAAAACAAACTTGGATAACTTCGGTTTGAGTGATAATTGAAAATTTTGATAAATTTAATTCAAGGCCGTGTTATTCCTTGTTTGATCAGTTATTCATTTATCTTTCTGTGGTTTGTGCAATAATGGAAAAGTTGAAAATCGCTTTTTTTATATAGATCGCCGTGTCAGTATTATCTTATCTATTACAGTGTTTAGCGACCTGGCATAACATATAATGTATATCTGTACTGTCAAGAGCTGTAAACAATCAAACGGAGAAGCTCGTGACTATACAACGGAGCATGGTCAATCTTTCCGCCACTGCTTCTCCACAACAATGACCGCACGCAAGTTTTACTCGATTTTCAGAGAAAAAATGTGAAAAAGTAATCAGGCGAATTTTTATTATTTCATTTATTTATTTATTTCAAATAATATTCAGGAGCCTTATAGACTAATCCAATTCGCCCTTGAATATTAAATCTATTGTGTACAAGTCCATAATAACTGATTTACATACATAAGTAGTAGCGTCCGTAGCCACGTTGACACCGGTTCTCTTCGTTGTTACCGAAGTTAAGCAACGTTGGGCGCGGTCAATAATTGGATGGGTGACCGCCTGAGTGTTTGACTGCGTGATGCTATAAATGCCCACCTAGAAGATGGTGCCAATAGGCAACAAGGCGGGTTCCGTGAAAAAACCATGCCTTGTGGGTAAAAAAAGCTAATGCTGTCATTAAAAGAATATCAAAAATAAAAACTAATTTGAACAAAGTACCTACCTATTTATGATAAAAATAGCATAGCAGGAAGTTGCATTTTTAGTTGCCAAAGGGATATACATAAGATGTCTATCTCAGTTTGTAAGAAATTAGAGTGAGTCTATAAAAATATTGGTATGATACGAAGATGTTTAAGAAAAACACACATTTAGAAGCAAATCAAAAGTTATTTCTCGACGTTGCCTCCCTGCAACTCGATATATATGGTCCAAACATTTTCTCAAACAAAAAAAATATTGTTTAAAACTGAAAAATACTGGTTTAAAGCATTTTCGACTTATATTTTTTCCCCCGAGATTACCAAACAGGATTTTTTTCAAATTAGTAAACAGGAAAAT
Organism: Micropterix aruncella; assembly: GCA_944548615.1. Taxonomy (NCBI): domain Eukaryota; kingdom Metazoa; phylum Arthropoda; class Insecta; order Lepidoptera; family Micropterigidae; genus Micropterix; species Micropterix aruncella. Next base: position 19,825,301 of record OX155953.1, read on the forward strand.
GTCGCTGGGAGCTAGATATGGCGAATAGGGTGGGTGCGGAAGCAATTCAAACTCGCGCGACGTGTCCCATATGCGCTTTTGGTCGATCGTCAACAAGCGCGGCACCCAGAGCGGGGATAATTTTCTCATATTCAAATCTTGATCTCTCATATAAAATCTTTTGCACCCGTTCAAATGATATCCTACAAGCCTCAGCCATATCCTTAATAATTAATCGATTATTTTCTACAGTTTCATGCACTAAATCGACCATTTTGCCAGTGGTTGCAGTTTTCAGGCGCCCGGAACGTTCCTCGTCTAAAATGCTCGTACGACCACGTATGTACTCGGCCACCCAACGTTGAACAATTGCAAATAAACGAGAGGCTTTGCTATGTACAAATTTTTACACGGTCTTTTAGTTGCTGAGGCTTTATCCCTTTCTGATGAAGAAAAATTGTCACTGCGCGATACTCAATTTTGTCCATTGTTGACAGGCAATGTCAGCCGACAAATTTGGAAGAGTGCCATAAACAAAATAATGATCAGAATATCGACCCGGCACATTAAACTATATTTACCGATGCGTGCAATTCATAACGAAAAATCCTTACCAATTCAGAGAAAAACCATCATCGAAAATACCTGGATATCGTCATTTAATTACGTGGAAGTGAACAGCCCCTTTTCATATACATTTTTCTAACTTCCAAATAATAAACTTGCGGCTTGAACGTGCCTCTGAAACGTTGTCTCACTCCGCGGCGTAATAGATAGAGGAAACCTACCTGCGATTGCCCGGGGCTTATTCAGATTTAAAATACACAATAGGACGGTTCTTCCGGCGAATGAACAGACACAAAAATAACAAAGTCAAATTAAAACGCTACCTGTCCGTGCCTTGGGTAGGCACCTTTATTTTGCCTCATTCTCCTGAGATAACTTAGAGGCGGTACCAGAATGTGTTTAGTTAGAATTTTGCTGTTTAACCGCGTCGGGGTTCGGTTATTTTAATATTAAATCACAGCTCGTTCCAAATTAAATTAATACTTAGCGAAATATTTGCGATGAGGTTGGTCTCGGAATTGCCCTGCATACAAAGGCGTAGGAGCTTTTACTGGAGTTTGGAAATCATATAGGGCATATGTACGACAAAAAAAATCTATTAAATGCACCCCACGGTTTTATTAAAGTCTAAACAAACCTATTTGAACCATAACTATGTATTTACTAGCTTTTAGAACATAATTAATTGTACAGTAAAAAAATAATTTTAAATTGTCTGCGTGCTTCAGTATACTTTAGTGTGATACCTAGTCAAGGACTGGAAGCATTTCTCGTGGCCTACTTTACCAAATTGAAACCAGCATATCGTCACGTCTCATGGTTTAGGAAGGTCATAGCACTACAGCATCGGCAGGGCTGAGGAATTGAAACTTGGAGTTCAATGACAAAGTCTTCTTGACATCCATAGTACCCATTTGAAATCAGCAGATCATCAAGTTTCCAAACTGATGCAGGCAGTCCATTACTACATCAGGACTGATGCGATGGCATCCAGAGATGCGATGACAAAGTTCCTGTACCATTTTAAAACCAGCAGATCGCCAATTCTCCTGGTTTAGATACGCCATATCACTGCAGCATTGCAGGACTAAGAAGTTGGGACCCGCTGTGCAATGACATAGTCATGGCTTGAGTGTCATAATACCCTTTGAACTTCGTCTCAAGCTTTAAGCAGGCAGTCCCACTATAATACATCATCAGAACTGAGGCGATGGCACCCAGAGTTTAATGACAAAATCTCTGCTTGGGACCCATAATACCACTTTTAAACCAGCAGATCATCAATTCTCATAGTTACACCGTATCATTGCAGCATCCGCACTAAGTAATTGGAATCCTCTATTCAATGACATAATATCTGATTGAGGCTCTTTATAACAATTTGAAACCAGCTAAACATTCAATCCCAAGGTTTAGGCAGGCAGTCCCGCTACAGCATAAGGACTGAGGAGTTTGCATCAAGAGTTTAATAACACAGTCTTTGCTTGACACCAATAATACCACTTTAAATATAGCAAATCGCCACGTCTCATTGGTTAGGCAGGACCTACCACATCAGCATCAGGACTGAGGAGTTGGAAGCTGGAGTTCAATGATAAAGTCTGTACTTGCGACTCACTATACTATCTTGAAAACAGCAGATCGTCAAATTTCATCGTTCAGACAGGCTGTATTACGGCATCATCCATAACTGAGGAATCGGAACCCGAATTTTAATGACACAGTATCCGCTTAAGATCCGCTGTACTAAATTAAACTAGCGGATCCTTCAACGTAATTGTTTAGGAAAGTAGTACCCCTACAGTATTGTCATGGAGATTAAAAGGGAATACGAGGGCGAAGTTTCATAAAAATCAGTAAATAGAAGTAGTTGGATAAACAGTCGAAAAATTCAAACTATACAATTAAAATTAATACATTTCAAAATTCTTTATTAAATCTATAAAGTTACACATATTTTTAAATGCAAAGCCATCCTAACTAGGCCTCGCCTGTACTAAGGTAGGCTTGTAACGTGAGGCTGAATAAAATAGTTTAAAAATACAGATTTTGCTTTCCTAACTAAATATATCGCGTTGCACTAAGTGGGAAAGTTTTGTTTTCGAGCAAAATAAAGAAATAGAGTTTGCAAGTTATCTCCACGTTTCGAGATCCTGGGAATCCAAAAGAGTGTTTGTTTATGGATAATGTCTAATTGTGCGTGCTGTGTATCTGTCTTTACCCACTGTATCTTAGAAACTACAATACCAATTAGGACCAAATGACGTATAAAAGTAGTTTATCCTAAGACGAGATTAGAAAATATGATGAGAGATATTCGCCATATTGTTTCAAAGTGGCGGCCTTTTCAAACTTGAAAAAATCATCAATCCGTTAATACTGGTCCTAGAATAATGTGACTAAGAATTTTTAATATATTCCGCGCAACTCTTATTTAGAACGTTTTTCGACATATTTAGCGGGTTTTGAAAAAAAAAATGTTATCTGAAAATTGAATACTTTATAACTTCGCTATTATTTATGCTAGAAGCGAAAATAAACGGGTTTCAGAATCTTAAGAATAATGCCTCTAAAGTGCAAAACTTGAATGCATATAAATTATCTCGCTTAAAATGCTTAGAACAGCGACGCATCGTGTGTCGCTTCATCAAGAAGACATCTGGGAAGTATAATATTATACCGTGTATCAGCCAGATACTTGAATGTACGATACTTGTAGGTATAGAAATAATAATGTTATGCAAATGTCCTGTTTTTTTTTACAATTTTAACAATATAATACCTATCTACTACTATAAAAATGTCCTACTTATTAGTCCTAACGGGGGTGTACCCCGTTCATTATATGCTATAATGTGTTAATTTTGGACATAATATCTCGTTTGATCAGTGGTTTGATCTACACATTTTTACCAAAATTATTTGAGTCATGTTTCTATTGATGGGCCATTAGGGTAGGAGGAATGTCACTGTACGCAGTCCGGAAGTCCGTTTCAGTTTATCCATGTTATCAGGCACTCGGTAAAACTGACTACAATTAAACATGTTAGGTTATTTGGCCACTATTCACAAAATTTTAATACGATTATAATTTATAAAATACTAGTGATATTACCCGGCGTTGCCGGTGTTATATACGTGCTCAAATACCAATTTTAATGGCAAACGGTTAAACGGTATACAAGTGTAAATGCTGCAGCGCCCCCTAGTAGCAAGTTACAACAAAGTGAAAAGCGCGAAAATATTGTGCGTGTTCAAATATCTAAGTATATCAATTTTCATGTTTCGCGCAACTGGGAAATAAGTCAGTATTTATTACCAGTCGCCAGGCAGAGCTTAAAACCTTAAAAACCAAATGTCTTGCTCTTAAATAAATTGATTTCTCCGAACATATCAATTAAGGTCGTTTGTTTTATGTTTTGCGTATTTTTAATTAACAGACAATGGTATCCCTAAGTCAAGCTCCTTGTTTTCAGACAATATCTACATACTCATTATTTTCTTGAGAAATACATGAAATTGATGGCAACATGCACATGCACACACTGTTGCCATCAATTTTAATTGGTATTCAGCATCGTCCGTCATATCTTCATCTTCATTGAGATGAAGAAGATTTGCCTGTAATAAAGTAAACAAATCTGATCAGCAAACCTTTCGTTCCGCAGAGTAATATATGCCAGATTATATATGTATTTTCCAAAATTACAGAATATGACTTGTATGAATACACAAAATAAAATAATTATGCAAAGTATCTCCGATTTGAAATCAAAACTTGTAACAATAGAGAAGTGTATCTACAGATAATCAAGAAAACCTTATTTTTCTAGGATTTTGCATTTTTTGCTGATAAAAAGTTTTTATTATTTAAAAAAACTTTTACATGAGATTGTTTAGCCTTTTGTTATTGAAGAAAAGCATTATTTTTGTTCATCTTTCGGTATTCAGTATTTAGTCTCGGTAACAAACGCCTGAATGATTAAAGTTGTGTATTATTTTTCCCCACTGTAGTTTTTTGTGTAGCATATTATGCCATAATGGAAAATCTCCTAATACTTCGACATTTCTTTTCTTGAAAAATTTCAAAGTTCAAAAAAAACTCGAAAACTTGAAGGTGTCTGTGTACTGTGTTAGTTTTTTTATTTTAAATCGTAGACACTGTATCTACAAATGTTGGTAATTCATGACAATGTATCTGAAGAGTGAAACAAACGTAATGTGCATTTTAATACAAATTTGCCCACATACAATTTATACTCTTTAAAGCAGAGTGTTTCATATTTGGCCGACCAAAATTGGCGATGATACATCATGTTCCAAATACTCCTTGTATGTCCGAGCCTCCATTTGATAACGCACCACCATTATTTCTATCACCCAGCTATATCTTGCTAAAATCGTACCTCACCACTGGATCACATCAGTGCAGGACGTTGCGTAAATTACTATTCCCCGAACCTCGTCGCCAAGGGCAGCACTGTCTCCTTCCGTTACTATACACACCACTCACCCAGTCACGGCCACGCCGATGACGTAGGTTAAACTGCAACGGGCTTCCGCATTATATGGTCGGAACGCTGAAAGGTGGAGGGAGAGGCGAAGGCCTCACCTCGATGGCGCCCGACAGAGAAAACGCTCCGAAAGCAAACAAGAAAAAAGCTCGCAGCGCGTCGCAGAAAAAGTCCTTTTAAAAATGTTAGAGCACGTACGGCGGCCTAGCCATCCCGCGCCCCATTAGTTTATAAGTGGCAATTTGTTGAATTACGGATTTCCGACGGCTAAACCTCTTTCGTTCTTTTCGTCGCCCCTGCATTTGTCGATCGACTGTAGGCAACTGTTCAAGCCTTTCTAGCAATTCGTACAAACAAAAAAAGGCAAAACAAGGATAACAACGTCTTTTCAAGTATTTAATATTATTGGCCTAGGACCTACCTATATATACCTACCCAACTATGCATAAATACTTATATTTTATCTGAATTTCGATTTACCTTCCATTAACCTTTCCAGCACTGAATTAACCCATGTAGGGGCCCTTAGGATGTCGAAATCTCGGGGGGCTCCTTTGCACTTTTTGTGGCCACTTTAGGCTGTCAAACATTCTGACGACGTTGGGGGCCCTAAGCTATAGCTTGTGTAGCTTATACGTAAATCCGGCACTGAACCTTTCCGTTGCATTAAAAAAAATATTATGACGAATGTAAATACAGTAGAACCTCGCTCATCCGAGGTAATGTGAACCGAAGGTACCTCGGATATCGAAAACTCGGATAACACGGACTCTACCGTAAATCGAGGGGGCAACATACGGTAAAGTTCAAAATGAACAAAAACGAAGTCAATGAAGCAAAAGAATACATCTATTATATATGTTAAAATGCGTTACAATACATATGAAAATAAATTATAAAATACAGTACTGTATAGTAAAATTTGTTGATGTTAAAAATTTACTTCTTGGAAAATTCGTTAAATAATACCTCGGTTAACTCGGAACTTTGTTAGTTGGATCGGATAATTTTTGAACGCCCATTTTCAGTGTTTAAGAATAAAGAAATCGGTTTGCGGTTTGCTTAAAAGGAAGGATGTAATTTTTTAATATTTGATTTGTGCCTAATGCGTTATACATACAACTTATAAACTGGCCAACACGATTTCTTAAATCGTTGTTTATTTCGCAAGACTCCACTTTATTTCGCAAGACTTACCTTCCTTGCTCGTTGTGGACAAGCACGTGCATCAGAGATGTGTGTTTTTATATCAATTTAAATATTATCTTATTTGCTACAAAATGCCGAAAAAATGAACTACTTGTGCATCAACGCTTGTTAAACGAGCAAGGCAAGCCCCAAGACAAAATTGTTAAATTATAAAATGTTCGTGCTTTGCCGTACAATTTGCCATAGAACGCTTCCAGGAAATATAAGTCTCATGACAATAGACAATTACCTCGTACGGTGAGGGCCGGAAATTGATTTGAGAGTATTTGAAAAATCGAAAGACAACTTCTTTTGAGCTCGCTGCTGCTTTAGTTGAGGAATTTGGAAGAACAGTTAGTGCCTGGACAGCAAGGGGAAGGCTCACAGATGCCGGCCTCAAAGGTTGCAAAGCAAGGAAAAAGCCACGACTCTCTGAAAAAATTAAAAATATCGGCTAGATTGCATCAACTTTGTACAGAGGAGAATTCGTCTAATATTGTGTGGTCTGACGAGTCAAATTTGGAGGTAAATATCCCCTAGAAACAGGGCCGGATTAATACTTTTATTAAGTACTAGCTATACCCGGCCACGCGTCTCTGGTGCTTAGTCTAGTTATATAGAAAGAAAGAAAAGGAACAGCACACGTTTCTCATATGTATGTATGTTTAATTTTGAAATGCTTGTGGACAATATTTTTTGTTGTTCCATTGTCTGCGCAGATATAGAGATTGTCTGGTTTGCCCACTCTAGAACCCGCAACATATAACTGTCCACGTGTGCAGCAATCCGGCTCTGGATATAAACTACACAATTCTAAAGATTGGCCCTGATTCATATTGGTTTGAATATTGGGAAAGACTTTCTCAACCAACACTTCTTTTGACGTCACTAAATGTCAGAAGTTATAAGGCAATGAAATCCTTCCTTAAGTCAGATCAACCGGCACCTCACCGTCTCCAATTTCCACAATTGATGTGAGATTATCTCGGCTGGTCGGTCATTTTGTAGCTGGACACGCATATTTCTACTTAATTTCAACGTCTTTACGGGTCGCTACCAAGTAGAGTATTTCAGGCAAATGTCGGCCGCTGGTATCGATCGAGGAGTTTGCCTGAAATCTCCTGCAAACAATTGTAATGCGTTCCCATATGGTCTAATGTTTCCACGCAAATCTTGCAAAGATCGTTCAAGAGCCTCGAGCGATTTTTTGTGTGCCGTTATGCATTCAAACCAAACATTACGTTTGCATTTCTGTACTACTTTTTCCATGCCGGATGCTTTGGAAATATTGCACGTGGGAGTTTCAATGAATGTTATGTTCCATGGCAATTTCAAAGCGGAATGAGCAGTTCTTTCACTTAGTACCTAACAATGTCGCAGTTATTCCGGAAGACTCAGACAAAAAATCACCAGTATTTTTCAGGACACAATTCTACATCGAACAAAGTATCAGCAGCAGATCGAATCGGTGATTGATTGAAGCTTTGTTCGCGATTTCTAAGCAAAAATCTCCAATAATTTTCAACGTTTAGTTGTAGATTTCTGCTGTGAAATTCATGTTCATATTTGAATTTTCTCGCGTATTCGATGGAAAATATCTTTAGCCATGTAAGACTTATATTTCTCCCATAACTCTGTACAGTTTTTTTTGGATGGTGACGGGTTGCACGCGTCATTAATTCATACACCCCAATGTCAGTCGTTCTTCAACAAATTTAGAGAAATTTAGAGCTAGTTAGTGCGCAACGCGACCTATCGACCTAACAAAATAAACAGGCCGCAGTAACCCCCCCCCCCCTCTCCCTTAGTCCGTCATTGTTTAAGGATGACAAAATAATGTAATTTCATCCAAGCTATACCTGTAAGCAAAAAGTTTAGCTCTACTGGATGACGGCAAGTGAGTTAATTGCCACTTCCAAGTTAGTAGTCAATCAAGACTTCAAGACCGACTGCGAAGTAAATAAAGGGTTTAAAAACAAAGAAAATAAACTATGTCACGAAATAAAAGCTATGGCAAATGACACAGTTCAATACCAACGCAATGCCACACGAAATAATGAAATCAGAATGAAAATGAAAATCAATCGAAATCTATGAAAAATCAATTTTACGATATAATCTGGATTCCTGTGCCTGAAATCCGTGGATGATGAAATCATTTTATTCGCCGATGATACTTCACTTCTTTTTAGCGATAAAAATAAAGACACTTTGGCCCAAAGAATAAAAGAAACAATAGATAGGCTTAGTATATGGTTCCAAGTTAATAAATTGTCACTTAACGTAAATAAATCAAAATCAATATGCTTCTCTTTGCGGCCGTCTGATTATAATGAAATAGACGTATACTTTGGGTCTGACCAACTAGAAAATGTCTCCTCCACGAAATTTCTCGGTTTAGAAATTGATCAAAAATTACAATGGTCTGATCACTTAAATGATCTCAGTAAAAAATTGTGCAGTGCCATATTCGCCATTAGAAAGATAAGAAGTTTATGCGGTTTTGAAGCAGCTAAATCCGTCTATTTTGCATATTTCCACTCTCTAATAACGTATGGCCTACTGTTTTGGGGAATGGCACCAAACTCAAAAAGAATTTTTCTCCTACAGAAAAGAGCGGTACGCAGTTTATATAGAGTCTCACCGAGAAGTTCTTGTAAGCCGCTATTTGTAAAATCAGGAATAATGACTCTATTTTCTTCTTACATCTACCAAAATATTATGTACGCTCGTAGACACCTAACAGAAGCTCCGGTGAATAGTGATTTTCATCATCACGATACGAGGAATAAATCCAATCTCCACATAAACCGACAGCGACTTAGCAAAGTGCGATACAGTTTTATTCATCAAAATTTGTCGTTCTATAATAAGATTCCAGAGCAAATGAAAAGCCTCGGAGAGGTCCAATTTAAAAAGATAATCATAAATAATTTGGTAAGAAACCCAATTTATGGTATAAGGGAGTTTGAAAATTCTGAGTCTATTTTCCATGTTGATGATTAATGAAATGCGTAAAGTTTTAAACATAACGGTATTATGATAGCTGACATTCTAATTCTCATATAATTTATTAAACATCTATTCATTTTAAAAAAAAAATACGAAAGCATTATTGCTGGATTGACAATAAAATATATATTTTTTGATTATTCTACATAGAATTTGCATTTCTATTTTAATATATTATTCTCCTTGACTCTTAAATCACATTAGTATATTTTGATTATTTGTATATAGGTAATATTGAATATAATATTACAGCGATGACAACTATCACGATAGTTATGTTTTTAATAATTAAATTTTTAGCATTTAATTTTGTGACGCATCCAAGTGTAGGAATGCCTATCTACTGGAGTAGTTGATTGTATTGTATTGTATTGTATTGTATTCGAGTAAAAAATAATCGACAAGGACCAATTTCACCGCCAATTTCACAAAAAAAATATGAAAATCAGTTAAAAAAATGAAATGAAAAGCAATGGCCATGAAAATAATAAGCTGCATATACTCACGAAATAAAGGCTATGGTAAAAGATACAGCTTTTTTCCAAAGCAATTTCAGAGGAAATAATAAAATGAAATTTAAAATAAATCAAAATCCATGAAAATTCAATTTTACGATATAGTTTGAATTCAAATAAAAATTAATCGACAAAGACCAATTTCACTAAAAAATAAGAAAATCAGTTAAAAAATGAAATGAAATGAAAAACAATGGCCATGAAAAGGCTATGGTAAAAGATGCAGCTTTTTTTCCAAGCAATTTCAGAGGAAATAATAAAATCAAATTTAAAATAAATCGATATATGAAAATTCAATTTAACAATGCAATCGAAGACGTTGAAAATGCTAAGTTAAAAAATGTATTATTTATAGCTAAATGTGACTTTAAAGGCTTAGTAATTTTAAAAATTTGACATCGTTCCAAATGTGATTTGGAAATGGAACAGTTTTTTCCGCCTACTTAAAATGCAATGTCACACGGAATAATTGAAAAATTATGTTTTATCAATTACCTACCTATTATGTTATCGATAAATCAATTATTCTAAAACACGCGTCCATTCGAATGCAACGTTTTGTCAAAAGTTCAAAGCAATAGTGAAGATCTTTCCAAGATTAGCGACTTAATACCAACGAACAATTACATTTTTATTTGTAGAGATAGATAGATAGATAAATAGACCACTTGAATTTGTGCCGCCTCCCCCTCCTCTCTATCTTAAATACATATTTATTCACCTAGGGTTTTCTAGGCAACGAAGAATTTTACGTATTTAGTTGAGTTTATAGGTAGGCATTGAAAAGTCAAATGAATGATTGAATTAGTCATAAAATAAAAGAGTAATGAAATAAGAATTACACTTCTTAGTGTATTTTTTCTTCACGAAATTATCTATAATATCGTAATAGTTTTCGATGTGAGTTTCATTATCTCTGCTTCTATACATATATAGTTTAGTTTTTCTTGAGATTAGTGATAATAAATATATCTGATAATTCTTCACTCGTCATAAACAAGAAAATCTCCATTCTCCAGAACAATTTGTGGCCGCAGTTCAAAACGCGATACGGAGAGCTAATTCAGGTTATGGTGCGCTGCACAGACTGGTTGATGTTGCACGGATTAGGTAATGATTTTGATTCAGGTTCTCTGCAGTCTTGTTAAGTCGCATAGGGGACTTAAATCATTTACTCAAATGAGATTTAACATTTAATAGATAGAAATCTCTATACACAAGTGACTATTTTATGATCAGTGAAAGTGACTAATTGCTTGAGTATTACGTTCATAATCACGTTCATAATCGCGCACGAACTTCATGGCTTCTACTATACCAAAGCGAGCGCCCTCTAAAATCTGCCACCCCCTAAAAATGCCGCCCCTAGGCCGCGGCCTATACGGCCTATTTACTATAACCCAATGTATTATAGGGGCTAATGCACCTTGGCAACATTGCTTTGCAATTGTCATAATAATCAGTGTTGCCAAGTTAGGCGATATGTCGCCATTTAGGCTACCTCCAATGGGTCACCGGCGACCAAAATATACCAAAAATCGCCTGTCGCCGATTTAGGCTACACCAGTTTTTCGATTTCAATTTGTACGGCGACAACGATTTTTTTTATTAATGGTGCCGAACTTGTTTATTAATGGGTAACTTGTAATGTTTTTAAGATAAATAATTTCCCCTTGTTAACCTTAACTTGGTATGGCTTAGTTTAATATTACGTAATTGTTTTTTGTAAGCATGTAATTGATTTTTGTAAACTTTCTGTGTAAAAGTTTAAAGTACCTAGTTATGAAAATTAGTTTTTTTCCAATAATGTAATTATTATAGGCAATTGGTAATAGTACATTGTACATTTATGTATGGTTCATGGTATCGTGTTCATAAATATAGTAGCTTTATAAAAAGCAGTATAGGTACCTCTTCTATATTGTTGATTTTTTAACGTCACCAGACTATATTCACCACGCTGATTCCGAATCTGCAATAATATTTATTCGGTCTCAATAAATAAGCGAGATATAGGCATTCAAAAAAGCGCCAAACCCATACATTTCGGTAGTTTTTTTTTTAAATAATACATAAACACCTATTGGCGGTAGGTTAGGTTAGGTTTTTTTAAACAACCTTAAAAACTGAGGTAAAAAAAACATTATTATTTTTTGTATGTAAGTTTGGTTTTAAAAATTTACGCGTCCGAAGCTTTTTTCTTTCACATTTAGCATTACAATGATCTAACCTACTAGTATTTCTTTGTTTTTTCGATTTCTGAGAAAGGTACCTATACTGCAATAATTCCAAAATGGTAATCTTAGTAGTATCTAGGTAATGTTGTTCTATTTTATCATACAATCTTGTTTAATCCAATGTTTGCTTTTTTATGTACTAATCTCGATCATTTTTTAAAAATATCTTTAACGGCCTAGAATGATTTCAATTCTTCTATTTATAGCTATGGCCTGCAATCCTTTTTATTAGCAAAAAAAATTTTTTTTTTCAAAACGGCTACTTTAGGCTATCTTTTTTGCTGAAATCGGCGACTAGTCAAGCCCAGCACTTGGCAACACTGATAATAATATGTTTTTGGAAAGGAATGCCTTCCTTCGTTCAGTGGACGTCGCCCATAAGTAAGTTTTCGGTCGAGGCAACGCCGCTGGGGGTGTTTGTTGGTCGAGGCGGCCGTTTCCCCAAATGTCAACCAATCACGTAGGTTGCTAAGTATCGCTTCTTTGGGGAGAGCGTATAAACGCACTGAGATGACGCACAGTGGAACTGTCTGTCATAAGAAATAGGTTATTAATTATTATTGTTATTCTGTGAATAGATTTTCTTGAAATTTATATTTTTTTGATATTCGGTATTGTATGTTTATGCTGAAGTAAGTAAAATGGATGAAAATACAGAGGAATTGCTTGCTAACATGGATTGGAGCGATGTTTCTTTTGGAGGTTAGTGTCAAATAGACGTCAATATGAAAACAGTTTTGAAAATCTCTCGATATACAACTCCGTTTCGTTACATATTTCGTAAGTTCTTTTCTGGATCTAATGACGGGCGATTTTCTGATTATTTAGACACGGCAATGCACCATTTGATAGTTGCTCGGAGACACTAAGATACAATGATTTTTCAATCTAACTATAAGGTGGGGTCCCACGACTGGTTAGTTGCCAGGTCGCGCCAAGCGTTGGAGGGTTGGCGCGGCTGGTGCCGGGCGTTCCTACGGCGCGGCGCCGCGGCGTGTGTCGGCCAGATGCGGAATATCTTTCTTCAACCACTCCATCATGTGCCCGCACATACGTACGGCCATAAACGAAATGAATGGTGAATGAATGGGGGATGAATGAGTGGGACCGACGCACGTGCTCAAGGCCGTCGTTGGGACGGGCGCCCTTTCGCCGCGCCGCGCCTTTGAACTTACTGACTACCGATGGATCGGAAAACCAGCCACACACCAGTGCAAGCGCAACGGTTCCCACGACCTGTAGGCTTGGCGCGGTGTAGTTTGGCATGCGAGATAGCACGCCGTGGGAACGCGGCTTTAGGTGCTATGCCTGTAAGGCTCATTGGATCTAGAGAGTAATCCTTTGACAGACACCTGGAATATTTTTTTAACAACTACTTTGGGTTCCGAGGACCTCAAAACGTGAAGATCTATTAAAATCAATTTTTTGCTCGATCACAAATCTCCCTCTATTAGGTACTCTGTATCAAGGGTCTTTAAAATATCAAGGTCTGGTGCTGCGTAAACCAATCCATTCAAGTGCCGAAGTGAACAAGTCAGTAGATGCCCCCTATTATCCCTTTGTACTCTAGCGGCGCTGCTACGGCTCCTGGGCGCTGTTGCAGCGCCGCTCGAGTGGATGCAATAAACTGCCTGGGTGCCTTACCGGCGCTGCTCGAGTGGATGCAATAAACTATGGGCGCCATAGCGGCACCGCTCGTCCACAAAGGGCTAAGTTTGTTTAAGCTTAAAATCATTTTAAAGCATCTGTAAAATGCTTCCTTAACCCCTCAAGCCCCGATTGGCCGATATCGGCCACAAAACGATTCAGCGTGACGGCCCCGTTTTAATTTTATTTTAAATTAATTTGTTTGATTTTATTATGTTTTATTATGTTAATATGTTTCATTTTAATTATGGGTACAGTGGTTTGGCAGTAATTAATGTTTTGGTGAGACAGTGTCGTAATTCAATTTTTTTACAAATTTTTTTTGGGACAGCAACTTGTCAATCGGCTGAGGGGCCGAGGCCTGAAGGGTGAATATAGCCAAAATCATCTTGAGTTGCTGGTTCGCTCGTGCGAAAAAGGCCTTGAGTGCAGAGTTAATATTGGTGCTTAACCCGTTGAGTATGATACGACCAAATCTGGTTCTGAAACAATTATCCGTTGAGTATGATACGACCAGATCTGGTTCCGCGTTTTTTTCACTTCTTTGACGTTCTCATATTTATTCATAATTATCTAATTGTTTTACAAAATGATATTTCAATATTCTATATTCGAAATTTCAATGCAATCATTGTGCAGTTGTTCTTTTTATGATTGGTGTAGTAGTTTCGTAGTTATAGTACTTTAAGGTCGATGTCGCCGAAAATCCTGCAAAAGAGACAGATGCATCCATGAAAATACCCATTTACTCCAAGGGTTAAGAATGGCATCTCAAACAGATGGCGCATAAGAGAGCAATTTTTATTCTAATAGAGCCATAACTTAGGAAGCTAGGATGTCGATTTTGCTTCGAATCATTAACAACATTTATGTGATGTTTAGAAATTCTTTTCCGATAGATAGATACTTATAATTAACCATGTCTAGAATAAATGCAGTATATAAAAAGGATATAAAATTGGATAACATCCAAACTGCTTGAAATATAGGAATCTTTAAAAACGATTTTTGAATTTTCTCAACATGATATAAGAATCTTCATGTGGATTCCAGATAACTGCTTTCATTCCCAAGTGACTTTTAATGATTGAGTTGTAGAACCTGTGCATAATTCGAATGTTATAAACATGCGTCAATTCTCTTATCGCAAACCCAAGAAGTTTAAATGAGTCGGATAGTCGGTTGTGTGTGCTCTCTATAAAGTTTAGCTGAGGTGGAGGAAAAGTCCCAGCTTTCAGTAAGTCTAGATATAAAAATAAATAGAAACGGAGCTACCATGGAATTCATCAACTGGATTCAGGCCCATCATAATGTATTAGTAGTAAACGGAGTGGGGGGCATGTTTCCAGCCCTTGATGTCACCTGGATCTATGAGATCTTTTGTAACTACCCACTTTGTGGTTGGGTGAGTGGTCCGCTAGTAGCCCGGTACTGCTTACCAGTCTATGCAGATCACTGACCTTCAAGTTGCGCAGATGGCTGAGTTCAAGAAAAGCTTGTCTTAGTAAACTGTGTCTTTTTGCGGCGAGGTCTGGGCAGCGACCAACGATGTGTATGCTGTCTTCAGGTTCTTCGTCACATATTCGGCAGTCCTTGCTCTCGGTCAAGCCAAGGTTAAATAGATATGCTCTAAGGGTCGAGTGTCCAGTGAGGAGACATATAATGGTTCTAAGGTTCTTCTTGCTCATGTCAAGTAGGGCCTTGGTTTTCTTTGGAAGTGTTTGGTCCATCATGGCTTTTGCCTGGCGACATCCTTGGCTCTGTTTCCAGGATTCCTGATGTTCCTGCTCCAAGCAGTCCCTGATGATTTTCTTACTTATAGCGAAGGGGACCCCAACAACTGGCTCCACTGGGCGTTCCAGTGTGCCCAGTTTTGCCAGTCTGTCGGCCTCTTTGTTCGTCGGTCCAAATATTAAGGTGTGCAGGTCAGCATGTCGGCATCAATATTAATCCGTTGAGTATGAGTCAACCAAATCTGGTCGCGAAACAATTATCCGTTGAGTACGAGTCGACCAAATCTGGTCGCGCGTTTTTTTCACTTCTTTGACGTTCTCATATTTATTCATAATTATCTAATTGTTTTACAAAATAATATTTCAATATTCTATATTCGAAATTTCAATGCAATCATTGTGCAGTTGTTCTTTTTATGATTGGTGTAGTAGTTTCGTAGTTATAGTACTTTAAGTCGATGTCGCCGAAAATCCTGCAAAAGAGACAGATGCATCCATGAAAATACCCATTTACTCCAAGGGTTAAGGTGATTTTGTTGGCTTTTCCCAATTTGTTGAGCTCTTGCATACAGTCCCAGACCACAGAAGATTCTGTGGTGGCTTTAGCCAGAGCGTCCAATGCGGCTCTGCTGTCAGAGCAGATGAGGATTTTTCTTTTTTTTTATCTCAAGTCGACTTTGGAGTTTTATGCATTCATCCGAATGCATAAAACCTCGGCTTGGAAAACTGTGGCATATTGTCCAAGGGGAATGCTGATTCTTTGGTTGTTTTTGGGTCCGTTCACACCTGCCCCAAAACGTCCATTTGTTCCTGATCCGTCAGTGAACCAGGCGTCCGCGTTGTGGCTTTGGAATCAATGCGGATTCTTCCAGTCTTCCCTTGGGATTAGAATTTTATAGGACTTCTCTACCAAAAAAAATTTAGTAGTCGATCCTGGGTTAGGGTGAATGGACTTTTGTGCAGGAGGTTTAGCTCATGATGATTGGGCTCTTCTCCTTTCCACTCGCCCAAACACTTCAGTCTGTATACTGAGGCCTATCATAATACTATTGTTACATTTCTGAGGGGTTGAACGGTGGACTCCGGACTTACAACCGACTGTGGTAGGTTTAAAACTGCTGTCTGCCACATGTGAGAGTCCACCTTACCACCCATTCACTTCCTTTTTGAAGTCATAGAATTTGAAATGCGGAAATTGCAGTTTTAAATATTTTTTCTAGTAAGTAGGGAAATAATTTCATTAAGAAACCAAGGAACTTCGTTGTGAATCCAAGATCTTTAAAGAGGTGAAACAGAAATTTGGCTGGCCAGCTGGCAGACGCACACCCAACGACTATATAAGACTTTAAAACTCGAATATAATCATTCTATTTTCAGGGAACACATCGCAAAATACTTCGAGCCCCGAAGTAACCTGCGATAAATACTTCGGGAATACTTCAACCTGGCAAGGTGTTCCGATTACAGACATTTATTGCGACAACAGTCCGTGGAGTGCTCCTGATACCACGCCAATCATTCCAGCTTATAATCACGCTGTGTTATTTCACATTCCGCAAAGTGGCGCAATCAAAAATGCCACAAGACCAACGACGCCGCAACGGGGAAGCGATCACTGGGATAAGGACCATGTGCGAATGCCACATTCACCTCAGAATCTATATCCTGTTAAAATGGTAGACATATACTTTTTAATATTTTATTTTAAGTTTTTTATTTAATTTAATTTTAAATTTAACGCAAGCTAAATTTATACCTAGTGCCACCGAACTAGTTTTAGATGCGTTAGATTCGGAACTTTGGAGCCTAGGTATACTGCGACCTTTGCCTCCGTTTGCTTAGAGCTCTGTGCTTTCTACTTTTCCCAGTAACTTTGAGAAAGCAGTTTCTTCGATCTCACTTGGGTCTGGATCTTTTATTCCCCGTTATTAGCTCCTTGACTGCATTAACAATCCACAGCCAGACAAAGTGTGGAGCAATGTCTCCACTTCTTCAATGCAAAATCTGCGTAAGTCGGTTTCAGATAGACCTATGAGATGTAAAATCTTATTCAACTTGCAGTGACCCATGAGCATGCCTGAGTATGCGTAGCTGGTTCATGCTTAATTTTAATAGCTAGGAAGTTTACTTGTGCGAGTGATTTTTATTAGTTCTTTTGCAACTTTTTGCCCTAGTATAATTATATATTACGATTTACCAGCAAATGGATATGTAACAACCAATTAGTATCACTAACGAGACACATAAGCCATTGCGATCAAAAGAAGTCCGCTGACAACGATGGGCCGCCGTTATTTTAGCTTTAAAAGAGGTCTTACCAGCCCACACATGGACAGTAATCTAGGGGCAAAAAGGCCTCAGTTGATGGTCCGCACCGCCTCGAAACGAATTCCCCAGTTAGTGCGAGTTACTTGCCGTAAAGCAAAAGAAATATCACAGGCCGGCTCTAAGAAACAACTGTTCTAGGAGGCGGCTCAGCTCAATCCAGAGGCTTTGAGATTATCCTAAAGGTAACACACTTAAAAGACGAACAATTTGTTGAAACCTTGCAAATAAAAGATTTTGCTTTTCATTATGCGGCTATTATGTTAGATTGGATTACGGAGGTTGATTCGGTTTCCAAGCAGTATAAATTCCCTCAAAGTCTCAGATGCACAGCCCTCCATCCAGATATAACTCTTTACTCTCTATCTCGGAAGATGGCTCTTATTGTAGAATTAACTCTACAAATTAAATAAATATCATGATCTTGCAAGTGCCGTCACCCGGAACGGTCTCACTTTCACCTTAATGCGGTGGAAGTTGGCGCTCGTGGCCTGCCAGCCAAATCTCTGTTTCACCTCTTTAATGTTCTTGGTCTCTCCAGGAAAATAATCAGCTCCCTCCTAGAAAAATTATCTAAAACTGCGATTTCCGCATCTCAAATTCTATGACTTTGAAGGGGGAGTGAATGGGTGGTAACGTGAACGCTCACATGTGGCAAGACTGCTGTCCTAAACCTACCACAGCCGGTCGTTAGTCCGGAATCCACCGCTCACCCCCCAGAAGTGTAATAATAGTATCATGATGGGCTTGATTCCTGTCGGTGAATTCCATTGCAGCTCCGTTTGTATTTTATTTTAATTTATTAAGCGCCTGTGGCTAGACGTTCAATAGCATTTTGGATGTTTTCCCGAATTATTAAGGCAAAGTTGCGACTGAGAGAGCAAGAAAGCTAGCACCAACATAGACTATAATATGGCACTTAAATCACCTCCATTGTATAATTGTTAATATTGTCGAATAACTTATTTTCTAGGCAGATGGCACAACAGAATTAAAGAACCGATGGGAACTCATAGAATCAGCATTACTGACCCGAATTCGTAGCACGGAAGACTTAGAAAAAGTAATTCTATCATACAACACCAAATACAAGAATCACTGGAGATTTTACGCTTTACATTCCCTATTTAATGATGTAAGTAATACTTGTAATACTTGTAATTGATTGTCCAAAAATCTCTGAATTTAATGATGGGTTGTGAGTATTGATCGAAGACTATCGCAGTTGTTTGACATAATAAATAAATAAAACAAAACCGTATTTTACCATGGGAAGTTTGAAGGAACATGGTCACTTGGGGTTGTAAAGGCATTGGCGTGTTGGGGTGCCAGAATACTTACAGATGTTCAAAAACAAACCAGTGAAATACATGAAAAATGACAAAGCAGTTGTTTTGTTTCACCGAGATAATTCCCGGCGCACAAGTCCGCGGTTGCAATAGCTGTCATTCAAGATGCTCGATTTGAAACACTTGAATATCCTCCATATTCATCAGATCTCAAACTTTAAGTTTCGAAAAATGATTGGAAAAATGATGTCAAGTGTAATAACCTAATAGGTTGAAAAATAAAATAACATTTGATAAATGTTAACTTTAACATATTCATTATCACTGTTATTTGAATTCCATAGTACTTCCCTCGCTCTTTGGTTATTATTCGGCAAGAACAATGCGTAACTACCTTTTTAAAGATCTTGGTCTCTCCAGGAAAATAATCAACTCCTTAGAAAAATTATCTAAATCGGCGATTTCCGCTTCTCAAATTCTATGACTTCGAAGAGTTAGTGAATGGGCGGTAAGGTGAACGCTCACATGTGACGAGACAGCTGTCCTAAACCAACCACAGCCGGTCGTTAGTCCGGAATCACTGCTCACCCCCCAGAAGTGTAATAACACTATATGATGGGCCCAACTTCGGTCGGTGAATTTCATGGCAGCTCCGTTTGTATTTTATTGTAACATGATTATCCCTTCCGCTTTTAAAACTAAACGATATCACCATACCATTGTCGCAAAAAGTGAAAGATCTTGGTCTAATTATCGATGAACATTTCTCCTGGTAACCACACGTGGACGAGGTAAGTCGTAAAATATTTGCTAGTTTTCACCCTCTGCAAACACTCAGAAGATTTCTTCCTATGGACACAAAAAAATCTCTTGCACAGTCTCTCCTCTTGCCTCTCCTTGACTATGCAGATGTGGCTTATCTCGATTTATCAGAGGAACTGCTCAACAAACTTGAACGTTTGCAAAATGTATGCATACAATTCATCTTCGGTCTACGTAAGTATGATCACGTGTCCGACTATAGGGCACAGTTAAAGTGGTTGCCAATACGCCAAAGAAGAAATGTTCATATACTGGCTCTCCTATATCGTGTACTCACCCAATTAACACCATCCTATCTCCAGGAGCTTTTTGAACCACTAAGTTCCCACGGTCTCGTACTTCGGTCAGCCTCTGACAGTTTATTAAAAATTCCGAGTCATAATAGTGATTTCTATTCCTATTCTTTCTGTGTCCATGGTGCAAGACTCTGGAACGATCTCCCAGCAAATATACGAAACTCGCCTTCTTTACCATCGTTCAAGACTCACCTTAAGGATTACTACCTTTCTAAGATGTAACCAGTTCTTCCCTTTCTCTCCTGTTCCTCTCCCAATTCCCTCTCCTCGAGCACTATTAGTCTTAAATTCTTCCACTTGTCTGTATGTTATGTAATAATCTTTATTTTCACTATGCGCGCATGTACCACTATGTTTAGGTTAGCTGTAAGACATTGCCATGTGGCAATAAGCTCGCCTTTTTTGTATACTTTTTTTAAGTGCAAATAAAGAGTTTATTATTATTTATTATTATGACATTAAAAACATCCAGTGCGCAGTGCCGAGAGTAAGAGTAAATGTTTTCCTAATATTTTGTCCGACCTCAAGGCACTGCCAGATAGCCAGACATGTTTGTATTGTTTGATGACGCCTCCCACAATTGGCGCAAGGGAGGATGGTTGAAGTGCTTGGTATGTCTTAGATATTAGCAGGTAGCTGTTTTGAGGCTGGAGATTTATTTTCATAGAATAACATGTTATCGCAGGGCAATTAAATTCCAACCTTGTCATGACGACCACCACAACAAGTGGCTATCTGTCTTCGCTCAAAACGACCCCAAACACATTTACTTTTAGTCTGTGACTGTGTGAAGCTCTTCATCTTGTGGACAAAATAAACATTTTAAAAACTAAAGATAATTAAATTATAATTAAAAACTAATAGTTGATACTTCATTCTTAGTGTGATTCTTAATGCGACTATGCCATTGGGGTGTATCTTGAAAAGCAGGGAATTTTTGATCTAAGGACTTTTTTTTCAGCGTCTTCAGTTGTACTATGTAGTCTGTCCTTTTTGTACATCATTATGGTTATTACATTTTATGTATACCTTATTGCTGCAAATACAAATATTTTTATTATTGTTAATGTCATTCTCTGAAGAACGGCCTAAACAGAATCTACAGTATTTTAAATATTACAGCACTTGGAGGAGGAAGAGAGTGAGCAATTCTTCAACGTCACTCTCCCGGGGATCATTCAACTAGCTCTCTCTGCTCCCGAGTTACTCCAATCGCCTATTCCTTTATTGAGGTATGTTTTTATACTTATTTGGAACATCACACCCCTTGGTGCTTTATATAATTGGATGAAAGGGTGTTGGCTCAGAGTTACGACAGGAGGTTATAAGTTTATGGAATGGAGAGGAGTTTATATCCTATCAGTCTTAACCCTCCAACTGCAGGCGATTTTCCGATCGATTTAAAAAAATATAATATAATTCATGCACCGGAATGAGTACCTTGGAGTATCAGTTCAAAAAGGCTTCATGCGCGGCGTCTCGGGCTGCCTCGAGCACAACTCTCTCCTGGCTGCTGCCATCAAGGATGCGAGACAGAACGAACGCCAAATCAATGTATGCTGGCTCGACCTAGAGAATGCCTTTGGGTCAGTCCGACACAGTCTCCTCCACTTTGCACTCCGCTGGTACAACTTCCCACCAGTCGTGCGTGACATTGTAGCCTCCTACTACAACTGTCTGACTTTCCATGTTAAAACGCAAGAATGGACTACCCGCTCTATACCATATTCAATTGGACTATTTCAGGGCTGTTGCCTCTCCCCGACGATTTTTAATATAGTTTTTAATATACACCCTTGTGCAAATTAATCTGAACACTTCAAAATATTTCATACTGGCAAGTAAAATCTGTTTTTTTGATGTGGCAACACTGTTCTGTACTGTGAAATGTCATTCTAACCTCTAATGTGACCCTAAGAGCTTGTCATATTGTTGTTGTGCGTGGATTTTAGTGTTTTTTCCTCACATTGTGTATGTCGGGGACTTTTTGAAGATTTTTGAATATATTCGGATGTAATTCATCCCTACGAAGACGATGGATATCTCGTTGGAAATCCGTAGCAAGGTGATTGCTCTAGATGCGCACACATCGCTAAGTCAAAGACGAATATCTGAGGAATGTGGCATATCACTGGGATCAACTAACGCCATCATACGGAATCACAGGGAATCTGGTTCAATTTTGCCACAACGAATCGGAAAATGTGGCCGCAAAAGGAAAACTACAATGAAAGATGACACCATTTTGATTCGCAACAGTAAAATTAACCCACACAAGACTAGTGACGACTTACAAAAGGAGCTTGCAGCTTCTGGGACGATCGTGCACGCATCTACGGTACGTCGAAGACTCTTGGAAAGTGGGCGAAAAGCTAGGAGACCCTTAAAAAAACAGCTTCTTACAAAAACCATGAAGAAAAAAAGGATGACATGGGCACAAAAATATAAGCTCTGGACTTCTGAGGATTGGAAAAACGTTTTATTTTCTGACGAGAGTCACTTTTTTGTCCAGGGTATGCGTTACCAATTCGTTCGCAGGGCAGACGGAGAACCACTTTCTCCAGCCCATATCCAACAATCGGTGAAACATCCCGTTAAGAAAATGTTTTGGGGTTGCTTTTCATTCTATGGCACTGGTGCATTAGTTCCGGTAACAGGAATGATGAATAGTGCAAAATACATAGAAGTTTTGACGGACAGAATGATACATGAGCTAAAAAAAATTCCAACAGAGACTAAAATATTTCAACAAGACTTGGCTCCTTGCCATGCTTCCAAGTTGGTAAAGAAATTCTTTACCGATAACAGCATTATGTGTTTGGATTGGCCTGGAAACTCTCCAGATTTAAACCCAATCGAAAACTTGTGGTCAATCTGTAAAGCACGGCTAAGAAAAATGGACTGCACTACAAAAGAAAAGCTCGTAAATGCTGTAATTGAGGTGTGGTACAGAGATCCGAAAATTCGTGAAAACTGTAAAAACTTGGTGGAATCAATGCCGAAGCGTATACAGTTGCTACTTAAAGCTAAAGGAGGCCACATAAAATACTAATTTATAAGCTAAGTTAAAGTTTTGTATGATTTTCATGAATAAAACCATTATTTGACTAAAATTGCCAGTGTTCAGATTAATTTGCACAAGGGTGTACTTCTGGAAAGCCTGAGCCAGTTTGACAGGAAGTGGGGTTACCGTTTTAAAACAGACGGCCAATATACCTCGTCGTGCCTCGCTTTTGCCGACGACCTAACTTTCATCACCAGAAGCCCCAAGCAGCTTTCCCTGCTATTACAGAAAGTGGAGCTTTTCTGCGACTGGTCAGGCTGTATAAAAGTGAAGCCCTCCAAATGTTTTTGCCTTGGACTCGCCCGCATGGGCACAAAATTTACATCCTATGACCCCAAATTGGTCTATAAGGGCTCTAATATCTCCCTTATAGACCCAAACAATCATTTCAAATTCCTCGGCAGAAAAATCACCCATCAGGGAAAAGACGTCTCGGGCGATCATGTTATAGAGCATTTCAAAAGTTGCCTGGCGAAAATAGATGCCTTGCTAATTTCTGGCCCTCGTAAGGCCTGGATCTATGACAATTATCTAACGTCACATTTGTCATGGCCCTTTCTTATTTACGATTTTACCAAAACCCAACTGTCCCGTCTAGATGCACTGGTGACAGCTAGTTTAAAATCCTGGCTGTCCTTAGCCAAACCAGCTGACCCCTCGACTCTCTTCAGGTCCAAACAAAATTTTGGGCTAGCGCTTAAACTGCCCTCTCTGCTCTACGCCAACTCCAGAATAACCAAAAATTCGATTCTGTGCAATTCCAAAGATCCGGCAATATCGAAGCACGTAATAAGTGGCTGTAGTGATTCAAATGAACTACAAGCCCGCGTAGACTTCCACAAAAGGTTCCTTACTGGAATCAGCCAGAATGGCACTGGTCTGGGGTATGGCAGTACAACCACGAGCGACGTGGACTTGAAGAAGTCTCTTTTGCGGGGAGATTACGACAGCAAGAGTATGGCTCATGCTATTGGCCTTCAATGCCAGAATGACTGGACAACAATTGGTGACTTTTGCATTCCGCCTCCAATGCACTGGAAGGTAATGCTCTATGACTGGACGCCAGAGATGCTGAAATTTTATTTGAATGCCTTTCAGCATACACTTCCAGACCCCAGTAACCTCGCTCGTTGGAGCTTTGCCGAGGATAGTTCTTGTCCCCTCTGTAGCAATACCCCTTGCACAGCTAGACACATTCTAGCTGGCTTCAAGGTGGCCTTAGATCAAGGACGGTACACTTACCGCCATGACAAAGTTCTCGCTGTTATTCGCGAGGTAATTAGTCTCTCAGTGGCTCGTGCCAACAAGGGTTTGACAGTATCCTCCAAACCCCCAATACAGTTTGTGCGGGATGGCTCTAAAGGCAAAAAACATTTAACTACAAAACCTTTCTCAATAATCGAGAAAGCTACAGATTGGACTCTGGAGGTTGATTCGGTCTCTAAGCAGTATAAATTCCCTGAAAGTCTCGGATGCACAGCCCTCCGTCCAGATATAACTCTTTACTCTCTATCTCGGAAGGTGGCTCTTATTGTAGAATTAACTGTTCCATGGGAATCAAATATCCCAAAAGACCACGAGTACAAATTAAATAAATACCATGATCTTGCAAATGCCGTAACCCGGAACGGCTTCACTGTTCACCTTCACGCGGTGGAAGTTGGCGCTCGTGGCCTGCCAGCTAAATCTCTATTTCACCTCTTTAAAGATCTTGGCCTTTCCAGAAAAATAATCAACTCTTTCTTAGAAAAATTATCTAAAACTGCGATTTGCGCATCTCAAATTCTATGGCTTCGAAGGGGGAGTGAATGGGTGGCAAGGTGAACGCTCACATGTGGCAAGACAGCTGTCCTAAACCTACCACAGCCGGTTCGTAAGTCCGGAATCCACTGCTCACCCCCCAGAAGTGTAAAAAATAGTATTATGATGGGCCCGACTCCGGTCGGTGAATTCCATGGCAGCTCCGTTTGTATTTATTTATTGTATTAATTTTAGGTATAGTAACTATTAATTTTACTCGATATTTAAAGTAAGTGCAAGGATTGTAATGAAGAAATAATACAAAAAAACAAGAACTAAAATTTTCAAGTGATATTTTATTAACATTTAGCGTACATTATGCGGTAAATGCGAATATCGCATTCAAGGAAAGAATCAGAGGGAAAACTTATTCATAATTTTTCACTTTATTGAGCACCATCAGTCTTGTCACAAGAACATATTTCAGTTTCGTTGCCAGTTCAGTTAACCAACTTTCGTTCGTTAACTGAGACTTTCTACCAATCAGCCAATACATGCTTCTGAGTTTTGCATCTAATGTCTTCCCCTTACTCCAGATGTGTTTTTGCCAAGTTATTCTCCTATCCAGATGCATCCCCAGGTATTGAGCTGTAACATCGTGTGAAATCTGTTCTCCATTCAGTATGATTGGTGGACAGTCGTCTTTTCTAAGGGTAAAAGTGACGTGAGCTGATTTGTTTTGATTTACTTTTATTCTCCAGATCTCCAACCACTTTTCTATTTCAGAAATGTGTTTTTGTAGTTTTGCTGATGCAGTTTCTGGATTGGCGTTTACTGACATAATTGCAGTATCATCTGCGTACGTGGCCATAAAGGTTTGATCATCTGTGGGTACGTCGGCAGTGAAAATCAGATACAACACGGGCCCCAAGGTGCTCCCCTGGGGCACCCCTGACTTAATTGCTTAGTTTATTAACCTCAAAGAATCTTTTGTCGCTTATTTATTTAAAGTAGCTTTTCAGGATGGAATAGAGGGAGGTAGACATTTTTCGATCTTATGACTTATGATCTTATGGTCGAAGACCTGGTTTATATCCAGGAAGACCGCCGAACAGTATTTTTTATTTTCCAGCGTATGGCTGATAGTATCTCAACCTTTGCGTAACATTTAGAACAAAGATGCGAGCTTATTGCCACCTGGTAATATTCTTACTGTACTTTGTTAAAGTTTAATTAAATAAACAAAATGATAATAAATAACTTTGTGAGAAAGCTAGTTAAATTAGCTATCTAATGGTGTAACGGTCGCTAAGTGATAGTCTTCAGAAACGCTGAATTCAGAGTGAAGGATAGCCGTGGACATGTACATATTGGGTCCTTACCTATGTAATTGCTGTTTTATCACACTGGCCACTCTGAACTTGGATAACTTGGGTTTAAAGTGGAATTTTAATTTCAAATAAATTTTATTTGAAGGCTATGTTATTCTTTTATAGGAATCAGCTGTTTATTTGTCTTTCCGTCGTTTGTTTTTGCTTAAATATTTTCGTTTCGGTAACCATGGTAAAGTTGATAATTTGCATTATTTTCAAAAATAAGATCCTGTGCTGGTGTTTTCTATTACGGCTTCTTGCAGTCTGGCTATAAAGTTACCGTAAATGTGTACTGTTGAGAACTGCAAAAAAGGATGGAGAAGCTCGTGATTAAATAACCAAGCCTGGTCAATTGCTCATCGCCACTGCTTCTGCATGATAACGTATAACCACAGATTTCACTGCAAACAGTCGCAAAGTAGCAGGAGTTGCGGCTGGAGACTTGGTAACCCACCGTACTTGTCAGAAATTGCTCCAATAGAGTTTATTTTTTTTTCAGAATTTATATAACTTTTTACAAGGGAAAAAAATCAACTTTGAAGTCGGTGAAAAATGAATATTTGTATTAATTAAATATATATTTTTCATACAAAGTTTTTGGCCCTAAATTTCCTTTATAGAACAGCTTTATGTCCGCGTTTAACCCTTCAGGCCTCGGCCCCTCAGCCGATTGACAAGTTGCTGTCCCAAAAAAAAATAGTAAAAATTAGTAAAAAAAATTGAATTACGACACTGTCTCACCAAAACATTAATTACTGCCAAACCACTGTACCCATAATTAAAATGAAACATATTAACATAATAAAACATAATAAAATCAAACAAATTAAATTAAAATAAAATTAAAACTGAATCGTCACGCTGAATCGTTTTGTGGCCGATATCGGCCAATCGGGGCTTGAGGGGTTAATATTGGGTCCTTACCTACGAAGGGTAAGGACCCAATATTAAACGCGGACATGTACATAGCAGTCACCTGAAAGCAAAATTCAATTTCTTTTTATGTTAGACTAGGTATGAATAATGTTTTCAATGAACCAATAGTTTAGTCAATTTTTCGGTAATCTGGTAACACTGCTTCCAGTTTGATTTTTCCCACTGAAGGAATGTGTGCTCCAGCAATTTCGCCATTGCGCGCGTGTTGCTTTTAACCCCTCAAGACAGTAACGTCCTGAATCGGGTACGATGTATTGTAGTCAATGCTCAGTAACGTCCCAAAACGGGTACGAGCGCGGCGCGACATACCACGCTCTCAACGAACTGAATTTACACCAAAATCACAGTTCAACCATCCTCTGTTAGATATGTGTGAGAAAGACGGACAAATTCTGTATTGTATGATTATTCAGTCGTGATTCTCACAGTCTAGAATCCCTAATATAATTGTTTGTATTCTGGGGGCACTTAGTCGAGTGCTGCCATTGCTCGAATCTGTGCTTTTCTTCGGATATTATGTAGCTTCTCTTCGGATATATATATGAAAATAAATAAAACGAACTAATAGATTTGGTAAAGCATGTAATAACGTACACAAATTTGTTTACAATTTCTAGATAGAGTTTTGTATTTTGAGATAGTCGATATCGCTGAATAAGTGAGTTTTTTTTAGTTCTCCAAATTTCTAATAATTATTCATAATTATGTAATTGTTTTACAAAATGAGGTTCTAATGTTTTATATTTCAAATTTCAATGCGATCATTCTACAATTCTTCTTTTCATGATCCATCAAGTAGTTTCTTTCTTATGATCGTTTTTCTAAAGTGCTATCTTTTTGACCTTCAACTCTCTGAAATGACAGGTGACTGCCAAGATTTTTACCTGCCGCTTGAAGGGTTAAACCTGATTTTTGGATATTTTGGTGGGGATTTATTTTTGTGTTATTTTTTTTTTATTTTGCCAAAAAATATTAATAAAAGTTGCTTGATTGCTGTTATTGGTTCACAACTTTAACTGGTGCCGGTAATTAAAAAGTCAGCCTGTGTAGTTATTAATATTTATATTTTTTTTAGACAGCACCGAAACCGATCAGTATCACTAAGCCAGCAGCAAGTCGCTTGTCTATTAGCGAATGCGTTTTTCTGCACTTTTCCGAGAAGAAATACAATGAATTCCAATTCCGAATATAGTTCTTATCCATCCATAAATTTCCACAGGTAAATACTTGCTTTATTGTCATGGGGAAGTGCACATGATTTTGTTGCATATATTTCTAATTTTTATTTTTTTCAGGCTATTTCAATGTCGTCACAACAACGCTTTAGAGAAATTAAAATGTATCTTCCACTACTTTCGACGTGCCTGCACTGGTGGTATATTGCGAACTATCTTGCTCTAATTTTGAATATTTTTATGGATTTTAAGTATCGTTGAATTCACTTCAATTGCAGTGTTTCCCGGAGTGGTGACTTTCACCCGGCGTTCGATAAAGCTACAAGATTGTCCCAATTGGAGTAAAATGAAAGAACCTATCGGCGGAACACCGTTGCATGTAAATTCCAGTGGAACGATTGAGGATGACGGTGTTGGCCTGTTGCAAGTCGATTTTGCAAATAAGTAAGCATTTTGTTTTATATGTTATTGAAGAGATGATTATACTCACTTATAATCATCTCTAATCACTGAGGCTGTTAAACGGATCGATATTGAGGAGCAGGCTGGTGGTCAATGCGGCATTTGGGAACACCGCGAAGAGCTAATATACTAATGCTAGAGAAAGTACAAAACTGTTTACTAAGGTTTTTGTACTCCTATTAATATTAATACTATCCTCTCTTGTATCCATGGAGTTTAATTTTTGGGTATGGTCGGGTACAACTCTTCGGAGATGCATTCGATATTACACATTCACGGCATAATAAATTGAAGAGTGGATAGGCCGCTCATACTGACCCTCATACAAATTGGTTTCTTCGGGCCCAATAACTACGTTTGCGCAAGGTAGCTCCTACTCTTGGCGTAGCCATTCTCTTCTACCGAAGAAATATGGGTGGCATTAGTATTAAAGATCATTCCACATTTCAATGACCTGTTGTCGACCGCGTCAGATGTGGATATATTTTTATTATCCAACCGAGTCCTTAAAAAAACGTTTTTCATTGTTCAATTACTTTTCTGGCCCACTGACCGACCAGGAGGGAAAGTATTGTGAATGTGCATTTTTTTGTTGAGATGAACATGGAGATATCCATTTTGAGCCTCACTGAGACGATTAGGACCATTTCCAGATTGAAGTGTGTGTGTGTGGAATGAGTTAAAAAGGTTGTGGTTGAAATTAGTCCACCAGGGGGCGCACTAGTCATATATCATCCTTGAAATATTGGACTTAGAGACTTAAAGAGCAATGGGCAAAAAGGTATGGGTGCTGGGCCCACCTCTTCAATAACAATAACGTATTAAGGAAAAAGGTGAAAAGGGAAGAGTCGTGTCGACCCATTTTTAAAAGGCTAAGAATCCTCACCTTAACCTCACTCTATCTCTTTAAGTTACTAACTGAGTTTTTTAAAAATAAAGAAACACATTATAAAAAGTTTTCAGATACACATACTAAAAATACGAGAAATAAATTAAACATTTTTATACCATGTATTAAACTAAACACAGCAAGGCAAGACACAAAATACTCAGGGCCATATTACTTTAACAGGCTACCAGAAAGTTTAAAAACTATTCAAGTGGAAAGCTTATTCAAAAAGTTACTTAAAGAATTCTTATTAGACAAAGCTTTTTACTCGATCGATGAGTTTGTTAATTTTAAATAATTTTTCAAATTTTTTGGTCATTTTTTTGACAATTTTAAGTAGTATTTTTTAATTATTCTGACTTTTTCTGATTTTAATTTCTTGATTATTTTTATCAATTATTTTAATTTGTGGTTTTAGTAAATAAATCTTAAAAATGATTTGGATGCCCTAAAAGCAATAAAGAAGTAACTGTATGTACGTGGTGATAAATTTAAATATTGTAAAAACGAACTAATATACTGTATAAATTACTGAACTAATATACTAAAAGCAATAAAGAAGTAACTGTATGTACGTGGTGATAAATTTAAATATTGTAAAAACGAACTAATATACTGTAATTTAAATGTACCTAAATATTAAGTTTCTACAATCTGTTAAGATTTTTTGGAAATAAATTGAAATTGAAAAAAAAAAATTTAAAAAAATATTTACCATTGAAAATATCTATTTATCTAGACTATTTATGACTACGACAACTTACCTCAATTATGGGCCGTTTCGGAGTTTTGAAGTTCGGAACCTTCTTAAATATGACATATAGTCTCAGGCAATAATGTTCCTGCCTTTTAGGGTGATTATTTTACTATTTTCAGGTATCTTGGTGGAGGTGTTTTAAACTACGGATGTGTGCAAGAGGAAATACGATTCGTTATATGTCCTGAGTTACTGATCTCATTGCTTTTTACTGAGTCTTTGCGACCAACAGAGGCTTTAATAATGATTGGTAAGCGCTGTTGCTTTTTAATAATGTAGTAGCTTTCTATTATTTCGAAATGAAGGTTTCTTATCCCAGCTGTAGATCTTATCCAAAGTCTTCTACGCTCACTGCAGGGCGATAGAACGACTAATTGTTAAAACGTCCTGTGGTGACGGGCTCGCCCGTTGTAGTCGACACCGCAAGATGTAGATCTTATCGAATCTTCTTCATTTTTTTGCATTAATTGTTATAGGGCCTTTTCATCGTCGTCATTATTTTGTCCCAAGAATGCAATGTTTTTACTATAATTATAGTTTCAGAATTACACTTGCCTTTTAACAAAATGTAGTAGATCCAGTGATCTGCCCAACTTGAAGGTCAGTGATCTGCATGGACTGGTAAGCTGTCCCGGCCTACTAGCAGACCACTGACCTAACACAAAGTGGGTAGTTACAAAAGATCTTATAGATCCAGTTGACATCAAGGGCTGGAAACAAGCCTCCCCACTCCGTTTACTACTACTACTAACAAAATGTAAATTAGCCTTTACTCAAAATTTACTGACCAATAGAAAGGGACTATTCCCTTTTATTGTCTCTCAGTACTTTGTCAACGGCCTAAATGGAAAAAGGGTTTATTTTTCTCTCTAATAAACCACCTTATTGCTCGGACATATCCTATGTTTCTCACAATAAATGATCGTTGGAAAGTTTGCATCCTCTAATTCTTATAAAATTTTAGGTATCCTATTTATTTGAACTGCTTCTAGACTCATTTGGCCCAACTTTTCTTTTCAGGTTGTGAAAGGTACAGCAATTACACTGGTTACGCGGAGACTTTTAGTTGGTCTGGAAATTATGAAGATGGCACTCCTTACGATTCATGCGGCCGGAGGAAATGCACAATTGTTGCCATAGATGCTCTACAAGTAGGCAGATCAGCTAGCCAATACAAGCCCGATTTTATAACTAGAGACCTAAATAAGGTTAGATTCTCATTTATTCTAAAGGAGCATGCACTTTTTACACGGCTGCCCAACAAAAAAGAAGTGTGTTCAAGGTTTATCTATATATGTTTCCGTTTCTTTATTCCAGCATAACTTCTAAACGCTTGAACCGATTTAAGTGTTGGTATTGTTAAAATTGTTATACCATCCCGAGTGTCATAGGGTACTTTAACTGTCCAAATATCAAGTAAGTGTCCAAATGTCCAAATCTTAATGTCCAAATGTCAATAAATTAAGATAAATATATCGTGTTTAGCGTCAAATGAAAGGTCTGATTGAGTACATTCTGGAAATATACTTGTATAGATAAATACATAGGCCATAAATATTTCATAAAAAACCGTCTTAAAAAAATAATTTTAAATACAATATTTACTTTGTTACATATATACAACGTTCACTTTCTGTAATGGCAGTGTTCTTTATGCTTTTAAATATATTTACTTGTTTATTTTATATATATTAATTTAACAACACCGATTTCCAATGTACAGTGCCATGTAGCACCAGATTTAGTTGTAATTAGGTGCCAAAGTGAGTAATAACCATGGCCATTTATTTGCGGATCGCCCTTAAGGGCTCTAGGCGATCAAGCATGCTTGTCAAACATCGCGTCCCGGGCTGGGAGGGGATCGTAAACCGCAGGAAATATGCAAATATTTTTTAAACATATTTACGAAAAATGCCTAATTATATAGTTTTATACCAGAGAGTCAATCATTCATCAATCAATTACATCTAATTAACGTGACTCCCTGGTATAAACTATAAAATTAGGCATTTTTGGTAAATATTACAAAAAAATATTTGCATATTTCTTGCGGATTACGATCCCCTCCCTGTCCGCAACGTGAAGCTTGTCAAGCATGCTTGATCGTCTAGAGAGCCCCTTAGTTTTACCCACATTCTTTTTTATTTTATTTGATTTGTTTTTCCTTAATCCAAATGTTGTATATTAGAAGGTAATTAAAATTAGAACTAGATATAGGTACAGTTTTATATGAAAACCAATTTAAGACTTAAATGCATAAAACAATTTTTAGGCAAAAGTGAAAATAAAAACAAAATTAGTTCAACAAGCGAGACAGGCCATTACATTTAATGAATGATTGTCATTTTTCCAGCATAAAACTACCAATCGAACATAAAGTGGCATAATGCTAGCCCGAAATCTTTTCAAACTAATTTAGATGGTTTTATGTTCGACCTATAGTTTTTGCGTAGGAAAACACAGTCGTTCATTTTACATTCCGTTCTAACACACTGCTCTGTCTCGTACGCATGAACTATTTTTTGATATTAGTTCACGAGAAAACGCAATGGAGCCCTTACGTCATTTAAATTAAATAAGGACAGACGGATGTACTTCCGTACTAAATTCCAATATTTTATGTATTAAAATCAGAACTCGGAAGCTTTGGTTTAGCGATCGGCGTCTGGTGGACGATATCCTACCAATGGTCGCCGTGTCAAATTGGTGTCGGAGGCACTACCTTTCTAATGCGTTATTTACTTTGTTTTTTCGGTTTATTTCAGGCATGGGTTGGATTTTCAGCTGAATTAAATAGTGCACTCAATAAAAAGTCACACGTATTTCCTGGAGTCGCCACTGGGAATTGGGGTTGTGGTGCTTTTGGCGGATCACCCTATCTAAAAGCGCTTCTACAAATAATGGCTTGCACTGCAGCAAAGAGACCAATCGCTTATTTCACTTTTAATGATACCGAGCTAAGAGACGATATCTGCAATATATATAACTTTATATCGAAGAATAATATGACTATAGGTTGGTTTCAAGTTTTTTAAAATTTATATTTTTAAATGCTGTTGGTTGTTTCAGTATGGTTCGTTCCGAAAGTAATAGGTAGGTATATGTCGACTGACTTTGTGGAAAGCTTTCCGAATCAGTAACAAGATTGATGATTTGGCATTCTATATTGCAGTCACATGCTGCCTTTTAAATCTTCAGACAGTGGCGTAGCGTGCCTTGGCGGGGCCCCGTATAAAAATTTGTTTGTGGGCCCTTAGGAAGGGTAAAGATTTCTCACAAAAGAAAAAAATAATGTTTGCATAAATTAAAAGAAATATTTGTTCATCATAATTATATATCTGTCACTTTCTCCAAAATTTTTACAAACAATTAAAATTAAATATACACTCTCCTTGCCTTTTTTCCGGCAAACTGTTTATTAAATCATTTATAGCTGATGATGACTTAAGTTTTTCTAAAGTTTCTGCCTCTATGGACAATAGTGACAGGTCTAACAGGCGTTCATGTCCCATCGAAGTTCTTAGGTATTTTTTATCAGTTTTAATGTTGAAAAACTTCTTTCAGCAGTTGCAGTTGTAACTGGAAGGGTCAAGAATAAAAAGCACGCTGTTGTTACCTCCGGAAAACTGGATGCAATACTATTGAATTTTATCAGCAATAATTCAATGACTTTCAGCGACATTCAATGACTGAGTTCAGTTGACTTCGATATCGAAGTCGCGGGGCTTGAAGGGTTAATGGAAAGAATTTTTTGAATTTCTAGTTGGTCATAAAGAATAACTGAGATGTCTTTACTGTATTTAGCCGACAGTTTTCCGGAAGCGTTTAATATCTCTTCGTTTGAAGAAGACAGGAGTTTCTCCGGTTGTAATATTTCGAACATACTACTCAGGTCGCCAGGTCAGGTCAGGTCAGGTTGGGGGCCCCCGTGGACCCATATAATTGATACGGCAGATACGGCGGTAGCTACGCCCCTGTCTTCAGAGAATGTTACGCCGAAAGTTAGATCTCATTGTTCAGCGTCAGTTCTGCTGCAGATCTGAAAAATATTTTAAAAAAGAATTATCTTTTCGTTTGTACATTATAGCAACGACTCGGATACAGACAAAATGCTACCCGAGTTCACTTTCAGGAAAGTTAATACAATAAGTCCTGAGCGTGAGGACCTCGTTAATACAGAGGCATCCGATAAAATAACTATTTACACTGATCATTCCAAGACAAAACAAAGGACAAGTGCTGGTGGTGTAAGTATAATAATGGATGCAGGAAATATAGGAAAAAGAAAATTAAAGGAAAAAGAACTTCGTGATAAACAGCAGATTGATGTTTCTAGCACTCAAGAGCAGACATCCAAATTTATTAAAGAATGCCACGAGGCATTCGCAAAAAATATAACAGGAAAACAATATGTCACATGGGTGAAGGGACATGTGGAGTGAGAGGTAATGAATAAGCAGATAGATTTGCAAGTCGCTAATCGGACCAGAGCCCGCTTTACCACTGGCAAAGGCGTGGACGAGAGCCACCCTGCGTAACAACCAAGAAGTGGATAAAGCACAGATGGAGAGGAATAAGCCTGAGACAAGCACTAAGATAAGATTAAAAGCCCGAGACAAGCACTAAGATAAGATTAAAAAGTTGCCGGCTTTCCAGGGATACATTGAGGAAAACTGTGGGAGTCCCAAGTGGGCACTGCTGACAACAAACATGCACACACTAGGGGTAGTCGTTTGCACCCGCTTTGAACCCATCTGCAGGGGTTGCGGAATTGAGCATATATGTACATTCCCAGCTTTAGCTGTAAGAAGATAGAAAATAATGGGTAACCTCTCGGTTGATTCTGCGGGAAGTCTGCCACTTGAGCTGGCTGCAGAATAAATTTTACAGACGTGTGGCCAATAGATACATAGGTGGGGGTAAGCCACAGTGGCCCTAACATCAGGACTAACGCCAAGTAGCCGTGTGATAGACTATCCCCTCATCATCATCATCATAGCAATGTCATCACAGAAGTCTCAATAGCATTATTATTTAACCTTTTCGATATGACTTTTGCCTGTCACAATTGGAGAGTTTATGTTAGGCCTCATTGGTGTATTAAATCACCCATAGTAACTATATATGAAAAGTCTACACTTTTTAAGTTATTCCTACTTATATACCTGAGATCTATGGTGTCCCAACAGTCTTATAGGTTTGGGTCAAAAATACTTTTTGCAAAATGACTGCAGGAAACATCAAATATATAGAAAAAAGATATATCTAACTCCTTGTTTGGGGGTGATAGACATTTTAAAAGGGAATAACCTCATTATATCTTTTGTCGTTTCAAGTTATTAAAATATTAATATTAATAAAATAATAGTTAATAAATTATGTCTAAATGTGTTATTTTTTCTATAAGCCCTTTTGCCATATTAAAAATCCCAAAATTTACAATAATTAACTTCCAATATCATCATAGAAAGTAAAAAATAGAAAAAATTATCATGAGAAAAGAAGTTAGGTAACATTTGAAAGGGAATTTAAGGAAAATGCGACAATAAAACCAAAATTTATCTGAATCCCTTGCTATGCTGATGCTTACAATTTATAGATAACTAAATTTTTAATATGTTTGGGTTCCTTATGAAATGAAATGAAAAAATGAAAAATACCTTTATTGTACTAAAAAAAATAATAATTACATTGGTAAAGAAAACTTAAATTCTATTTTATCTATATACAAACGGTGGACTTATCGTTTTGCGATTTCTTACAGCCAACCGTTGTAATATTAAATAAAAGTAACAATACAGCTCACATACATAAACATATACACATAAATATACATATACATACATCCATACATACATACATAAAAAATAATATATATAATTTATAATAATATAATATATTATATAATAATAGTAATATAATATATAATAATAGATACATAGGAACTACAGATAAATAAATGTATGTGAATTGCCATTGAAATATATTTTTAGCTGTCATGTAAAACTAAAAATTACACTTAACTTCTTTTGCCATGTGACTCCCAAAAGACTGTAGCGATAAAAATAGTCCACCCATAAAGACTTTTGGGACACTTTTCCAATGGTATTGTATAATTTATATTATAAGAAATGTGTGCCAAATTAATTTTATGAAAGATCACACAGCAATTTCTTTGGGACATAATATTTCACCCCATAATCTCAAAAAAGTTAAAATTGTTTTAGAAAAGCAAATTAAAAGATTTTTTTTCTGATTTCAGGTCAGTTGTACAAGTGCTTATGTAATTTCCACAAGTTCAGCACATCTAATGATCAACTCTATCCTTTTATTTTGCAATATCAAAAAGACGCAGCCAGTCCTAAAAAACCTAAAACAAAAGAGGTGACTATTTTAATAGATGCTATCGGCAGCTTCAAATCTTAATTTTGTATTTATTTTAATGGGATTAAATATATTTTCCAGAATAATCCCAAAGTGGCAACACCGGCACCCACAAATGGGTCAAGTGAAAAAAATACAAAAACGCAGGATATTATTTCCGAAGATGACACGGATGATGAACCTTCTGAAAACAGCGCTAATTTTGTAGACGTAGAGAAAGGAGAAACTAAAGACCTGGAACCCTCGACGTCTTTCTTCGATGAATTCTCCAAACTGGAAGAGCTGAAGTCAAAGGAGAAAAGTAAACGGACGCAGTGCATAAATGTCAATGAGAAAGAAGTGCCTGAGAGCGAGGCAACTCGACCCGAATCTCCTTCTCAAACAATCGAACATGAAGGAAAGTCCTCCGCGAAAAGAGCGGCGAGAAAAATATCCGATTATTTCGTGCCTTCCAAAAAATCTTGAATTGTATACCTCATAAATTAAAACCATACATTAT
This sequence comes from Micropterix aruncella, assembly GCA_944548615.1. NCBI lineage: Eukaryota > Metazoa > Arthropoda > Insecta > Lepidoptera > Micropterigidae > Micropterix > Micropterix aruncella. The sequence continues at coordinate 19,862,704 of OX155953.1, forward strand.
TAACAAATTAAATAGATTTATTTTATTATTTGTTTCATTTTTATGCAGGCATGTTAGAGGCTTATTGGTAGCCAGCGCCTCTTGCTGAGGTCAGAACTGACGTCAACAAGTGGTGTGAAAATTTATAATGTTTTCGCCATTTTAGTGATTCAAAGCGTGCATTGGTGCGCTTTGTTAAATATCAAATCGCAATGTCCTCCGTTAATGATATAATTAGTAACAACTAGGTCTCGTGCAATTGGTATTAGTGACAATTTTAAGTTTTCTATGCAAAGAAAGGTCGATTTTTAGTCAAGAGTATGGACCGTCTCAAGCAGCTAAAAATACTACAAACTTGTAAAGATGAGGTTTGGGATGAGGAATATAGAATATTAAACGAGTATAATCCGAAACTTGAGTGAATGGTGTTCATTAACCCCTGGATGGCCATTCCAGATTGGTGGTTTTTCAGCTGTTTCATTGTTTTTTTTTTCTTTTTTTTTTTCATTTTCATTTTTATTCAACTGTTTCATTCACGGCCACCTATATTCGTATTTAAGCACCTACACCGTTATTCATTAGTACGGGTGTACTAACATCCCCCTACAAACAAAACTTTGAGGGTCAAAAACATGCCGCTGTTAGTTTCATTCCCATGGTTGGCTCTATGGCTTAACCTTTGGGTTATTATTCTAAAAGTAGGTAAAATATTGGGCAATTCGGATGGCGTCCTTTATTTATCAAATCTAATATCATTGATTTTATTACACTATAAAATCAATGCTAATATCCTTATTTCTCTGCCTTATATTCAAATTTCAATCGGGTGGGAATAGTCGGTACCTAATTATTGCTGAATTGATTTTTTTACTGCCATTTCCCAGCTATCTCCTAGAGCAGTGTTTCCCAATTAGTGGTATGCGTACCCCCAGGGGTTCCCGAAATTGCATCAAGGGGTATAGGTACGTGTCAATCTCTTGACTAAGTTGTTTCAGAGTTGTACAAAGAAAAACGTGCACATTTACCTATCACCTTAAAATGATTTTCACCGCCATCAACTCTATTTTGATGATACAAAATGTTTTTAGAAAACTTCATTTTTTAATTATCAATCCTGCAATAAGGGGTACGCGAGTTTGGGGTCTTTCTTGAAGTGGTACGCAGGAAAAACTAATTGGGAACTACTGTCCGTAGAGCAACGACATGCGACATTTCATATTGTGCTGTCCACTGATCATATAAATAGTGCTGTCGTCTATCATAACCTTATAGGGCGTTTACACTCTCGCGCGAGGCGCGAGGCGAGACGCAAAACCATATCTGTAAACAAATGGAACAGAGGCAAAGCTTCTAACGAGCGTACAAAATGTTTACCTACTTGCTAGAAGCTTTGCCTCTGTTCCGTTTGTTTACGTCTCGTTCCTCTGTTCCTCTGTTTTGCGTCTCGCCTCGCGCCTCGCGCGAGAGTATTATACGCCCCATTACCTATGATGGGCCGTTTACACTCTCGCGCGAGGCGCGAGGCGAGACGCAAAACCATGTCGTAAACAAACGGAAGAGGCAAAGCTAGCAAGTAGGTAAACATTTTGTACGCTCGTTAGAAGCTTTGCCTCTGTTCCGTTTGTTTACTGATATGGTTTTGCGTCTCGCCTCGCGCCTCGCGCGAGAGTGTAAACCCCTATGACGGTTGAAGGACTGTCAAATCGCTTCCGAATCGCAAATACCGTCAAGTGACCACTATGATGTATCGTATCGTCGCTTCAAAATATGGGGCCTAGACCCTTGAATCTATCTTTGATTATCTTTGCCTTGAATGTGTATGCTTAGAGAAACAATAAGCATACGCAATGTTGCGTAGGAAAGTGCGTCTCTAAGCATACAAATGCAAGGGCAAGTCCTTTAATCTGAATCGCTCGGTCGCTACGCCACGCTTTTCTTTCATTTCTTTTCTGAGTTTATTATCCAAAATTTGGCCAAACTGACTAGAATCCAATAAATAAAAAAATATAGCTGCGTTCAGTGGATACCAAGCTAAGCAAAACAGTGCAAAACTGCTCAGAAGAAGCGAAATATGCTGTGTGGTCACGTGACCAAATTTAACTGAAAAGAAGCGAAAAATGGAGCGATACGTCACAGTTGTGGATGCTACATAGGCCACACTGAACGCAGGTATTATACAACTGTCAAACTTGAGGTTTGTTCGTTCGCGCTTCGCGGCGAAAAGCTGTCAATTTTCGATTTCGAATTTCCTTTTACTTTAATGAATACTTCTACAATGTTGTTTTACAAACTGGAAAATTAATGAGTATGTGATAATATGTCGTCCAGCGATTCCGACTATGATTGTTATGGGGGTGCTGCGGAGCTTCTAGACAGTAAATATTTTTATGCGGTTTGCGCTTATACGGTTTACGCTTATGCGGTTTGTGCACCTGCTCGTCGGTTTTGTATATTATGTTATATCTTCCAGAGCTCAAAAGTCAATTTGTTTGCGATACGCCCATCATAAAGAAAGCCCAGCGAGCGATAATCGAATCGAATGTAGTTTCGTTGCTGGATGAAAACAGTCCAACTGGACCTGACTCAGTACAAAAGGAAAATGTCATACCCGTAGCCGACGTTAGCGAAACAGTTATAGTGCGAGAGAATGAGACATTGGAGGAGATTCAGCAAAGTTTTCAATTGCCCGAATATGTTTTGGAAAAGGGATTGCCGAAGAGACGCGGACGAAAAAAGAAATCTCCTGTGGCGAAAAGGAGCAGAAGAGGCGCCACGAGCAATGCCAGCAATGAAATTCCAGAAGATGCAACTCAGCGAATCACACGCAATAGAGGGCGAGGTACGCCCAGGGGGAGAGGCGCCCGTGGTGCTGCGAGGGGACGCAGACCTCACCATCGAGTTCCTTATGACGCTTTTCTCATCGGTAAGTCTATTATATAGGGTTTTCAAATATAAGGGTGGGTCGATGTTGGCAGTACAATAAAACAAGCTGTGTGTGAGGTATATTAATGAAATTCCTTTTTTTTATTTAAAAGGCCCATGTATTCCATTATGTATGGCATATGACATTGTTCAAATGTCCGCTGCAGCTTCGCACGGTGGCACGGATCCGAGAGGTCCAATTTTCAATGACTGCCGCATAGATCCGGCTGAATTTGAAGGATGGCCTGCATTATGTTGACTTTTAGGGCATCGCTCGATTGCCGCTTGTTGACTTAGACCTGCGACTTCAGGAAACCCCACAAGAAAAAGTCCAGTAGCGTCAAATCGCACAATCTTATTGGCCAATTCACATCACCTACGAGAGTTATAATGGCATTAATTTCAGTGACTAAATTATTTAAACAACAGATTTGACAGACGCTTCCAAAAGAACATGGCCGCCACAGACTGTCTACATTGACCTGCCCTTATTCGAAAACCCAAATATCATAGGTCTGTTTAGAATTAATCTGTCAGGTGCTAATTGCGTGTGCGGAAACTGTCCTTGCATTTGCCGTATAGGTATAGGTATATTGTAGTGCAATGTGTGAAACTGCACAGTGCTCATACAATAAAACTATCATAATACCGTTACAAATAAACAGGAAACATGATAATGCCTGTAATAATGAATAAAATACAAAAAGACTAAAATTCACCGACTAAAGTCAGACCCATCATATTATTATTATTACATTTCTGGGGGATGAGCGGTACATTCCAGACTAACAATGGCTGTGGTAGGTTTAGAACAGCTGTCTTGCCACATGTGAGCGTACACCTTACCACCGATTCAGTCCCTTTTCGAAGTCATAGAAATTGAGATATGCAAGTTGCAGTTTTAGATATGTTTTATAGGAAATAGTTGATTATTTTCCTGGAAAGAGATGAAACAGAGATTTGGTTGACAGGCCACTAGCTCCAACTTCCACCGCATAAAGGTGATCAGTGAAGCCGTTCCGGGTGACGGCATCTGTCTGATTGAGGTATTTATTTAATTTGTACTTGTGGTCTTTTGTGATATTTGATTCCCATGATTATAATAATTTTACTGTTAATTTTACAATAAGGGCCCATCTTCCGAGATTGGGAGTAATGAGTTGTATCTAGACAGAGGGCTGTAACTTTCAGGGATACTGCTTGGATACTGAATCAACCTCCAGAATCCAATCTAAAACTTTCTTGATTGTTGAGAAAGGTTTTGTAGTGGAATGTTTATTGCCTTTAGAGCTATCTGAGATTACCTCTCGAATAACAGCAAGGACTTTGTCATAACGGTAAAAGTAGCGTCCTTGATCTAAGGCTGCCTTGCAGATATCTGGAATATGTCTAGCTGTGCAAGGGGTATTGCTACAAAGGGGACATGACCTATCCTCTGAATAGCTCCAATGTGCAAGGTTATCGGGGTCTGTAAGTGTATGCTGAAAGGCATTTAAATAATATTTCAGCATTTTTGGTGTCCAGTCATACAACATTACCTTCCAGTGCAATCAAGGAGAAATTCAATGCAGAAGTCCCTAACTCCCTAACAGTTAGGACAACTCCAGTCCCAGTCCCCGGCCAACAGCATGAGCCATACTGTTAGTGTTTAAATCACCTCGCAAGAGGGACTTTTTCAAGTCCACATCGCTCATGTTTGTACTGCTATACCCCACTCCATTAGCAAGAAGTGCCATTTTGACTGATTACAGCAAAAAACTTTTTATCATAGTCTACTCGGACATGTAAATCATTTGATTCACTACGGCCACTTACTACGAGATTTGATATTGTCGGATCCTTAGAATTGGACAGTTTGGTTTTTCTGGAGTTAGCATAGAGCATAGGGCAGTTTTAGAGCTAGTCCAAAATTGTATTTGGATCTGAAGAGAGTCGAGGGGTCAGCCGTTTTGGCTAAGGACTACCAGGTTTAATCAGCTGTCACCAGTGCATCCAGACAAGACAGTTGGGTTTTGGTGAAATCATAAATGAGAAAAGGCCATGTCAAATGAGAAGTTAGATAGTTGTCATAGATCCAATGCATTCAAGGGACAGAAAATAGTGCAGCATCTATTTTTGCCAGGCAACTACTGAAATGCTCTATTACTTTGTTAACAGAAATTTCGACAAACATTAATTGATTTTATAGACACGAAAATATACCAAAAAACTTACAATTCATTTTGCACACTTTCGCATTTCCATATTTGCATATGTGAAATAAGCTAAAAACTTACAATTCAGTTTGCACACTTTTGCATTTCCATATTTTGCATATGTGAATGGCTTAGGTGTGCCTGTGCTGTATATACACGATCTCCAGAATGGATTCCTGAGAATCTTTGCCACATTGCGACCGTAAGCAGTTGCATCACGTTGTATGACATGCATCTCTGTGCCTTTAAGCAATACAAATAAATGCATAATATGTATTTATAATATTTTATTTCGGCAATACTGTGCAGTAAGTATATTCGGAAACGGCAGTTGCAAAAAGAAAATATTGATAGGGGTATTGATGTGTACATAGACATCCACAATGCCAAGAATGTGTAGGTGTCTTGACTCTCCATGCCCAGTGAGCATATCCGAGGTGTGTCCTTAAACAACTTCTACTATATTTACAAATATTGTATTATTTTTCTTACAGGTGAAAGAGAAGATTATGTAGATCACTCTGCTGCTGTGAAGCTATTTGAAAAATTTGACCATCCCAATAATGTAAGTTGTAATCAGTGGTATTGCCGAAAATACTTTAGGGATAAAAGTGTAGCTGGGTAGCAGATATAGTACCAAGAGAAGAAGAGATTGGAAAATACATATATTGTGATCAATTTTCAGGTCAACTCAAGCGTAAACTTCTCGGACAGCGATAATGAAAATGTCGAAGTGGATGAATCATTGGTTAACCCATTGATGTCGGTTAAAGTTCGCTGGCGCAGTAATTCATTTGAAAAGTTTCCAATTCGAAAGGTATTTTTGATTGTACATTGATGATTACGATGATGATGATGATCGGGGGATGGCCGGTTGCCCAATCACCCACACTTAGTCATTTGTTAAGGACCATTGTAGCTTTCCCTCATTAACCCTTCAGGCCTCGGCCCCTCAGCCGATTGACAAGTTGATGTCCCAAAAATTTTTAGTAAAAATTAGTAAAAAAATTGAATTATGACTATGTCTCACCAAAACATTAATTACTGCCAAACCACTGTACCCATAATTAAAATGAAACATATTAACATAATAAAACATAATAAAATAAAACAAATTAAATTAAAATAAAATTAAAACGGGCCCGTCACGCTGAATCATTTTGTGGCCGATATCGGCCAATCGGGGCCTGAGGGGTTAAGGTCAGGGCTCCCAACCTACAGTTCCCGCAAGCAGTTCACTTGAGACACCAGTTACAGAGCAACCCACAATAGTCAGAAGCTATATCCATAACCAAAGCTACCTGATATGCATCCGTTACATTCTCTCTCGATCGCTAGTCAGGCACTCTCTCCTGCTCTACAGCCTCTGCATCTGGGTTCATAAGCTGTCCCAGCGAGTGAAGGAGCTTGTTGAGCCGGCAGTGCGACTTTAACTCAAAAAAGACATTAAAAGAATTCCGAAAATATTTATTCATAATTTCACTTTTCGTAACTATCTTCATAACCTTACTAGGTAACAGAGTCTTTATTTAAAAAAGATGTAAATGATTGTTAGGAAATTTTCAGAAATAGTCATAATAAATAAAAAAAAACAAAAAAATGTCGTTCTGTTTTATAAAAAAAACGTATAGAAAGGGGGGGCATGTTCTTCATGTTTTTATTATGTCACAATAATGTGCGAAGACGAAACTATAAACAAGGATGGTAGAAATGTATGAGTGTATATGGTGCGTGGCGTAGTAAGAACAAAATGGCGATAGGAATGTTTTACCTTGTTGTTCTGAAGGTGGGTATCAGAACAACATGGTAAAACTAGCTTGTGTAGCTTATACGTAAATCCTGCACTGAATAGTACGGAGAATCCAGGTGTGTCACTTATCAGTAAAATCAAAATATCTATTATACTCTTCTTCCAAGTCTCGATCTTTAGTATCACCATTGATTAACTATCGCATACAACTGTCATCTTGATCACGGGATATTATTTTGATTCAGCAAGTGCGTGCAATGCAGTAAGTATAAACTTGAATCAATATGTACTTACTGCATAGGGCAGTGCACTCAAGTCCATGAAAATGCACTCGAATACAGAAATGTACTTGATTACATTTTCGCCGAGTACATTACAATGCATCAAGACAAGTATATTTTTTAAACAGTACTATCTGGTCACTAAAAGTACTTAGAGTTTAGTATTCTAGTACTTGTACTTCAGTCACCACAAATTTGCGATACACCGGATTCTCATACGCTGGATTCTCTCGTACCAAAAACTCATATAAACTGACGTTAACTGGTTTGCAGACATGACATTTGCATAAAAAGTTACCACATACGCTTGCATTTGTGATTAGCATATGTTTTTTACATTACTACGAATTTGATTTGGATGTTTGTAAATTTCCATAATAAAAATCTGTCCTTGAAGATCTCGGCATCCAAGTGAGGCTCTCCACCGTATGCTCCGTTGCCAGGAGAAACCCAGACAATCTGGAGAAAATGCTTTCCGGGGGTCAAGTGGGGAGAAGAAGAAGCAGAGGCAAATCACCGGCCAGATGGAACAACCTCATAAAAGAACTAAAAGGGTTTATACAATCTGCGACCCGCTATACAGAAGACAGTTCAAAGTGGAGGAGCCTCGTAGGGAAACTGTTGTCTAGTGGCCACGATCCTCAGTATTGAGGGAACGGCGGAGAAGAAGAAATTTCCAAGGAATAAATACATCCGTCTATAAATATTGTGCACTGTGAAATAGCAAATAGTGGGTTGGTTATAATTGACAGATTGTATCACAAATTCTCAAAGTCTCTAGACAATATTAATCTGTAGAATGCGCAGACAAAGAAACCCTGCCTTTTATATCATCTCACACTTTCTCAATCACATTTTATCAGATAATTGTTGTACATATGGAGTATTTTTTGGAGTGATTGGTGAAGTCCACTCAACTCAGCACTCAAGCAGACGATGTTACAATTGCAAGTATCATTGCTTACGAACTGACGAATTTGGAGAACATCTTACGGCCTAATCGAAATCTAATAGCCTAAACGAAATGAAAACATGGCAACAATAAGTCCCCAAGGTATTCGCGGCTATGTTCATTGTTTGTATGAGAATCCAGCGTTTGCAAACTCATTGTATCAAAACCCGGTGTATGAGAATCCGGTGCCTGCAAACTCGGCGTCTGCCAATCCGGCGTCTTCAATAAATATTTATTTATTTATTTATTTCCCAAAACATAATTAACCTTACAGATGATTCCAAATCGTCAATTATTTTTCTAGGCTATTATTCTAGATTATAACTATTATTCTACTATAGACTATTATTATAATTCTACTGTTAATAATATTAATATTACTCTACTCCATTACTATTACTATCATTATTATTCTAATATATAAATCATTATTCTAGACTATAGCAAACGAGACGGAGACATCCGTTAGAGCGTAATATTAAACGATTATATTTACTATCTAATGTTTATCTAACCTTTTTTATTATACTAGTTACTCCTTTTTAACAATTTTAATACTACATATTTATCTAATTATTTGATTGCTAAGAAATGCCATTACCATACTTTTCAGTTGTGCTAAGTTCACCGTCCAAATATCCAATTCTGGCTCAGTCGAACATAGTGCATTTAGGGTACGAAGCGTCCGCACTGTGAAGCAGTGTTGAACGATGTTAGTTCTAGCTCGCGGTAACGCGAACAATACATGAGTCCTAGCACGGTAGTAATTGGTGGGTACGAATAGACCGATTCTTCTAAGGATGGTCGGATTATCAACGAACCCCCTAAGCAGTTTATATATGTGGCAGATTGACAGCCAATCTCTTCTTACACTTAGTGAGTTGTACCCAACCATCCCAACAATGAGTTGTACCCAACCATCAAAGAACAACAACAGTGAAAAACCTCATGATTTTAAATTTTACGCAGTAAAGATTACCCAAATTGCAATGCTGGTGCTGTGGCTAAACCATCCCCATGAATATGCATATTATTATAATAATTAAATAATTGTTTTTATTTCAGTTTCAGAAAATCACATCAATTTTTGATCATTTTTCCAAAAGCGATAATGTGAAATGGGAGAATTTATACTTCGAATACAATGATAAACTTTTAAAACCATCTGATACTCCAGATATTATCGGATATAATATATGTAAATTCATAGGTTTGTATTATTTTCTTTTGCTTGTCATTTCGTAATTAATATTGACTAAGTGATGCATTTGTTGACTATGTATCTACTATATGAAGGGTCACGCAAAAAAACGTTCAATATCAACTTTTAGAAAATTTTGGTAATTTCACTTTTAAAATTTACTAATTTAAAAATGGAATTTTAGCAAGGGTTTGAGAGAGAGAAAAATATGTTTTGTCTGTAAACGTCGAGGGTTATCGAGCTACTCCTACTCTGGACCTGACGGGAAAGACTGATCGAGGTCCACCGTCACCGCGTGGACCTTGATCAGTCTTTCTCTTTACATGTTGTCTTCTCCTTACACAAGGACAAACTAAGAACTTTCTTTCCAAAATCGATTCACGCTTTGGTTGGGAACAAGCCACAAGATGGCATTAGTATCTCATTTTCACAAAAAAAATGTCATTGATCGTTTTTCCACATGACCCTTTAACCCCTCAAGACAGTAACGTCCCGAATCGGGTACTATGTATTGTAGTCAATGCGCAGTAACGTCCCAAGCTGGGTACAAGCGCGGAGCGACAAACCACGCTCTTAACGAACTGAATTCACACCAACATACCAGTGCAACCACCCCCTGCTAGATATGTGTGAGAAGACGGATACATTCTGTATTGTACGATTATTTAGTCTTGCTTCTCCCAGTCTAGAATCCCTAATATAATTGTTTGTATTCTGGGGTCACTTAGTCTAGTGCTGCCATTGCTCGGATCTGTGCTTCTCTTCGGATATTATGTAGCTTCTATTCGGATATATGTATGAAAATAAATAAAACGAACTAATAGATTTGGTAAAGCATGTAATAAAATGTGTTTACAATTTCTAGATAGGGTTTCGTATTTTGAGATAAAACGTCGATATCGCTGAATAAGTGAGTTTTTTCAGTTCTCCAACTTTCTAATAATTATTCATAATTATCTAATTGTTTTACAAAATGACGTTTTATATTTCAAATTTCAATGCGATCATTCTACAATTCTTCTTTTCATGATCCATCAAGTAGGTAGTTTCTTTCTTATGATCGTTTTTCTAAAGTGCTATATTTTTGACCTTCAACTCTCAGAAATGACAGGTGACTGCCAAGATTTACACCCACCGCTTGTGGGGTTAAATCATTATCTGTATCAGTAACAATATATGTTTAATTAGTATTTAAATGCTTATTATTTTCAGAAGGGGGAGTCGTTTCACATAATGTTTTTGAAATGACCAAATACAAGCCTTTGGCAAAACAGTCACTCGAAGACAAAGGGGATTCTTCTAAGTTAAATTTAAAATTCCAAGTGATGAATCGCAAACATCCATTATATGTGAGACTTCAACCCAGTGAGGTAAATATTGATAGTTTTTTGTTGCTTTTTCAATTATGTATGATGACAACTTGCTTGCCAATAATACAGCGTCAATTCTGTTTAATTTTAGAAATTTCTTGTGGCAATGGTGAAAATAGCCGAAGAACTTGGTGTCTCTACATCAGATCTGAAATTTGTCTTTGATGGGGATGAGCTGGATTCTCAATCTTCTCCCATCCAACTGGAATTTGAAGGGGGGGAAGTTGTAGATGTGATAATTTCCGTTTAACAGAGTGACATTTTATTATACATATATGATTATTTACATACTTAATTTGTTGATATTTACATTTAATTAAAAAAACTTCCCATTGTATTTAATTTGATCTTGTATAAATTATATGAATTTAATTAAAATAATTTATACAAGAACATTTTTTTTTCAATAAGACTGTTTCTCTTCTCCATTGTCTCAGACATTGATTCTGTAATCATTTTAACTTGTGATTTTTGCCTCGATGTTGTTGAAAAATAATAAATGATATCATTATTCATACTTTCCTGATTTGCCTTGTGTCCAGAATGTACCTTGTTCTGCATGATTTATCCTCAAAACGTTTTACAATGAATTGATGCTTCACTCATTCAGTGGCGTGCCCAGTGTTGGCGAGTGGGGCAAGCCCGACATACCTTTTTGTATTTTATACGCTTTTTATAGTAAAAAAAAGTGGTACCTCTGTGCTCTTCAATCTTCAGTTTGAAATTTACTGGTTGTGTTGTAGATTCAATAAAGCAAACTGAAGGCATGCTACTCCTAGACAGAATTTAACATATACTTATCAGCAGTCGCATACCTCCCGTGGCTTTAAGAAATGCCGTTTTATTTGCTTGAGCGAGTGAAATCCAGTTAAGACAGAACTCACCACAAGGGAAAATTTCCTCCGTTGTTTATCAGGCAATAAAAACCACAAATTAATTGAAATTATACAATAATAAATCTGCTCTGTCACTTGTTCAAAAGAAACGGAACTAAATACTGAACACGCTCGCATTCTACTTCCATAACGCAAGCCTGGCTTATTCGTCAATACAAAAGTCGTATAGATACATATATTGTTTTGCGTAATTTGCTACAGGTCAGAAGGAGACCACTGATTTTGAAAGCCCCATTGCAAGCCCATGTGTGCGAGCGAGATGACTAGCTGTACTGACCTTGTTAAGATTGCTTGTTAAGATTGCCCGCTAAATGGCAATAGGAGCTCGCAAATTCATATATTAGTTTTTTTTAATTTGTTGTGGGGCTTTTCTAAGGTCTTTATGAGCCTTGTAACACTGCGACCATTGCTGATCTATTGTGTTCTGCCTTAAGCCTCGTGTCATTTAAGAACCGCAACAGGCTTTTGCGCCAGATTGTTTTGCCTCCTCAGGTTGGAGGTAATGACCACCCAAGTGGATGTATCTTTTATGAATCAGCGGGCCACACTCTCATATGCGGTGCAGGGGAGTTTCCTCTGCCCCTTGGCAGAAGCTGCACATTTTTGTGTCTCGGAGCTTGAGATTGTACATGTGTTTGCTGAGGCCACAATGCCCCGTGAGCGCCCTCACCAGTATGCATAGATTGTTCCTATTTAGTGATAAGGCCTCACGGGCCGTCTTAGGGTCGTAGGCCTTAATTAGCGCTTTGGATTGACTCAATCCTGGCGTGTTGTTCCAGTGGTTGACGGATTGTTCTAAACATATTTGTTTGAGTATTAGGTTTGCAAGGCTTTTTGGTACGCCACAGCAAGGTTCAGGGCCGTATAGCTTTCCCTTTGCTCCCGTCTTAGCAAGTTGGTCGGTGTTTTCATTATATTAGTTTAGCGACCTTTTTAAGAAGATTTTTAAGATATAAGCCCATCCGGACTTTTCGGCTTGTATGAACGAACCGCCACTGCAATCATTGTGCATATGGATGACTGAGGTGGAAATAAAAAAAACCACATTGTAATATAATTAAATTATTTATTATCATTCATTACAATTCTAGCTTGCTAAACGTAAATTAGTGTTTGTATAATAAAATAATAACAATAATCTTCAATGTAAGTACTTTTTCAAAACTTTCTTTAATAAATGCAAGTACAGAAAAATCGACAAGGCGCATAATAGCGATAGTTTCACAAATTCTCAAGAAATTACAAGCGAAAATAATTAAAATTTTTAATTGCGAATATGAAAGATGCAAATTTACAATAACAATATGGTAAGGAATATGAAAACTTGAAAATTAATTCTAATTAATTAACTAATGGCATGCCCGACGCATGTTCAAAAATATGAAAATAGAGAACTTGGTGGATTATTTCTGATAACACTGATTAGTCCAAAGTAAAATTAATATCTCGATGAAATCTTATGTTAGGTAACTGTTTTCTAGTGAAAAGTGAAGGATTCCGTGCACAAACGTACAAAAGTTACTTTCGAATATGATATATTTTTTTTAAATATGAAAATCATACATGTCAAGAGTTCATTTTTAAAATAATATTAATCGCTATAGAGTAACTACAATAATAGAATGAAAAATTACTATGAAAATTGCACAATCTATAAATCTAATAAAAAGAGTTTATAAAGATAATGCATGAATAGAATAATTTAAAATGATATAAAATTAGGATTTCATCCAAAATAAATAATAAAATCAACTATATGTGCTTTACCTTATACTAAGTCAAAGTGATAAGTGTCGCTTAAAAAAATAAAGGTAGCCAAAAGGAACATTCCAGATTAAGAGATGCATTTTTTGACACTGACTAGTTGTAATTTGGCATTCTATAGATACTATTTTGTAGAGATTGTTGTAACACAGTTTAAGAAATCATTAATCTCCATTGTTTGTGCTTTCAACGTAAGTAACGTCACAGCACAAAAAACGAATCCTGCTTAAAAACTTCACTTCATCGTTTCACTAAGAAATCTGGACTAAAAGAATATTCAATTAAAATCCTAACAAATAATCTTAGGACGTTATAGATACATTTTATAGTTCATACAAAATTAGCATCAATGATATTTTATAACATTTGTTTCAATTTAGTTACGAAAGCTTTTATATCATTAATAATTGTTCTATAAGGTTATGCTTCAATTATATTCTACGTCTTCACCTGCATTAGTAATTCGAGTTTTAAAATCTAACTGTGTAAATCATTACTCAGATTGCCTCATTACAAGTTATGTACATTTTATACCTTAAAGAATAGATGAAAGTGAAATTTGTAAAGCTCTGAAGCATCGCACGGTTCCGAGAAACCGAAACGTATTTTAATGACACGTGAAATGCATCTCGATACTTGTCATAATCATAATGAGGCAAACAGGATGCTACATTATAAATACATGAATTTAGATATTAATTTAACTTAACACATTGTCAGACCCTCTTTGTATGTTTCTGAACTCAGTGTAGTTAGAAAAGATTAACTCTAACATAGCATTGATATAATTAAAAGGAAATTATGCAAGAAACGTCGAATTAGTCCCAAAAAAAAGTGTATAACATCTACAGCGTAAAAGCTTTCTTTTAGATGTAAAGCTGGGCTTGAAAGAAATATCTTTCAGGGTTGATATTGTCGTAAATCATATAAAGCTTTAAATGCATTTTCTGCAATGGTACCTAGTTAACTTTATTTTAGAATTATTTACAGAAATGTTCCACTTTACAGACTGTTTACTAGTTAGTACTAACAATGTGATGATGTGAAGATTTAGTAATGAAAGCGATAGGGTCAGTGGCCAATTAGAATTTCGGTAATTTAGGACGGATGGAGAACTAGTATCATAAATCTACCGAAAAAGAAAGTAATGACACGAGTAATGAATGATTTTGAATTTAAAATTGCCGCGAAACCCAGTCATATTTTTATTATTACTAACTAGTAAAATGATTATGGACATTTTAAAAAATATGTGCCCATAATTATATGTACAGTACCTGCATTTTCACGTATTTTAAAACCGAATGTAAATAAAGTCACCGTGGACGTCTTACTATTTTAGAATGATAGGAAATGATGCAACACTTAGCGCACTGCTTTGAATAATATATTCTGAAACTATTTGAAACCGCTTTTATATTCTGGGTTCGCCGGAAGCTACAGCATGGTTAAAATGCTAGAGTGAAAACATTTACATGTAAATAATTGCAAAGCATACCCTGTATCCTAGAATCACTTTACTGCACAATTGATTATATAAGACGGGCGTCGAAATGCATGAAAATGCTCGCAATTCACTTCTACTTAAACATTTACATTTAAATTCAGAGCGTTTATACTATCATGCGGCAACGCGTTTGTCATCGATAACACAAACATAATAAAACGGATGATTTTTTTTTACTATTCATTTTGGCCACGAAATTATTACTGACCTATCTTAGCATTAAATTATTTTGTATAAATGATCAATGTCTGACCCTTCGATAAGTTTGTCTCTTAGTTCACTTACAGTACAATATAAGAAAGGTCTACCTTTATTTAAATTGTAATCGTAATGTACAAATACACGTTATCATACTGTGTTTATAAATTACTTTGTGATCAAGACTTTCTCGTCAGTATAAAAACGTGTAGATATAATTTTTGAGAAGGAATGTTAGTAAGCTGGAATGCTAATTACCTACCTAAAGTTAGTCAAAAACATTTATGTCATTAATAAGCGAAAGTGTCGAGTTTTAAATAAGAGATCATTTCCTTAAAGTTTAATAGAAAAAATAATATTATTAGAAGGTCTATATTTACGCCCTAAAGTTTAAAGGAAAGAAAATAACATTAATAAAATTGGTCTTTGGTGTAGTAATATATCAAAAACAAAATTAAAGTCGAAGAGTCTAAATTCGTCTGAATGAATGCGCAAATAAAACAAAGTCAATCAGAAAATTGCAGTGAATATTGCACCATGTAAAAATATATTTAAATTATTCTCGGCAAATACTTATGTAATAAAATGTGTTTTATTCCATCAACTAAACAGTAAAGCCTAAAAGCTACATTTAATAAAACTAGAATACTATAATTTTCTCTGTAAATATTTCATACTATTCTACTCTTCGGCCGTAATATCTGACTAGAGGCATTTCAAATCGCTCACCCTTACCTTTGTCATAGAGACCGCCATCTCGACTTTTAACATTTTAGATATAATAAGCTACTCATCAATTAAACCTCTACGGCGGGCACTAAATCAATAGGCGGTTCTATAATACCCGAAAAGATACGTTCAAGAAATTGTTTTACTGCGATGGCAATAATCGAATGTCGCATAGTAGGTAACGCTTTGACTAGAGCCTAAAATGATTTTCTTTAAATTTAGCAGTTAACTATGTTTCATATTGGTACTTTCTTTGGTAAGAACCTAGGGTTTGCAGTTATTTTAATAAATTTGTTTCTCTAATGTAACGTTAAAAGGTTGCACATTTGACGACGGCGCTGTGGCGGATACCATTGCCACTGTTGACTCCCCGGGCCCACTAACTGCCTACTAGCCCTATTTTATATTACCGCCAACATTATATAATATATATTTTATATAAAGCAATAAATTAACGGCACTTCATTTCGGGAAGAGCCTCAAAGATGGCACGGCTACGCCTCCCTCCATTTATAGATACATGTATATAGACACTTACAAGGTACTCGGTAAATGAAAATAATAATTCAAGCATCGCAGCGCTCGCGGAACATTTTGCATTCAATCGGTGATAACACTGAAGGAAAATTGATATTTTTTTGAAATTTTCAGCTGTACAAATCGAAACATTGTGAGATTGGTCGTTCCTTATTTACATTTAAAAAGCGGATCTTTCGTTACATACAGATGATATTTAGTGGGTTTATAGCCCCAAAAAAAGTTTTGTTGCTTCATAAATATCTCATGTTTTAAAGTGATACTTTATTATGTTACTTTCTTATATTTTAATTGTTATTTTGTTTCTTTTACTATGCTGAAATGGAGTTATTTACACAATACAATTTCTATTTTTTATATATTTAGATTTTTTTCGAACTGAAAACTTTCAGTGTTACCTTGGTTATACATACAAGAAACTGTCTAGAAACAGTCTACATTGGCCTAACTTCTGCTCATATTCATTCTTCATTTTGGAAATGGAAGCATTGACAAAGCTATCTGATTATAGTCACGAATCTGATTTCAATTTCAGAAAAGCGGGTTGTAGTCGTTCCGCGGCCGCTGCGGGAGCAATCAAATTGACGTTACAATACGATACACGATACACTCACACAAACGAGAACACAAACGGTCTGTACAATCAATACACCAACATTTAATTATCACAGTCCATTTGGAATTTCTCGAGTTTCGCTATAATACGGTTGAAACTCTCCGCTCCGCGTGAATTTTCGGTATCATATTAAAATATCGGTGAACTCTTTTATTTACATACAACTCTGATTTTCTCACGGAGATTAGATACTAAATGGACACGAATAATTATATTTCTCTAATTAATTTTCAATTTTAAGTGGACCATTTGGAATGACCCGCCCGCTCGATGGGTGACAGCTTCTTTTCACAGCGTTTAATTTTAGATGACTAATTACAGAGCCAAAGCGAGCTTCGCTTACTCGAGTCAAAATTTGTACTAGGGTATGCACGCAAGTTAATCGGTCATAATTACGTACGACATATACATTATAACAAAATATAGATTTTTTAATAATGTCCATTTTGTTTCTATCCCGACTACGAATAACGTTCAGTTCACTATAAACGAGTTTAACAGGCCGTCGCGAGCGCAACGCGAATCAACGTATCATTTAATACTGCAACTCTTACGTGACTGCGGACGATGAGCCAAAGTGAAATATTTGGGAGGCAACAGTGTGGGTGGCGTGGAGTAATCTATTTCTCCCTCGACATACAAAGATTTAGTTATTTATGGAATAGAAGAAGTTAAATATTACCTAAGAGTTACAGTAGGTACGATTACGAATGACGAGAATTTAATATGTCGCGGTAATAATAATCAAAGATAATAAATTGTATATAATAGAGTAATAATTTAAAAATTTATATTTATAATGATAAGAATGAAGCTTGACTACTAGCCATTTAATAAATTATTTCTAACTAATTAGTATACTTACCAAAAAATGGCCAGCGCTTTCATGATATAATATTTATTAAAATTAATTTATTTATATTAATTCCTTTAGGTTTCATGATATTATGTGTCTAAAATCTGCCTAAATTTTGCAGTACAAAATTTAATTCGGCAGTTGAATTCCCTAAATGAGGGTACTTTTTGTGAAAAAAATTGAGAAATTTATAGTTTCTGATTTCAGAAGAATCTGAATACGGGTACCCCATTTACAGAAAGCTAGGGTGCGATTTTTTAAAATTTACTATTTATTTGAAAAAGTGATAAGGTTTTTACGACGAGTGTGTATCTCTCGTTGCGAGTTGGCATTTCTTCAGTGCAGGAGTTTCAGCTGCTTTTAAGGTCGTTAGGGTTAGTACGGTCTGTTGGCGTCCTTCGGCCGCTTCAGTTGCACTTTCAGCCTTTTCATCCCAATTTGAAATCCGTTCATGGCTTGGATAGCCGCCTGCGCTGACGCAGGGTTGTCGAATGATACGAAACCTACAATGAAGGAAAAATTAAATTTATATAAAAAAGAAAATGAAACATTGTAAGCTTATTTACTTCTACGGTCTCCACGCACTCCACTATCTTGCATTTTTAGGTATTTTGAGTTTTTGTTATACTAATCGACTAGTATATTATTATGGTCTATACAACCCTGACAAAAACTAAAAAGAAATTCTGAAAAATAAGACATTTTTAAGACCGCAAAGTAACAATACTTTCAAATCTCGATAATGCACACGTCCATGGTATATACACATATTTTATGAATAGTTATGTAAAATGAATGATAAATAAGTTTAAACTGGATGAGACGATCGACTATTCTAGGTATAGGTAAAGGTTCTAGGAATTTAGATATATGAACCGCTAAAATAACATACTGTTAACATAATATATAACTATTACGCTATGATAGCATAACATACATAACACGTAATGCTGTCCATATAGTGACGGAATCCCGACAACTCCGTCTTTTTTCGCAAAGGGTAAATATTACTTTTATGCTAAGAAATCATAATATACTTACATTATTCAGTAGGCGATACAATTTTGAAATAAAACGGTGCTCTGATAATTATGAATTAGTAATTTTATTAAATCTCAATATCTACATAAATAAAAATCTCTGTCTTGGAAAATTATATTAAAATACAAACGAAGACTAATGTCATTGTTTGTGTTTGATACGGTCTCATCTTTTAATATAACTAACCATACAATGTTCGGTAAATAAAGGTAAGTTACATTACAATTTGGGCGCATTTTTCCTTTAAACGCTCCTGAAAAATTGTATTTTGCACATAGCGGAGTATACGTTGGGAAAGTCGATTTGATAATAGGGTAAGGTATTTGTCTCTTTTACATATGAGGCCATCTGAACCAGAGTGGCCCAAATGCAAAAATATTTTTTGTGGATATGGGCCAAAATCGTTAAGGTAATTCTTAAGTGAACATAGCAAAAAAAGTAGTATGGTACATAGTTTCTATTTTGATGACTTCTTGAAGATATAAATTTTGGGCGACCCTGGAATTGCAAATAATGATTTTATATATGGATTTTTGCATTAAACTCAAAATTACCAGAATGTCACTTGGGCCACTGGTTCTGTGGCCTCATATTCCTGAATTATGTCATTAATATCAGTAAATTAGAACATGGTGTGGAATATGCATCGTTGAATTAATTGTTTATGTAATATTTTAAGCTTATTAAAATAGGTTTCAAAATAAGGGTTATGAATCACCCCATCTTACTGATTAAAAGTACAACTTTTATGTTACCAGTGGTAGGTTAAAGTGATTACTTACCAAAGCATTTGCTCTGATTTGTGGCCCGGTCGATGAATACTTTGCTGCTAATTACATTGCCGAACGGTAGAAACATCTGCATGAGCTCTGCGTCGCCGAATTCTTGAGGCAAGTGGTAGATGAAGAGATTGCAGCCCTCGGGGCCAGAGATTGAGCAGCCTGGAAACATAACAAATTCTTTAAAGCCCTCAAAAGTCTGTCCTTGACTTTATCATATTATTCGCAAAAAAACTTATATTACGGAAAAATACCCTTCGGCGCTTGAGTGCAAATAGCGATATTAGAGAAATGGAGTCATTAGATTTATGTGCTTAGGCGAAGGAGCGAAAGAGTAAATGCCTAATGAAACAATATGGGGCTTAGTGCTGATTTTGAAAGATGAAATGGTAGGCAATTAGCAAAAAAGGGAAGGATGTGATTGAAAAAGTGAGCTCATACTGAGTTAATAAGGGGGATGCCTTTTTAATGATCGGTGAAATAAAATGCATGATATACCGGCAAGGTCCATTATTACAGACTTTTGATCTAGTTCCCCACAAAAAGAGCATATGTTGTGGATACAATACGAGCGAAAATTGCGGTGGATACAATCCTTATGCGTCAGGAAATTCTAGGTCCGCATTGGCAACACACTTGAATAAATACATGGGCTTCAGTGGCGTCCCGCAAGGTTCGGTCCTATGTCTAACCCTGTTCAACTTGTACATTGCTGATATGGATTCGATCATCCAATCGGACCGTCGATTTTTCGCTAACAACACTGTTTTTCTTCGACCCTCGCAACGCAGATCGGTCTATAGTGTGAGACTTGGAAGCCATACAAAACTGGCCATTAAGCTGAATAGTGACAAATACACCATGTTGGAAATGCCTAAAAATAATCCTAAGAAGTTATTTCTTCGGTCAAACACCAGCGAAAGTTAAAGTATTTGTGAGTAATCCATTGTGTGTATATCACAAAATGTGTGTATTAGACAGAAAAATTGCAACATTATTAAATGCTGATCTCGATCTGCAAATTCTTTGTGGAGTCGGTATGAGCTAGCTGAAGTAATTCAGAGTAAAGAAAATATGTGGGTATATCCATTTACGGACTGTCGAAAACCGAATGACACTGTGCACAGACCCATCTCCGATGGCTGCTGCCTTAGCGTACTTGTCTCGGTCATTTAGGAAGGTTTCTGCTTCATTTCTGTGAATATCCTATTATTGGATTTATTAAAGACTTCAAGTTACCGTCTCTTTGTCCCTGAGCTATCGACGACATCGGAGGTGGTATAGGTTGCGGGAACTGACCGTAGACTGCAGGATAAGCTGAAAAAAGGAAACACACTTTGAAATATCGTTACTGCTCAGCGTATTCATTATTAATATGGTACGTATTAATTATTATTTTCATAACAATCTACACATCGACTACACATCTATATAAAGTGTAAAAAAAGATGCTTTCACGGACCACAAACGTACTCACCGACTCCAGGGTAGGGTTGCATTCCGGGGTAAGCAGCGTGCTGCAGAGCCGCCTCGCCGTTGGGCAGCCCCTGGGCCGACACCGGCACGGAGGGCAGGTCGAATTGAAGCGGCGGCTGGATCTCTTGCGATAATGCTGGAAATTAAGATATAATCAGGATTAATGTATAATCATTATAGGATACAGTGGAAGCTCTCATACCTAGCATAATTCATTCCAGACTCTTACTCATAAAGCAAAACAATTTTTCCCACACTCGTTATGAGAGGTGCAATTACTCGTATGAAGAATTACTGCAAATTACTCGTTATGAGAGGTGCTTGTTATGAGAGTTTCCGCTGTATATGGTTTTAAGTAATGAAGTCTCAACAGTTCGAAGAATTTACAAAAATGATCACCCGATATCGCTCCTACACATTTGGGAAGAGGAAATTTACTGGAGGGACATGCCTGGAATGAGACAACTAGAGTTGTCAACTACAACGGGCGAGCCCGTCACCTCAGGAAGTTTTAACGATTAGTCGTTCTATCTCCCTGGAGTGAGCGCAGAAGACTTGGACAAAACAGTCCACTGTCAAGCTCCGCAACAAACCCGTAAGAGGCCAACGCCTTAACCGCGAGTTAGCCAGGAGTGTTACCCAGCGGGCTTACACTCTAGCCCTTACTTCCAATTGCAACCAGATTACTCCAGTCTCTCGATTGGTTACGAGTTTGAGGTCGCTTGCACTGTCTTCGTGGCCAACTCAACAAGGGCCCATTAACTCCCAAAAGCAAGGGTGGCTCAGTTTGGATATAGGTACTGTGTTTAACTTACGTCCGGAATAGCTCTGATGGATGCCGTTGGTGTAGACGGACTCTTGCTGCGAATGGCCGTTGGGAGTTTGCGCGGCCATATTGAAGGTTGGCATCGTTGGAGACGGAAGTGACGGCAGGGTGCCGTTTAACGGCTGAGCTCCTCCGGTTCCTATCGCTAAACCTGTTTAAAATATAAGAAAAACATAAGTCTTCTATTAGTACGAGACCTGGGTGACATTATAACTAATTCATCTGGTACAGAAATGCAGCGTTTGAAGTATTTATGTAAAGAAATTTTTACACTTTTATTTGCGAACTCATAATGAAAAGGGTTTTCCCTTAAGTTAATTTCTTTAAGCTACTCATTAAGCCCCTAATATATATGTATATATATTTTTAATAAAAAATAGTCCCTATTTATTATTTAAAAAATTATTACAAAATTATGTGTCCATAATTTAATTTAAAAGTAAACAATATTATTATTACATAAATTATTAAAATAGTCCATTCAGAACCATAATCCACATGGTTTGTAGGATTAAAATGAAATAAGGAAATAAAAAAAATATATTTTGAAGTAAGCATATAACAGGAAAGAAGAAAAGTGAATAATGAAATAAAAATATAAACGGTATAATTAAAAAAACCGTGATTTGTGGGTCTGCACCAGTCAGTATGAATATCATTTATTGTAGACTAGCTGACCCGTGCTCACTTTGTTGGGCGGTAAAACTTTTTACTTGTGATGAAATTATGAGTGTGGTTCGGTTAGTACTGAGTGCTATGATTTATTTCCTGACTGCCAAAAGAAGGGTTATATTTTTACTGCATATGTATGTATTTATTTGCATGCCAATTTGACTATATTACCGTTATTTGTGAGTGTCTTCTTGTGAGTGGCTTATTTGTGAGCGTCTCATCTCTTTAACCATTTATGCAGTAAAGGGGAAATATATGCAGTAAAAGGAAAAAGTTTTTTGTTTTAAATACTTGAGACGATAAATTTACTTATTTTAATAAGAATTCATAATTCTTATTAAAATAAATAAACATGACCTAACGATTTAAATTATTTTTTTAATATGAAATACTGCTTTTTGTGACTTAAATATAAAAGTTAGACATATGCTGTCGCTAACTTTTTTGTAGGCATTATCAAGCTCTACAATTTTTCTCTAAAACTCAATCATATATCTCTCATCGTTAAGGCAGCATTCGTAAGAAACATTTTCATTCGACCGTTTTTTCTCCGACTTACTTTGCAAATCCGACTACTATTAAAAAGTCTTTTCAATAGCCTATGACACTCACAAATAAATAACGTGGCTTTCTATTGGTAAAAGAATTTTCAAAATCGGTTCAGTAGATCCACAGATTAATTCCTACCACCTCACAAACTTTACCTCTTTATAATATTAGTATATATTAGTATAGATAGTACAGATAATGGTTTGTTTGCATGGTACATACATAATGGAAGTACATGTCATAGATTGAAATGCGAAATGGGCCCGATTGCGTTTCTTTGTGAACTAAAACTGAAATTAGTTCAAGCGAACGAGATAAAGTAATACGTTAGAGCGGAATATGAAACGATCAATTGTCGATAAAAACTACCTGTCGAACTTATACTTGTACGAATAAGTCTGAACACATTTCGTGCGGTGTTAGATTCAGATGCTTCATCTTTGGTGGGTAGTTTTTAATGCGAAAAATTGACAACCGCTCATTTCGCGTTCCGTTCTAGCTTATTGCCCTGTCTCGTTCACACGAACTAATTTCACAAATTTAGTTCACGAAGAAACGCAATCGAGCCCATTATCTACACCTCAAGATGTACATGCAATATTTAAAAAAATCACAAATTTTATAGGTACGTGGTTCGCCTAAGAAATAATCACGGATAAATTAAACATTACTTAATTTACCCGTACACTGTCCGTATTTGTCTGCTTTGATGTATTTGAGGTTTAGTGCCATTGCTATGTATAAATATCTTCTGATATGTCATTGATATCTTATTAATATCTTCTTAATAATTAATATCTTCTTAATAATTAATATCTTCTTAATAATAATCAATTTCTTATTATTAAAATAAGAAATTGGACAAGGTGGTTGCCGCAACGTCGATAAGTCGCGTGACAATATGTCATTAATATCTTCTGCTATACAGGTTAAGTTTTTAATTAGTGACATCCTTGAAGTGGGTGAATCAGTACGAGCAAATAAGCAACTTTTGATAACAAATTGTATTTCAACAAAAAAAATAATATTTCAATATTAAATTTTATTCCAAATAATTTAGAACAGTTTGAAGACCGATCAGCTGTTTATTTGACATTGTTACGGAGCAAGGTCGTTGAACTCGGCGGCATTAAATAGCTTTCAACAGCACAATAGTCGCGAGGCAGAGCTACAGATGGCTCTGCACTGTTTATTTCTGAATGGATATTTTTGGAATATTTGGGACATTGACCACCACTTATTAAACTTTTTTTTAAAACTTAATAGATATTACAAATGTAAGCATATGATATATTAAATTCACGCGACTATTGTGATATGCAATTGTAAGCGCAATTCGAACCGCTAGATGGTAATGTGTTTTTTTTCTTTATTGGTTTCTTCTAAATTGCTGCTTTTTATATATTAGGTAGGTACATTTTAGGCCCTTTTTTATTTGTAATGTCTATTTCGTTTCAAATATGGTTTAATAAGTGGTAGTTAATTTCTCAAATATTCCAAATATTCAGAAATAACAGCCCAGCGCCAGATGTAGACTATTGTGAAGTTGACCGCTATGCGCTGAACGACCTCGCGCCAATGACAATGTCAAATAAACAGCTGATCCGTTCTCAAACTGTTCAAAATCATTTGAAATAAAATGTAATTTAATTTTTTTATAATACCTATATTATTTGTTTTAACAATATGTCATCAAAAGTTGCTTATTCGCTCGTACCGATTCACCCGCTTTAAGGGTGTAACTGGATTTTGAAATGAAAGTACTACCCACCTACCTGCCGGTGTTATTTTTGGTGAATTATGGAATTTGGGAATGCGTATTTTCTATGTAAACAAGGTTTTAAGTAAATACGGCATTGGGCTCATGGAAACTCATTGGGTCCCAGATACTGTCACCGTAAGGGGGCATCTACTACCCTAAACATATGGCATAATCAAACTAAATATATAATTACAAATGTTTTAACTACAAACGTTATATGAATAGTTAAAGTCTAATTTGCCCCCCCCCCCCCCCACCTGATTCCCTCACCGCTATGAACCCTTGTAAGTAACTTATTTTTATGAGGAAATACTAACGTATTTCCTCGGTACTATAATTAGTACTCACCGGAAGTAGGAGGCACTACGGAGTTGGCCATGCCGTTTAACGCATGTGGAAGTTGCGACGCAAGCGCTGCCATTGGGTTGATATAACTTCCTTGCGCGGTTGCAGCCGCCATTAACGCTGCCTGTTGCTGGAAGAAAAATCTTATGTAGTTATCAACATTAGACGTGGGCGCCGATCATCAAACTGACAGCGGCGGCGCGTTGTATATAACATTTTTTTTATAGTAATAATGTATTCGGCAAATAATTGTTCATTCGTACGAACAGGATTCTACATTGATTTTTTAACTAAAATCATTACGTCAACTGAATCATTACATTTTGTTGCTATGGTAAATTTACCGTTATCCAGGGCAGACAAGGTGGTTGCCACAACGTCGATAAGTCGCGTGACACCAAATTCACGTGGTAAAACAATTTTTATAAAGTAGATATTGTGCGTATTGTGCTGATTTCGGCAAAAAAGTTTGTTTTATACAATATTTACTAGTCAAGGTCAAGCTTTTAAGTAAGTCCTCTTCTCTTCATTTTCCTGTGTTGCAAGTTTTTGCCGTAGTTTTTGCAAGTTTTTGCTGTATCAGTGCGCTGACCACAGACTTATTAGGCGCGGATGACCGCTGAGGCTAAGCGTATGCTGAGACTCAGGTAACGCAGGTAGGCATAACACAGATTTTGCAAGGCAGGGCAGTTGAGGCAGACATAGGCCACGAACGTATGCTGCGACGCAACTAAATGACACAGATACATTAATGCGCGTTCCAGCTAGTACAAAGAATAGTCAGTTTTCGAGTTGACGAGTAAAACGACTTAGCGCGAGTCTTATTACGAAATTAATGAGTTGTTGATACTTTGCAGTTTGTCAAAGCGTAGAAAAACTATTTGGAAAACTGATTATCTGAAAAAAAACGCTCTACTAATGGAGAATTTGTACTCAAGAGAGTTATCTAACAAACAATTCAAGCACTACTTTCGGTTACACAAAACTCAATTTGATTATGATCAAAACATTATACGTGATAAAATTCACAAGGAAAGGATGCAAATCTCGCCAGCAAGAACTCTTTAAATGCCTTTTTTGAATAATCTGGATGACTTGCATCATACAACAAGGCTCACAACGAACTACTTCAATTAAATGTTCCGTCATTTTAGCAGTAAAATTATGAAATCTAGCTAAAAACACTTTTCGCCCTGCACTTGTAGCGCAGAAATCTGTGCCGGCACTACAACGGGGCGCAGAGCAGGGTAGACACGTGTCTGCGTTGCACGTGTCTGCGCCGCAGCGTACGCACTTCTCAGTAAGCTCATACAATACAACATCTGCTCTGCGGTACTCTTCCTGGACCTGCGTCGCCTGCGTCTCGGCGGCAAACGCTTAGCTGAAGGAGGCGGTTATTACCACCAGGCGTGGGGCACAGTATACCGAGTTAGAACCTCGCTCGCTTTGATTTGTGACGTGACGACTTTGATTGAAATTTGGACCATTAAACTTGAGTGCACTGCAGCGTACCGCTACACTCGTAAAACTGGCAGACATATGAGGATCCTATGTTAAAAAAACTATCCTCTATCTCCAGTTATAGTGCGGAACAACCTTGCAAATATTTGGGCAGTTGCGAACACCTCGCATAGGCATATCTGTTTTATCCTCAGCTATTCGCTGACACCCTGTTCCTGCTGCCGCTCTAAGTCACCGGCTCATCGGGGCAGTTGTCTACCCACTAAAATGTACCCTATGTCAGATGTTAATGACGTTGATGATGGAGATGATGATGCAGGGCTCTTGTATGTCAGAGACACATGCATCATAGCGATGTGCATCGTATGCACATCGCTATACGGTACAGCGTTATCTTTCTCTTTTTAATCATAAAGCTTCACACTCTCTACTTTTCGTACTTTCGTTGGATAGTTTATGTACAGCCGTAAGACAAGGTACATTCTGTTCGAGGTAAATTTCAGGCCATCATATTAATTATTTACCCTTGGTGACATTTATGTAGGTACCCAATAGGCGACATTATAGAACCCTCTGGGTAACGGGAGAAAATATATTTCATTGTCCCGATGCTCGCTTTCGTTCGAATGCCGGCATCAGAAGTGGGATCTAAAACGGATCTCTGTATAATTTGTAGAAATAGCGAAAGCAAAACCTCACCTGCGCGTAAGCGCCGTACGGTCCGAATTGGTTGAAAACGAACGGATTGAGCAAGTTGATATTTCCGGCCATTTGCTGCATCCTTCTCAGTTGGCGCTCTTTCTCGGTGTCGGCAAACTTAACAACTAGACTCGACGAAGCTCCCTGAAAGAAAAAGAATAACACTGTTGGAATTCACGTTATGGAAGAGTCGGGTTGACGTAAATGCTGTTGACTCAATAGTTGGTGTAAATGCTCGCATTGCGGAAAAACGGACAGCTCAGTAACGACAGGCAAGAAAACTGGTTGTTCAGAGAGATTTATCTTGACCTTGCTCTAATTTTATAGTATACTATCATATAATTAGGCCTCTTTCATATAATTTGTCCTTTTATCGCCGTAAAAAATCCAAGGTTAATTCGCCGTATTTATATGCGATCGTCAATAGGGTATGGATCACTATGGAAGCTTGTCCACGGACACTACGGCACAGCGCCGCCGCCATGTGCACCGTGTTTACCTCTCGGCGAGCCGTATTTATTTAAGGCGAAATTTGTATCAGTGTTGTATGGCAGCGTTTGAGAGTTTGTCCACGAGACCGGACGTTTTCACGGCCGACAATTATTTCGACCTTAATTTTGGTTACAAAATGGAGCGCGGCTAACAATTACTACCAATTACTTGTTGCCATCTTGTTACCCGTCTTGTTGTTGCCAACAACAAACAATTACTTTGGATTATATTTTCTTCCTTAATAAGTAAAGTAATAATTGTGATGAATTATTTGGCGATGCTACTGATGAAACATTCTGTATTGAAATTCGGCCTGAGTACTGGAAACGGGGCATTCCCCTGGAAATATTATAAGCGCCGAACCGAGCGATAATCACAATTTCGCCGGCTAACGGTACGGGGAAAATGGAGGACGGAAAATAAGA
Source organism: Micropterix aruncella (assembly GCA_944548615.1). Taxonomy (NCBI): domain Eukaryota; kingdom Metazoa; phylum Arthropoda; class Insecta; order Lepidoptera; family Micropterigidae; genus Micropterix; species Micropterix aruncella. The sequence continues at coordinate 19,890,984 of OX155953.1, forward strand.
TTTTCCGCTTAAGAAAATTCCAACAACTGTCTCGGGTATCGTATTCTTTAATTTCCAAACGGGCACGCGGTATGCGGCAGCGGACTCGGGAATTCTTCCGCCCGTTCCTTAAATGTGTCGATACGTCGTCGTCCTATCTATCCTTAGGCTGGGCGATGTTGCCAGTGATATATTTCTATTTCTGAGTCTGTGCAAATGGCGAATTACCGGGGTATTCTGAAAACGTATGTTTCCTAAGACAGCGGGGGTAGATGTTGAACTGATCACCGTTACCTATCCTTAGAAACTACCCGTTGGCCATCCGACACACTGAGAAAAATATTGGATTTATTCTTAAATTACTTTTTTATTACTACGGTTTTACACAGAATACCGATGTTTCAATCGTAATTTAATTTAATTGAATTACAAGAAATTTTGTTGAATCTCCATAACTCGATTATATGTATCAACATAATGGAGAATTACCCTGCACTGCGTTTGCGCAGTGCAGATACACTACTGCTTACACATGTAGGATGCAAATACAGACAGAGTTCATTAAGTTCTTTCGGGACAATTGATCTCTTTGAGGAGGCTACCGGATGGGAGCTGAACCATGAGTTCGATCGATAAAACAGACTGGCCACTATAGCTCACGCTGCATGGGATCGTTCTAGCCCCTGCATCAGTTCGAGCTCCGAACCGGACAGGAGCGAGCGTTGAAATTGAACCACTCCAGTGACCTTGATTAGTTTACATAATCTATTTACTTTATGTCTATGTGCTCTATCTCTATTTATCTCTATACTTTATGAAATATAAATTCGACATATCCTCCAAAATAATATAAAATCGCCCCCCATATCATTTATAACACTAGATCGCCCCAAAATGATGTTACCCACGCTGGGAATCATTTTTACTAAACATTAAAATATATCCTTATTAAAAAGTTGTTTTAAAATAAACTATGTGCTCCTTAATGTCAAGAAATAGTTAATATAGATATCTGATTTTACCTAGAGTGAGATAAAATTTCGAGGGCCAGCTCACGGAGCTTCCTCAGTAGAACTCAAGTTATCCTACAGTTGAACTCAAGAAAGTGCAAAACATGGTTAATAAAAAAATACAACCTATCCGTCCTATAGTGATTTATGACCGCCAATTTTATATGTCTGCATCAAACAATTCAACAAGTAAATATATAAGGTAAATATATATAAGTAAATATGTAAATATAAAAGAATAAAAAGCAGGACTACCGTTACAGAAGTAAACTATTGTATTTATAATTATTTTTATTACCTACGGTTTTTTACTGAAATATTTGTGTCAATATTCATATCAAAGTTTTTGCATGTCAATCAGACCTGTCATTTGATACTAAACAAGATAAATTTTTGTTAATTTATTTACATTTGGGCATTTAGACAACTACTTACCTACTTGATATTTGGAAAGTTAAGGTACTCTGTGATACTCGGAGTGACATAGCGATCTAACAATACTGAAAACTTTTAAATCGGTTTCAGCTACCTATAGAAGTTATGGTGGAATAAATAAACGGAAAACATACATAGATGAACCCTGAACACATTACACTCCTTTTTAACACGCTTTTATTAGGTCGACCTGTATGTAACTAACATGTAATGGAATCTAAGGTAAATAATTTAACCATCTTCCAAGGATCGTAGCGTCATGAAAATTGGCAGCTGTATGTAGTTCTGATGACAATACAATAATATGGTACTGTCGAACTGATCTGATGATGGAGTCGGAAGATATGAACTGGAACTTCATGATGGAACATCGTATCATAGCTGTGTTTGGACTTGTTAGAAAAGTCTTGGAATTAACTTTGACCACGATTAGGTTTCAAGGTCTGATGATGAAGCCGGAAGATAGGCACTGGTATTCCATGATGGAATATCGTATCATAGCCGTGTGTATGTGAATATCGTATCATAGCCCAAAAGCGTGTTTTTAGTGTTTTTTTAAACTATTAATTTATTTGTTGAGGCGGTCGTGTAAAAATTATCAAAGCATGATCTCTCTCATTTACAAATGCTGTAATTTTGCATCGCCTTCCACAGTTGATCATCGATATTCCCCCGAAGGTTGGCAGTGCCGTTCCTTAGAAGTACCCCAGTAGGTAGGTACATTGCGAGGCGGCCTACGCTCTATTGGAGGGGAAAGAATGCAGCGCAATTGAGGCTGGAGTTAACGATTTCTAATAGATATCAGGCTGAGGAAAAGGCGAACGACGACTGGTAGGGCGTCGTCTTTCAGATAGAAAATACGCCACGCGCGCGCCTTCATTCACTTCACCCACGAGAATACTGACTTTGGGGGAGTTTCTTTTTGTTACTCGAAGAACACGAAGACACACGCGTGCTAATGCTTTTGAGAGTTTAAAGCTCGGAACAGTCTTATATTTTAGCGTCTCAATTTAACTAAAGTACGGGCCAAAGGAACGTTCCGATGGGAGTAATAAACCGAGCTGTCAACAAGGATGCGGCTAACGTCGATATTGCTTATCGATGAATTACGCTTGCTCGATGAAACGGTATTATACATCTGCATTTATTATAGTACCGATTGCTATATTTAATAATATTCTCGGTTTAAGTATTATTTTAGAATTAGAGTACCTACCTAATTAAATAATGACCTAATTATTTGATGTGAGTTATTAAATGAGCACTTAATAGATAACTGATTATCATATCATGGCATATCATAGGTCATTATTAACTTCTAAAAAGTCATTATTAAAATGTTATATTGGCATTTTGTAATAATGAGTCCCACATAATTATGTATATTATAAAATGCTGCGCGGATAAAACATCATTACTTGCCTATCAGTTGAGCAATGGATACCATATTTTCTAACCTGGAGCTATTGAAGTTGAAGGGTGATATGAACATGCAGACTCGGTGCTTTATACATAACATTTTGTCATTTTTTGACGAACTGAAAAGTGACCCGACAAAAGTTTCGCTGCTCAATCTCAATAATATAATAATCTGATAGATAATCTGCGATGGTTACGACACACATCCCTACAAGCAGGTAGTAAAAGGCGCGGGGCCGGCCTAATGATTTATTTCCTCACCGGAACGTTCCTTTGGCCCGTACTATAGTAATGGGTCGTATGCATAGGTGTAGGTTATTTCGTAAGTGAAATGAGGTGAAACCGACATTTTATTATTGATAAATGTTCAATGTTGACGTACAGTCTGACCATTTGTAGTGGACATTATTTCGACATAAGGGCGGGAGGGGGGGGGGGAATATTTTGATGTGGCAACACTTACCCTTATGCCAGACGAATGTTGTCCTCTTGGTTTGGTTCATGAAATGACGTTCATTTCGCTATTAATTTTCTAATCTTATTATTTTGCGTTCAAAATGAATAAAAGTATTCTAAGCGGAGCTAGAAAAGCCATTTTCAGTGTATCAAAATGCACTTCTAAGTATATTTTAGGGCTATGTTTTGTTTGATATATCGTATTGTTTAACCACAAATTGTTGGTACCTAGCTATCTCAATCGTAGTCAAAAATAATGATGAGTTAACGAAGGCACTACTAACATTTTTTTCTTTTTCTTTCAAACTCACAATAATTCAAACGTCGATGTTACGTGATAGAATTAGTAAAGGGTGACTGAAACACTAGTCCGAGTGCAATACGCCTCTTGGGAGACGGTACTGAGACATGCCCTTATATTATTTAGTCTTACTATTGTCACATTATTGTGTTACAATATAAATATATTTTCCTAAAAGGTAGGGTCTACTTTTTCTGGCCACACTGTAAACAAGGTCTTCTGTATACCTGATGTATGATTATTCAATCGCTGGATGTTTGTTTCCTAGCGTTATTGAAACCAAAGCTCTAAGGGGCTCTGTAGACGATCAAGCATGCTTGACAAGCATCTCGTCGAGGACTGGGAGAAGATCATCAACCGCGGGAAATATGCATTTTTTTTAAATATTTACCAAAAATGTCTAATTTTGTAGTTTCTACCAGAGAGTAACATTAATTAGACGTAATTGATTGATGAATGAAGTGACTCCCTGTTATAAACTACAAAATTAGGCATATTTGATAAATATGAAAAAAAATATTTGCATATTTCCTGCGGTTGACGATCCCCTCCCAGCCCGCGACGCGATGCTTGTCAAGCATGCTTGATCGTCTAGAGAGCCCCTAAGAGTGTCCTTCGATCCTCAGTAAAATTTTAGGTCTGTTTTTACAGACCTCCAAGCCTAGTTAAACATGTGATGTCATATGATAATAATATATGATATGAGATGACGAGTGATGTCGTAGTCATATTATGATATGTGCTAATTTATTGCCATTACTATCAATGCCGAGTTTTGCTTTGGACTCTTGGAAGTACTTTCTATCAAACAGACAGTGCCGTATTATCCAATAGGCCTAGTAGGTACCGGCCAATGGCCCCACGCCTAGTAGGTACCGGCCAGGTACCCCGCCCCAAGGGATCATTACAGTCATAGTTGTTTAAATTGTTTCTAATAGATAAAAAAAATATTGAATTGAAATTATAATGCTAAAAGGTTTAATAAACTTTTTGATCCGACTTATAAATTAATGACAGTTGGCCGCTGCAAGTATGTGCGATCGCATTTCGTTTGTCTTCTCTACGCGACATAAACGCTGTCAGAATTTTTTAGCGGGCCACTTTGCCGGTGCGATCGTGTTTGGTTTATATACACGATTATTCTCGTCGTCAGAATATTTAACACCACACATTGTACAAGATTACGCAAGCGACCTCAAACCCGTAACCAGTCGGGAGGCCGGAGAAATCTGGCTATAACTGGAAGTAAGGGCGCGAGTGTCGGGTTTTCACCCTTTGGGTGAAAACCAGGTTTCTCGCGGTAAGGCGTTGGTTTTTCGGGGCGAGTGGTGTAACTAGACAGCGGACTGTTTTCGTCCCAAGTCTTCTACTCTCACCTCACGGGAGACAGAACGATCAAATATCGTTAAAACTTCCTGAGGCGACGGGTTCGCCCGTTGTAGTTGACAGCTCCAGTTGTACACGATTACGATCGTGTTTTGTTTACATGCCCGCTGTGTCTTGTTTGCGTATTTGTTGTGAGGTAGCGTTATTAGCATTTAGAGCAGTCGAGGCGGGCCAGAGATTTCGACGAACAAAGGGCCTCTCATTTTTATATATTTTTATTATTATTATTATTTTTTAATTGATTTTATATTTGTAATTTAAATTTCTGATTTTTATATTTTGATAATTTTATTCATATGTTTTTAATGTTAGTTTGATCTTTATTAAATGTAGTTTATGTAGAACTCTTTGGATGCTTTCTATTTTTCTAGTTTTTATATATTTTTGTTATTGAATTGCTGATTCTCTATGTTTCCTCATTATTTCTGTTGTTTTTTTATTTTTCTAGTTTTTGTGTCTTTGTTATTGAATTTCTATGTTTTTTTCAATTAGTTTTTTATAGACTTTTTTTATAATTTTATGAGTAATTTGAAATACCATATGTAAATTCTATACAAATATCGGGTTTTTCAAAATAAATTATCCTTATTCTTAATCTTATTCTACATTGGTTAATCTGGTACTGTCAATATAGTTTTTGAGGGTTGGAAAAAAGTACTATGTCTGCCAGAAACATAAAGGACTTTATGAAAAATCTAGACAAAATTAACAAGAGTGACAGTACAAAATACCAAATAATTTTTGTGATAAGAAGACGCAAAATCAGATGTATGCTGCTCGACTGTTTAAAACCAAATTATAATAATATTATTTCAACAATCTGCAACTATAACACCACAAAGTAACTCCCTTTTAAAAATAAACGTATACAGCGCTAACGGTAATTATATTTTCCTCGCGCACGTACGAATCACAAAGGAGAGTACGACCTGAAAAGCGTAGCAGACAACGCAAACAGGGCTGTTTGTTGAGTCCGGTGAAGCTCACAGCTCACCTGCTCCGGTAACTGAGCAAAAGCGTGAGCAATATCAACACCAAAAGCAGAAACGGTTTCGTTCCACATTACTTACTCCCGCTTCGCTGCGTTGTAGCCTCTGGTGTATTAAACGTTTCTTCGAATATATAAAGTACCTACTCGTAATTGCGCGTGAGTTGCGATCGAAAACTATTGTGACGGTTAAATTATCGCGGTAAAGTGGTATAGATTTTTAAAAGTTCAAAAAAACACAACATGTATGCACTCGAATATTAAGACGATTAAGAAGAATTGTAACATAATCAAGTATCGATAATAATCATAAAATCGTAGTAGTTACTTTTAAGTCAGTGTCGAACACTACGGTAAACGTGAACGAAAGATTCGTGTTGCTATGTTATCAACTGAAAATAGCGTCGTCCATACAAAAATTGGAGAATTTTAATTTGCCAAACGGAAATAACGAATTTTGGTCGGAAAATATGTTCGCAATGGAAACTTTTGAGCGAAGGCAAGTCCACACGCCGAGTGCAAGGAATAGCCTTAAAACACGCGGGTTTCACCCGCGCCCGCCGCGGTTGCAGTCAACTGTTTTGTTTCACAGGTTTGCGCGGTCACAAACGTGGCGGGCTATCGTAATTCTTAATAGCCACTCCCTCGCGTTTGCACCGCGTCGCCCGCGAATCGACCGCAGAGCGCGCCGGCCGCCAAGCTTGCGGGTGACCGCGGTCCGCGCGGTTCCACTAGTTGCCCGCTGACGCAGCGACCGCTGCGATTTAACCGCGCCCGCCGCGGGCGTAAACGTATATACTCGTAAAAAAATGTGTGCCCCATAATACGCTCCATAGTATATTCGCGTCTTGTTTTAAAATTTAATTATAAAAAACGAACAAACTCGTTGCATCTAAATTCGTCAAACTGGACACGAATAAACACGCAACCACTGAAATATGCACAAAGCGAGCACAACATCTCAAATGTGCTGCGCAGCGAAAATGTTGACTTTGGTGACAGTCAGTAACAGCGTTTGTGCCGGTTAGGGCGTCTGTGTGTTTAGGTTACTGCGATTACGCCTTTGGGGTGAGGCTGTGGAAGATCATGGTAGCATTCCAGGGTTAAAGCAGTATTTAAACAATACAGTTGCCTAATATCTATTATTTTCGCATCGAGAAACAACTAATTAAAAAAAAAAAAATTTGTTTTATTTTAATACAACACGAATTACAGTTTTTTTGTCGGATATTAGGTCTTTGGATTATAGTCTTAGAGCATGCTTCCCACCGCGGAATAGGGCAATTTATTTATTTATTTAAGAATTAATTACTATGAAACATTGATTAGCTTATAAAAATAACAGGAACCGAATGGCAAAACCTTAACCTTTTGCTTATTTGTTTCTGTCACCCAACTGGGACTAGCCCGTTCTAGGGTGGACAGGACTCCAATGTAGATATCATCTTGAGACATAGAAATCGTTCTGGTCTGCGACTCCATTTTGTATTTTTCATTAGGCAAAGTTGTCTGAAAAACTCAGGTAAGCTGGAGCTTGAAGAAAATTTTCAGGCAGAGATGCAAAGCCCCTTGTTGCCCTTGGGAGTCGCCGAGGCGCCTCGCTCCGCCCCGCCCGTTATACGCCACTTAACATCCCGCCGTCTTGTTAGACAACCCGCCGTCTTGTTTGGAAATCATTAAAAATTCAAGAGCACCTTCCATAAGCATTATATTATTATTCTAAGTTGTGTGTTCACGGTGACCGGAAATTTTATGGCTTGCGTCTTAAATATTACTTTCATGGCCAGCCAACGGTTAAGTGAAAGCGCAAAAATTCTTTTTGGGATGATGGCGAAAATCTCCATTGGGACACCCCCCACCCCCGAGACGATTAAAATCATTTCCAGATTGAAGTATGTGTCTGTGTTTGTGTATTCCTGCACGATTGCGCCCAAACGCTTCATCCGATTGAGCTGAAATTTGGCATGCAGGCATATTTGATCATAAAAAGTTGAAAAGATTGTGGTCCACCCCCGCGTGCTGGTCGTACTTTAATCTCGAAATGTTGAATTTTGAGGCCTAAAATTCGGTACACAGATGCGTCGTTGGGCCGAACCTTTGTTAAATTTTGGTTTGAATATTTCTTATACAAGCGAAACACTTTTTTTGTAAATTACGCCATTTCTAAGAAAATACTACTTCATATTGGAAAATAGTCACTTTAATACCACGGAAATACTAAAAAAATACTACAAATATATTACATTTGCGATCATAACCACTATCGAAGGGGGGGAGGGGGTGAGTAGTTGCAGTAGAGTAGGGGGTTAACGCAGGGGGTGGGGTTGTCTACTTACCGGGAAAGTCTTGGGGTGATTCAACCGTGTTTTTAAATGCATGTCACGCCGTCTGCCCCATTCTATAATAGATCAGAGTGACGTGGCATGCGTAAGTAAATACGGATTAATACTCAAACCCACAAACTGCTCAAACTAAAATCCTAAATCTATGGACTATGATGTCTATGATATGTACTGTAATGAAATACTTGTAAATACAACAGAAACAAGAAACAATTTACACATTTACACTGAGGAAATCAAAAACACCGATCGAATTGGCCGCTAAATATGCTCGAGATTGATAAGATTCTGATAAACATACTTCAAACTGAAAATTTTAAAACAAGCATTTAAAAAAATATTATTTGAAAATTGAACTTTTTGGCTGTAGAATGAAGTTTGTTTCATCTAACTTCAAATTGTTTTTTTATTGTGGCGTCATTTAAAAATTGCGTATCTGCCTTATGATGGATTTAACCCGTGCAAAATTTCGATTTATTATTTACGGTTTTAATTGAAATTTGATAGATCAGCAGATACTCGCTCGGATCCATTGCTGTCTACAACAAAAACAACGATGCTGTGGACCGTATGATCGAAACAGACAAGAATGTGATCTAGCATGAGAATTTGGGCATCATTAGGCATAGACATGAGTCAGGTACAATCAGTCCTACGCAAACATTTGGCTGTGAGAAATCTGTGCGCGAAGTGGATGAATCACACACTCAATCACCCGCACACACTCAATCAATCAACATCAATAAACAAATATACAAAAACTATATACTTATTATTATTACTAAAATCCAAAATCCTAAAATGTTCCAAATTAAATTCACGCACTTAAACCATAACACAAGTCAAAAACCCTATTCTTAATCACAGGAGGTCTATCTATTTTGCGCCACGATTCAAAGCGATACATTGTGTTATACTAAAAGATTTTATCGTAATATGATGAAGTTGTGATACTGTAACGAATTTGATTGTTCAAAATGTGATAAACTGTAGGATGGTACAATTTTAGGAAGACAACACCCTATGAGATAATCAGTTTCGCACAGAATCTACTTATCAGAACAGATAACTTTGGTGTTTGTTCAGGTTCCAGCTCTGCCCTCTTTATGACCTCATCACCTCATCATCTATCAGAAAACCGTTAAATGCATCTGTAGGGGTAAACTGCCTATATATATATGTAAACGGTGTCGTTTTTTATATAGTGTTGCCAAGCTGGTGGCAGAAGCAGTGCATCTTACATGCAGTAATCTAATGTCAAACATGAATAACTAACGCCCACTGTCAGTTTAATATTTCTTTCAGCTCTTAAACTGATATGATACACGGTTTCATGACTAGATGGCGCCGTTTTAGTGTACTCACTATTTATTACTTTGCTATATTTTACTTAGGTACCTACTACTTTCTCCATGGAAATATTACGTAATTTCACTTTATCATCTGTTCAAATACAGTTATATTTCAAAGCTTTTCCACTCTTTTTGTGAACAGCGCAATTGCAAACGAAGTTGTAGAATAATTTCCTTGGGTGGAAATTGAAGTTTTCGCCTCGAGGCCGCGCGGCCTTTTCCATCTTTCGCAAGAACCGCGAAGTGCTTCAACATTGAAATCTCGAGCAACACTCGACTTTTTCACGGCTGCCCGTAATTTGAAGCGGACTACAGCGACCTCAAGTTTTTTAAAACTTAATATTTAGTGGCGATAAGGCACCTTTCGCGAGTTGATTTACGTTTGCTGCTATCAAATTCACCAACTAGAGCTGTCAATTACAACGGGCGAACCCGTCACCTCTGGAAATTTTAATGAGATTTGATCGTTCTATCTCCCGTGAAGTGAGCGCAGAAGACTTAGGACAAAACATTCCATCTTCAAGCTCCGCCACATGCCTGTAAGAGGCCAACGACTTATTCGCGAGATAGCCAAGTATGTTACCCAGCGGGCTTACACTCACGCCCTTACTTCCAGATGCGACCAGATTACTCCGGTCTCTCGACTGGTTACGAGTTCGAGGTCGCTTGTGCTGTCCTCTCCCTTACGCAGCGGTGAAACGGTGTCAACCGAATCTATCGCGGACCACGGCATCCTCTGCCCGGCTCTGACACCCGGAATCGGGTAGCCGATGGTCGTTTCAAGAGCAGTCGCCGTAAGGTCAGCAACCACCCTCGCTCTATAGGAAACAGTAATGCTTTCAGGCTCCCCCGACTGTTAGTCAGAATGCACAATCGATTGGCTGACGCCGCACGGTGCGCAGACCGTCCAGGAGCGCCAGAAGATTGACTCCTAGGGGAAACTAGCCATAAGGCCAGAGTCCTACCCGGGCTCGCGCTTCACGCGTGGAGGCCGCCGTATGGGTGTTGACCCGTGAGTGTGACCGAACCTGAACAAATGGGTCTTCGTGGCCAACTCAGCAAGGGCACATTAGCTCCCCTATCAAATCCATTAAAGAAGAGGCCGCATTTGGTATCATCTCTTTCGCACCACACCAAAACTGATTGAGGAGAATATTTCAATTGCTATCAGCAAAGCGGCGCTGAGACTAGAGAATCAAAACCACCTATCCGCGGTTATTTCAACGAACACCCTAATATAAATTATTCCCAGCATCTGTTCTCAAATCATTGTTATTAATACTAGTGAATTTGTTTTCGGTGCGGTTGGCACAGTGGGAAAACAAGACGAATTAAAGTAGGAGAAGTGGATGAGAGCGAGAGAGAGACAGCGAAGACGCCCCGCGCGCTTGGTTCGCGATGCATAATGTATGGGTCTGTTATCTGCCGAGAATGCTCAGCGGACGTTGAAGAGCTGAAGATAGCGGCTTGTTTTCTTTGCCTTTGCCACAATTCACAAGTGAATTATTAAGTTTATAACTGTTATTTATTTTGTACGAAATTAAGAAATAAATTCTAGTTTCCGCAACGATCATTCAGTTTCAACAGTATAAACGTATGCTTAGAAACCCTTTTCTTCGATGGTTCTTCCTCTTTTGTATTGGTCTATTTTCCATGTTTTGGTCGTCTTAATTCGAAAAACAAACCACCTTTTTTGTCGGATTCTGGCCTTATGATTATTGTATTATTACGAACTCCTAAACTTTAACAAATACTATACACTATGAGTAGTGACATCGTTGTAGTAGGCGAATCAGTACGAGCAAGTAAACAACTTTTCATAAAATGAGCAGAGAAAAAAAAAAATATTTTTTTGTAAATCTCTTACATGTTTATTAAAAAAATGATAAGCGTTGAGCGCGGTGCGCCATCTAGCGGCAGGACGAAGCGCGCTCAACGATTTATACTTTATAAAAATATATTTCTTTTCAAATTTAATAAAAAAATATTTAAAAAAAAATATTGTAAAAGTTTAGGTACCTAACCTAACCTATTACTTACTCGTACACCCACTACAAGGATGTGACTAAAAAAAAACTCACAATGTATATGCCTTTTTAGCATCTAATATTAACATTATTTAATCTAGTTTGATTTACTAATAATAGTCAACGGTAACCTGTATCTGTATAGTCAACGTAAACCAACGTAGATCTGTATATCTTACATACCATCTTACGTCTATGTATATGTTTACAATTAATTACATATTAATTACATATGTTTGGTAAATGTATATTATTTATTCATAATATATATTCATATAATTATATAAACATATGTTAGTTACATATGTTTGGTAAATAGAATATTGTACTTTCATTTAATTTAACAAGAATGTAACCCATAGCGATATCTGTAATTTTTTTTGCAATCCTATATTTATTTATAAGCTAAGTCTTTTTTTCTACATACACCAATAACTATGTCAACCTAAGTATATCTAGAAAAAAGTACATGTACAAAATATGTACCATTAAAAAAATAAATAGTAACATTTAGGCCATAAGTAACTACCGTGTTAATGTTTAAGTAGCATGATTTGCTAATATGCATAATGTACAAGAAATGGTGAGTACATGGTTTACAATAAGAACATCATGAAATTACACAATTTAAGCAATAAATAATAACCTAAACTATTTTATTTTTATCACTCGACTTTTTCAATTTTTTTCTATCAGAATACTACAAACTTACAATTTCGATCGCCCGAAACGACCGGATGACCGAACTATACAATACTAAGATGCTTTTCGAAGGCTGTCTGTTTGTAGACTAAATGAAGTGATGGTTATAGAACTGGATGCCCTACTTTCAAGCAGCTCCGCCTTCCTTCTTATATCCACCCCCATAACATTTTTGGAGGTGTGGTTCTGGCGACTATTCTTACTTCCCAATAAAATCATCCAAATTTTCTATTTCTATTTGAAATATATCCTACGATATAATTACATAATTACATGTTACGTATTAATTACATTATTACAATAATAACATAATTACAAATTAATTACGTCCAACTGATTTCTTCAAATGCATAACATATCTCCTCCATCTAAGGTACTTACATACAACTAATCAAAATACGAAATGCTACTATTTAACACTAACATAGCTGGAAACAAGTTTCATACATTTTGTAAATTAACATAAAATATTAACCATAATTATTTAATGACAACTAGAGTTGTCAACCACAACGGGCGAACGCGTCACCTCAGGAAGTTTTAACGAAATATGCGTTCTATCTCCCGTGAAGTGAACGCAGAAGACTTAGGAGAAAACAGTTCACCGTCAAGCTCGACCGTAGGAGGCCAACGCCTTATTCGCGGGATAGCCAGGTATGTTACCCAGCGGGCTTACACTCACGCCCTTACTTCCAGTTGCGACCAGATTACTCCGGTCTCTCGACTGGTTTCGAGTTCGAGGTCGCTTGTGCGGTCCTCTCCCTTACGCAGCGATGAAATCGCGTAGCCGATGGTCGTTTCAAGAGCAGTCGCCGTAAGGTCAGATACCACCCCCGCTCTATAGGAAACAGTACTGCTTCCAGACTTCCCCGACCGTTAGTCAGAATGCACAATCGTTTGGCTTACGCCGCACGGTACGCAGACCGTCCAGGAGCGCCAGAAAATTGACTCCTAGGGGGAACTAGCCCTAAGGCCAGAGTCCTACCCGGGCTCGCACTTTATGCGTGGAGACCGCCGGATGGGTTGTGACTAACCCTGGACAAAATGGGTTCTCGTGGCCAACTCAGCAAGGGCCCATTAGCTCCCAAAATTTAATAATATCATTATCTGGTTTATCGAATGAGATGACTCAATTTAGTCATATAAATAAACCCTCCAGAGAGGTCTGTGACATCTGCCTTCGCTACTATTTATGGCCGGTTACATATTTACATTTGGGGTATAATGTAATGTAATATATTATATAATGTAATGTAATTTATCACTCGCGGTGGCAATTTATCTGGCGTTAGGGATGATGTTGATTTTTCTCAGAACAAATAGTAGGCAATCGTAGGAACTACAACGGGGAATTGTAAAATATCTAGTGATGCCAAAATACGCGTACACGAAACCTGATTATATCGAGCTTTCGAAACGAACACCTGCATAGGCTTTTGAAGACCTTGACCGAGATGCTGGCACTTTTCCTCAGTCCTGAATTTTCCGAGCCAGGGCAAAACCTTGTCATTGACACCCCTTCCCTCCAGAATTTGAGAAAAACAAAAAAAAAACTTGAAACCCACAAGGTGGTTGTGATACATTAAATTGCTCCTACCATTCTAAATACAAAAAAGACTATTAAATGGGTCTATTGTGTAAAAAGAATTGTCTGGTTAGGTTAGGTTAGGTTTGAAGTATATGTATAGTAGGTATACAAGTATTGATTAGTGATTTTCATCATCATGATACGAGGAATAAATCCAATCTCCATAGCCCAACAGCGAATAAGCAAAGTGCCATACATGCATGCCATACATACATACATGCCAGAATAAACCAACAGCGACTTAGCAAAGTGCCATACAGTTTCGTTGACCAATATTTGTCCTTCTATAATAAGATTCCAGAGCAAATGAAACGCCTTGGAGACGACTAATTTAAAAAGACAATTTTACATAATTTGGCAAGAAACCCAATTTATGGTATAAGGGAGTTTGAAAATTCTGAGTTTATTTTCCATATTGATGATTAATGAAATGCGTAAAGTTTTAAACATAATGGTATTATGATAGCTGACATTCTAATTTTCATATAATTTATTATACATCTATTAATTTAAAAAAAAAATACGAAGGCATATTGCTGGATTGACAATAAAATATATATTTTTTTGATTATTCTACATAGAATTTGCATTTCTATTTTAATATATTATTCTCCCTGACTCTTAAATTACATTAGTATATTTTGATTATTTGTATGTAGGTAATATTGAATATAATATTACAGCCATGACAACTATCACGATAGTCATGTTTTTAATAATTTAATTTTTAGCATTTATTTTGTGACGCATCCAAGTGTAGGAATGCCTATCTACTGGAGTAGTTGGTTGTATTGTATTGTTATTAAGAAATCTAATGAAAAAAACCCAATGATGTATACCTACTTTTTGAATGATAGCCCAAAGAGTAAGTTTATGAAAATTCAATATTATGCAGGCGAAGGGGGGGGGGGGGGGGGGGGAGCCTACGGAAAGCAGCAAGTGTTCTACGAGACAAACAAGTTTGAGCACCTCTGGCATAGATCATATATTTTTCTCTCCTTGTTATTCGTAACCCTGATGCTTTATCCGAATATTATGAACCAAATAACAGCCAAAGTCCGGAAGCCAAAGGAAGCTGAATCCGTAACTCGAGAGGTTTAAGCGGAGACAGCGACGGCCTTTCCTACATAATCTGATCCCATTGCGGTGACGGTTCTGGCGTGTAATTTGCCAGCCGAGGCCCGCGCGATACGATATACAAGTATAGCAGCCATCTGCATAGTATTCGCATTTGCGGTAGCTCGAATGGGGTATTACAATCGTCCTTCGATTTGTTAGCCGACACCGCGGTGGCCTGGATGGAGATTTGTAGTGGAATTGCAAAATTCTAGATGTATGTACATGCTAGATAAAGCAAGCATTAAAAGTTCATCTGAAATCTTAAAGTAAATGTGTTTCTTCGCGGACAGCACACCAGTAGGTATTAATAGATTGTTCCAGCGCAATTAAAGGATAAACAAAACCAGGCAAGTACGAATTAAACAGAGTGAGTGTTTTTATTGGTGACACCTTGCACTAGGTAAATCGGTACGAGCACGTAAGCAACTTTAAACAAAAATAAAAAAAAAACACTTTTTTTAATTGATTTTTCTTTTTTGTTTTTTTTTCTTGATGTTTTTTTGTCAAGTTTGTAAAACGACTCTATTAAAAAAAGTTTGAGAAGCGTTGAGTGCGCTGCGCCATCTATGTAGATGTAGGTAAAATATCGAGAAAAATCGATATTTGCCATGTTTACCTACCGCTTGATAGCGCAACGCGCTCATCTCTTTTTACACTATATTCAAAACAGATTTTTTTCAAAACTAAAAAAAAATATATTTATTTTTTTCTTTTTTCACAAAAAAAAAAAAGTTGCTTACCTATTTCACCCCTTACAAGGATGAATCACACTATACAAGGATGTCACTTATAAAAAACTCACTCTGTATAATATGCGCACCGAGGGTTACCGCATCTTGTTATAAGGAGGATTCGTGCTATTAAATCTTTTCACACACTAACTAAAAGCTAAAGCTCCTTAGCTTTAGCAGTATATTGATTGATATTCATAAGGTTTCGATGATTTCTCATATGTAGAAAAAAATATATTGGTGCTGATTTTAAAGCAGCGAAATAAGACCTTACAAATGATATTAATAGTTGTTTTTCGTTACCCCTTTGATCTCCTTTAGTAACTAGATAAAATAATATTACGTCACTTGGATATATCGATGACATCGTCGAGGTTAATTATTGCAATTGATTTGTTCTGTAGACCACGGATTGAACTTTAGAGAAATAGTCTGTGGTACTATACGAGGGAGCAATGAATCCGGGTTACCAACATAAACGTATGAATATGTACGTATAACATAAACCAACATAAACGTATGTAAACAAGAATGCTAGTCTAATCAATAATTACCATATTAACCACTTAAGGACCACGCCCGAGTATACACTCGGGCAAGCTTTAACTGCAGAAAAGATCACTCCCGAATGTTTCCGGCGAAAATAAATACGATTTATGGTATGTGGAAGCGAGACAAAATACAACAACGATTACTGCAAATCGGGTGACATCACGCGATGTTAGTACTGCCCGGTGTTTTGAGCAGTGAGGTTATGTGTTTTGAACGCTCGTTTTAGAATTTACCACACCAAAGAACAATTTTGAAGATGTTTTTTTAAAATATTTTAATTCTTTAATTAGTTATTTTCTTTTAATAACTATAATTTTTAATTATTATGAATAAAAATTAATATTTTTTGTGAATTTCCTTTATTTCTAAACCCACACTATGCACCATAATATCAAATTTCAATCGCATTTTGGGCCTGAAATGGCTTTTATGAACGATATATGTGTTCAGTACCTTAATAAAATTCACTCATAAAAGTTGTGTTTTTATTTTCATTTTTTTTAATGATTACTGAAGGGGTTAATAATTAATATTGAATAATAGGAGCTCTTCTTATATTTTTATTGTGACAGAACAGAAAAACAAAAAGTAATGCAGTGCATTTGTAGGTATATTGATTTTCAAAAAATCATTGATTGTGTTTTAGCCTTATTGATTGCATTATTTAAATCAAATGGGAATTTTATCAATTTTATTTGAGTTTAAATTATTTGTAAATTACCGTTTATTTTAATTAGCTAGCCTTTTAATTACCTAGATGTTACGATTACTTTGGTAACCCGATAAAATTTCTTTAATTTGTTCTACACGGGGGCCACGAAAATAACTATTTTGTACTTTACTAAGTATAATCTAGACTATCACCTATATTTACCATTATCCGCCATCGCCAAGACAATAAACATTTTACATAAACAATAAATAAAGGTTTTTAACAAATATACTGAATTTTTCATCTGATGATGTTTATAGAAATAACTATTTTTGCCAGCGTTTAATTTATTTTCAAATCGTGACAATACGTCATCGTATATTCCTACTATGTATGAAATAACATGTAAATGATCGCTCATAGAAGAATACACATTCTCAAGATTGATGGATCCGACCGTGTCCACCTGATGACAGTTTGGGAAAATTTGCCATAATCCGATTTTTTATTTAAAAATATTTCCCCACACTATTAAGATTCGCTGGTCAGGCTCAATCGTGGGCGTTGGCTTCGCTTTGTTACCAGGCGCGATCGAGCAGATATATGTAATACAACTTTCTCTGTGATGAGTTAATTTGGCCACCGGAAACGGGGTCTGATGATATTATTTGTTCCGCGCAAGCACTATCGCGCAGGAAGGGGGAGTTTATTGGGGATGAGGGGTGGCGGACGTTGCCACCCGCGCCCGCGCAATCGCAATCCAATTTCCGGCCGCTGAAAAGTTCAAAAAGCGCGCGCCTCCTCCGAATCTCTCGCAGCCGCAAACAGCCCCCGCACCACGAGACGTCCGCGCTCGAATACTCGCAATTTGCCGTATTCCGGTAATGAATACAAATCAACGCGACAGTCATAATTAACGGATGGGTTGATGTTGTAAATTGATAAGTTCGTCTTCGTGACATCCACGATTGTTAATCTGTCAGGTGAAATCATGGTGATTTTTCCAATGAAGACAAACATAAAGGGATTTCAAATTAGATAATGATAAAAACGACCTATTATTTATCGATGCCGACATTGTCCTGTCCTAGAATCATCTCCGGTCATGGAAACAAAATATTTGTATGCGCAGTACCTACCTACTGAAATTGAAGAATATCCCAATCTGGATTGATTCCAGAATAATCACTTCTAAGGATGTGAACCCGTTAATCTCATGATGTTATTTGTAGAGCTTGAGGGATGATGTGCATTTTAACTAACGTTGAAATTACGGTGCCTCAATAATATTGGATGGCCCGGTGCGTGAAGCGATGTAAAGATATCGAACCTCCAGGCGTTCGCGTCGCTAGGTGATGTCATCGCTCATATCGAGATTTGTCACTAGAGGCCAATAATTACGGTTTGCTTGTTTATAATGGTACAATGATTAAGTATTAAGTTGCGTTTTCATGTTGTGATTACGCTGAATCGATAGAATGATGGGATATGATCAACTGCATTTCACTCAAAACGGCGATATCATGTAAATGATTGGACGTATTTTATTATTTTATTATTCCATTATTTTAATTAAAGATTCGATCATATCTAGCCATCTCCTACTTCTTAAGTTTTTGTATTATATGAATATTATAATACACCATACCATTATATTAAATCATTTTTATTTTTTTATTTTTTTTTCATTTTACTTGGGAAACAGACAGTACAAAAAACATATGTACTAAATCAAAATATAACAAACCTAAACCATTTATATGTTTCCACTTATTAAACGGTCATATAGTACGTTATTCTATATAAAAGAAAAGTTTAAAATATACAAGCATTTTTTAAAGTGAAATTATTAGGGTTTTCAAATAAACAGAAAATATTCTGAAAATTAATTGCTAAGTTACTAAACAGTCCAAAGTATTAAAAGAGTAATTATAAAGTAAATAGAGCAGAAAAAACAGTAAATAGATTCATAAACATGTATATTAATATGGTAATAAATAAATAAATTATTAAATACATAGTAATAAGAAAATAAAATATATAATTATGTAATGAAACACATTATGATTATGTGATGAAACACATTATGTATTATAAATGTTATTATCCAATTAATATTACTTCGTTTTTGCTTTATCTACCCCTTTTTCGAACTTACCTTAACAACTCAATTTATTATTACTTTCATTATCCTTATAATATTAATATTAACCTCATTACATTTTTTCACTATCAATCTGTTCATGTTATTTCTACCATAATTTGTTATGCAAGCGTTGTAAACTGCTCAAAATATAGTTAATTAGTTTTGTTTAATTGAGTTTTGAACAAACTCATAGCCTGTATTTACTATCTGTAAGTTAACAACAAAATAAAAATAAATAAAAGAAATCATACGCCGTTGCGCTGCACTGTACTTTTAAGAGAAACGTTTTACTTGTAGGGCACCAATTTAATCATTGTTGTGGTTATTATAATTACTATAATTAAGAAACATTAACTTCGATTTATTTGTAGTATGCTAGAATATTCTCTCCGTCTGTATATACACTGGGAAAATTATAACGATGTAATAAACGGAAATAGGCATGTTTCAATAAGAACTACGTATATAACTCAGACTGTGGTCTACACGTATGGATTAATATGACGCGTAAGGTTAACATGCTGTAATGTTAAAATATAATGTTATTTCATTACGTCGCGGCCTTGGGATCTCGCTTCTAACATAACAGCATGTACCTATCAGTATACGTACGGTTATATTAGG
Source organism: Micropterix aruncella (assembly GCA_944548615.1). NCBI lineage: Eukaryota > Metazoa > Arthropoda > Insecta > Lepidoptera > Micropterigidae > Micropterix > Micropterix aruncella. The sequence continues at coordinate 19,910,793 of OX155953.1, forward strand.
ATATATTGTACGGACATATAGTAGGGCATATAGTATAGGACATAAGGTATACATATATAGGATATATATAGGACATATATACAATACAATACAATACGATTTAGTTCTGCTCCAGTAGGTAGGCTTTCCTAGACTTGGATGCGTCTTTGACTTAAAAAATTTAAAAAGTAATGTAATTAATTAAGGCGACGACTATTGTCAACGGTTTCGGGCGATTGGGCGGAGCCAACGCGTGATAAGAGAACTGGAATCGCCGCGCGGCCGATAGCGGCTTGTAGAGTGACCATACGTACGAAAATAGTGTACGTTCAAGATTCTAAGGTATTAAATAAATAAAAGTACGTAATGTGAAATAATAATCGGATTTGTATTGTAATCATTCTCTTAGTGTTAGAAAATTTGGTAAACAAGAATTACGTAATTACGTAAACAAAAACGCCCGCAATTAGCAAAAAAACATAGGATAAAGGTAATAAAAAACATAGGATAATGAACTAGTCGATCCTAGGCATACGAGGAATATGATCATTAGAGACCCCTCTTATATAGTTAGTGCTATACAGGGGCGCAAATAGCAAAGGGATGAGGAAAAAAAACAAGAAACGAAAAATGACGATTTTGAATGAAGTCAATAAAGACGAAGACACGCTTCGTAATCAAAGTCCTGGTATAGTTGCTGAATCGGCAAAAGGTGATGTGGCGCTGCGTATATTAAATTGTGCATTTCTATGCTTCTTTTAAATCCTTCTACCAAGATGGTGGATTCCATTCCGGTTGATGGACCTGAAAATGTAATTGACATAAATGATAAATAAAATTGTTTTAAATATGAAATATATTGTGATAATAATTGCTATTTCAAATACCAGAATAATTTTTGTAGCAATCATGCTCCTTAGGCGTGACATATTTCTTCGAAGCTTGGGCGCATATGCAGCAGTATTTATTTTTGACAGCCATAAAGAGAATTTTTCCGGTTCTTTTCCCTATTATTGCAGCTGCGCCTGATAAGGCTGAGTAATTTTTCCTATAAGACTTTTTCCCCAGCAGCCATCGGCTATAACGTCAATAAATGGTATGCCGTTGTCAGTAACTTTATCATCATCAAAAGCCAATCTACGTTCTTCTATAGCGGCTTCATTCATCGACTGGGTTGTTTCTTTTTCCCAAACTTTGTTTATAGTTTCCAATCTTTTATTAAATATTGTATATGATATTTGGGGCAAGTCCATTGGAGCTAATAATTCATTTAGCTGTGAATGGCCACAACCTATTGCTATTGCGCCCGCAACTGTGTTAATATTTATGTCAGTTTCAGGGTTATTGCAACAAATGACAAAGGTTTCATTACACATCTTACATTTTAGTTTTAAATTCGAAAGTAGCCCCAATTTACGTTCAGGTATTATTTCTATTGATTTAAAACCACGGTCTATACTCCCATGTGAAGATATTTGTTGAAGCTCTTTAAAAAACTGTGTTATATTCAATATTCGCATTCCATTGACTACTTCTCCATTCTCTCTGAAAAGAAAATACACCTAATAAGAATTCTGTAATTGACATTGTCGGTTTTCTACAAACAAAACATATGATAGGTACAACAGAAAGCTATGCGCAAGTTATGCTGATGTCACAGTAATAATAATTATGCTTTGACCTCAGAGAATGACTTCTCATTTTCTGTACCAATATGCAAGGCTTCCTCCTCAGCAATTGTTGTTTCGTTCACTTCAGATCTACACATAGATAAACAATGATATTAGGTATAGTTATTCCTGCAAAAACAAAGTAAGGGTCGTTTTTCTACGAGTGCTGAGTTTGAATATCAAGCAAACCATGAATGGTATAGAGTAATCCTTAAGATTGAATGGTATAGAGTAGTCCAAAATTTCGAAATTTTAATTCGAATTCCGAAATCATCGAAATTTAACCGAAATTCCGAATTTCAAATGTCAAAATGTCAAGTGCGAAATTCGAACTTGAATGTTAAGTTTGTAATTCGAAGTAGAATGTCAAGTTCGAAATTCGAAGTAAAATGTCAAGTTCGAAATTCGTAGTAGAATGTCAAGTTCGAAATTCGAAGTAAAATGTCAACTTCGAAATTCGAAGTAGAATTTCAAGTTTGAAATTCATAGTAGAATGTCAAGTTCGAAATTCAAAGCACAATTCCAAGTTTGAAATTCGAAGTAGCATTTCAAGTTTAAAAACTGACAAATTAAAAAAAATACTGTCTTTACCTACACCATAGATGTATTATACTACCGTTAGATTGGCAATAGAGTCAGTGAGGCGAGACTAAAATAAAAATACACTGGTGTGCGTGTAATGTGCGTGTGTGCGTGTGGGCGACAAAAATAGTGCTGTGCAATCACTGCCTAAACTGAGATTATCGATAAAAATTGGCTGGTATCTTGTTTCCCGATTTAACGTGTGTGTACAAGTGTCAATAACTAAGAAGAAATAATAATTCAGTATTCAGTATTCAATTTATTCATTCAGAATATACAATAAAAGCATGAATTATTAATTAAAGCTAATCATCGCATAATAGAATTCGTCAGTTTATATGTAGATATAAAACTATTAAAGCATAAATATTAATTCGACAATAGCGTTAACTCAAGTCGGCTTTACACGGCAGACAAATAAAATAAAAAAAAATACGTGTGGCACTGCCGCGGTAAAGCTATTGCATAGCATTTTTAACAACTTATGCAATTATAATTATTTTTTTATTTTATTTTTTCTGATATCAGATAACTGCGCTCTATCGGAAAACGTTGAAATTATTCCGAATCATTTGAATTTGAATCATTTGTTGAAATTATTCCGAATTTTTTTCGCATATAATTGTAGGCCCTAGGGTTATAAAAATGTAAAGTAAGGGCAAATGTCTTCAGTTGGTCATCATACTTTGCTTTTTTTTTTTTATGTTGCTGTTTTGTTGATACCCTCTCAATGAGGTGCTGCAACAAATCGTTTGAACAAGACGTCATTACAGCACCAACGTCATTTTGAAGCGATGGAAGACTTTCTAAGTTTTTATCACTTGAGACAATTTTATGACTTTTTCACATGCCCGTTTTTTTTGTGCCCTTACATTTTTCAGTTTTTTTTGTTTAATGTCTAACCGTCTCCTGAGAATGTCAATTGTTTTCTTCAGCTTTTTCTTCCTCGGGGTATTTTCCAGACCAACAACGTTTGCTGTAGAGGTATTGGCAACCGGAGATATATCTCTGTAGACATATGATGACACTTCGCGTGTTGGTTTCAATTCAACCTGCAAAGAAATATTATTATTGTATACATAAGTGGATTTGATTGCGGTCTCATCCTCATGGTATTTACATAAAATATACTCATTCGGGAATAACTTTAAATCGGTTAAACAATTTTAAAAATCGGACGTATAACATCCGAGATTACCCTATACCAACAAACAAACTTTACCGCTTTATATTATTAGAAAGTGTAGGTGTATCTGTGTTACACAATATGATTAAAATGAAAGTATATCAGAATAATGAATTTTAATTAATGAATAAGGTTAACGCTGGTAGCGAATACACAGACTGTTGGACATGCATAAACATAATATGCATATCAATAAAAACACATTGACGTTGAGTTTCCTCAATTCCGTAGTAGTGGCGATCATATAACTAGTGCAGGTGTTACCATTGATCATTGAGCAGACCGTACAGATAATAAAATGAATAATTAGGAAATAACTTACGGGCATGAACAATGTGGGTATTGAACCAGACCGCAGCTTTACTCTTTGAGAGCCTCTATTGGCAAAACATTTTTGTTCAAAGTGTCTGCTGCATAAAGTTGAATGTTTATTTGGAACCCAATTTTCCCTATTTGTCATTTTTAGCCATTTCTGTCGAATATCATAATTTACAGGAAATCTGAAACATTTGAAAATTATATTGTAAGGATATTTATAAGAATGCTATTTGACTCCAGAACCCTAAAAACAGAAATTTGTTAAGAAATTTGTTGTAAAACAGGAATTTCTATCAAGCAGAGATCGGAATAAGTAGAGTATATTTACTTAAACTTTGTGGAATATAGACAAGAAACGTAAAGTTCGGTTCATTTTCGGTGCATTTTCGGGACAACATTTGAAGAATGTAAAGCACAAAAAAATAATTCGGTCCCTTGTGTGTAGCACAATCTTTAATTACAAATAGAATATACTAAAATAGATTTATATTTTCGTAAGATATTGGCATGCCATTTGAAAACATAAATGCCAATATTAAAAAAAATCTTTATTGTACCAATTCGTACGGAAATAAATGTAACCTATAAAATATTTTTGTTTACTCGAAATATGGATGCAAAAACTCGCGTGAAATAAAAGATTTTAGCGTTGGTGATATCGCGATACTGACTATTCAGGGTAGGCTATTTTTTTGTAATTTTTTAATATTAATTTTTGTCCGTGTAGGATTTTTAATATTCTCATTTTTTTGTAAACCATCGTATATATCTCACTACCATTAACATTTTTACATTATATAGTATTTTTGCTGTCTACTTTACTTGTTACGATCTCTTCTAATAAGGCCGCATGTACGGCATGCCGTTGTCAGCCAAGTTACATATCGATATGTGGACATCGATATTAGAGCTCTCACTATACATTTGAGGTTAGAAATACTAGCAATTCACGTATTAAATATTACGTTAAATTCAATTCCTACGCATTCCGAGCATTAATATTACAAAATGCAATATTACTACCCATCCATTTCAGGATAATTTTCATGTATAGAGTTCCAAAATATTGCATTTAGATAACCAAATCTTTCAATCGTACTTACATGTGAAATGAATATTTCTGTGGATTTTCTTTCTTTGATGAGTTACATCCAGGTACTGCACAAGTAACCATAATTGATTACGTCTATAAAACACCAAATTACACCTTTAAACGCGAGATTTTGGAAAATTAAGCGGGATTTGTTTCGTTCACAACTGACGTTGGGCCGATACAGGCCGATAGCGTGTACGTGAGTGGTCTCGCCTGTCTATCGCGCTCTAACATACCGGTATCTATGTTCTTTCTCTTTCGCATTGCCAATCTAACGGTAGTATAATACATCTATGACCTACACCGTTACAAAGTCAGTCAGTGAGTCAGGGATGCGCGTAACTATGTTATAAGTAGGTTTATTATTATTACTACTAAATTTTTGGCTAAAACCCATAATTATCTTTTTGCAACAAAAACAACCCCCTCCAAACAAAGTATAATTTACGTCATACTGTTACGTATAATTTACGTCATAATTTACGAAAACCCGAATTAAATTTTGTCGCTTTACGAATGAATTTAGTAAACCGATGGTTCAACTTATATTTGTACTTTTACTTGCAGGTTTCATATAGAAATCGGCCCTAAATCGATTTTCAAATTCAATATTCATGTTCGATATTTGATTTCAAAATAATATTCTGATTCCGACAGTTCTGATAAAACTTTCAAGTTCTGATAAAACATAATTATTGTTCGAATTACACTAAAATCAAAATATTAAATTAGGTATGCATTTACCTGTGAGCATTACCTTTTGATGTAGTTTTGTTTACCTACACTGTTTACTCACCTCGTCTGTGAATTTACATCTTCAGAATTAGTGTTGTTTCGTATTCGCCTACAATAAAAACAGTAATCACGTCAGTTTATAAAATAAAAGAAGTAATTTATTTTATGTGTTAATTAGTTAAATTGTTGCACGAATCCTATTCGTGTGGTCACCCCAATTTGACGTCAGGCAAAGAGCATCAGAGTAGACAAATGGTAATAATATACACGTAATAATACACTAAAACACGTGACTTACCTTAATAATCTATTTTTCTCTAATATACTGTGTTTAAGTTTTAAAATTTTTGAGTTTCTGGCCATTTTGATTTTAATTATCGTAATTTATCTCGTTCGGAGCGCAGCGTCAGCATCCACCCGTGACAGTGGTCGCGGTCATACTGACTCTCGTCGCCGGCGAGGCCCGCTTTATAACTCGCGCACCAATTTTCTTGAATAAGCAAAATCGGATATTATTCTTTGACTTTTCGAAAAAATTCACAGATAAGAAGATAGATAATTAAATTATCTTTAAAATGGTGCAGGTTTCATAATAATACACTAGATAGTATTTGCGTAATTCTCGTGTTTGTGTTCGGTTAGACCTCATTTCCCAAATTAATTACACTATGTAATATAAACAAAATCTAAAATATTCACAGATTAGAATATTGGGTAAATGCTCTTGTTTACCATATATTTTTTTCGAATCGTAAGCAGTACTCGTTTAGACGTAATTATCAGTTTAAAATCATTAAAGTCGTATATCAGCGCCTTAAAGAATATCAATTATCATACAGCGATCCCGCAGCTCTTCAAGGTGTGGGCATTGCGCTACTTGTTTATGGCAGAATAATATAAACTGTTTTCACTCTTATATACTGTAAGTTTGTAAGTTTGTAAGTTTTTCTATTCTTAATGCCGGTATTTGTATTTAACGCTTATTTAAACATGTTATGAATGTACTTGTAAGAATTCTATTATTTTTTAAATATTTATGTGTATATTGCATATCAACGGATTGGTAGAAACTGTAATGTTGATTTGTTATGAAATAAATAAATAAATAAATAAATAAATCATGATATAGTGGTTACAATATAAATAAATTTAAGTAATTTATAATCTGTTTGAAAACCATTGATAAATAGAAAATAATCTAATAATCTACATTGCTGATCAAATAAAGAGCTCAATGTCAGAGCCATAATTATCAAGGTCTATATGTCTATAGCCATAATATGATGGTCATGAAAATAGATAATCGTGTACTAAAATTATCTAAATTTAAATTAATTTTCAAATCTAGCAATATAGCCGTCGTCGATAAAAATAAAAATATAAAAAACTTTCTTTGGCAAAGTTGATTATCATGAATTTTCCATATTTTACATTAGGATGCTCTTGTAATGTGATTTTCAGCTTTTGTAATCCAGTATTTTTCCAAATACTGGATTCTTGACTAAGCCATTAAATAAGATTTTTTTGAATTGGTTCTCTCCAAGACTTCTGATATGCGTTAGGACCTTATTATAATAACACAGGCTTTGACGAAGGAAACTGTTACGAACCTTGCTAAGTCGGTTCCGATTTAGATGTAGATCAAATTTATTTCTGGTATTGTGTTGATGGAAATCACTATTCGCCGGGACATCCGATATGTGCTTACGAGCGAACATAATATTTAGGTGGATATAGCACGAGTTCATCGTCACCGATTCCTTTTCTGAAGGATAAGAATCCTCATCGAATTTGCTGCCATTCCCCAAAACATTAGGCCATATGTCATCAAAGAATGGAAATAAGCAAAGTAGACAGGACATATAGTAGGATATGTAGGACACATAGTACGGACAAATAGTAGGACATATAAGTACGGATATAGTCGGACACATGAATCATGTTGAAACTACAGTATACTGTTATTTCCGCAATAACCGTATGGAAAATGTTGATACATATAATCGAGTAATGGAGTTTCAAAACATCTTTAATCTGTATAAAACCTCAGTGTATATATACAAACTTATCCTCTCATCTCTTCAATCTATTTCAACGATCGAATCGCATGTTCTACGGCATAGAATTGAGAATGTTTGAGTTTGTATATTTGTGTGTATGTATGCATATATATGTAAAACGGCTCAAAGAGTGGCGACGTGAATTTGTGCGCTCGTATTCGTATATTTGTTCCACTCAGTGAGCGCTCGCGAATGCAGCAATAATAGGGACGTTATTTGTAAGCGCAATTGGCGCACATCTCTAATTTCTCCGGGGAGCGGCAAGACGATAGTGAGCGCCTGCGCCACTTCGCACATACGGCACTTCCCAACATAATTAATTACATCCCTAATTTTCTGACATCTCAATTATGTCATATAAAATCACTTGAGTACGTTCCATTTTATTGATGTGATGATTCTGTGTAACAAAATAGACAAAAATAACAAAATATTTATGCATATTTTTTTTAATTCAAAAAGATAGGAGATTTTTATTTACAGGTGAGTGTTACATAAAAAACTGACTTGAAAATGTAACTCATTTTTTTTAAATTTAAGCTTTAGTTACCAAGGAAAATGCATTTTAGTTAAACTTTAGGATATTATATGTATTTTTTATTTGCAGCAAAATCCTAAAAGATAAGTTGTAGATGATTTTCAACTCACTTTTACATGTCGAAAAATCTGCCATTGAAAAAAAGTCGTTTTTCAAAAGACCCATTTTTTAAGTTTTTATTTATGTTCAATTTGATGCACCCCTCGAAAAAATGGATTATTAGGTCCTGATCACTCTATATCAATGTTAAAGAAAGGGAAAAAACTATATTTATATAATATAGTATTACGTTTTTTCCTAGTGTTGACGCAGATAATGTAATAACATAAAATTCACTATCCAAAATCAGTGTCAATGCCCATTAAAAAAACGTTTTGAAAAATACGAAATTGCGTTGTCGGCTCACTGTGCGTTGCGTCGCGCGACGGTACCCCGCTTTGACGAGCTTTTACTCCACGTCAAGCAGAACAACCGGCGCCAGATAAAGTTTCAATCATCGACAGGGTGCTGTCCTTCTCTCTTCACAGTAATCGTATAAGGCATCCTTTCAAAATGTTCGTCTCTTCAGTGTCTTAAAGTATCATACCTTAGTGTCTTAAAGTATACATAAACTTGTCGTAAGATAAAACAAATTTACCAAGTGACGTTTGTAGCACCCAACGTTTCAGCGATGTTGCAACCGCCGCTGTACAGGGTAGACTGTCTTCCGGTAAATGTCACGCGATAAATTCGTTTTATCTTATTTATAATGTCAAACAATCTCGATAGTCTTGGATTTCATATATTAGTCATAATTTAAAGGAGCTTTCTTATAGGATTTTTTAAAAGCTATTGAAGGTAGTATACGTTAAGCCGCTCCCAGTTGATCCTTCACAATGGCTGAACAGCAAGAGAAATTTCCCTGAAAGCTAGACTTCCATGTACTTGGGAATGATGGCAAGATAACTACGTGTGCTCGTAAAATTTGAATGCGCATCACCAGACCAGCACATCCTGGAGTAAAAATACTTGGGTTCGTTAAATCAAAGTACCTTCAACATGTAAGAGCCTAGGTGAATTTTCCACTGAAACTTCTTAAACTCTTTAACTTAATTACTTCCTAAACTCCAAATATCTGCCATTTTTGTGTATTATATACGATGTAGACTTACGAAAATAGTATAAAAGGTATGTCGTAGCATACCGATGAACTCGTCAACGGTTTAATTATTTCCCGTTCTTTTCCTCATATACAAATACAAATCCACACTCCCCCGCATTTTATTCTAATGAGAAGGTGAAATTGTCATTCATTTGTACTGGGAGCGGTTTAATTACGATATTGTTGTCACTCGCTTGTTAGCTTGGCACTACTTAAACGTACTGATAACAATGAAATATCATTTCAGTAATTGTACTCGACAATAAATGTTATTAATGGAGGATGAAACGTTTCCTTTTGTTACCGCGGATATTAATTATGTGAGAATGCGCACGAATATTGGCCCTTCGGGGGTTTTGTAAATACAAACGTAAACAAAGTTAGACGCGGAACATGCTACTAATTTTGCGCTACAGGGCGACTCACTTAATATCTAAAGGAAATATTCCATTTCTCTCGCTACTTATTTTATGCATCGCAGTTACAAAATTCATAAGAGCGGAAGAAGTTCTAAACGCGAAGGTGAAATATCCAATAATTCCCTGCGGCCAGGCGATGAATATTTAAATGGGACATTCATATTGAGATGATTGGCATTCTGGGCGGTTAGTGTGCGTGGTGTGTGGAACGCGAAACTCTTACATTATTCACGGGCGGGGAAGAAGCACCTCGCTGGCTGACTGACGGAGGAACTTGCTACGCCGCTACGTGGCGTAGCATCGTAGCATCGTAGCAGCGCAGAAATAGTGGATAAATCGAGCGTTCAAATAGGTGGAGGTGGGCGCCAAATTTAGCCGTCGCGTAATGACAGGTATACACATGATGCAAGAATCGAATGGCAATATTGAAATTTGGCAACTTTAAGCTAAAATTTTCATCGGAAGTTGAGACGATGGTATCCCAGCATTTTTTGTAAGATAATGATGAGGAGAAGAGAGTAAAGCGTAGCAAAATACTTAGAAGCAGGTAATAGGAAATAGTCAATACAAGAAGGAATATGAATACAAGGATATTATAGGAATACTCCCTACTCTCCAGACCTAGCACGTGACTTCTGGTTGTTTTCGAAATTGAAAACACGATTGAAAGCATCTCATTTTTAGAGCAGAGAAGAGGTAATGCAGAACGCGACGGCGAAGTTGATCACCATTCCAAAAAAGGCATTTGATATGTGTTTTCGACAGTGAAAGGAACGGTGGGCTATGTGAAAGCGCAAAAAGTCGGCTTTGAAGTGGATTAGGGTCCCAACCCCGTCATGTAAGTAAGTGAATTTTCCCGGCTAAAGGCCGGATACTTTTTAGATAGTCCTCATATGAGCTTTTACATTGAAATAATTTCTGCGTAGTTTAGGATCTGTAGATACGCTGAAAGGAAAAGGAAGACATACATCCCCAAAATATTTCCGAACTCTTATTGCGAGGACCGCGAAGAAGATAGTTACAACAATAAGAATTGTATTACGTCAAAGGGTGTAACATTCAGTCAGGTCAAGGGAAAGCGTAACGGAATCCGAGTCAGTCTCGTTAAAATGACATAAATTACGTTAAATATACTCTTAAATTGTTGTCTAATGTTTTATCAATATTTATTGTAGGTGTTTATCCACGTATACAATAAAAGAATGATGTCAACATTATATTTGACGTGGGCATAATCGGATAGTTTCATTTTCAACGTCAACGGAAGCCGCTGACAAGTAGAAGTACCATCGTTTTAACTACTCTCGGTGCTAAATCGGTATTGTACGCGACACGCAACGCCACTACGTATTACTACTATAATTAAAGCTTAATAATAGTATCATAATATAAAGCAACGTTTTACATACTCGTTACTGGCCCATCTTTGAATTGATTACTTAATCGCCCCGAATACGTCCTGTGTTTATTCAGTAACGGCAGTAACGGAGATTGGTCCGAGGGGACGACAGCCGGGCGCCAGAAAAAAGACAACAATGTAATCGCGCCAATAAATAAATCCAAATTTTCATCAAAGGGAAAGAGAAAATTATGCCCGCGTCAGGTCATCCGGTCCCTTTTTTGTCCCCAAACTCCGGTACGCTCGTTATTTATCCAGTCGCACCGCTCCGGGAGAGGCGCACCTCCCCACCCACGTCCGCGGCGCGGTCGCTACCCCCAAAATAGCCATACTCCAAAGCGAGCATTTAAAAAAACAAATACACGGTGTTTACAATTGTTCTTCTGGTCATTAACGGATATGCGATTGTCGTATTTATGTTATTTTTAACTATATGGTTTTGAGGTAGGCAAGTGAAAATCAGGCTGAAAGGACGAGCACTGTTGTCGTTGATATCATATTGCTCTATATTTTGGATCTTAGATCGCGACCAATTCATCCGTACCTACGTTTTTTTTATAGAAACTAGCATACTTCTTATCAAATAAAAATAAAACATCATTGTTAAATATTATTAAATTCTATCTTACATGTCAGAAATATTAACACGCATTTTTTCGAAACAGCAAAATTAATATCGTTTAAGGTATTTGCGCCGATCATAGAGAAAAGTAGTAAATGTGACCATGCTGTCGACGACTTGTTCTACCAATGACCACGAAGCCCGGGTCTTGAAACGAAAGAATGCGTGAAATTCAGCCAATTAGCGCGAAACCCGTTTTGATCGTTTTAAAGAATTGATAACTCATAGAGCCAGTCGTCGGTCACAAAAATTCTGATGTTGATATATTACTAGTTGTACTAAAAGAATAGTGACACCGCAAAATATCATTAAAAGATCCGTCAAAAAAATATTGTCTCATCGTTTGGCAAAATTGAAACTAAATTTAAATAAAAAACAAAGTCGAAACAAAGTTGTTTTATTTTGTGAATACATCCCATAGAAAGTGGTTAATTCTGCGGATTGCCAGCCTACCAGTTTGAACCTTTCCAGTGTGCTCACTGATCCCATGCTGTCATTTTTAGAACTTGAGGGATGACGTGCTTTTCGTCATGCTAAATTAATTTGCTGTAATAAAATGGTTTATTAAAGGCAAGACCACGAAATGAGCGATGATGCAAGCAATGTGGAGGATCGATTAATTATCGTTGCGTCGATGAGTGATGTCATCGCGCATACCGAGACGTGACGCAGTATGCAGTATTGCGTTCATTTCAGAAGGAGGAATTTCGGTCTACTTGTAACGATCAAGTGAGTTGCGCCTTCAAGGTTTTTTGGATAACGGTGAATCTACAGAACGATGCGTTGAGTGAACTATATTTTCTTTTTAGACAGCCTATGGCCTTCGGGCTTGGGTAAATAAAGGCAATAGACATGAAGATCAGTACATACGATTCATAAGACTAAGACGGTGGCTGTGCTTGAAGTGTTGACGAGAGAGTCGCCATAAGAACCACGTGTTGAATCCGGGCAGATGGTGTCCGCCATGGCTGCAATGCACTTTTTAGATAGACGTCTTATTTGTAGGGTTCACCAATATAACCGTTGTTGTGGTTATTATATGAGAAGTAGGAAACGCACTCTTCGAATAATGTGTAGTAGACTTATGTAGATATCTGAGGCGGAGTAGATAAAAGGTAAATATAGAAGTTATGTGTTTAGTGTTAGAAGTTACTGTTAAGTGTTTAAATTATTAATATTTAAGTGGAAACATGTTATTAGCATTATCTTTGAAACTTAATAATTTTGTACCTAATATTTTGTAAAAGCTGTTTGTTTCCTTAAAAATAATAAAATAAAAAAACATAAAATAGAACAGACCGACCAGGTTAAAAAATACGCGCGCTGTGTTAACCTAGAAATAGATTATGTAAGCTTCGATACTTAATTTTTTTAATTTTTAATTTTATTTTATTTTCAGGAAACATACAGCGCTTCATTAATTATTACTAATTATTCTAATACAGTGTTGCGCTGGCCGATTAATTGTTTCCTACATTATTTTATTATACGGTAAATCAAAAGTTGCATTGCACTAAATTAAATTAAATTAAATTACAATTGAACTATTGCAAGGATAGGAAAGGAGAGGGATAGGATATATGTAGGATAGGATATAGGTATTCAAATTATACTCTTTGCTATTCTCATTTTCGCTCTGAGTGTTTTGAAACAATTTATATACTCACTATGTAATCACTTCCTAGACGCTTAGTGAGCTAAGGACAGCTTCGCTGAATTTAGGTTGATTCAAGTAAAAAATGACGATATCGCCACTAATTATGTGCATTTTTTCGCTGTGAGTAGCGGAGTGTTTTATATTCTTTACGCTGGAGTGCCACGTTCAAGTGGGTAATTTAAACTTATCGTACGTCCATTTTTCATACAGCCCATTGTAAGTACCCGGCCCGAGCTTAATGGCGGTCTACGGCTAGCTATGGCGGTCGATTGTGTACATCTCGAGCGTTGCCAGCGTAATGAATAGAAACGAGGCGATCGGTGGTGGCCCGCCACTTACTGGCTAGCTGGAAGCTGCCACCCACTCCGTGAGGGGTGGCACGCGAAAGACTGGAGCGATATGGGATCGTTTAAAAATATTACGTACCATGCATGACGTCACTTATTTTATAGTGAAAAGATACGCTACCGGCCAAGTGCATATTCCTAATATGATAGAAAATTATTTTTAATTTAGCAGTTGCATTCCTCCACAAAACAGGTTCACTGTGACTAAAGCATTTATTATAGAGCTGAGTTTGTATCAAAACGTTATTATTCCTGCGTTTTTCTCTCCTCACCATTTTCCGCCAAAGCGCGCTAACATTTCCCCGCGCTAATTACACGGCGCGCGTACATGGAAACGCGCCCAGAGACCGAGAGCCGACGTGGCGTTTTGTTCATTTCTTCTTTATGACAATGTTCAATTTTATATTATTACCATACAAGTGTCGTCCATTGTTTACGCCTCCCCCGCCGGAAGCTAATGGCGGCGGTATTTCCACTGGGCCGCATTGTCATTTTCCTAATTACAATTTCGCAAGTTGACGTCCGCGAGCGTATGTTGCTCTTCGGACACTGGCATGTGTCCGAAGAGCACAGCAGGTGTGTCTTACTTATTTTTTACTGTGTTAAATTTCTTTTAGCCAACTAACTTAAATACACTAGAGACTATAGATATACTATAGATTGCCAACCAACTAAAGAGATTTTTGATGTTATCATGTATTTAGGGACTTTTAGGTACAGTTTTTTTTATGTAATGAGACAAATGAAGTTCCGTTTCGGTTTCGGTAGAGAGATTCCGAATATAGCTATTTTAATAACTCGATGAACGACTTTAAATTTGTGGATGATCTCTACGGTTAAGATCTAAGTTTTCGCACCGTAGAGGCGCACTGATTGTATACCTTAGTTTTCAAGCATTAAACATCGTGTGAGCCGTTTTTCATATTGTTGGAAAACATGACTCGTGCTACATTTAACAAAATATTATGTTCGCTCGTAAACATACAGGTTGAGTTTTTAATTACTGACATTCTTGAAGTGGGTAAAACAGTGCGAGAAAAAAGCAACTTTTATTTGTTTTGGGAATAACAAAAAAAAAATGTTTTTTTTTTCTTTTTGGTAAATTTGAAAAACTTGACTGATAAATAAAAGTTAGACAAGCGTTCTGCGCCTTCTAGCAATCGGTCAAATATCGCGAATAAACAATATATGCGATCATATACCTACCGCTAGATTACGCAACGCGCTCAACTCTTTTTATACTAATTTTCAAAAAATTTAAATTTTGAAATAAAAAAAAAATCTTTATATTTTTGTATTTTTCATAATTTTCTTTATCTAAAGTTTCTATTCGCTAAGATTTTATTTGCTCGTACCGAATTACCCACTTCAAGGATGTAATTAACTAAAAACTTACCTGTATACCAGAGGTCCTGAGTGATTTTTATCAACACAATACGGGAAATAAATTTGACCTATAACTTATTCGGCACCGACTTAGAAAGGTGCGAAACAGTTTCCAGCGCCATATCTCTGTTTCTATAATAAGGTCCCTAAACATATCAGAAGTCTTGGAGAGAATCAAATTAAAAAATAAATGTCCACGGCTTTGACGATAATCCAATGTATGAATTAAGGGATTTGAATAATGCTGAATCCTTATTCCTAGAGTAACCAGGCTGTAATATAAAGGAAAATATCCTGATAGTTTTCATTTGACAAAGAGCGTCATTTTTATTTTTATTGACGAAGGCTTATTGCTGTATTTGATCATTAATTTAACTTTTAAAATTTTATTAAATACGATAATTAGTATTCGATACGACGCGGCGACGTCGACGATACGAGTCTTCATTGGATGGATGGGTGATGTTATCGCGCATGTCGAGACTTGTCGCAGTATGTAATATGGCGTTCAGTAAAGCTTGGTTCACACGGGATTAGTAGCTAATGGCAAGTACTTGTCACTTGAACTAATACCTTGCGTGTAAACATACTGATTCAGCATGTTAGCGCTTAGTATTAGTGCTTAGTGAAACTGCCAGTGCTAGTGAATACAAGCCAATCGTATGTACTAACCGACAAGTGACTTCCTCCACCACAAATTACTAAGCACTTATCGCTTGCTGATTCGTGTGAACAGCCGCAGCAAGAGTTAGTGACAAGTTGAAATGACAAGTGAACACACGCGTTTCTCTGTTTACGTGACATTTTACTGTACAAGTTTATTTTGTGTTTATGGCTGCGGAAAGGTGGGATTCAGAAACCAGTAAAAAAATAATCCAGGAATTTGAATCCTATGAAAATAAGGCGGCGGTGGTGTTCCATTTCGAACGGCGGTCGTGCCACTAATACCTTTCTGCTAATACCAACGTGTAAACAGTTATTTGTTGCGATCAATAATCAGGTTAGAGACAAGTACTACTAGGTGCCCTGTACTAAGCGACAAGTACTAAGCCCGTGTAAATCTAGAATAAAACAAAAAAAAATCGGTTTGCTTATTTTATGATGAAATTTACTCATAAGGTGTTTCTTAAAAAAATTATTTTATAAAATTATCCAATACTACAATAAAATTGATTTTGGCAAAAAAAAATAAAATAACAACAGTATAATATTATTTTTTTTTCTTTTTTGCGAAGCTGATAAGATTACGTTTGTGTGGATTTTATTACCCCACAAGATTGTATATCTGTTCTGGGGTGATAGTATTTAAGACATAGTGACTTCACTTTTTATTTTTTTTTCATTCATTCATTCCGATCGATCATTCATTCTTAAAATTTTTAAGGTGAATATAATATATAAATGTGTATATTAATAAAGAACTAATATTAAATAAAGAAAATGAAAATATTTAAGTTTATAGATAGGTAAAATAAATAAATATATAGATAAATAAATAACTAAATTGACCAATAAATTAAGTAGCCTAAGGAGGTTTCTTACTATGCACATATAAAATTGTAAATCTAATTAATTAATATAATATTATCAATTTATTTGAAACATAATCAACCGAAACATATTTCTTGTCGAGATCAGGTGACATATATGTCAAATATGGCCTAAGTCAGGATGTGAGTCACCATTTCTTCGCACTGGCTTCTACTTGTCGTTATGAGCCACTTGAAAATATATTTAAAGGATGTATGGTATGTGCGGCAGGAATATATGACGTATAGGTAGAGAGCCAGTGCCCAGGTATGCTTTATAGCCCGCGCCCCGTGCAAGGATTTGGATGTATTATCGAGCTGAAAATAATAATGGCGAACGGCAAGGCGAAAGAGACACCGGCGCGTATAAATAAAATTTTATTGTTTATTACAGTATCGTTTGCATCGTGCGCGCCGGTTATACGTAGCCCCCCCCCCCCATCCGACGCCCGCTGCTGCTTTCCGACCTTTTGTTTTTACTCTTGCCCACTCCGTTGAGTTACGAGTTCAACGGAACGCTTCGCAAAATTGAAATACACAAGCGCGTTATTCGACATCACCCATTTTACGACGCCATATTCCGATCACGTTTCGATTCACGCACGTCTCGAAAATAAGTGTGCTTTGAAACTATTTCGAGGTGGAATGATTGCTTACGAGGAAGATTCTGCGTTTATCAACCAAAAGGGTATTATTTGTAATGAATAAATCGTCGTAGTAGAGCCAACGTAAGCTAAGCCACACATTGGTTTAAACTGAACACCACTACAATCATATAAAATATACAGAACGAATTGAAGATGAGTGACCGAGGTAATTACTAAAATTGCTGAAAACTTCGA